>LR989927.1:120781351-121410414 GCA_905146935.1 Scaeva pyrastri | reverse complement strand
AGTTTTTTAAATTTGAAATTGTAATATTACAACAAATGCATAAAATTAAGTGTGGAGTCTATACCAATTAAGAAATTAACAATTAAAACTTTATTAAATGTTGTTCAACGCGTGGTAGAAACGGTATAATTTTTCTTTCTAAATAATAAATAGTTGCAGTGAAACGATACATGAAATATAATGTCGTTCCATGGATTTGAATATAGAGGACTCAAAGGCAGGTAGATAGGTACAGTGATTTGCCCTTTAAATTTAGCCACCCTTTATATCACCAGCATAACTACCTTTTTCTTGATTTCTTATTTTTCGCTATAAAACTGCGCTAGTTATGCAACCGTGAATACAGTACAACTATTATGATATAAATTAATTATTTCCTCTATTAATTTATACATAAAAATATACATGTACATATGTTTAAAGTCATTATTTTTTAAGGAGCAAAAGTGATGACGATGAGTAGATCAAAGTTAACATTAAAAGAAAACGATTTTTATACTTTTAGATATAAATACACATTTTGACAGGATATATTTGTCATCACATACAATTCTTATGAAAGAAAAGAAATATTTAAAATGACAAGTCGAAAAAATTGCCCAGAGCAAAAACCACTTTGTAAAAATATTTCAACAACTTTCAATCCCTTTCAATTCGTCCAACTTATCAGTTATACGTACATAATGTATCTATATAAATATGTAAGTATGTATGTATGAATGTATAAATGTGTATGTAATTCTAAACAGAAAATCATATTCTTAAATAAACGATTTTATTTTATTGACATCAATTTGCTTGTCACCATTAAAAAGCATAAATTCTCCATTTTTTGTATTTTCTTATAAAAAAATCGAACATAAAAATAAATAACCTTTTCCGTTGACACACAGTATCAATAGCAACTTTGTTGTCAATTCAATGATTTATCAAAGTTTTATTCGTTCCAAAGTGTGAAATATACAGACACCAACAAGAAAAAAAAAACACATATTATGATCTACAGCATATACCTACAAGGATACATATATGTGTACGCTGGTAGGTATAAATAAATATATAGAAGTTGGAAAAAACTGCTTTTTTGCAGACTCTGAAAATCCCACGATAAAAATCACATACTTAATTCACGCATCCAAAATAACAGAGCTCCCCAATTCCCATGATGACATCTGTCTAGAACGAATATCCTTAAAAATGAAAAAAAAAAGAAAGAAAAAAATCGGTGCCGCCATTGCCACAAGGATACATTGCCATGCCGCACGCTTACTGTACGCATTTCCACAGTCGTCCTCGTCATATAGTCATTTTCATTGTCGTCGTCGTTCGACGTTCTTAGTGTTTGCCGCCAAAATGAACACACACACACACATATATACATACATATGTAATCTTCTATCGTTTTTCCACTTTTCAGGGTCATAAATCAACACGTGATATGAAAACCTAATGAAAAACTGAGTCACAAATAAAAAACGAACGAACAACCCACACCACATATGTATACATAAAACTGACACATATTGAGATTTTTTCCCTCATTCTGCTTTTCCTTACATTACTCCCCCCGCCCCTCCTTTTTAGTTCTATTCTTTTACACTTTATGCACAGAAGGCGTTTTCGGAAGGGGCACTCGCTTTGGTCGCGTTTTTAACCTAATATATCATCTCGAACGGAGCGGGAACAGAAACAGATTCACTTAGGGAAGAGGGCTGCATTTGGTGATAAAAACATTCAAATTAAGGCGCAGTGCTTGAAACAATAGGGCGCATTTATTCATACCAATTTGACTTGCGGGTAAAATAGTTCATTTAAACAGTGCTGCCAAAAAGACTAGTACAGCTGCTAAAAATCATTAAAACCACGTTTTAGACTTCAAAAATAAGTTAATGACTAAAATTTTGAAGGCTTTATTTGATTAATGTACATAATCGTAAATTGAAAAAATTGAACTCGTAAACTAATAACTGAAAATTTAAAATTTAAAGGAGCAACCGACAAGCTAAAATTAGTAAACTGGACACACCTATCTTTCATAGCAGTTTGAAAGAAAGTGCTGCCGATTTATATAAAAATTGAAGTGTCAAAAATGTAGAATGAATAGCTAATGCAATGGTTTTAGAAAAACTATGTTAAAAAAGAGAAAAAAGAGAAAAATCTGAGTATGAATTTGAGTGTCAAATTTGAAATAGAGGGTCTTTCATTCAAAACGTAACGCTCCAAACACATTCAAAATGTCAAATTTTCCATGACGGTTTCGAAACTGATGACCTGGCCAACTTTGTTTCCAAGGCACGTAGACCTATGACGTAAACATAAAATACACACCAAACTTTTGCTTTTGAATCTCAAAAAGAATTGTATAGTTTCAAATTAGACAATTTCGTTTTGGTCTGCCAATGGCATAGTTCTCTGATCGGATTGTTCAGCAAACTTTCATGGAAGACGGTGGAATTCCAATGGGTATTGATTCATCAAAAGAAACCCATTTCGATTTAATAGTTTCATTATTTGCTCTTATGATATATTTAAAAACTTGCATGGTGACTTGACAATAGATTGGAATATATGACAACCTACTTGTCAAAATTTGCATGTTACTATTCGAAAAACTTTCGTACTATGTAAGTACTTTCAGCAGCAATGCATCAAAAGTAAATAGGTAAATATGTATAACATAAATGACGATTCCAAAAAAACATAAAATTTTATTTACTTAAAATTATTTATCTTAAAAGTTAAGTTAGGAAAAAAATTACAGTTCTATAACCAAATGAATTTTAGAATTGTACCTATTTCTAGTACCTACAATGTTTAAGAATACATATTTTCGCTTATTCAAGCCTGTGTTAGGAAAAGAAATTTGACGTTTTTAACATTTCATACACAAATGTCATTTGATAAAAGTGATGTCAATATAAACATCTCTTAAATCCAAACTAATATTATAAATGCGAAAGTAACTCTGTCTGTCTGTCTGTTACTCTTTCACGCCTTAACGGCTGAACGAATTTTGATGAAATTTAGTAAGGTAATAGATGGTTACGTAAAAACGGATATAAGATCATAATGATCACGTCATTGTACTTAGGGGGTAGAAAGTAGGCAGAAAACTGAATTGAGTTAGTGATTTTTTTATGGATTTTACTGGGAGTTTTGCTCTATCATGCCTGAACGGATTTTGGTGAAATTTAATTAGGTGATAGATAGTAACCTAGAAAAGGATATGGGCTATTAATATTCATGCTATCGTTCTTAAGGCGTAGGCAGTAGACAGAAAACTAATTAAGTTAGTGATTTGTAATCGTTTGTTTTAAAAGTTTACCTCATTCACGCCTTGACGTCTGAACGGATTTTTATAAGACTTGGTTAATTTAAAGATAAGATCCTAGGCACGGACACAGGCTACTTTTTACGGCGGGAAAATACCTCATTCCCGCGGAAATCTAGCGTGATCGTGTCAGGTTGATAAGGTTGCTTTTCAACAAATTTTGATGTGAAGTTGAGGACCGGAACACGATAGTGGGAGGGAACTTACAGCCGGGAGAAAACAAAAAAACTTATGCGGACAAAGTCACGGGTAAAAGCTAGTAATGAATAAAAGTAATTTTTCAGCTGTTAAATTATTTGTCACTTTAATAACTGATGCTCCTAAATAATTATTTTGAAGGCTTATTATTTAAAACAAATCTGCTTCACTTTCCAATCCCTCTTTAACAATCAAGTGGGAGTAAGATTAAGCAATGAGATGTCAAAGTTCGTCAAACGCCGTTTTGGATTGTTAAAACTTCTATCAGCTAACTGCTCTTGACTAAAATTAAAAATAAACGTCAAATATGAATGTCTTCTGAAATCTCTCTCAACTTAAACATTTTCAATAGAAAATGGCGCCCGAAATTTCTTTTGAAACTTAAACGTGATCCTGTTCTCGTGAGTTTACTAAATCTGAGTAAATTATACTTTACTATTCCCTTAAACTGAAAAAAATTTACCCCTAACACAAAAACAAGCGGCCATAAGATACAGCATTTAATATGCAGAACAGGCCGCCGAGCCGCGCCGCCGATCATAGCCATAACATATACACTGGCTGTCTATTTCCCAAGCAAGGAAATGCAATGAAGAAGGACAATGAATTTTCCAACAAAAAAAAAATAGAAAAATAATGTACAAAAAATATGTTCACATATAGACACACTCGTACCTACACATTTATGTAAGTCCTGCTATAGGCTAGGCACCATTCGCACGCCTGGTGTCCTGTACACTTCTATTTTTTAAGGTGAAATTTATGCCCCGCTATATACGAGTATACAAAGTCTGAACTTAAAAAAAAAAAAAAAAACGAATTAAATTTCTTCCCAATTCTATTCCATACACAACGAAATTCATCCATTTTATAATTGAATCACGTACGACATTTTGTGTGTTTTCCCTGGAGGCTGGGAACGTACCTTAAGGTTCACACATACCATGGAACAACGCCGCCGCCGCGCCATAGATATAGCCGCCGCCACCTCGGTGTCTTGTTTTAAACATGCCTCTCTGTACTCATGGCGCGTCGAGAAATGCAGAATTGGTTTGTCTTGAAAGCACAGAAAAAAAGAACGTATCCTTTCAAAGTAACAAGCCACTCTCACACTCACACACACACACAGTAAAGATAAAAGTAAAACGTCTTCGGAGGTATTTTGCCACACCGCAATAATATCGCAGATATTTTATCAGCATCATTCTTAGGAGACAAGCTTTATAAATCAGGTTCAAGACTTGGAATAATGGAGTTGGAGTCCTCGCTTATAATAGTGCGGTGCGTTCCTCTGTCCTTCTTTTCCTTTTTTTTTCATTCCTTTCTTTTTTCTTTTTGTCTTCTTTTATGGTTTTCTTGAGGTCTTTTATAAAAGCGCAGTGCATATTCATTTCGATTATACGATTGTAGTTTGTATTTCATTTAATAGATGGCGATGGATGGTGGGGAAGGGGAGAACCTTCAAGAAGATATATTGGACTCACGGATATTTGCGAAGAATTTTAAAAACTATTTGCAATAAAAGTTATTTTAACAAAAGCACGAACGAAATTGCAGACAAAAATAAAATACAATTTATTCAAATCAAGCCTTCAAGCTTTGGGAAATACAATTGATAAAGGGCGAAAAGATTTAACATAGAAGGATCTATTGGGAGTATAGGCAAGACACATCGGTAATAAGGACATTATTAGTTCTTGTATTGAGTTGACTCAAATGTCCTTGATATCTGTATTATTTCAATTGATGAATATTTAAAAACACATTTCCATTCGGTCACTATGGCGTATGAGTAATATTTTTTGAATTTTGTTTTTCTGCTGTGTATTGTTTTTGTTTTTAAAAAAAATCAATTTAATTTTTGCCTCCTATTCAAATGGGAATGAAAAATAAAATATCATAAAGGGGCCGTTCCTGAGTGTTCCGCTTACTAACAAACCTCATTATAATCTGGATGTAATTTATGGGTATTTTTCTTAAGAGCTTATTTTTAAGCACTCGTATGTAACTAGAGAGAATTTCTAGCTTCTGAATGTATGTATGTAAATTTATGAAGATATTTTGTTATAATATTTTATGAAGAAAACTATCAGTTCACACAAAGGATATATCATTAATTTGAAGACTAACCTTGTAACTGCACAATTTAGGCTAGTTATAGAAACTTCGTTTAGAATGTTATTTTTGGAAGTAACTACAATTTGTAGTTTCATTTCAATTAATTTTATATTTTTTCTTAGTGTTAAAAAAATCGTTTTCTAGCATGTTCCATTTTTCTAGGCATGCACATTTTTTTACTTAAGATTACAATCTTTGATACATGGAAAACTTGGAAAAAAGTTTAATTTCCTCAAATGTTTCTGATAAATTATTTCAAAATAACTCTTAGATAATTAGAAGACCTTAGCCTGGGTATAATTTGACAGGTTAATTTGTTTCAGTTACGTCTGTCTATAAATTGACGCTGTTCTGTGTGAAGATTGTTAACATTTTGATATTATATTCTCTTGTAAATTTTGAGTAGTCCATTCAAATTCTTCTAAAAAACGTATTGTCATCCAGGCACTCCTCAACCGGTCATTTAGTGATTTCGAATCTCTATTTTATACGCATCTCAAAGAAAGTAATCTTCTAGCAGCACATAAAATATTGTTTATCTAGAAACATTGAATTGTAAATTATAGCATCTAATACTAATTGGTGGCTCATTTCCGATATCTTATAGTATTCTTTGTTAAGTGAAAGTTCCATTACAAAATCCCTTATTTTTGCAGTAAATTTTCCCTGGTAGCACAAGGTTTTTGAGATTTTCTTACTTCGAAAAAAAGCAGTCAAACATAATTTGAAAATAGAGGCTGGGTGCGACCCACACTGATAATATCCCATTATGCATACTTTGAAAACTTCGCATTTCTGATAATAATCGATTTACTTTTGATGTTGATTGATTACAATTTTATTAACAAAGAAAATTATCGGACTTATGAACTTTTTTCGAAATTTTGTAGTGGAAAAACAACTTTTACCAATTTTTTAAATAACTTTTTTTGATCTGTCAATTGAATTTTTTCCAAAATTTTACCAGATGTCAAAGACGTGATTTCACATTGTACAAAATTGTTTTGAACATAATACCATTTTTCCTTCACTATATATTTTAGCGCCAATTTTTTTTTGTTTTTAATTTAAGAAAATAACGGTACTTTAAAATTTTTCAAATTTAGACCAAATCTGTATGACATTACATTGTACACAATGAAATTTATTTGAAGTCAAAATCTTTATCCATTCTTGAGATATTTGCGACGAACTAAAATTTCCACTTTTTTTTTAAGTAAAAAAACGTTCAATACATTTTTATGAAAGTGCTTTCAAAGTTATAACCTGCCAAACAAAATTAAATTGAAGTCGATATCTTTACCCGTTCTTGAGATACCGTGGACGAAATAGGGTATCACGAAGGTACGAACGTACGTACACACAGACATCACTTAACAAATGACGGATCTAGGATTCTAGGGACCTTGAAACGTCCAAATTTTTCAAAAATTTCAATTTGACAGATCGATCGGACCGATTACAATAACTCCCTATGGAAAGTTAATAAATTAGTACAAAAGTCAAAAAAATCTGTATTGATAGGAAAGCTACATAGAATGTGTTATCATAAGAATGTTACATGATACAAATTGGAGTTCTCATTTATATTAATATAAACACTTTGACATTCAATAATTAGAAATGTTAAATGCAATAAACCAAGGATACGTAAAATACAAAATAAATATGTAACTCCTTCAAATCTGAACTGAACAAAAATAGAAAATATTTTTACTTATCTTATAAATGTGAAAGTTTGGATGCATTGGCACTAGAACGTCTGAACCAATTTTGATGAAATTTGATACAGAGATAGATTAAAGTCTGGAATAGGACATAGGCTTCTTTTTATGCCGGTAAAATGTATGGCATAGATTTTTTTTTTTAAATTTTTACAATCACACTAGAAAGGCTTGAACAGATATTTTAATGAAATTTCAATTTGGAAATAATATCCAAGGCAACGGCAGAAGTAAACAAAACAAAATATAAAAGTTTAAAATAAAAACTAACAAAAAATATCAAGAGTTAAAAATATACACTTTTTCCAAACACGCCACATTGACTGAACGGATCCGAATGAAATAATAAGTAAATAACAATAAATAAGTAACAAAAAACTTCAAATATACTAAGTATTAAGAAAAACAGCCCCTTGGAGTAGGTGATAAATCTATATATATAAAACAAAGACGGGTTTGTTACAACACTTATAACTCGAGATCTGCTGAACCAATTTTCATGGTTACACAAAAAATTAATGGCGTTTCCAGAATTTCAAAAGTATTTTAGATACTCGCGATTTTGGGATTTTGTTTTTTTTTTTTTTGCCTGAACCCGTATTAAAATCTAAAAATTAGAAAAAAACGGTTCAAAAACGTTTTGTTACGTAAATTTAGCAACAAGTGGACCGTTTTGTAAACAATACTTTTATATGAAGGTTTTAATTTTTATTTCCATCAAAAAGTAAATCAGAGAAAAGACGAGGAAATACTGCCTTTAAGGCATCCAAGACGAACCCAAAACGAGGCTTTCTATTTTTAACGGAAATATTCCAAAACTCTTGTCAGGTTTGTTGTCCTTCAGTCTTTTAGGGTTTTAAGTTTTCCGCATATAAAATATCCATTTTTGTGGATTGAATTCTGAAATTCCTCTTTCAAAACGGTCCGCCCAATGAAAAATTAAAAGAATATTATTTTTTTACAGGAAAATAAAATTAAAAACTATTTATTTATTTATAAAAAAAAATATAAACATAATTTCAAATAAATTCTTCCCACACAAATTAAAATGTTTTGAGCTTAAGTTTTATCATTTATAAAGAGAAAAACTTATTTCCTTGAATAAATCTTTTTTTAATACAGGGTGCCTCTTAAATCATAAATATTTTCTGAGGAAATTGACCATTAACCTCAAAAAATAAAAAAAAAATACAATGAGAAGGCAAATACGTCAAGCTAGAAACTGGATATCTTAAGATTGAGATACCAACTTTATTTAAACGCAGTTACAAAGGTTGAGATATTTTTTAAAAATTACGGCTTGAACAATCGCATTTAACCTTAACAAGAGTCAATCTAAACCATAGTAGATAGGCTTTTTCGTAAGTCCCTAATAAATTAAATATATAAAAATTTGAGACCGGATTGTTAGACAACTTATTTCTCGAAACATGTTCAAATACCATGCCCTTAGATAATATCGATAAATTTAAGAACACCCTATTTATCAAATTAAAATTTGTATTCAAAACCAAAACGACATTGTTCCGAGAGTTTTGCTCTTTCCAAAATATTCCAATTCCGTAATAAGACAGCAACATCCTTAAATGCAAATGAGATCAATTACCATATCTTAATAGAGTCAGGTGTTTTCCTCTAAATTCCGCTATTAAACATCTTTTGCCCGCCCGCAGTACCTCACCGTGACTGCCAAGACGTCTAATTTATAAATATATATGTATGTATGTATTTACGTGTGTATCTAAAATTGCTCAATTCGAAACACATTTCCTTTAATCATTTCGGCACTCAATTTAAAATCCCCATACCCTCTGCAAAATTCTTCTTGCATAAAATTTAATTTCTTCCTTAACTTCAAAAAAAAAAAAATAAAAATAGGGAGAAGAGTATTAGTATATAGATACTTTCGTATCTATAAGCCAAAAGTCTATTTCGAAGGCAAACTATAATTTTTGATCATTCAATTTGCGATAGCTATCCGAAGTGCCTACGAGTAGATACTTTGGCTTCTTTCCTCGTCTTCTGGGTTCTTTAGCTTGGTTTTTCGTCAGAACGGAATCGTCATTCATTGAGGCGAAAAAGATTCGATTTCGATGTTGGCAATAAAGGGAAACAACCCTACGTATACGTCCTTTTCTGGTTCGGTATTTGGCATCAGGCAACTGTGGCGGTGGCAGGGGCAGCGGTATTCGGCAAGCTGATGTATGGCTTGAGATCACGAAACACTCAAAAACCTAAGTAGATACTTATACCCGTTATACGTATCTTTTTTAAGAATTTGATTGTGCGTTCCAATGGTTATCGACTTCAACTCTGAAATCAACAGTTCATACTGCCTCTTTCTGTACTCGTATCTACGAGTATCTACTGTAGAGGGGATTGAAAGGGGGTGGGTGTCTATTTAGCTCTCTTCTCTAGGTCCTTGGAAATTCACTTTTATCTTTCGCCTCTCCAAGGAATTACTGTGAAAGGCTAAACAAACTACCAACCCCGAATTGCTATCGAGAATCAGAAATGATAAATTCCATGAACTCTCCTCAGTTCCCAGTTCTTAGTACTGAGCCTTCGACTTCGCCTTCGCCTTCACCTCACTCAATCACAGAGGGCGTTCGGGTCTTCGATGGGTATTCGGTTGAGCGGGGGTGTTCGCCTATACATATACCCACGGTACGGTAATTGTTTTATGTGTGCGCCACTCATTGATATTACATTGAATTACTGTGTGATCGTAATGTAACGATAGCCCACCATAACCAAACCGACACTCATTTCAAGGAACTAGGAACCCCGATAGGTAGACATAAGATAGATAGATGGAAAGATAGATACAATCCGATAGATACAAATAGACATTATTATTTGATTGAATTTCTCGAAATGACTCATTAGGCGATGTGTTGGCTGATACACTCATAGATATTAGTTACATTGGAATCGGAATCGGAATATCTGACTGAACCGAACTCGATGAGTTACGACACAACAACGCAATGTTACCCAGAAGAGTGTAGGTACTCGTACTCCTGATGTATCTTTTGGAATACTTATATTGTGTTGATATTGGAAACGCAAAACGAACACGGGAAATTGATTATTTATTATTATAGATATTGTATATTTGTATCTATTCCTTATTTGTAAGACTTAATTTAGTCAATATAATTATAATAATTGAGAGTGTATATGGGATTCCATTCAGGTAACCTCGGCGGCTCGGTGGCGGGTTCTTTTATAAGGTTGAATGCTCTTTGGGTCTGTTGGAAGTTGGAAGGAGTGACGTCGAAATTAGATGAATACAATTATTGTAATAACTATTCAACACTTAAGATTATTAGAAGTCATGTAGAAAATAAAATATTCAAATACTTGAGGTGAGTGTGAGACTTCATAAATTAAATCAAATGAAAAATTGGTTTTGTCGAAAAACTACCAAAGCTGTGGATCGATTGGTTTTGAGATTATAAGGTCACTAAAATGGAAATTAATAAATTATGCAAATGACACTACGAAGAATTTTGATTCCAAGAAAATAGTGACAATTTCGACGTTACTAATTGTGGAAGGCTTATACTTTTGCTGTCCCTATTATTTTGAATTTTGAGGAATATGTCACTTATTTTCTGTGAAATCATTCAAGTTATGAACACACCCTTTCCAAGTAAATACATTTTACATTTTATCATATCAAACTTGATGGTAATGTTGAAATTCCTAAAACAATTATTTTCATATTCTGTCAAAATATAAAGGTTGTTTTTTTAGACGTGTGGTTTTCAAGAAAAAATAAAACTCATGCAATTTAATGCTATGGCCAAGAATTAAGCTTTATTATAAAAATAAGGATTTTTCATTATCATTTTAAAAATGATTTTGGGCAAGAAGCCGCCGCAGCTGGTTCGAATAAATTTCAGCCCAATTTTCTATTACTGTTTGCAGCAATTGGGCCCGTATGTCAGCAATAATGTGCCAAAAATTCTCTTCCAAGACAAGCGACTTCACATTACCCTACAAAAATAGTCCAGCTGTGTCAAATAGCACTATATTGGACGCCACTACAATGCCACAGGTCCATGACACTAGATCATATAGCTCACCAAAAGTTTGTTTCATTGAATTGTTTGTTTCGTTTCATCGGTGAATACAATTTTTTCGTGAAAATCGGGATCGATCGGAATGCGTCCAACAATTCTTTTGGTAATAAATTTGCACGATTTGCAAACATTGTTCATTATTAAATGGTTAACCAAACTGAGCATAAACCAAGTGACAGCTGTCAAAAAAATAACAACTCCGAAAATAGTATCGTCACATTTAAAAGCATACGTCTTAAAAAAACACCCTTTATATGCATTTCATTGTTGTGTTCTTAGCTGGTGTCATCGAACATCATGACATAAAAGTGTCACACAAACTTCCAGTACTTTTTTTTTGCTAAATTTGAGCGTATATCGTCAATGGTGGCTTTGAATATTGACTTTCAATGCTTAAAGAGTTGATGGTTTGTCGGAATAAACCAATTGCAATAAATTTGTGATTAGGTATGGCAAGTTCCGTCGTGTTGTTGGAACAAAACGGGCCGTATATGTACAGTTCTTTTGTATTAATCAAGTGCTGTCAACAGCAATTATGGTTACCTCGGGTGTCCCCCAAGGAAGCCATCTTGGTCCACTTCTTTTTTCGATCTTTATAAATGGCTTGGCTGATATTTTCTTGAATTCTAGTAGACTTCTATTTGCTGATGATTTGAAGTTTTTCAGATGCATTAAATCTATGAATGATTGTAGCCTTTTACAAAATGATCTCCTAATATTAACTGAGTGGTGCTTTTATATTTTTTTTCCTTTTGTCGAAATTTTTCAAAAATTCATTTTGGTTACAAAGTTGATACCTTTTGCTCTGGAAAGAGTTTTGGAGAAAAAATACCTTGGTGTATTTTTTGATTCAAAACTAAACTTTATCAAGCACATATGATAATACTATATTGTAGCTAAATCCAATTCCATGCTAGGGTTTATTAAACATAATACCAAAGACTTCAAGGACCCTTTTGCCCTTAAATCTCTATATAATACCTATGTTAGGTCAAACTTAGAATACTGTTGAGTGATTTGGAATCCTTACTACAATATTTATTCAAACAGAATAGAAATGATCCAAAAAAAAATTACAAGGTGTACAATACGAAATATTGAAATCCCGTCATACCGAACTAGATACAAGCTTCTTGGAATTCAGTCATTTGAAAATAGAAGAAAAATGCTGTCTGTAATGTTCATAAGTGATATTGTGTCACATCATATCAAATACCCTTTATTGTACTAAATAATTAATGTTATATTGTTAAACATATTTATTTCTTTTTTGTTCATAAATTATTATTTATTTCTTGACCTTTTTTGTAGTATAATTGTTGATGTAATGATCTCTAATTGATGTTAATAAATAAATCTGTCAGCAAGGCCTGATAACGCTCTCCATTTACCAATATCCGTAGCGTTTTTTAAATTCCAAAAAATTAAGGACCATTTATGCTTTCAGCGTGTTAACTTGTTGTGATGGTAATTTGTTGATGACTTGAGGATTGTCTAGGCTCCATGTACTGCAATTGTGCTTATTTGGCCGATTAACCAAAAATGTCAACATTAAATGACCGTGAAATTGACAGAGTGTTCTATGAACTTTGCGAATAGATTATTTTTTTCAAAGCAAATTTGGCAACGATTTACTATTATTAAACTTGAATTATTATGAAAAAGATATGGAAAGGTGTGATATTATTTTTGAAGTACTACTTTTTGACATCTTTGACTCATGAATATTGTAAAATGCTTAATTAACGGTTAACAAAATTGTTCGTTTCAAGCATTAATGATAGATAGAGAAAATAATTTTATTTTCAATTAAATTTTAACAAAATCATAAATATGCTGGATATTCAAAATTAAATTTGACAATAACTTGTTTAACTAGTTGTGTGTCAGGTTCAAAAAAAAAATATATTTACTATATTACAGCAAAGCTAAGTGAATTCATTTATTATAAGACTTTGATATTTAGGTGATTTTTTTTAAGTTGTATAGATTTTGGTAATTTAAACCATTTAGGAAATTGAAGATCGGTCTGATATTTCACTTCCTAGATATTTTTTTCGGTATCCTTTAAAAATGGGACAAACACCAACGAAGTGATACCTTTAATTTCTGTATAGCATCCATATTGCATATAATTCATATGCTTACACTTTAAATTAAGAAGACTACATCTTGTCGCGAGGGTTGTTATCTTCAAAGTAATTTGGGTCTTCAGAATAAAGAAGATAGCAATATTCGTCATGGAATTGTGACGATAGCTTTGTGAGAAGTATTTTGTGTATACGATTCAATTCTGAGCATATGGAGCTTCGAAACTGAAATCGATTCCTGGGCCCAATAAAAATTATTCTGAAATTTCAGATAGAATTCGTGGAAGACGATTACGTGACATTGACTGACTTTCCTTATGTAAGCTAAGTGAACTTTTTTAATGTTGTAAGGAATGCCTTTGAGAGACCGGTTTCCATGTGAATCGCGTAGTTAGGAGTGTTGTCAGGCAATCCGAGGCATATCTTTACGAAGAAACTTGAAGTTTTTCAATTTAGTCTTACTCTTTGTATCCCCACACCTGCGCGCAATAGTGTGCATTATTGATTTTGTGGCTGTATCCTGTACTTTATATTTAGAAGAGTGTGTAACGTATTTATTTCCCACAAATTTAGACCATGTCGAGTTTACGGAGTTTTTTAATGTAGCAAGACGTTTTGATAGGTGTTCGGACCATAACATGTTATATGTGGAGATAACACCGAGATATTTATAATGGTTTGATATTTTCTCCCCACCATTCCTAAAAATTACAATTTCCGACTTATCAAGGTTTACATCTAAGTTCCACTTACTGCAGTACCTGCTAAAGCTGTCGATAATTGTTTGCAGGATATTAGGTCTATCAGAGGGGGGAACTATATCATCCGCGTATAACAAGACGTTTATTTCCAAATTGTTCACGATGAGACCAGCTGGGAGTTCGCAATGAAGGTCCTCGAAGAATTAGATGAACCAGTTAGACACTCAATACACATCCTTGCTTGACTCCTTTTGTGGTCTCGGAGAAGCTTGTTGTACTCTTTCCATTCTAAACTGTTGCTGACGTGTCCCTGTACATGAGAGAGATACCTAGACTAAGCAATTTATAAAACAAAACATTTCTATTAATATTGTCAAATACTTCTGACAGATCAACGGAGAATCCATATAACTTTTTTTGTGACTCAGTTGAAGCTGAATGATCCAGGATAGGTTGTAAACTTGGTCAACTGTACTATACTGACTTCTATATGCAGCCTGGTATTCATTAAGTATTTAGCAAAATTGATGTAAATATTTTCTAGAGTGTGTCAAGAAAGGAAAACCCACGGTAATTTGAAGGAAAACTTGCATCATCTTTTTTGTAAGGAGGTATGATAAATTCTTGAAGTATGATGATGGTATAGTCTCACTTTCAATATCAAAGATATCTCTGAGCAAAACATGAATCTCTTCTATAAATGTAGTACCGGCCGGGGTTCTGTAAAACTCGTTTGGAATACCATCATCAATACCAGGTGCTTTTATGTTTCTATCGCTAAAATAACTTCATCTAGTTCTATTTGGTTATCTAGTTTTTGTTGATAAAATGGTTTCAAAAGTTCGTAAAGGCATTGCAAATTTGCAAATTGTGTCGAGGCTAAATTCAATGTGCCATAATAGTGGTTCAAAAGCACATCTGCAGATATTTCTATGCCATTTGTCGTTGAGTCTCCACGAATTTCTCCTACGATTCTCCACCATTCTTTTGCTTACTTCCAGGTTATCTTTTTTAAACGTTCTTAGTGCTGTTAATGAATCTCTCCTAGCGATAAGACAATGTAAGTCGAACCAAGGTTACATTTTTTGTAATGTGACATCTTGTTTCGATACATTATTGTAAACTATTATAATATTTTTCTTTAGTAAAATGGGTTTTCTATTCATCAAAAATAAGCCACTATCAGTGAAAGAGTTCCTGACAACTCGGAAAGTATTTTCACTATATTTCAAATGACTCACAAAAATTACGTCTTTTGCAGACTAGATTTTGGCTAGTTTTATGTCGTAACTTCACTTATGTACATGAATCCTGAAGAAATAAGCTCCTTCATGGCCGACAGTCGACAGAAGTAAAATTCGTGGACATATTTGAGCTACGAAGAATAGTTGTGTTGACAACAACCCATTGCACAAAAGAAATTTCAGGACTTCGATTTTAAGGGTGTACAAATTTAGGAAACTCAAGTCGTTCAGTTACCAATGGTATCATCGTTGATAGATTCCTTGAATTGCATCACAATGATCTGGAATTTTACCAAAAAAAATCATAAACAGGTGATGGTGAATGAAATGCTCTATCATCATTTGGACTGCAGACTTTCTCCCATGTACATGTACAGTGAGTAAAAGAAGACAAAAAGAATGTAGATGATAAAGGTTCTGACAAATATTGTGTCAATCAGATTGTCAAGAACGCGATGTTATACTTGTTCAATAATTTTTGATATTTCTATGTGAAACAATGTATTTTTTTTTTTTTTTTTGAAACGGGTTCGTGTTGACAGTTTCCAATAAATTACTTATGCCAAATGAACCGTGTTTTTCGGAATGTTTGAAGATTTTAAGACCTCCTATTGGTCAAAAACTGTTGCCTCTTGCGAGGAATTGAAAAATTTTGTAGATCCCCTTTATTTTTTCAACCCAAAAGAATGGTTGAGAGCCACTAAGAAATTGTTTTTCTTAAAATTTTTGAGTTTTTCGCATTCCCAAGAAAGTTATTTACAAAAGGAATGAAAATTTGTCGGGTTGTCATCAATACCCTTTATCTCAAGAGAAGATGCGGAATAGGAAGAATGAAATATTTTTGTCTGAATTTTATTGTTAAGGCTGGTATTAAACCTCTGATAAATAATTACCATTATTTAATGGAATCTTTTAAGTCTTTGTTTCAAATTTTGTTATCAAGCTTTAAAACTTAGAAAGAAATGACATTAAATAAAAACACAAAAACCACTTAGCAGTGACGCATAAGAAATATTAAAAGTGCAATAAATTGATACATTTTTCACGTTCTCAACTCGAGAAGTGCAATTCGGCACACCTGTGTCTTTTGATCTTCCTAAACAACCTAAATTGTATCCTTAATTTAGCAGCATAACTAAAAAATATGAAAAACTTTAGACACCAACCGAAAATAGTACAAGATGGGCAAAAACCAACATCAACTTATAAGCCTTTTATCCGTTGAAAGGATACATACGGAATTTATATAGAAATCGATTTCAAATAAAACAAGAAAACCGCATCATTCGCCAAAAATTGGTTATTTGTGCTTCCGTTTATTAACGCCGCCGTTTGTCGTGGTATAGTTGTGGCAAATAAAGTCTTTCTAAAAAAAAAACAATACCAAACAAAAAAAGAAACATAGCAAAATCCTTGGAGGAACTCTATGAAACCACCTCGTAAATCCTTTCAACTTTGCTTTGTTTTTAGTTCCACCAAAAAGCTTGGCCGCTATTATTGTAATTGCTTTTAGTTTCGAGAGCAAACAACCAAAACAAAAAAAAATGAAAAAACTTAAAAACCCAATACTGCTTTTCTCCGGCGCGGTGTGTCGTCTCCAGTCCCCATATGCAATACATCCCATATAAACAAACGCGGACGAATGTGCTAGTATAGTGCCTCCCTAAGTGCTATTAATTTTCAAACACACGGCGAAAATTTAGCGATTTGAATGGCACCAAAGCTGAAGCAGAAGTAGCAACAGCAATACTGTATCCGTATCCGCTGCATCATGGACCCGGTCGGGTCGTGACGTGTCGTCGTCGTCGTTGTCGTTGTTGTTGTCCTTAATGGCAACGTATATACCGTTCACATTCGGCAGGACGTGCGTTATTGTTTCGTGAGCTGGTATAGCCTCCAGTCCCGCATCGACTTCATGTGCATCCAAATGGTTAAAACAAAAACACCGTTGTTTGCATCTATCTGCGGATGGTTTTTCCAGAGTGTTCCAATTCTTGTCACCACACCAGGTGAACAAATTACGCAGAAAACTATTACCGTAAAATGCATATGTGTGCCATTGAATTTAAGCAGTGCTTTAGCTACGGGCCGGGCAGGTGTATGATCCCTTGCGAGGGAATAACATCAATAAGTGCACGCACACTATTGCCAACGTCAGTTTTATCCTTAGCTCTGTTCGCGTATTTGTGGACTGTAATTAAGAAATAAAAACTCAGAACACGGCTGATTTAAATACGATTTTAATTTTTATTAAAAAGGTCAAAAATATATTAATGTTTATAAGGAACAGTTAAGCTGTCAACTCTACTCTCAAAAACAAGAGAGAGGAAAAACTAACAATAGACAGTCAAAAATATAATATGTTGCATTCGGTTTAACCGGTTTAAGGGTGAGCTTGCAATTGCTATTTTCATAGGCCAGGGTGTACCACACTAATGTCGTTTTCAATTGGCAATCTGGAATCAGAAAAAAGCATTCTCAAAGCGTTCAATTGGGCAAAAGTGACAGTTCTAATTCTGAAAAAGAAAAGATTTCTCGTCTGGATTTGAAGTCAGAAGCATAAACAGAATCACTCACACATTCAAAGATTTTACATGTCACACTTGACAAATGTCATATTTTTGAATTAACAAATTGTGCGAACTGTGAAGTGTTTGCTTGAAATTAAAACTAAACTATAAAAAAATGGATAATAATATTGACAATATCTTAGCAATTGTTCCTAATTTGTTAGAAACATTGTTGGAGTCGTCTTCCTCATCTTCTTCATCAAGTGATGACGATGCAAGTGATGCAGTTAATTTTCTATTGCAGGAGTTTTCCAAATGACAAGATTGCAAAACTATCAATACAGTCACACCAAACTTCAATTTTTTTCAGAATTCACAAAAAGTGTTCAATTGGGATTCTGCTTCTACTTCTCATTCCGGATTGCCAATTGAAAACGACATAAGCCTTTTCATGAATTCCCGATAAATGATATGAATGTCCTTGCTGTAGAACAACCATATCCTCAGGAAATGTTTCAGAAACATTTCATAAAATATTACTGATGTATAAAGAAACACTGTGATCACATCAGAAGCAGTTGATATTATTGATATGATTTGAAGTTTGGTTAATTAACTGTCAGATAACCAATTCCACCGAAATCAATTATCAATAAATGCGTTAAATCCGAATCTTACCGTGTGCTGTTTGTCAATTGTTCTTCTTGATTAAGTTTTTTATTGACTCTGTCAATCTGTCATTTATTAATGTTATGTAGTATTGTTTCATCTCATAGATTTATTCGATACGACGTAGTCTGTGCGGGGTAGTATGAAATGTAATGTCAGATGAGTGATAGCTAAACAAATGACATAAGGCAAAAGTTTCATGCGAGAAACAGTTTGATACAGCAACTTTAACTGCAAATTGGACAACAAAGAAAATTTCGATATCAAAAGCCATGAGTAACAGATTAAAACGTGAACAGCGCTTTTGACATTCCTTTTTTTTAAATAGATTTTGATAAGATTGAAAAATTACGCCTTAAAGTTGATAGCATTTACAGAGCAACATTTAATTTAGGATTTAAAATCACTAGCTCTAAAATGATTGATGTGATTGTCAAATTTGCTGTTGAAGTTGCTTTGTCAATCTGTTTCTCGCATCAAAAGCAGAACACAACATAAAGGTCGTTTACATGGGATATGCTTTTAAGTATTGCTGTATATCATAGTAAAATAGTGGATCATTTTTTCCATCCAAATACTGACAAGTTGTTCTGACATACATTCTTTCTGAAGTCATGGAAATTGAAGATGCTGATCAATCGTCCTATCATGTCTTTGGAACAACTAAAGTTTCTCAATGACAGTCAGTCTCCACTAGGAAGTTGATTTAATAGTGTTTCTCATCGAAAAATGGAATCAATCCTTTCATCGCTATGTAAAAATTAACCTTGTCGCTTACTAAAAATACCTTACTTTTAGTTACATTGGATTTATTCCTTTCTAAATAGCAGACGCCTTTGTAAGGAAATAAGTTGTTGTAGACGATTTTAAGGCTTTAGTTCGTTAAAGAAAAAATCGAGTGCCTCAAGGTTGCGTATTGTCTCCTACTTACTTACTTACTTACTTAGGTCCTCAGACCTACGAAGTCCGTTGGTGTTCCCTAGCGGGACATAGGGCCTCAACTACTCCTACGCGCCATCGTGTACGGTTTCCAGCGATGTATTTAAGCTCCCTCCAGCTCTTTCCCAGTCTCGCAGATTCCTCCTCAACTGTTCTTCTCCACGTGCTTCTCGGTCTACCTACTCTTCTTCCTTCTTGTGTGAGTGGGTTCCACTGCATTGCTTGGCCTGCAATGCAGTCATTACCTTTTCGAAGCGTGTGTCCAATCCACTGCCACTTGCGCCTTCGTATAATGGTATCTATGGGTTCCTGACCTGTTCGTCTATGTAAGTCATAGTTGGAGATACGATTAGGCCAGAAAACCCGTAAGATGTTTCGAAGACACCTATTAACGAAGGTTTGCAGTTTCCTGGTTATTGTGGTTGTTATTTTCCAGGTGCTGCAGCCATATAGCAGAACTGATTCGACGTTAGAGTTGAACAGTCGTAGCTTTGTGTTCAAGCTGAGAGACTTGTTCCTCCAAACATTGGACAACATCCCGAACGCAGCCTTAGCTTTTCCGATGCGGCTGGCGATGTCTAATTCGGTTCCTCCTTCAGGAGAGACGATACTTCCAAGGTATTGGAAGCTATCTACTTTCTCTACTGCTTGTTGACCAATGTTCATCAGAGCGGATGATTGCGAGCTCCCGAGGCTGAACATCTTTGTTTTTCCCGTATTGATTTTCAGCCCCACGATTGCTGCTTCTCTCTCCACCCTTGTTGCCATTTGATGGAGATCCATGATCTTATGGGAAAGCAAACAAACATCGTCAGCGTAGTCGAGATGTTTAAGGTAAGTTGTCAGAGTCCATCTTATTCCTCCGCTTCCTGTCAAAGCCATCCGCAGTACATCACTTATCACCAATAAAAACAGGATTGGTGACAGTATGCAGCCCTGTCTGACCCCGCTTTGGACTTCAAATTCTTCGGACAACCTACCTCCGTGTAAGACGTGACATTTGGACCCATCATAAGTCGCTTTAATAATAGCAATGAGTTTCTCCGGTATACCCCTCCTCCGTAAAGCAAGCCAGATAAACTCCCTGTTGACGCTGTCGAAAGCCTTCTCGAAATCAATGAACAGCAGGTGAAGTGGTGATCGATATTCAACGCACTGTTCGATGATGATCCTCAAGGTGTTAATGTGATCAATACAGGAGGACCCAGTGCGGAACCCTGCTTGTTCAGCGTCGAGCGATGCTTCGAGGTGTTCTTTAATGCGATCTAAAACAATCTTTGCTACTATTTTGGCGACTGCAGGCAAAACGCAGATACCCCTCCAGTTTTCACACTTCATCAAGTCTCCTTTTTTTGGGAGCTTGACAATCATTCCCTTTTTCCACTCTTCGGGAAAGCATTCGGAGACCCACGCTTTCTCTATGAGCGGTTGCAGCAGATCGCTTGATGTTGTTGGTGCTGCTTGCAGCAATTCTGCGGGAATGCCGTCAAGTCCTACCGCTTTGTTGGTCTTAAGTGCTTTGATGGCGGTACATATCTCTTCCTTACTGGGGGGTGCGGTGCGTAATCGGGAATTGGTTGTATCGGGCAACTCGGAAGATGTCATTTGCATGTTGCTGTCAAAAACATGATTTAAGACAGAGGCAAAATGCTCCCTCCATTTTCTGAGTTGGTCCTCATCCGATATCAGCAGGGTTCCATCTCTATCTTTAACCGGGTGTTGTTTTGAGCTCTGCACACCAGCGAGTTCTTTGGTTATTCTGTAGAGAGTTCTGCTGTCGCACCTGTTTGCAGCTTCTTCTGCTTCTAGGGCCAGAACATTGGTGTGATTACGTTTATCACGTCTTACACTACGCTGGACCTCTTTCATCTTCATGCGGTATGTGGATTCTAGCTCGTTTCTTTCTTCTCCGTGCGCAGCTGCCAAACGAGCTTTAAGGTGTTTTCTTTCGTCGATCTTAGCCCAAGTTTCTTCCGAAAGCCAGGTGTTACGGCTTCCTTGCACACGACCGACTATTCTCTCAGCACCTGATATGAGAGCATTTTTCACAGCACTCCAGTGGTTTTCTATGGATTCTGTTCCAGTGCTGCTGATTGCCCTCATATGTTGCGAAAGGTGGTCCCTGAGTTGTTGTCGAGTGTTAGGGTCCTTTAGTCTGTCCGTGTTAAACTTGGGCGTTCTGGTGTTCGAATTCGATCTCCGAATTGCAGCTGTACGTAATCTTAGGATAGCTACCATAAGATGGTGATCGCGGGCAAGCCCCATGTCAGCACCTCTTCTATTCCTGACATCTAAGAGACTGCTTCTGAACCGACGGCTGATCGCGAAGTGATCAATTTGGTTGGAAGAAGCTTGTCTGTCTGTTGACACCCAGCTAATTTTGTGGCACGTTTTATGTTCAAACATGGTGCCGCCAATCACAAGACGGTTAGCGTTGCAGAAGTCCACAAACCTCTCACCATTGTCATTGCAACTGCCAACTCCATGCTTTCCCATGACGTGCCTGAGCCCTTCGTTGTCGTTGCCAACCTTGGCATTCAAGTCTCCCATTACCATTATGATGTCTCCGCGCGGTGTGTTGTTGTATACCGCACTTAGCCGACTGTAAAAGCCTTCTTTCTCTTCATCCGGGGCGAGTTCCGTTGGGGCGTAACACTGTATGATGGTGATGTTGCGTACTCTACTCCGGAATCTGGCCTCAATAATACGTTCACCTAGTGGCTCCCATGAAATTAGGCTATTGATAGCTGTTTTGGTTAGCAACAGCCCAACTCCAGCGTCCCGAGCGCTTCCAGGTGGTTTTCCGGAATAGAGTAGCACAGTGTTACGCGTTGGAGACTTGTATTTGCCCGATCCCAGCCATCTTACTTCACTGATCCCTAGGATATCCAACCCATACCGCATGAATTCTCTCTCTAGTTGGAGGAATCTGGAGTTGTGAGGACCTTCGTTTCCTGCTTCCAGGAGCGTCTTCACATTCCAGAAACCAATCTTTGTCCGGGTACAATAGCCAAAAGTCGTCAACGTGTGATCAGTCCTTATCCGAGGCGTAGTTTCGGTTTCGTTAGCACAATTTCATTCAGTTACGAAGAATGCTAACCTCCGTAACCTATCCCAGAGAAAGCTGGGAGCTCCGCACTTACAATTTTAGCTTATTTTTGTATATAGGTATACAAAAATAATTACCGGGGACCACCACGGGGAGGTAAAGTAAGCACTTCGTCGTGCCTGAAAGTTGCGCTGCTGGCCTATGCCAAGTTATAGGCAGTCAACAGTTACCCGATCAGACACGGCGCAGGTCCGCCGTCTCCTACACTATTTCTTATTTTTGTTAATGGATACCTGTATTGAAGTTGATGACAGCGATCATAGTGAATCACCTCTCCACTGCAGAATGTATGTATGTATAATTATTGTAATATGAGACAATAAATATGTACTTCTAAGTCTCAAAGCTGTCAAATTGTTATGATAATCATAATCAATATTGTACGGCTAATTCGTCAAAAGTTGCTCAGTTACTTTATTAACTTTAACAAAATTAGCTCCATAAGAATTTCCTTTTTCAACACAGTTAAAGAAAATTTGAACGGAAAGTGCGCTTGTAAGGAATCACACTGACGTTTCTGAAACTGATATTTGGCGAACTAGAATGGAAAATCGCTGACTTCAATTTTGTATTGTTAAAGGAATCGTTGTTTGAAGATATTACTTTCTATTAGTTCATTATATGGGTAAGTAAAACTCAGATGCTTCTTTTGCGTCAAAAATACCCAAATTATATGCCAATAAAACTCATTCCATTGTTATATGAAGTTCTAAATTAACTCCAAACTCTTTTCAAACCTTATGCAATTCTAACATTTCTGTAATATCATAAAATGGAACGTATGACATTTTTTGACAGCAAATTGTGAGTTAAGAATCCTAAAACCGATGTGAAAGTGACGTAAGACAAAATTCTGCACATTTGAGATGAAAAGTATATTGTTGCTCAAACTGTACAATTTTAGTGGTAAAAAATTGAGACATTTTCTGAACTGCAACATAAGGTCCAACAAACACCACGCACAGCCTTACAAAAGCAAAAAGCAATTATAAATGTAGTGAATTCAGAACACAGTTGGCAACCCTGCCTATGTGACCAGGTACAACGGTATAATTTGAAAGAGAAACCACATTCTAAATGGGGGACTAGAAATTCCAAACGAGATATCAAACCATTATTCGAGGATGAGTTTTTAGCTGTTGAACCACGCGCTACGACTCATTCACCTTAACTTATCCAACTTATCCCAACTAATTGCCATTTGAGAAGTTAGTGGTGGTGGCGGAGTGCATTTCTCACTCCTCTTTCTCACTCTTTCTCTCTATTATAATTCATATAGTGGTTTGCTTGCATCGTTCGAAAAGCAAAAGGTCCTGATGCGATGAACAGTTGTTGGGATGTATAAACATTATTTCGAACGTTCTAAGGTTATAACTTATAAATTTTACGAGCTTAAAGAGCTTGGTCTTCTAATGGACATTCTCTTTCGAAATTCAAGAAATTCATAATGAGTTTTAAGTAAAATTATGAACACACTTGATATGGAATTTCCTTCTTCGGACTCTTTTTTACTATGCATATATGTATGCATATGCAGAATATGTGTATGTTAGCTTTCGAAACTCCAGTATTTTATTTTTGAATTGGGAAACTCCGGACTTAATCGATTGTCTTATGGCAGAGTAACAGCGGGCAAAAACCAAGCCAGTTCATTTCGGTTAGTCATATCCTGTAGAAGCTTCTTGGGAAGTCTTTTTTGTGGAACACCTCGTTATAAAATGACTGTGCAAATGTTCCAGAAGTTTTTGTTGGACTTAAACCATCGTTTGATAATTATAATTTAATGCTTATATGAAATGCATACACTTGTTTTTTTGAGTTTTATAAAGCCATTAAGAAGATTGGACATTTTTTGTTGGTCTTAAATGGTTCGTCTTTTTCTATCAACTGAATTTAACACTTCAAAATTCAATAACTTGTCAAAAATATCAATTTATTTTAAATACCGATTGATTAGAAGGAACTTATGTGTATGTTTATTTGGAAAGTTGATTAAGTTCATCAAAATCAGGGAAATGATAGGACAGTTACATCAGGTCTTGTCCAAAAATATAATGCGTAAATCAGGGGTGGAATCACAGCATCAGTTAAAGAGTAATACGTAACTGAATTATGTCAATTTTGCATTACCTCTCACGTTAACGAGCAATCTAGTACTTTAATTTGGAATTCTGTATCTGTGATCAGTTATCGAACGAGATTTCATTTGACAGACTAAAAGTTAACTGGTGGTATGTGTTTGAAGCGAGTTTTGGATTCAAATGTAATAATTATAATATTTATTATTTTATTATTGTATTTTGAACAAAATTTATCTTTCAAGGTCAAAATTTAACAAAATTAACCAGGAACAAAAATATGCTATGGCAGAATATATGCCTTGGCACCCCAATCTGGCCAAAAATATATTGCCTAATATTGTCAACAGGGAAAGGCAACATCACTGAGACTTTGGCGTGCGCTGTATTGCTTCGTACTTTTCATCTTCTGAAATATTTATGTTTCGTTAAAAATACTTTACAAAGGTTTTTTTATTCTCACCTTAAGAATCACTTGATAAGAAGAAAATATCTATAATATTTTTTTTTCAACAAATTCACAATTTACACAAACACAGATGTTATCTGTCAAAACTATAGAGACTCGACAAAAATTAAAGAAGAGTCGATGTAGTAGATTATAACTACTACAATTATAAAAATCCAAACGTTACGTCCCACTACGTATGTCATCATTCCAATATAGTCACTCGTTCGTTCGGTAACTGATGAAATTTACTCACTCGATGACTGATGCAGTATAATTCAGCTCTTGACTGATGGTATGAGTTATGTTGGTTTTGAGATGGGCAGGAAACGCCACTAGAAAAAATCCAACAGGGTTAAAATGGTACAATCTTGATAGTCAGTTCAAGTCACTTCGACTCGGAACAACCATGCCCTCGAATCGCTGGTGCATTATTCAGCAAAGATGGTATAATTATCCTCAATTAAATAAAGACTAGTGACGATTACTTAACCTGGCCAAAATCCACCTCAAATAGTGACTTTTTTAGGAGGTTTTGGACCTTTTAAGATTGCAACCAATTGTTCATTGAGTTCCAGTTCCAAATTGCTCCAAATGATTCAAAAAACACTCGGGTTTGTATCTTGACAAACATAAATTCGCTGGATCCTACAGTTTCAAAGAAGTGTTTTTTAACTCTAGTAAACCACTTCGTAAGGAATCTTTTCGAGAGTCCAGCTTGTCCCTAAAAAAGTCCAATCTTCCTCCCCTCCCAACTATAGACCAATTGCACTTAAGTTCCGTCTTTCCAAGGTCATGGAAACACTGATCAATTTCCGTCTTGAGAAAATTCTATAGGAAGGAAAGCTTCTTAGTGACCAACAATACTGGTGATCTGACAATAAATCATCGAGCAGTGGAACATATATTACCATCGTTTGGAAGAAAGTAAGATTATTGTGCTGAATATTTCAAAAGCATCTGATAGATGGATCTCTTATCGAAAATGGGTGCATTTGATATCGATGAATCTCTTCTTCGTTATGTTAGAAATTAACTTGCGGATAGTTCAATAAAATTAGTATTAGACGATTTCAAATCTCAATCACTCAAAATAAATGCTGGTGTGCCCCAGGGCTCCGTTTTGTCTCCGAACCTTTTTTTTTTGTTATCATTAATGATTTTTTGTCTGCAACTCCTAAGTAACTGACGCTGACGATCGAACACTCGGCTTTTCATATTTATTTCGAGGTTCACAACCTTTTTTGACAATATTCTTCAATAGGAATAGAATTTAATGCTTCCAAAACTCACTGCTGTCTCCTGCCGTTGAGGTGTAATCTACCTCTATACCATTTTCTATGAACGGCTCTTGCATTGAGGAAATGTGAAATGACTTCTTTGGTGGAACAAGTTTGACCTACCCAAAATGCTGAAAAGTGTTAAGGTTTTCTTCGTCAATATCTGGACAGGTAATCCTTACTCCTATAACACATTTGAGTCTCCAGGACAAAATACAAAATAGAGTTTTAAGAATGATAGACGACCGTTCTAGAATGAAAAAAAATTGAACCACCCGCAGTAATGTTTCATGTCTTCTATTGTTTCATCGATAAGAAATCTAACCGTCAGTTCACCCTTGGGAACAATTTTGGACGTTTGAACTTTGAGTACAGAGATTCTTTCTTTAGATGTATGCATATGGAATGTGACCATTGTTTTCCAAAACCAAAATGTACATCGATATCACTTATTCAATCTACTCCCACTTTCCTTATTGCTTTCCCTGGGTTTATAAATAGGGTAGTTAATACCCCTTTAGTGCGTTTATATTTAAAAAAAAAAAGTTTGAGATTTTTACCGGTCTAAGTTTAAGTTACGACGCATAATTTGACAGCTTGTGATATGAAATTCGACTACGCTGGTTATTTCTACGAACTTTTACGGGAAGTAATCAAGAATTTGACTGATTGGCGAATAGTCTAATTATTGCTTGGACAAATTTAACAAAGAACATTCAACATTGCCAGCGTAGAACACTTATTTTGATGAAACAATCTCATAGTTCAACAAATAATTAAACACTTTTTCGGTTAATAGTAAAAAAATGGAATAAGTAAAAAAAAATATGGACGCTCTCGTCTGTCAAAGTTGAAAAATACCCTTTGAAAGAAACTGTAAATAGAAATACCCTTTTTTAAATTGAATAATGACAATGAACTTCATAATAAATAAAAGGAAAAATATTCAAAAAGAAGGGTAATTTCAATTAGCAACATTTAATCGTCGAATTGCAACAACTTAAAAACAACAACAAAAATATCAAACTACTAAAGAAAACAACACTCACAAAAGAAAAACAAAATGACAAATAAACCCACATGACAACATATCACCAGGATCAGCCCTAAGTGCATAACCTCACAACCCCCCCCCCCCACCGGAATTCCTGACATTCCACAGCGTATGTAGTTGTTGTTCAGGACCTATAAAACCGCAAATTCTCAAGAATTCCAAGAACTCGTACATATATGCACGTGCCGTTGCCGATGCCGCTGCCGTTTCCGTCATCGTCCTCATTCGTCGTATCGTCGTCGTCGTCATCGTGCATCGTGCATCGTTTCGAAAGTATGTTGCAAAGCCCTGATGCACTGCACTGAACATGAAAAGTGTAACGTTTACTCGATGCAAGTGTTAAAACGTGTCACTAAAAAAAAAAAATATGAACGAAGAAAACTCTGCGACATTGTTGCACGTCCTTGTTTTTCTAGCCACCTCCACCGCCTCCGCAGTTGTCGTCTTTGTCGTTAAATAGTCACACTTATGGTGAACTGTAACAGAACTGTCAAGAAAAGAAGTTTAAAAAAAACGTCGTAAAAAACGCAATCATTCAAACTTTCGTCTTCTGCTTAAAAAAGTTTCTTTGATTTGAACTAACAAAATTTAATAGAAAAATCAGTTTAAGTTTTATGCAACTTAACACTTGAAAAAAAATAAAACATTTTAGATACGAGGATTTACAATGTATACATCATGCTCAAGATAAAAATGTATCTGAATTTTTGTTTTAATTGTTTGAGTTCTGTAATTGTCATATTTTTTCCAATCTCTTAAAATTATTCTTAGACAAAGTTTCAAAAGACTTTATTTGTAAAAATCACCACCAAATTGTTAGAAATGGGTTTTTGATGAACTCGGACAGTTTTGACTTAATTTCTAGAAAGTGACTTTTATAGGATTCTTTGTATCCGTGTGGAATCCTTTTAAACGAATAAAACAAACTCCTGCTAAACTAAGTAACTTTTATTCATTCGATCCAAAGTCTACACAAAGACTTTCTCCCCTTTTTTGGTTAGGATTGATTTGCCTGTGTTCCCTTAATCCAGGCCTATAAAAGTTTTTGATTTGATTTGATAGAACGGATATCACATCAATCTTATTTGTACGATATGCGCTGTTTTTTTCACATACATACCAAGATATTTTTTTCTTGTAAATAAGAAGTCATCTTTAAAACTGTCAATTCCAAAATTTGTCAAAAAGATTTTAAATGTGTACCATCTTGAGTGCCTGTTCGCTTGGGTACCAATTTTTCTACTGCACCTTTTATATCAAAGTCATGTCGTCTTAAAAACTGTCATTTATGAGTGTCACTATTTCAGAATGTCTGTTTATGAGACTTAACTATTTCTCTTCAAAAGTTCTTTTAGAGGCCTAGTGGTTTTGGTACAATTTTTAACTGTACCCTTTTTCTGTCTATAGTCCTCTTTGAAACTGTCATTTTTGAGTGTTGTCATTTTATACAGCTGTTGACCTGTGCATTTTCAAAAGTTTATTTAGAAGATCTTCCGTTTGTTGCTTGTTTGAGTTTGCTGAGTGCCTGGTTATTGGTTTGGTATTATATATCTCCGTCCATCAGTCATCTTTGAAACTGTCATTTTTGAATGTTGTCAATTATGGGCGTCTGTTCATCTATTTACCCATACCTTTTCAAAAACTTATCTAAACGTATACCCTCCTTGTATTTTGCGAGCAAAATTCAACAAATCATTTAGCAAAGTAAGATTTCTTTTCATTTCTGTATTTCTATATTTAACTGGCGCCCGGTATGAGTCCAATATGATTCAAGTAAAAAAACATCTATTGATGCAAACACTTAACTATTCCCACCAGCCTAAGTAGTATTTAAGGAAAACATTGAATTGGCACGATGAAGCTGCAGTGGTGTGGTAGAAGAGGAGATTTGAAGGACGATGCAAAACACACACTTTCTTGCACAGAAGCGTATGCTAATTAAAATCAATCCACCACTTTAACCATGTTTGTGAAATTTTCTACAAATTGCAACTGCTGCCGTTCCTCTAATTTCTGACCACATTCAATAGAGGCGATGACGACGACGGTGACGGTGACGCTGATGTTCATCTAGACCAGGCACGATAATGCTTCCATTGACGACTGAGCAAAGAATAGACGCAGCCATGTAGCGTAGCGGGTTTAGGTCTGTGTTGCAATCTCGAGCTCTAGTGGAAAGTCGTCATGGTCTTTGCGGTCTGCATATTGTGATTTCGCTCCACTTTCCTGTTCCTCAAAATGATCGCTGGCGTTGGCCGACTGGCTGGGCTGGTTGGCTTGATTTCGCTTCAATTGATTTAATGTCCCCGTCGTCGACGTCCGTCGTTGTCTGTGTGCTGAACTGGTGTTTGATTCTTCTTTTGTGTAGGTATATGGAATCCAACGCCCCAATAATTCGTCTTTCCTCACCTTCAGACTGCAAACAATTCACATAGCTCCCTGCCTCAGCCCCTCCTGTCTATATGGTCTGTCTTGGCCAAGGCTTGACCAAAATTTGATTTTCATATCAGCCAGCTCTGGAAACTCACCATCACCAGCAGTCGCAGTTCTCATTTTACAACTTTTGGAAGCAGGACGAAAAAAAAGTGAAACACCAGCAGTGGATTGTAGCGATTGTCCTTCGTCCTGGTTAGAGATGAATTGGAAACAAGGGGGCTTCACCCATGCAAAGAGGAAAAATCGAGAAGCATCCGGGATGAGATTTATTTTCCCGGTTCGTTGAGAAGTTGTTTGTGTGTGTGTGTGTTTTTTTTTTGGGTTTGTGCCTTTTTTATCGAAGTCGTGGTTGTCGTCGTCGTCGATACAAGCTTTGCCTGTCCGCCTGTCGTCCCATTGAAAGGATGTGTTCGTCAGGCCACTGGTTTTACACATGTGGCTGGATGTAGGGATGTCGACGGCGGTGGCGGTGGCATCATCGGTGGTCAGGGATAGGGCACAAAACTTTTCACGAACAATCTTTTTGTGGGCGCAGCGCTGTTCGTTATCTAGAATTTCACTTAAATCGTGAACTGTATTCATGCCAAAGGGGAAGGGGAAGAGGAAGAGAGGGCCAAATGAAATCAAGTTGGAGTTTACACACACCGGTTTCTGGGTTTGCTGCATCCAAATTGGGATCGTCGTCGGGTCTGGGCCTGAGTCTGGGCTTGGTCTTGGTGAACGATATGAGGTGAGAGATGTCGATGTGGCGCTCGGATAAGAGCTGATGGACAGCTTTTGTGTTGCATCCATTGATTGGGTGGATGGAATATTTTATTTTTTAATTTATGACTTAAATAGTTCGACTAACACATTTGTAGGTGTGCCATGAAGGGGGGGATCTGGATGCATGCTACATACACGAACATTGGTATGTATGTTGCAGTATGCTTATGTTTGGCAATGGAAAACTCATGTATTTTTCCGAAGCCCAAAGAACAAGCCATGTTGTCGAATGTAGGTATATTTGTATAACGGTACATGTACTATGTGCCCAAAGAACAGGAAAACTTTTGTGGCAGTTGCAAAACGTTGGTAATTCCAAAGTTTTCTAGGAATTACAATAATCCGATTGGCAGGTGGAAATGTGATGTGTCTGATGCTCCATATAACAGTTGCATTTAAAAAAGAAACTTTCAGTTGCATCCAAAATGGATTCTATTTAGGGGAAAAGGACTATCCCTATTTTAAAAGTTAACACACAAAAAAAAAAACAACAACAACTTCGAAATGGGATAAAAATTAAATTGCGAATATGGTGATTTTGTAATTTTACCAAGTTACAAAATCCACTGCAAGTACATACATACATACATGCATGTGCATTGCATATATGTATGTTGTGTATATAACCAAGGATAGATTTTCAAAACTTTAATTTGGCTTCTTTGTATTGGGATAAAATGGGAGTTCTGGGAAATTAAAAACGAGCTCTGGATACAAAGTTTTGCACAAAAGCAATATGGATATTAAATTTTAAAACGTGCATCTTCTTAAATTGCTCAAATTGCTTTGTATAATTTTACAATTGATACAGTTGAATTTAGTTTGAAAATTTTAGGCCCATAAATTAAATTAAATAAATAAATTATTTATTTTATTTAACAGCAGATTTCTTCACATTAACTTTTTATGAGTTCTTTTAAGGTTGAGAACAGTGATACAAAGTCGCTTCCCGCTGTCTGTCTGTAACTATGTACTCTTAGATCTTTAAAACTACGCAACGGATTTTAATGCGTTTTTTTTTTCAAACACATAGAGTGGTTTAAGAGGAAGGTTTATATACATATGTATGTATGTATGACAACATAATGTTTTTGCAATTCAAAAATAATTTTTTTAAAATTTCATTCTAAAGGGTGGTTAAATTTTAAGGGGCCGATGTTGAATGTGAACCACGCTTAAACGTCAAGATGTTTTCTGCATTACATTTGACATTTCTCGATTTCAGACTTACTCAATTTGAACCATGGAAAGATACACGATCGAGAAACGCGTTAAAGTTATTCAGGCTTATTGTGAAAATGGGCGTTCAAGTCAAATGCATATCGAAGAAAATCATTTCACATTTTCACCGCAGTGGATTCGTCAATAAGCAGAATTGCCGCATTTGGGCGAATGATAATCCAAGAGTGATTGTCGAAAAACCAATGCACCCAAAAAGAGTAACTGTTTGATGTGGTTTATGGACTGACGCCTCTGACGGCATCATCGGGCCGTATTTTTTCCAAAATGAGGCAGGTCACTGGTCAGGCAGTTACTGTAAATGGTGTTCGCTATAATATTATTCGTGAGATAATAACGAACTTTTTATGACCCGAATTGGAAAATATGGATGTGGTCGATATGTGGATTTAACAGGACCGTGCTACTTATCTCACAGGTAACGAAACCCTCTCTTTTGCGCGACAAATTCTATGGTGGCGATGTCAATTGATCCCCAAAATCATGTGATTTCACACCGTTGGACTTCTTTCTTTGGGGTTATTTGAAAAAAGGTATATTTCTCGAAAATTTGGACCATCGGATGAAGGTGTGCCGCCGATGTCGCTGCGTTCCATACATAATTGAACCATACCAATATTATCATAATAAAAAGAAATGACAATAATTTCCTAAATTAATTGTTTTATTCCAAATCAACATCGGCCCTTAAAATTTAACCACCCTTTCCTTGCATGTTTTTGACGTTTCTCTTCATCTACGTTTCGTGTTAAAATAAGCTTTTTTAAGCACTGAACTGTCAAAAAAAGATCTGTCTTTTTTTTATTAGAATAAAATGACCGAGATAAATAGCTGAACATTTCACAGTTTTCCATGTGAAATAAAAGAGACAGCTAGCATATGACAGTTCAGTGCTTCAATGTTAGTTACTTTCTTGTCAAATTTTAACTATGTGAACTTCATAATTTTGATGATCTGATTCTGTCAGTCAATTAGTCAGGTGAAACTTTTGAAAGGCTGTTTATAAAGAACTACTTGTGATATATCTATGAACATATTATATAAATTGATAATTTGGCAACTTAAATATACTTAACTAAAGTTTGTCAAATATTGTGATATTGAAGTTTTTGACTTTCTTGTTTCTGAAGTGAGAAAAACTCAAAAATCGTCTAAATTTGTTCTTATAAAAATGATCTAATTTATAAGAACTTGGCTATTGCCCTTTGGTAATGGTTTAATATTTAGTAGCAATATTTTTTATCATCATCATCATCATCTACTTGACAAACGGGATCCTGTCGTGGATTTATTCAAAATATCTCTCCATTTATCCCGATCACAAGTCGTTGTTGCATACTATAAAATGGTTCCTCTTCCCTCATACGAGGTAGGTGAACTGCCCAACGGAGTCAACCGAACCTTTTTTCACGAATATCTGCTTTGGGGTAAATTACTTACAGTACAGTTCATTATTGAATGGTCTAACTAAGGTATCGTCCTTCCTCACATATGGGACCGACAATTCGCGGAATGTCTTTCTTTCGAATGCGGTCTAGAGGTTGAAGTGCCTTTTAGTAAGCACCCAGGTATCGGATTCATTTATGTAAGTACTGGCAGAATTGTAGTCTTGTAGAAGAAGCTTAGAAGTTTTTCGAGCAGTTTATCATTTTTTGTATTTGTAAATATTGTACCAAATTATTTAAAGGATTATCATACTTAAAATTCATGCTCCGCTAACTTGATTGATTGCCCAGCTGTTCATCCGGCCTTATATGATTTCCATTCCAGATTCTTCTGAAAGTCTGATGTTTTTAAAGCTGCTTTGTATTCGTCTTTGTGTGCTACCGTTCTATAAAATTGCTCACAAGTTTGCATTCATCATCAAAATGCCTTAGATGGAGTTGGCAATTATAACGACAGTATTTCCGTACAGTCATCGGACTCAATGAAGATATAGTCAATCAACACGTGGTAAATTTGGTTACAAGTGACTGGGTGATACCCAAAGTGGCTTTTTACACATTTTTACGCGGGAACCTGGTTCTCACAATGACCAAGTTATGTAATTCTTGAATACCGACTAATTTTTTAACAGGCATTGTGGGCTCTTTCGACTTTTTAATAGTAAGCCTCTGTCATATGTTTTAATTTTTCTTTTGCAACTTGACTTTCAAACCATTGCATGTCTGAAAATTGAACATTCAAAGGAAACTAAAAGTTATTTTACTAATTGATAGTTGTGGCGAAGCGAAATGTCAACTGCGGTCAACTAAAAGGCCAACTGCAGGACTCGTATATCAAAATATCTAATATCAGAAATGTTTCTCCCAAAAGCACAACCAAAAGACATGGTTATAGATTACCTGTCCCTTAAGTAGTGTCCATATTGTGTTTTGCGTGTATGTGTATATGTACATGCCTCGAGATTAACATCTTTTTGAAATTGGCTTCAAAATAAACAAAAACAACCGTTAAACTCGCACACAACCGCTGTTTATGTTGACGTTATTCTATGGGCAAAAGGAGTACATCCTTTGAAAAGTCTCGAAAATTAATTGCAAAATAACTCAGGACACCATTTACGTGTGTGTGTGTGTGTTTTTGTACGATTATGTATGTAGATTGTAGATACATGCCACAACTTTTTGGATTACAAAGTGCATTTCTCCCGTTATATCCGGTTAAATGTCCCTGCAATTTTTGGCTTAGAGATTAAACTCGTATTAGATGGAATATCTTTGCTAAAAAACCAGGTCGCATTATGTCAGACACGAGTACTCTACTCGGCGGCGGCGAGAGGTTATGGCAGAGGAGTGTGTGCAGCGCTTAAACCGCGGAACGGTTTATCCTGGTTTTTGGAAGCTCTTTGCTTAACCGCAATAGAAAACATAAAAAATAATATCAACAAAACGCTGCGCTGCGCTGTGCTATGCACTGTCCCCTATATACGCGTCGAGTACGCTTTGGCTTTTGCACAGCGTGTTTTAGAGAGTCGCAGTCGTCGTCGTCGGGCTAAAATTAATTAATAAATTAGAAATGTTCATTAACTTTTCATATTTCTCGACGCGGACGTTGGCGTTGGCGTTGGTGTCGTCGCGTCCGTCGTTGGTCGCCTCGCCTCCTGCAATGATGGGCGGATTCAGGACACGAACACTAAGGCTATGCATTTATGAACGTGGAAAGCGAGTAGATGACTTTTCGTGCTGCTTCCACTTGGCTATCGTTTGTGCGTAGGTGTTCCGAACCTCCACATATTATATTCATATGTGAAGTTGTTGGTTTTGTTTAGTTTTCTAGGAACTGGAAACTGGGACGGACCGGCCGCGGCATGCAGCGAAAACGACAATATTATTATTTTATTATTAAATGAGCTTAGAAGCTGGCATTAAAAGGACACTCCATAGAGTGTATTATGCTGTTTGTACACAATATCAACGTTAACCCCAAGGACTAGGACTGGTCTGGTCATAGCTGCTTAGCGTTTATAAAATAACCTATAAATTATTACAAAGGGGCGCACCGCTCAACCTTATGGATTTCTATAGGTACCTATTCATAATTTTGTATTTTGCAATTACGATCAGCTTTACAGGGTCATTAAATCCATCACTATTTTGTTCAGTTCAATATGATAGAGAGGGGATAGAAAACAGGATTACTTTGAGTATAGGTATTACTTAAAAACAAAATTTTAAAGTTCCTTGAATTGATAGCTTTGTAATACAGAACATTTCTAGTTTTTGTTGAAAATGTCAAACTATGCTGACATTATGTTAAGTTTGAAATTTCATCCTGCATCGTTTAGGGGCCAGTTATAGCTATCATTAGTTTTCATCATTGAAATCAATCATCGGAATTTTTTTGACAAGTTGGTTTTAGCTATCATTGAAAAATATGTCATTGAAAATATCTATCATTGAAATAAAAAAAAACTCTGTTTTTTATACCAACTCTACTGTTTGGAAAAATTAAAATTTTAACAACCGTGTAAATGATAGATTTATTCAAATTTCTTTTAAACACTACGTCCAACTGCACAATTTAAAAGAAAACAAACATTTTCCAAGCATTTGAGGTTAGAGTTGATCATTGAAAGAAAAACTGACAGGTGGGAATACAACGAGAATGGAATGCTTTCATTGGAACGATTTTGTTCCAATTCGAATCAGCTGTTCATTGAAAAAGATTTCATCATTGAAATATTAAAAATTAACTTACAGAACAATTCTGGGTTAAAATAAATGTTTTTTTTCACTAAAAAAATTCTCGAACTAATTAGTTTTATTTTGATACCAAACATGACAAATTTAAATTTCGTTATCGCTTTAAAATTTCCAAACAAATTTTTCAATTATGAAAACCAATGATAGCTATAACTGGCCCCTTAAGGTCAGAACTAAGCTTAAAAATGTTTGAAATTTACTTTGCAGTTTGGTTTCCGAATTTTATAAGGACATTGTCCATTTTACGGTCAACATAATCGGCCTAGTGTGCAAGCGTTTCGTAAAGTATAATCGACAATTTCGTTTACTTAACTTTACCTTTGTTGACGCCGCAGCACGGGGTGAGCCTGGGCTTCAAATAGTAGACTTCGCCAGAAGTTCATCAATATTTCAAAAAATACAGATTGCCTACCGATGAGAATATAGTTGAAAAAGAATATAAACCCGTCGCCATTTTTATATTGTTTGTATTATTTGTCTTTCGACTACGTGGAAAATTTTACGCAAAAATAAAGTCAAATGGAATAAAAGCGGTTTACACGCTGGCGGGATTGTCAGTTTTATCTTATATCTTTTTAAATGGCAAACCCTATATAGAGCTATGCTGATTGATACAAATCTACGATATTTGGTTCGACCAAGACGGAGTGGCGCAACATGTCATACAGTGCTCTTAATTATAGGGACATTATTTCCATAAGTGGTCTTATTAACTAGTCCACTCGTTTGTCCGACTTAACACCTCTCCTTTTTTAATGAGCTATGGTAAGTCATTTTGAAGCATTTGAAAGTCAATATTCAAGAATCAGCCATCATACGGACAGTTTTCTTGGAAAAAGGAGGCCAAAATTTAACTGATCGAATAAACTACATATGTACATACATAAAGTAATTAATTAATTAATATTGCGAAGAATTTTTCAATTTTAATATTTTTTTATCAACTTTCGCTGTTGCTTTTAGCAAGAATGTCTATCGCTGGACACATCAATAGCCGCGTTTTATTATGCACATGAGATAAACTGGTTCAGATCATTAAAATAAATAATAATAAATACGGATCATATTTTACCACTTTTTTAAAATGATGTTGCCAGTTGTGGCTATTAGAATTTAATTATACTCCGAAAAAAAAAACATTTTGCCCGCACTCGACATAGAAATATAATCGCAGACGAAGAAAATAAAAACAAAATAATTCCCACAGGCTTTAACTGCAAATAGTCGACATGCATACACACCACACAGGTGGTCTGAGCATATTATGTTCACAAAAATAAAATATTTTGGTCTGCAGTGACGATGTGTCTGTGTCCTTACGTTCACTACGCAACTTAAGATTGTAAACTTTGCCATATAACGATTCGGAATTAAGTCCTTAATCAAAAAACATGGTTTTATGGCAATACTCTCGTTTTGACAAATCAGAACAAGAACACTACCCCTTTCAAATGCAAAATTTCCCTTCTTTTGGTGGTGGGATCAATCTTGGTTCACGAAAATTGAACTAGAAAAATATCAAGATCATGTAGTGTTGTTGTAATACATGAAAAGTGCTGAACCAGTTCTTCATGATCAGCACTTTGTTTATAACATTTTTTATCACAAATGTCCAGCGTTTGGACAAAAGTGTTTGGCCGCTTTTCAGGTGGAATGTTCAAATTGATTGTGGCATCGATTTTCAGATTGGATTTCAGTTCTTGAACGGATCCAGTGATGTCAATTAATCATTCTACTTTTGTTTCCAATGTATGATGCATGCACGAACTTGAACGAAAACAACAACTCGGACGGAATAATGAATTAATATAGAAGATAGAACCTTTGTTCTTGTTTGTATTCTATGACTGAGGTGCGATCGGTTCATTCGGTTTGTCTTTTAAAAATGCAAATAGTTGCGATGTGTAACAATAAAATCATTCGGAAATGCAGGGTTGGTGTGTCTAATAGTAACTATATTTCTTAATATCTCCAACACTCCAACTCATCTCAAGGAGGTGAGTTGAAAATGTTGATCTGTCAAAGTCAAATGTTTGCTTACATTTTGATAAAACAAATTTGTGTGGTTTGCAATTTAAGTGAAAAGGAAGAAAAATGGAACATGTACTTGTATGAAAAACCGATGAAAATGGGGAACACACCTATAGAGGAAATTCCAAACGCATTCGGAAATAACTTCAACTATTTCCAACTATTCCTAACTATGACACTTGAACCAACATTTTTGAAATACCAAACATAGTCAATTAAAACTTAGAACACAACACTGTGTATTACTTACACCAAATTTCAACCACAAAAGATTAAATATATGTAGGGTAAGTTCGGGCATTATGGCGCAGCGGGCATTATGGCGCACCTCGAAAATGTCATACTTCGAAAACTCTAATTAAAACAAAAACAATGCGAAAACTTCAGTCTCTGACGCACACGTGTCCAGTGAAGATCCGTATTCAATACGAACAGTTTCGCTAAACAAAAAACCTACATAAAAAAATTTATAGGTTGCTTGTGTTTTTTTTATAATTTTGCTTTGTGTTAAGGTTCGTGTTTCTCGGTAAGTATACATAGCAGTTGTTCGGTGTTAAGAGTAAAATATAGAATATAGTTTCGTTGTTGTTGTGTAACGGTAAATATGTGAAAAGAAAAGAGAACCGAGTTTTTTTTTAATGTGTTGTGAAAAAGGGTTTTTTCTGTAATATGGCGCAGACACTGTGAGGGCATTATGACGCGGGTTCGCCATAATGCCCTTACGAAGTTTTCGTGTAAATTATAGTTTTAGACCTAACTTATTTTCTCTTAGTCTCTTCCCGCGTTTTACGTTGTGTATTATATATGTTATATAGTTATCCATTGTAAAAATAGTACTTTGAAGAAAATTTTCAGATCCAACTAGCCGACGAGTCGGATGGGCCCGAAGATTTCGGGGAAAACATTTGTGCTGGATGTGGTGAAGATTATACCATCACTACAACCAAAAAGGACGAGTGGATGCAATGTGTCCTTTGTGGACAGTGGTCCCACGACTCTTGCACTGCATTCAAAAACACCTGCGATGGATGTGGGCGTTCAAATCAAAAATAAAAGTTCCCCGCCATATTGCCCTCAGGGTTGCGCCATATTGCCCGCAGGGTGGGCAATATGGTTTTTTTTAAACTATTTTTAAATTAATTTATTTTTTATTAAAGCCCTTGAATTATTATTTTTATTTAATTTATTTATGTTACGTTTTTATCATATTAAATAAAAAAAAATTGTTGAATTATAAAATGTTGTTCGTACTAAAGTTATTTCAGATTGATGTTAGGTACGCCATAATGCCCGAACTTACCCTAGGTTTGTAGAGAAAAGAGATAGAGGCAGCGGCCGGTTATAGCTATAAGAAAATTGCAATAATGGAAACATTTTTCTGAATTCTAATGGTCGGTTATAGCAACTTATAATATTATATATTATATATTTGTAAAAATCAAAGAATCAAATCACATTAGAACAAGGAAATAGATTATTTTTAAAGTTGTTGCAATCAGATCACTTGTTCAAAAAAATAAAATCTCATCAGAAAAAATTGAAAATCCTATTTTCCAATTAAATAGTTCACACAAATATTCGTCTTATTGCATTCATATTTCATAGAGGTTAGGTGTCAATAGTAAGACTTGAAGAGTATTTTTTTTTGTGATCCAATTTTCTGATGAGCCACACACCACAACTTACAACCGGTCCCATAGCGATAGGCATAGGACGTATGCAATTTAAGAGCTAAATATTAAAAACGGGCAAAAATTATATGAAAGAACAATAAAGACGATTGGAATTAAAATCATGAGTGTTATTTGGAGTATAAGAACCAAAAATGTTGATTTGAAATTTTGGGGGGGGGTCCGGACACCCTGGACCCCCCCTCTATATGTGCGCTGCCTCCATCCAATGGTCCAAATTGTCGATGACGCTGAAGCATAATTGTTAATGTGCTCTTGAATTGGTGCTGGCCTATCCCCGTACACTTTTTCTTTCAAATAACCCCAAAGAAAGAAGTCCAACGGTGTCAAATCACATGATTTTGGGGGTCAATTGACATCGCCACGTGATATAACACGACCATTGAATTTGTGGCGCAAAAGAGCCATTACTTCGTTAGCTGTGAGACAAGTAGCACCGTCCTGTTGAATCCACATATCGACCAGATCCATATTATCCAATTCGGGCCATAAGAAGTTCGTTATTATCTCAAGATAGCGAACACCATTCACAGTAACTGCCTGACCAGTGACAGGCCTTATTTTGGAAAAAATACGGCCCGATGATGCCGTCAGAGGCGTCAGTCCATAAACCACATCAAACAGTTACTCTTTTTGGGTGCATTGGTTTTTCGACAATCACTCTTGGATTATCATTCGCCCAAATGCGGCAATTCTGCTTATGGACGAATCCAATGAGGTGAAAATGTGAAATGATTTTCTTCGATATGCATTTGACTTGAACGCCCATTTTCACAATAAGCCTGAATAACTTTAACGCGTTGCTCAATTGTGTATCTTTCCATGGTTCAAATTGAGTTAGTCTGAAATTGAGAAATGTCAAACGGAATGCAGAAAACATCTTGACGTTTAGGTATGTGGTTCACATTCAAAATCAGCTCTTAAAATTTAACCACCCTTTATAATCTTCTCCCCGTGCATACTTATCGGGAAAGATTTATTTTTATTTAGTTTTTTTTTTCTCTTTCTAACTTTATTAATCCAAAGCTAAACATGCCTTTCCAAGTGAATCCATTTTAACCATTTTAACCTTGTTAATTTTAAATATTCCATCTTCCTGTCATATTTTTTTTACTGGCTAACAGTTTTTGTAAAAAACTTGGCTTATTATTATCACAGTAATAAACTTTTGTGTTTTTCTTTTTTGTGGGACTTCTATTACCTTGGCCCAGCAGCCACATCCAAATTCTAGCAATAACACTAAAAACTATCTTATATCCTCTATAAATTAATTCGTCCTTTTTTTTGTATGTACATAAATATGTGTGTTACCAGTAATAACAATTATTATTGCTATCGTTTTGAATTGAAATCCCAGATGCTAAATGCCTCCATATCTGCTAACTTGTCGTTAAAAAGCAAACAATATTTTGTGTATTGCGAATTATCCTTATCCATCTCTTAAATCCCCAAAATATACGACTTACCATTGCCATTTCCCTTCTCTGAGTGCCTAAAAGCTGGCAATCATTTCGAATCCCTATAAAAGGACAAATTAAGCAAAAAAATTTGATTATTCGCAAATGAAAACGATGCATCGCAAATAAATCGCAAAGTTCACGAAAATATAAATAACCATCGCATTATCCTATTTCAGCTCGATTGGTGATGAAGTGCAATTTTTTGTATGTGTGTATGTGTGTATGTATATTATTTAACGTCCTTGTTGTTTTTGTTTGTTTTATTTTTCAGTTTAATTTAAAAAAAAAAAACAAAAAAAAAAGAAATTATTATATCGGGTTCGTGTTTAACAAATTGCGTGCACGTATCCGTTTTTATGGGTTTTTGTTTTGCAAATCCCGTTTAATGGAAGTCCCAATATTGTTATGACATGCAAGTAATTAGCATACGAACGAGTGCTTTTGTGGGCAAAATTGGTGGTAGTCCTTGTCCTCACTCACTGTCCTGCCCAGGCCCACTGATGTCCATCCCTTTAGATGGAATTCCAAAACCCAAAAAGCTGCCCTTCCAACAAATGCGATTATGGCAATTAAATAAATATATTCATGAAATTAGGTTTGTAAAATTGTGGGCTCGTTGAGCTGGAATCGGGACGGGATGGTATTGGTATTGGAATTGGAATTGAAATCGAATTCAGAATCGGAATCGGTGGGTTTTTGGGAGCATGATGCTGAACAATCATATAAAGAGCTGTTGACTTAAAATTGTTTTTCAATAAGCATTTTGGCATCCAGAATGTATGTAGGTAATCTCTTTTTGTTTTCTATTTTTTTTATATATTTTTTTGATAATATTCAAATGGCATGGTGAATTGAATTTCAAAGCAGCTTTTGTTTTAATCATTTTTTTAAAACAAAAACATGATTTTAATAAAGAATGATTAAGTAGGTTGAATGAATTATTTACACATTTATTGAAACCATTGAGGTTTTTGTGTGTGTGTTGTTTTTTTCAATCAATATTACCTCATGTTGTCATGAGAGTTCTTTTAGTTGAAAACACTTGACTAGGCGCTAATTTACAGAGGGCGGCAGTAAGTTTTGAAAAATACCTAACTTTTTGGATTAATAAATGAAAAAAGTGTGTGTGAATGAAATTCTAAAAAAAGTTAATTTGTCTTTTATTAAGGGGTTAGCCCAATCCAAAGAGTGGAAAGAGTGAATGATTATTGTCAAGCTCCCAAATACTGTAGACTTGATGAAGTGCGAAAATTGGCAGCAAAGATTTTTTGAAGAACTCATAAAAGAGCACTTCGAAGCAACGACCGACGAAACGCTGAACAAGCAGGATTCCGCACTTGATCACATCAATACTTAGAGGATCATAATCGGACAGTGCGTCTTATATCGATCACCACTCCACCTTGCGCTGTTCATTGACTTCGAGAAGGCTTTCGACAGCCTCAACATGGGAGTTTATCTGGCTTAGTTTGCGGAGGAACTTTTTGCTTATTTAAAAGCAACTTTAGTTAGGTCCAAATGTCACGTCTTACACGGAGGTAAATTTTCAGAAGAATGTGAAGTCCAAAGTGGAGTCAGACAAGGCTACATACTGTCACCAATCCTGTTTGAATTCGTGATTAGTAATGTACTCTGTTAACAGCCTTGATTGGAAGCGGACGAATAATATGGACTCTAACAGCTTACCTCAAAAATCTTAACATCAAATTGCAACAAGAGTCAAGAGAGAAGTAGCAATCTAGGGGCTTCAAGTCAATAAAAGAAAAACAAAGATATTCAGAATCGGGAGCATGCAGTCATCTGCTCCGATAAACATTCCTCAACAATCAGTACAGAAAGTAGAGAGCTTCCAATACCTCAGAAGTATCGTCTCTACTGAAAGGGGAACCGAACTAGACATCGCCAGCAGTATCGGAAAAGTAAAGACTGTGTTCAGCATGTTTTCTGATGTTTGGAGGAACAAATCTCTCAGCTTTGAGCTTGAACACAAAGCTACGAATGTTTAACTATATAACGTCGAATCAATTCTGCTGTATGGATGAAGCACCTAGAAAATTACACCAACAATAACCAGGAAACTGCAAACCTTCGTTAAAAGGTGTCTTCGAAGCATCTTACAGGTTTTCTGATCCAATCGTGTCATGTGACGAAGAACTGTATAAGCGACGATAGGTCAGGAATCCATTGACACGATTAGAAAAAGCTACAAGTGATAAATTGAAGAAGAGCTGCTGGAGGGAGCTGAAACAAATTGTCGGAAAAAGCACACAATGGTACGCATCAGTAGTTGAGGGCCTTAATTCCTGCTAAGGACTTTGTAGGCCTGAAAACGTTAGTAAGTAAGTAAGTAGGTTAGGTTAGGTCAAGGTGGCTGCTGGCCAAAAGAAACAAAGCCAGCACACATAGACCAATAAATGTTTCATTGTGATGCCACTAAGATTAAGAGATCCTCCTACTAGTTGAACCATTTGGAGCTGGTAATAAAGCTTTTGAGACTATAAATGTCTAAGTTATTTATATCACTGGGATCATAATACTAGAAGTCTTCGAGGTGCAATCTACGTTCTTGTGATAGTGCAGGACAATGTAGTTGGAAAACAGCATTTGTCTAGCCTATACCAGAAAAGGCGAATCTTCTTCACCCTCCAATTAGCGACCAATTGCACTTACGTCCCTTCTTTTCAAGGTCATGAAAACGCTAATAAACTATCAGCTCAAGAATTATCTCGAAGATCGAAAGCTTCTTAATGACCGGCAGTACGGCTTTCGCAGCAATGATCCACTGGTGACTTAATGGTTTATCTCACCGATCAGTGGAACAAATCCTTACATCGTTTTGGAGAAAGTAAGATTATTGCACTTCATATTTCTAAAGCATTTAATAAAGTCTGGCATGCTGCTCTTTTATCAAAAATGCGTGTTTTTGGTATCGATGAAACCCTTCTTCGTTGAATTAGTAACTTCCTTTCAAATCGCTCTATACAAGTAGTATTAGACGAATTAAAGTCTAAAACCCACAACATAAATGCTGGTGTGCCACAGGGTTCCGTTTTGTCTCTGACCTTCTTTCTCATTTTCAGTAATGATCTCCTGTCTGCAACTACTAATCCATTAAATTGTTTCGCTCACGATAGCACCCTTAGCTTTTCATATTCGTTTCCAGATTTGCATCCCTGCGCTTCGGACGTGGAACTGCAACGGCTAAATATGATAAGTACATTAAATTAAATAAAATTGGACAGCCTTCAAAATGATCGGAGACAGGAACATCATCTATACTTTTACGTCACTCGAACACCGACGTAATATTTCCTGTCTCTCACTCTTTTAACGTTACTTTAACGGTAAGTGCTCTTAGTTGCATTCCTCCCCTAAAACAATTTAACAGTAATACTCGGGCTTCCAGGAATGGTCATCAGTTTACTCTTGAACCCAATTTCGGGCGTACTGTTTTTTAGCCGTACTACGCAAATGTGGAATACCTTTCCACGCTCTGTCATTCCGTCTCATTGTGATGTACAGAAATTTAAGACTAATGTTCACCGACATCTCCTTTAAAATCCCCTTTTACTTACCTAAAGTTCACACTGTGTCTCTGACATATAAAGAGTTCCACTTTTTCCACTTTTTCCAAGTTTTCCAGCTTTGCAATTTGCAATTACCACCTGGAATGTCTCTATGCACCTGGCACCCAGAGATGATCGACAAATTTGGATTATGATTGAATTTGTGGATACAGATGGCACCTTGACAGATGGCACCTTGACTGTCCGAGAAGATGCTTATATCAGTAGACGATATCACGTTTTCTTTGAGCCAAGAGAGGACTTCTTTGGCTGATAGAGGTTCTGCCTGGAACATATTATAGTGTTTGAGTAGACGAAAAATGAGACGTAGATTTATTCTGTCCATCGATCCCCGCTAGGGTTTTGAATCCATTTGTGTAGAAATGGATGGCTTTTCCTATCCAAAGTGACTTATTCTCCAATGAGGATTCAGAGGGGATGGTTACTTTGAAGTTTAAGTAAGTAAGTAGGGAAATATTCTGGAAATGACTCACCTCAGACCCTTTTAGTTTGAAGATCTACTTATCGTTAAAAAAGTCCTTTCGTTTCATAAGTATTTTGCTAGGTGTTGGAAATATCGTTGAAATATTGTCGTACGCCAAAATGCTGTTAAATGTCTTTTCATGGAACATGTCCTTGACTGATGAATGCATTATGCAAGCCCCATACTTTAGCTTTCTTTTCTTTACACGACTTTTTTCGATTTAAAATTCCCCGAGATTACATAACCTGCAAAAATTCATCCTCGTTTTCTCGACTTCCTTGAACATTTACACAATAATGAACAGAATATAATACAAAATGTATACCGCAACAATTCAAGTAAATAAATCCTGCCAAATAATTGCAAATCAATACTCCAAAAAAGCCACACAAACACACACACATACTCTCGTACCGCTCGCCGCTCCGCTCGGAGTCCTTAAATCCCCATATAAACTTTATATCACGGTTCTATAATTGAAAATTAAGTGTCAATGGCGTCAAGAAACATTGCTTTCCAACCTTATTATAATTTTTATGTTCAAACATAAACCTACGTTATTGTATGTGTGTGTGTGTGTAGATGTTTCATATACACACAACGACAACACTTATAAGCAAATATATGCGATACCCCAATTTAATTTAATTTATTTTCAAGGAATTATTATTCTTCGGTTGTTTGGTTTCTTGCGCCTCTGCCCTGCTCATATCAGGCGATATGAGACAACAACGACGACGACGCGGACGACCGACGACGCAGCGCAAGGATGGTATACGAGTATGTATGGCATGGCACGCTGATATCGGAACTGGAAGTGGAACCGACATCACCAAAACAACCCACAAAAAATTATGCATTACGACTTTAGTGGCCATAAACATGTTTCGTTTGGGTTGCCTCCACAATACCCACACCGCTCATCAACGCGCCAACAACCCATAATCGAATCTCGCCCAATGAAGCCCAAGCCCCACTCAAGACCACCCAAGCCCAATGCCGGCGAAGCTCTGAAGCTGGGTCATAAAACCTTCGATACTTTCGAAAGGATTAATTGGTATTTGCAATTAAGTTTGCCCATAAATTTCACCGTTGTACGCGACAATGAGGCAGCCTTGGCGCTGGCATCGCGATTGGGCCATCATCATCGCAATCGGAGACAGAGGCAGAGACGGTGCCGAGTTCGGGGCTTTGTATTGTGCAAAGGCGTTTGTCCGCACTCGATAAAGCCGGCGATGCCTCGGAGCTGCGATTTCTGTCCACGGTCAACAGTCGAAGTGTCGCGTCGCGTCGCGTCGTCAGTCCTCGGCCAGCGTCATCACATCGTCGTCGTCGCGGTCGTCGTCGTCATCGTTTTTTTTTTTCACATTTCCCGTGTTGACTTTTCATTTGTGTTGGCTTAAAAGGAAGTAATTCCAATGTGGCATGACCCGAAGTGAGTTGCCTTTTTGGCTTTAGCCTCGGCCCACCCCAAATCCTGTGGCGAAAAATAAAAACTGTTCTCCTTCTGATAAAGTAGTCCTCGTCCATTTTAATCTGCGATTGCAAACAGAGCTGACGAGGGATGACCAGGAGCAGGACCAGGACCACTCGACTCTACTCGGTTCGATTCGATTCTACTCGACCAGTTCAATACGGTTTGGTTAAGGGATGATGATCTGCTGGCAATGAAAGTGATGGGCTTTGTCATTGGTTAATGGAGGGGGCCATCTGTGTGTCGTGTTCGTATATGTATATGTATGTATGTACTATATGGCGTATACGCGCGTTCGATGTTATTCACGCACGGGATTTAAGATTTATGTTACATATTTTACTTGGCAATAAATTTTGGGCTTTTAATATTCCCAAAAATAAATTTATTATTTTATATTCTGTGATAAATGGGATTCGAGTTTAATTCTTTCTTTTTTTTTCGAAAACCGAAACAAACCGAACCAAATATGTGATGTGGATTGGATATGGGCTTTATCTGACAAAATTTATATATATATATGTATATTTTTTAATATTGTCATATATGTACATATATAGAAAATCATGACGAGTTTAATAATATGAAATATCTCGAGGATTTATAATCTACGTTGTTGAAATTCCTTTTTTTTCTGTTTCTTTCCGTTTTTTTGAAATAAGAATTATTTTATGTTAATTTGGCTTAAACAAAGATCAGATTTGGTTTGCAAATATTGTAGAAAGCATCATTGCAGGAATAAAAAGAGTTACTTATATTTTTTAAGGAATGAGTATTAAGTTTGATCTGTCAAAAAAGAAGAAGACTTGACAGCAACAGCATCGAGACATTTTTTTGGTAAGGAAACAAACAAATTCTAATTTACAGGACTCAATTCAATTAATTCAAAAAGATTAAGTTTTGTTAAACATGTTTTATAAAAGTTCAGTTTTGATAGAAACTATTTCAACACCCTCTAAATTGCGAAACAAAAACGGATGTCCCACACTAATATAATAAGGTTCCTTTGATGCCCTTGAAATCTTTAACAATTTTCACTTCCAATATTAAAACAAATTTTTAAAAAAATGTTTAAATATCATTTCTCATTCTAAAGTTAGGTATTAGGTTCGAAAAGTAATTTTTACCAATTTTTTGAAGGTTTTTATTTTTTGCAAGAAAACTCCCAATTGAATTTTCAAGAGCTGCCAATTGTCCTTTTTTCATAATTCACACTTTACAATTAGAAATTCGCAAGTTTGCATATCGTACCTTAATCAAAACAATATTAAAATTTTCAACTCATTTTTGAATTATGTTCTATTTTTCATTTAATGTGTGTTGTTAAAAATAAAATCATTTTAAATATAGTGCGTATACGCCCCAGTGCATGTTTATCATTTTTCATTGTAAAAATAAAATTAAGTTGATAAAACTTACTTACGTTACTGTTTTGAAAGCTTGAAAAACTTGCCGGTCTTAAAATTAAGTAGTGAGCATGAATTTACGGTGTTCTCAGGATACATTGCAGTTTAATAAATCCCGTGTGGATTGTTAGTCTTTTAAAATCCATTAGCATCCCAACCTGCTTAACGATTCAGCAAGAGAAAACAAGTGTCTTAGTCATCCTGATCGTAAGCTTTGAGCTTCTGAATTTGTCGTCGAATTTGTCAAAGTCATATTTTGTAGGAAAATATGAGATGTTCGTTTTAGCACGGGCTTAAGTGGCGGCAATAATGCCTATGATGGTCAATCAATGATTTTAACAAGTAGTTACTATTTTCCAAATTGATTTTCTAGAATATTAACAATCAATTCGCCAAATGAAACTTCAACAATATGACCTCCATAAATTGTTAATGTTTGGTTATTCTTTTCAATTCCTATTAGGATTGACAAAGTGCACAGAATCACTGAGATAACTCTTAAAGACAAAGACATTTTTTAGACGATCTTCTTGGTTGTGTCTCAAGAAGTTCTCAAATTTGATTTATGACAAGTTTTGTCTAGAGATTGCCATTCTTAAAGAATAGAAATACATTACAGAATTTTCCATTTGAGACGTGGAAATGAGTATTCAGATTTTAAAGAAATAATAAATGGGGTGCCACAAGGTTGTGTACTAGGGCCGAATTTGTATCTTTTATTTACACGTGATATACTTCTAACTGAAGACATTTTATCTTTAAAATATTCTAAGTAATGTCAATAAATGGATAATAAAATACTAAATAGGACTTAAATCAGTCCATGTGAACATTATGACAGGAAAATTAAAAGATAATCTGTATTTATTAATACTACTCGAGTTCTATTTGCAAATGAAGCAGAATATCTCGTAATTGATCACGAATATCAATTGAACATGCAGTTTAATAGCGAAGAATTAAATAATAAATTAAGACAAATGTACTGAGTTCTTAATCAACATCATAAGCTTAGTATCGAAAATAAGTCATTAGTTAACAACGTTAAGGCAAATTTTGATATGTGACAGATTCTTTGAAATTAACTATTAAATTCATTTGTAAATTCTTCTCGGTATTACAGAAAGGAAGATCTTCACATTAATCTTGTAATCCTCACGGTTTAAGGAGGATATCTATAGAAATCGCAATAATTTTAGAAGAAACAAAAATTAGTTCGCCGTTTGTGAAGAATTATGCAGTCAGACTTTTTGAGGTTAACTGCTTGAAAAACATGGAAAGAGTACAAACTTTTAACAAAATATTACCTGGAACACGTTTTTAAAAAATCACTTTCTAGATAAATTCAAAAATTTAGAGAAAGAGGGGGTTTTTGTAAGTCGCATTTTGACACGCATCACGGTGAAAAATTTGACATTTTAAGACATTTGGGTAATTCCATGGTAACTTCGTTTCATTCGTATAAAATTTCAATCAATGATTTCAAATTTTGTCATGAGTTATATAAAAAAAAAGAAGTTAAATACAAATTTGAAAGAAGATTCGTCATGCTATCAGATGAAATGAAAAAATGAAACTGTTAATAATTAAAACTCAAATCAGATTGGTAACTCACGTTTCAAAATTTCGCAATCCTTTTTAAGAACAATAATTTAACTTACAAATTTTCTGAAAACAGCAAGGTAAATATGAATTTTATGTTTAATATACATAAAAGATAAAATAAAATATAAGAATTTAAGAAGAAAAATTAAAAAAAAAATAGTTCAACATAAGAACGGACATTTTTTTTTTGTAAAAAACTGTGTATTAGGTTTTTTTTCGATTTTACAATTATTGATTACAACTCTTTTTTTCAAAAAAAAAAATAATAATTTGATATAATGTCAAAATTGTAGGTACCATTTGTTCACAATAACATTTTGTAAAAAAAAAATATTTTTGAAGTCAGTTTTATTTTTCATTGTCAATATATGAAAAAAAAATGTTGAGAACTTTAATTTAACTTTAATTTTTATTTTTGTAAGAAAAACTATCAATTCAATTTTTCGAAAATTTTACGAGTTGTTCAAAACGTTACTTTACGCAGTAAAAAAATATTTTGAAGTTGTTATAGGGACCTTGAAACGTCCAGATGTGTCAGATATTAACTTGACAAATCGGATCGGTATTAATAACATTATATTTGAAGTTAATAAAAGTAACTCATGTTTCACACATATTGTGGACTCAATAAATGGGTCATACAAATTTTAATAAAAATTAAATATTACGTTATTCTTATTTACAAATTAAAAAGTTGTAAAAAAAATTAAATTTAACAAGTTAAGATTAAAGATAACTAAAATAATGTAAAAAATGAATAATTGTAACTCACGTTACAAGTAAAAGATTCAAAACTTATTTAGCAAAATAGTATGTAAATTATGTATTTGAAATTACTTTTTTTAAATTAATATGTTCGATTTATTCCCAAAAATTAAAACTAAGTCTTACTTATACAACAGAAAAAACTTAAAATTATTAATTTTTGGTATAACATTTTACGCCAATTATTGAACACTGGAACTACATAATTTGAAATGATTTTATTTTTGTGGTATTCACAAAAATATATGTAACTGTTTTTGCACTTGCATAAATGGTGATCCCTTTTCTAATTGATGAAAAAAAAAATAGAAGAGGTTATGTTTTGTTTTCATTTGTTGTGACCTCTCTGCCGTGGATTACCAATTTGAGGTATTTGCATTCTTTTGAAGTCCTTAGCTTATTTAACTCCTTCATGGGTAAAAAGTTGGAAATTAGTGTAAATCTGAACCCAGTTCTTAACCTTATAAAAAAGAGGCTGCGACCCACACTGATAGCTTCCCATATTTACATTTATTGTACAAAAATGTCAATTTGATATTCGTCAATGTTTTATCATTTTTTAGTTATTGACAAATGCATTATGTTAAAAATAAAATACATTTGAAGTCAACATCATTGCTTGTTGTGATGATATTCAAGTCGAAAAACAATTTTTGTCACTTTTCTGTAAATTTCGGTTTTAGTTTTTTATTAAAAAAAAAACTGTCAATTCGATATTTGTCAAAAAAGTACCATATGTTTAAAGTTCTACTATGTAAAAAATAAAATAAATTTGAAGTTAAAATAACTGACCACTCTGGACATTATTCAAGACAAGAAACTACTTTTGACATTTTTTGGTAAACTTTTGGTTAAGTTTTTTTATTTTTTGTAAAACAACTGTCAATTAAATTTTTTTCAAACTTTCACCTAATGTATAAAACATCATTTCACATAATAGAAAATAGTTTTGGAAGATAATATCACCCTTCCTTCATTGTATATTTTTTGGCGCCAAAATTTTTTTTGTAGTTTTTCTTTTTTAATAAAATAACGTAAGTTTAAGATTTTCAAAATTTATACCAAATCAGTATCACATTACAATGTATATAATACAATTTATTTGAAGTGAATGATCCATTCCTGAGATATTTGGTACCAACGAAAATTTTCCCTTTTTTTTAAACTGCTATAGTTTAAAAACCACTTGACCAATTTTTATGAAAGTCCTTTCTGCATCTTTCGAAGTTATAACCTGTCAAACAAAATTTAATTGGAGTCGATATCTCTACTCGTTCTTGAGACGTGGACGAAAAAGGGTATCTCGAACGCACGAACGTACAAACAAAAATATGACGATTTTCTAATCTCTGGGTTATAGAATTCATTCAACTTTCTATATTCCGTCAATTAAGGAATACTGTCCCAAAACCTTTCAGGTTTTATATGAAATGGTCTTTTTAAATCTATAGTTTACCTCCGCTTTTTAAAACTTGTTTTCAATAATTTTTACACTTCTAAAGTTAAGAACGTTAACTCTTTGAATATCTTAAATTATTCCAATTAATTGATTTCATTCAAATGATTGCAATCTTTATAATTCTTAAATAAATTCCACTGAAAATAGTAGTTTATTGAAATTAAACTTAGAGTGCACTAAATTTAAAATAGTATTTAATAAATTGAGTGCATATTCAAATACAAATATAAAATTATTAATATGACATTCAAAAAATGTTTACCTTGTAATTAGCCAAATTTTATTATTTTGATATAATTTTAACTGTTCCAAAATGAAAGGCGAAGTGTGTGTGGTGGCGGTGGTGGAAGGAAAAGCAGTAAATAGAGTAGAATAATTAAATACCTTAATTACAATAGTCACCTACATACCTAACAACCACACATACGACAGTTGTCCTTATCAAATCCTAAATCCTTCATATATTTCTAATAACATCGATCAACAAGTCAACAACAATATTTCAATGGACTATTTCCCGTTAATTCATCATGTCCGCTGTCGTACAATATAGTCCTAGTTGTGGATTTATACACCCATATCCGTATATAGGGTATAGGGATAGGCAGGCATATTGAAGCCCTAAAACACAAAAAGGTATTCGTGCTCGAAACTGATAAGAGACCAATAACAAGGCAATTTGACGCTGTTGTGTGTAAGCATTTTACTGCTGTTTCCGAAGGACTTCATCGACCTGCCAAAAGTTTTCTGTGTATTGTGTGCGTGTGCCATTATATAGCCCCCATATCCCCATATATAGTATTTATATGACAATGTAGTATTAGTTTATTGCTCCTTTTTTATCTGATTTTTATTATGAATCAGTCAGCAATATGAAATAATATCCTCGATTTGGCGTCCATATAATCATAAAATTTTAACAGGTGGTCAACTAAGACCCTCGAGGCGAGGCGAGGCGAGGCGGGGAGGGGCCAAATGCCAGTAAAATAAAATTATTATTATTTTCGTTTTAACTCTATTTTATTTATGTCTATATGTGGAATATGCGAATATGTTTGTTTTGTTTTTGTTTATTAAATTGAATATCTTGAGCAACAGCAAAATAGCAACAGAGTGGAAATTTAAATTAAGGATATACATGCATATACATACACAACACATACATCAACAGAACACACACTTCACTTGGCCGGTGTCGGTGGATTTTGTTGAATAAAATATTTTCTCTACATTTGCAAGTTAATTAAAAACATGAGCGAATTTCATTTCCAGCAGCGGTAAATGCTTTAATAAGGAAAAAATCTACAAATAATTTTGTTGTTTTTTTGTTGTTGTTGTTGTTGTATATTTTGCATTTTATTATAAGAAATTTTATCCATCAGTGAGAAGTGAAAACAGCGAATAAAAATGTTGGCTTTATCCGATCCGCATACGCTCTGGCGCTGGGTTAAATGTGAAACGTGAGACATGATGACTATACCACTTGGTATATGGATTTTCTGGAATGGAAAGGAGTGGAGTGGAGAGGTTTTGTTATTTTTAACCATCATCCTTTGCATTTGTATGTGAACATTTCTAAATGAAAACATATTAAGGCCTAGAGGGCTGTATGCAATAATAATTTAATTTTGATTTCATTTAAAACTCGCGCACCTGTTTTGAATGGCCTTAAGGACATAAAGGATGTTGTTGATAATACATATATTTTGAATTTAAAACCAAAACAAAAAAAAATACGCATCGGCTTAATTTTTGAAGGAGCAAAGCGGGTAATTTGAATAATATGAGTCAATGCATCAGTCATGCATACAAATTTTACCCAAATTATAATCAATTTGTTTATTTTAACCAATAAATAAATTAGCTTGTTTCGTTCGTTAATGAAATATGAATTTAGTTTGATTTTAATTATGAAACAATAAATAATTAAGAATTTATTATGATGCCAAAAGCTTTTAGAGGTCGTGGTTGTATATACAATTTTATGTTCTAATTGAAACGCTATAAAAATATTATAATTAAGCAGAAAAATAAATATATTAAATTAGGAAAACATTAAAAGTCATTGCCAAGGTCAAAATTATTTTATTTGGGTTAAGGAACAATCTATATTTTAAGTTATTTTTGTGTATATTTAACTAACAGCCTTATTACGGTTATCAAAGATCAATTAATTGACAATTGAAATATTTTGTCAATCAATTGATACATCGGCATTATGAATCCGAGTTGATCATTTTTTGATCCATTGTGAACAAAGATCAACAATCTATTGTGAATTGTCCCTATTTACTTAAGACAGCTGCAAATTTTAGTATGTTTGGGGTGGATTGTTGCCTTTTCGTTGGCTTTAACTTGTCGTTGATATCTAAACATACATTAAGGAAGGCTTCTTTCGAAAGTCTAAAATTTTGAATGAATCTAGAAGCGAGCCAAATTAGTTTTTGTAATGTAATTAAAAAAGATCTTTTATCTACATATGTACATATGTTCAGCCAAATCCATGCTTCACATCGCGTAATTTTCTTCGAATCTTTGCTTGCTCCAAAGTATTTTCTTCTTCAATTTCATTTTCACCGAAAAATAGTTTTATAGTAGACATGCTTTTGGCTTTCGCGATCCGTAAAATATTTTATCAACAAGGAATTTGTGATTGATTGAAAATTTGATAATCAACAAACATTTTGACAACCATAATACCAAGACTGTCAATTTAAATCATTCATAATAGATCTAATTTCTGAAGAGCGTTCACAGTTTATCAAAAATTTTGATTTTTGACAACGATAATACCGATTCATTAATTTTATTGATAAATATCAAATATCGTATTGATCTTTGACAACAGTAATAAGGGCGTAAAACAAATTTATCTTGACAATTATTATTAAAAAAAAAACACAAAAAGATTGCTGATGTCAATAACTAAAATTTTTTTTTTCAATTTTTAATTTCTTTTGAATGTTTAGAAACTAAGCTTGCGAATTAATTTGGGTTTAAATTTTAAAACAAATAAATTCTTTGTTAAATATTAAACTAGTTGCATTTTCCCGATTTCTTTAGGGAATTTGACAAGTCACCAAACTCTTATAAATAAATGAAATTATTAAGAATTTTATTATATAATATATGTTTTTGGTTTTTATAATGATTATTCTGATTCTTATTCATATATTGCTAATGATGGTGTTCCACTTCATAGTATAGCCATTTAGGGCCTGTATTCTTTTCCCTCTTAATAATTGATATTATTCCGATTGTCTGAAACTTCGAGTGATTTTATTCATATTGATGACAATAAACTTAACAAAATAATAAAATCCTAAATTAAAATAGACATATCGTAAACATTAACAAGTCCAAGTTTTCATTTGATTCTGACTCCTTTTGCAAACTTAAATTTAATGTTTTAAAATGGAACAAATTTCCATGGAGCAAATCGCTGTCTCAACGATATGTTTCAACTTCTCTTGAGTCAGCAGCACAATAACATCGTTACCAATCATCTATCCAAGGACAACATTTCGTGGAACTTTATTCCTACTTCTTTTCCAAATTTTGATCTTCACTCCAAATGCGGCAATTTTGCTTATTTACGTACCCATTCAACCAAAAATGAGCCTCATTGCTGAACACAACTTTTCGATAAGCAGCGCGCGATGAACATTTCGAACCGAGCACGAATTTTGATAGTAAAATTCAATAATTTTCAAGCGTTGTTCATTTGTAAGACGATCCATGGTTAAATTGCAAACCAAACTGAAGCTGTTTGACAGTGACACAAGGTACTAAACACACGTCAGCTGTCAAAACCAGTGTTGCCAAAACCAAACCAGCTAAAAAATCACCCGTTATAAGTAGAAAGTTGGAATAGTAGGATTGTATTCTCCTCATCATGTAATTTATGAATCCATCTATGGATTAAGACTCTCCTGTCTCGAGATGTTTATTTGCCAAATATTTACTACACTACAACTATTTTTTATTTAGATCCATCCCTTCTTTTATACCTGTGACTTAAACTAAAAATCGTCGCATTTTTACAACTTTAAAAACGTATTTTTTTTTGTGAATAATCGGAATTCTTAAGTGACTGAAAAAAGGATTTAGATAGTGCATTGGGATAATGCTTACCAGTCCATCATTTCATTCCAAAAGGAATTTACTCTAGAGTTTGACGGTACTCATCCGTACACACAGAAAGAAAGTACCATTCTAATGTTTGGGTTCAGGATACAATTCCGACTCGAAACTTATAGCGATTGTAATTAGCTGGGCGCTCATATAACAACACATGCTCCATGATGACTTAAACTTGTTTCCGTACAAAAATCTAATTAAACCATCAGAAGTTTAAACACCTCTTTGAAGAAAACTGTGTAACAGTAACTATCAAAGGGAATAACGATTTAAAGATGTAGATTGAGAACTGCTCCGACGACACATCCCATTCAACAGAATTTAGTGCCAGCGAGATGGAGCAACTGTGATTACAGCCAGATCAGTTATGGCGGAGCTCTAACGAAAATTCCGAAACAACTTAACTTTTAGGAATTCCACTTTTGAAACAGACTTTTTTTTATATGGTTATGTTTATGTCAAGCAAGAGGTTCCTGTACCTACACAGGAATTTGACTAAATTGATAAAGTCTATATTATGACAAAAATTGAGGAGGTCCCAACTTATACCCTTTAGTCCGCAATAAACAGAAAAAAATACTCTCACAACTTTATCATTATGATTAATAGCAAAAATAATAATTTATTTTAATGAAATAATAAAAGTACGTATACGCCCAAGTGTACCAAATTGTCGTTTTTAAAGATGAAACTAATTATTGTTAACTTGTTGTGACTTACAGTCAAGTTCTTTCACTGATGAAACCGTGACATTTTAGTGGCTTAGGATTCCTTATGTCAAATCGCATTCTTAACTCAAATGAAAATAAAATACATATGTATGTACGACTTATAGTTTCTAAATAACATCGAAAAGTATTTTTGCATTTGGTAGTGTTAAGTACTCCTCCAAAACTTTTGGACACTTACTCCATTTCCCTGTGTAGGCCTTAAATTACCCTTCTAATCATTAATACTATTACCATTAAAACATCTATCACTGCAATCGGCCAATTTTTGCACCTAAAGAAATTTAAAAAAAATAACCAATCTTTTGTCAAAACGTGATAAGAACGCGGCCCAAACTAAATCGTCCATTGACAAAGCTTAACAAAAACATTTCCTTTATCACTGAACAAATTGACAAAACCAATCGTCAAAATCTAATCACAATTAAATCCAAACCTCAAATAGCCAAATCGTCGTAGCCGTCGTCTTCGTCGTTGGCAGCAATTACTGAAGCCTGATGGTCACATATGAGTATACTATATCTAGCTTCAGTTAGTATAAAATAATATTACAAAAACCATAGGGCACTTCGGGGACGGGGACAGGGAAGGACGTTTCGATTTCGGCCACTGACTTATCCAATTTCCCAATAAAATCAGTAACAAGGAAAGCAATACACTGGTTAGCGTGTCGTCGTCGTATAGTCGTCATCGCAGTCATCGAAAGCTTCGTCGTCGTTGTCGTCTCGTCGACGACGTTTGTCGCTTGTCCCTCGTCGAAGTTGTTTTCGGTCGACCATTTGTCCACTGGGATAAGAAACCGTTCGTTTTAACTGATTTTTTCCATCCTGCCCTGTCATATTGTATTTCGAATCCCAAACGAAACAGATATCTCAATTCGGGCTAGCTGCCTTTGCCTTGGCAGCGCGGCCATCCAGTCCAACAGTGAGGCAGTCAGGGAGTCAGGCAGCAAGCGTTTTGAACCCACACCGCAAATGCAATTTGAAAGTAGTCAATAAAAAGCTCAATTTTATTTGTCACTGTAACTGAAAGGACGTGACACTTTTTTCCGTTGTTGTATCCGTATCCTTCATGTGCACCAACATCAGCAACCTACCGCAAACTACGCCGGACAACACGATTCCATTTACTTGGGACAAAAAAAAAAACAAAAAAAAAACAGGACACCAAAATCAAATCAACAAGCCACTGCGGTGGCGGTGGCGGTGACTTGGACGGTGACGGTGGCACCTTTTAAACCAACTTTTGCTACCTGTTTCTTTTCATTGACAATGTCCTTTTGTGTGTGTGTGTGTGTGTTTTTGTTGTGGGTGTATAGGTATGTTTTTGCAGAAAGGATCTTTGAAGGCCATTTTGCCAATATTAGAAGGACGACAAGTCGGTGGCGATGATGGCGACAACACGACGACGACGACGACGTGCACAATCCTTTTTGTTGGTCCCGTCCGGTCCCTTGGATGGCTGTGGCTTTTATATGTGCGAACACATTGAAAGCGAGGGTGAGAGGAAGGATCAATCTTCGAAGTGTGGCAAATGGAGTGAATTTAATTTACTTCTCTCTTTTTCGTCGAACAAAACAAGGTTGAACACAATTCAGTAGCTTTTGCCTTGGTACACGTTTTTGACATAGACTTAACGTCCTAAAGTGCTGCTCTTAGGTTTCGATCAACACCTTGGATGTTGAGTCTGTTGCTTGTGCAAAAGGATTCCATTAAGACCATTATTAGAAGTCCTGGAATGGAATTTGACACACATTCAGTGGTTCTGTTAAAGACGCTTGAAGTCTTGAAGACTAACTTCGACAGGAAGTTCCTTAGTTCAAATTTTTAGAATAGAATTGTATTTTTTCCTTAAATATTTTATTAGTTTCTGGGAAAATGCAAGAAGAATATTAGAAACAACTTGAGAAAAGAAAAGTTAAGGAGCAATGGAAGGAGAAGAAGAATGTGTTAAGTTTGTAATTGTTTATTTTTGGATAAGATTGGATTTACTTAGAAAATGATATTTTAACTGAAAACTCTAAAAAGTCGGATTAATTGTGCAGAATTATTTTTTAAACAAAATACTGTGATGATTTTTTGTACGAGGCTCGTGGGTGTCCAGGGTCTTACCCAAAGAAAACAAAATAACTTGGGCTTAGAGTTTCAAACTCGGATTCAGCAAATAACTTTATTTTTGGTTTTTTAAGTACTAAACTAACAAGGTATTTCATATACTTCACAATTAATAACTTGTGATAATATAACACGGTATTTCATATAATATAGTTTCCTAGTGGGGTTCCATCCCCTGTCTCTTGCACCAAACTACAGAATAAACGGGCGGCCGAAGTCTTGTCCGTCGTACAACGTACACTTAGAAGAAGTGGACAGCGGAATAAACGGGTGGAAAATTGATCACGGATTGCCTTTTACTTGAGTACCAGCTGTCCTCGGGTTTTCTTACCTCTTGTACACAAGATTGGTACACAACAGGATTACAGGAGATGGTAGAAGACAAATTTCTACAAACATTCCACTTCGCCATATGCTATTTTGGGTCGTAAGTGGATGTGAATTATAAGAATACGAATGACAAATTACCATATGTTTCCGCAACACCAATTCTAAGCTAAGCTGCTGGCTTCGGCCTGGTGTTGCTTGTGCGGGTTCCGTGACGTTGGTCGGTGTGGCGTCGGAAGTGTAACGCTTCTTTACAATACATTATGTAAGATTGACAAAAAATTCATTTACGAATGAATTATATTTTAGATGAACTTTAGTATCGGGTGATTCATAGCGGGGTTTGATTTTCAAAAGTGCTTTTTGACAGTTCACGCATGATTCCTATTAAACTGCTTTGTCATTTTTGTTTGGTATGATTAGACAAGTCCTCATGAAAAGATAAATTTGAGTCCTCTCTCGAACAGTTAGACCACATTCAGCTGACGTAGTGTAGAGACTTTATAGCAGCTGACGTACGACGACGTTTTCAGCAGCTTGGTTGTTCCAAATGTTATACTCCAAACTTTAAAATCGGGATTTTCCAATCCAAATTTAAACCTGACACAGGAATATTTTGATTTCTCTGACAAAAAATTATTAAAACTTTAACTCAGTTCTTAAAGACGTGACCGAGACTCTTCGGGCCTCATTGCCAGCCCTGGTGAGGATAAAGTTATCCAAAATGCAGTCACTAATTTCAAGAGCTGTTCCTAGCGCATATAGATTACTCATCAAATACACTTCCTTGGCCAATAAGTGGCAGCATCATCATTACATTATACGATTATGAACAAAACATGTATACAAGTGCCATGATGGCAGTCCCAGTGTGATATGTACGTCGAGGAGTTTAAATTTTTTAAGATATTCTTAGACAGTTTGGAGTAATTCTTTTTTTTTTTTGTTACTGCCATTTTACCATTGTTCCTTGTTACATGGCAATTCCCGAGAGCCTTCGATTACAAGACTTTCTGAAAGACATCTACTTCCGATATGGAAGAATTCTATTCCAACTCCACATCTCTCACATCCTGGATCTTGATGCAGCACACATTGGAGGAAGGCATTGCCAATAAACCAACCAATACTCACTGGTGTCTTCTTATCCTACGAGTATAGTATGTAGAAGAAGATACAGAGAAGCATCTAGAAGAGCATAGGTCTTCAATCTTGAAGGATGCATGGCATGTTGTTTGTCTGAAGGTACCTCTCTTCTATATGGATCTTCCTTGAGAAGCTCGGAGAAGATGTGTGATAAATTGACAAGTGATACTATTTGTCAGCAGTCAACTTATTTGCATTTCATTTTTGTTGTTAACGCGAAAAACGCTGCTCCATCTGCTTGTCAATGTTCGATGATGATTCCTATATACCCTTAAGGAGTACAAGGGAATAACCAGTAACATGCAAAGTTTATGGAGGGGGAGGGGGAGGGGCTTTGTTCCTATTTATATGTATGTGTACATCCCAACAGGAACAGAGACAGACAAATAATGTTCACATCTTTTATTTTGAAATTTGTTGTTGAACGTTGTGTGTGATGACTTTGTCAATTTGTCCTGAGTTCTAAAAGCAGGACGTACCTATGTTCTATTTTTCTTATACATACATATATATATGTCTTGGTAGAAAACGGAGTTAAGTGCAACACAATGGTCGATTTGGCATTTATTCCAGGAATGGCCGGAACAGGTATTGCATTGCACTTTATTCGAGAACAAAACAAATGAAATGTTTCAGACCATCATCAACAATGCAATATTGTAATTTTCCCAAAGGTGAAAATTGAAATAAGTTTCATGTTTCGAAAATCGATCTTTCGTCTTATACTCGTGTATATGATAAATGCTACAAGGATATAAAGAGTTGAAAGTATATCTATAAGGAAAGTTCCTTTGTATCTATAGAATAGATGATGACGACATGGTAATGAGAAAGAAAGTGAATTTATGGAATATAGTTGTCAATTCTGGAGAAGTAGTTCGAACAATGTGTTTTCCATGAAGATAATGTTCAATTTTCTCTTCAAAAGTTGCAATACAATGTATGTATCTGTTTTTTTCATAGCACTCCAAAAAAGGATATATTGTATAGTTGACAATTTATTGTAAAATATCAAGGACCAATAAATTAATATGTAGCTCTGAATAATATAAATTCTATGCGTTTCAATTAAATTTTGTGAAAATACATTTAATTTAAAATTTTTTAATATTAACGAAGATATTATTAAATACAGAGCAAGGAATTTATTTATTTTCTTAAGTGTAAATCTAGTTTTGGCTTTTTCAATTATTAATAATCATTTACAGTTTTTATTAACTTTCCATAGGGTGTTATTGTAATCGGTCCAACTTGTCCCATTGAAATTTTTAACAAATCAGGACGTTTAAAACTTCCTGTAATCCAAATTCGTCATTTGTAGAGAGATGTCTATTTGTGTGTATACCATTTCCGTTCACGGAATCTCAAGAATGAATAGAGACAATGACTTAAACTAAATTTTGTTCGATAGGTTTTAACTTTGAATTGTACAGAAAGGACTTTCATAAAAATTTGTTCAGCGGTTTTTTCACTGTAGTAGTTGTAGTAGTGCACAAATATACAATGAAGGAAAAATCTTTAAAAAAGAATGTCGACTATTTGAAATGACGTTTTTGACATCTGGTTAAATTTTGGAAAAGAATAAATTGACACTTTTTTGGCAGAAAATAAAAAGGTACAAAAAATGTTCATAAAAATTGGTAAAAAATGTTTTCTGACTCGAATATCTCGAGAACGGGATAGGGATGCGATAAGAAATAATAATTTAAAGTGAATTTCGAAAAATAGATACAAAATTATTGAAATTTATATGAGAGAAAAGATAGTTAAAAAAAAGGTACATAAATAATAACAGAACAGATTTCAAAAATTTGTACTTTGACAAGATTCACGGTGTTCTCGCGTAAATTACAGTTGTCGTAGATCCTTGATGCATTATACCCGGAATTTTCAAAAAAAAAACTTTTAAAACCTTGTAGAAATATAAATGCCTCAATGATAGCAATTCCAGACAAAAATATGTCGAAATTTGGTCTATCATTGTAACTTCAATATAACTGTAACCACTTGTGACGATTATTGATTTGTCAATTTTCTTGCAAAAAAAAAATAAAACTAAAATTTACTAAAAAGTGTCAAAAATTGTTTTTTGACTCAAATATCTTCACAAAAAGCAATATAATACCTTTGTCAATACCTAAATGATAAAATGTTGACAAATATCAAATTGACATTTTTTTAACAAAAAAAAAATAATAATAAAAACTGCAAACATTTTTTACTCAGAAATTTCTTAAGTCTGATAAAATTTTTTAACTAAAATTGTAAACGTAAATCGATAATATCAAGAATAAATAAATTACGTCGTTTTCACAAAAATTAGCAAATTAAAAAAATTTACAAAATTATGTTTTGTTTGAAAACTGCAAAACTGTTACACAAAAACTTAAGTAATTGTCAAGTTTTCTAAGTACAATCGGAAGTTATCAGTGTGTTATTTTTTTAATTACGAGTTTTCTTATAAGGATTTCAACACACACGTTTCAAGGTTATATTGAGAAATATTATTTAATACAATTTTTGAAAACGTCTACATATTACTGCCTTATTGTTGTTTTTTCAGTGAAAATTGTTGCAGACTTTAATTTCAAATGATTGCTAATAAACTTAAAATAAAACGAAAGACTTTAAACAAATAGGTAAATAAATGTCATTGAAATATTTTTAATGTCAAATGATTCATGATTCCAGAGTTTGAAGTCCCATGATCAAAATAGAATCCATGAAATTTTAAAATTGATACTTGAAATGTTTTTCTGAACGGAAAATGGTTTCGGTATGATTAAGATCTTGATTTGACGTTACTGAGTCATAATTTTAAATAATTTGACATTAAATTTTTTAATAATTTTAAGGCTGTACTCGAATGCATATTCTTTTCAATTTAAGTTTCAAATTCATAGTCTTTGTGGACTGATGATTATCGCTTAGAACAATTTTAATTTGTGAAGAATTGAAACTATCACCACCTATGACAGCTTTGTAAATTTTTATATATAGGAGTCTATCAGTTGGCTCTAACTGGCCTTGAATACGCTTCAGTTTTGAATTTTTGTATCGACATAATAGCTTGATTAAAGTTTAGGTACTACATATACATATATACAGTTTGACAGTTCAAACTTAAAAATCATGTCAAATCGGACTTATTTACTGAAATTCAGGTAAAAAAAAGTTATACAATTAAAACATTTACGAAATAACAATATAGGTAAGGTACCCAGTTTTATTGGCATTTTTCTGTTATAGTTCAGAGCAGAGCCTGAATTGTCAAACAAAAAATTGTGTTTCTTTTTTACCTCTGAATGGTCAGAGCATCAAATTTGTGTTTCTTTTTTTTGTTCTGAACATGTCCTGAGCTTGTTCAGGTCGCGCTCTATGAGCTCAAAATAAAATACATAACTGAGCAGACTAAGTTGAATTTTGTTCAGAGTTGTTCAGAAGATGTTCTGAGCATGCTCGATATACTCGGACTCTGTTCAGAGCTCTTTTCTGAGTTAAGAAAGAAAAACGCCTTGCGTCTTGAAAACTTAAATTAACCAGCAGCACTTATGGATTTTGACATTTGGAAACCCCTTTTTTTTGCTGTCAATTCATTTTTCGTTATCAGAAAAAATCCAAAATGATTTCTTTCTGGCTGGGTCCGACCCACACTGATAACTTCAAATTTTGTATTTATTGTACAAAAATGTCAATTTGATATTCGTCAATGTTTTATCATTTTTTAGTTATTGACAAATGCATTATGTTGAAAATAAAATACATTTGAAGTCAACATCATTGCTTGTTGTGATGATATTTAAGATGAAAAACAATTTTTGTCACTTTTCTGTAAATTTCGGTTTTAGTTTTTTTATTTTTCGTAAAAAAACTGTCAACTTAGATAAGTTGGAAGTCAATATTGGTGCTCATTCTCGAGATATTCGAGTCAAAACACAATTTTTAACAACGTTTTTTAGAATTTTGTGTACTATTTTATTTTTTGTAAAAAAAATGTCAATGAAATTTTTTCAAAAATTATACCAGATTACATCTGACAATTATTTTCTATAGTAAAAAATTATTTTGAAGATGATATCATTTTTTCTTCATTGTATATTTGCTCTCCAAAAATTTTTTTTAGTTTTTACTTTTTAAAAAAAATAACGGTTCATTGAACTATTTTCCTTCACGTGAATTAGGGCTATTAGTTTTGACATTTCTTTATTTTTACGAAGTAAGTTTGAAAGCGAAATAATAAAATGTTTTTAAATATTTCCACTCCAAAAATGTTTGTTCTGAAATAATACTTACACTTTGTATTGCAGACGAAGTGAAAAAAAATTAATGAACACACCATTAAACATGTCAACATTTATTTAATTTTTGCAGCACTTAAATGCCCCCTTTCTTTTCACAATCTGAGATTCGATCTTCAATAAAATAACAAGCTTTGACTAAAATTTCTGCATCAGTATAAGACTGATTAGCGTTCATTGAGCTGAACTTATGTATTCTTTTGAGCTAATAGCTGTCAGTTTATGTCATTATTAAAATATTATTCCATTTTACTTGCGCCGAGTTTCTTTTTTTTTCTTTTTACCATTTGACATATGTATGACGTTTTTGCTTAAATTTGCTTACATAGTTATCATAAACTTGCACTGATCTGCTCAACACTGTCATTTTTCTAAATGAACAAGGCTATAGATCTATAAACTACTGACAATATTGCGAATTCACTAACCAAAAAAACACACCATATGTTATGTTTACAGTTTGTAATAATTGTGAGAAGGCAAAACATGAAGATATTTTTGAACATGCAAACGAAAAAATTCACACTGTAATCGACTTAAGATAAAATTCTACAATAAATTATAGAAAAGTCTGAAAAGGATAATCATCATCTTATGTTAACATAAGATTATTTTATGAACGTTTAACAGTTTTTTATTGTCTTTAAGAAGGTATAGGATATTTTAATTACAATATAATCTTACCACTTATTTTTGAATTCAGATTTTGATATCCTGATGGCAATTTAATATCAACATTTTGAAATATTAAAAATTAACATTTTGAAATATTAAAAATTTATTATTCAAAAAAGAAGTCGAAAACGGTTGCAGTATTTACCTATCCTATACCTTCACAAATACCTTACCATAAAACAAAACATAGAATAAACTAAGATTTAAAACTTTCTTATACAGAAAAACATTCAAAAAGTTCTATATATTCCCGCTTGATGATAGCGTGAAATCAGAAGTCATCCCTTCCCTATATGCCAAAGACCATCTAGAAATATCTTTCAAAGGTTAAAGGTTATTATAGGGAATGATTACATCTTCTTTATTTTTCTTTTACTCAAAAATCACTTAAGAAACTTTTCAGTTTTCACTTAAGCAATAATAATTTCGGTAGCTATACCGTCAAACACACACATGCACTCATGTAATATACATACATATGTTTATATGAATGAATGTAAAATTGCACTCTTATCAGAAAACTGTTTGCATTTCGAGTTGGCTCTTTTGAAGCGTTGGCATGAAATTCGTCAACATTTTCCCAAATCAAATTCCACATTAGTCTTGTCATTATACAAAAGTTCAAAAAACATCTCGCATCGGAATATGATTCTTCTTCTTCTTCTCTCTTCTGTTTGATGGGAGAAGAAGAGGTGGATGGTGGGGGAAATGGGAGGGGGTGTAGTGAAAATTTATATAGGTTCCAAAAACATGACTAAGAATATGACTTTTGCAAACTTTTCATAAGAAGATGAAAGCCCAAACTAAAAAGGTAACAAGACAAAGGTAAAGGTAACTAACTCATCCCGTCTTCGGCCGCCACGCCCCGCTACCCTCGTGCCATCGTCAGTTCACTTACACATTTATACATTTAAGCCAAACTAGACGAATCCCGGTGTAGTCCTCGCGAACAAGAACAGCAGACTTTCAATTTAACCAATTTATGAACTACGACGAAACAACATCCTTGCTAAGGTTGGGAAGATTTCTATTCTCCTCCCTCAATCACCCACCCCCAATGCACTATCCACTATGATGGGAAGATTGTGGATCGGGACCCAACATCCAGCATCCAGCATCCAACATCAAGGAACTCCTCAACCTTGAAGTCTTCGTGGCTGTGTAAGAATTTGCATAATGGAAAGTTACATTTAGATAATTTTCTTTGTTGTTCCTCACGGTTTCTCGTTCCTTGCGTTGTTGCCGGGGCATACAGAGGTAGAGGGAGCTGGCACTGACACTGGCACTGGCACAAGCACAGGCACAGTATCCAAGCATCAGTTCCTTGGTTTGATGCTATTACTACCGCTGGTTGGTTAGCTGTGGTAGTTGCAATGGTTTGCTGGTAGTTTTGCTTTCCAAACTCAATTCAAGCGTTTTGTGGATATAAACTTTCGAAGAAACTTTCCAAATTCGAAAAAGGTATTCTACTTTGCTCCCGATTCCCACTCCTCTATTTCATCCATTTATATCTCGTCTTTACACTCGCTACTGCTCCTGGTCGTGCATAAGGGAAGTAAGGTATGAGAATATGGGAATCGGTACAGGACGAGGGCTAGGAGTAGGAGATGAGATGAGATGAGAGATCGTCTTCAATGCCACAATGATAACTACTTCTGCAAGTACTTTTTGAGTTTGAACATGAAATGAAATTTAAATAACCCACAGAGTGTTTATGTGCGATGGCAGTGGCAGTGGCAAAAATCGGAAGGAGAGTATAATAGCATCCCAGTTCCCAGGTCCCTGCTCCGTGGTGCACTCCCTGATGATGTGCCCAGAAATGCCATATATGCCGAAGGGGAAACGTAGCCCGGGAACAACTATCTTTCTGACTGGGAAAATAAGTTTCCTTTGAATTTAAAGAAAGAAGAATAAAACATTACCATCAGGACAGAATGTGCTGGGGATAATGGGAAATTTAGTAAACATATCAAAGGTCAGTCCAAGAGGAAAGCAATAAAACCACAGTTGTGGCAGAAAATGGGTTTCCTTGAGGGATTTGAACTCTCAAAGCTCGGCGTCTTCGGTCGTTGGCAGCAACCCATTTCAAAACTTAAGTTATTTAATACAAGATGAAACCGTTCGGTTGAAAGGGTTGGAGTTATTTGTAAGGTTGAAATTTTAATTAGTGATAACTTGTGGATTTATTTACAATTTTTACATATGGGTATAGACACTTTATTATTTCTCGAAACCCAAAGTAACATGCATTTAAAAAACTTAGGATACACTTTTGGTGTGTTGAAAAAGGTCCGGAGGTACGCCTTTGATAAAGATAAACATCGAGTTCAAAATGATACCTTTTGATTGTAAAAGTTTCTTATGTTTTAAGTTCCTATAAATCCAAAAGACTCCTAACCATTTCTATTAATTTGTGGCTATACAGGTTCTGTCATTATATTCATGTAGCAATCCAAGACTTTTGGACACCGTAGGTGAGAAAAGCTGATTCCCACAGCCGAATTGCCGCAGAGATGCCAAGTGTACTTAAATGAATTGCTAAATGGTAAGCTTACAGAAGAAGTGGAGACTCCATCAGATCAAGAAGAAGCCCCAAGGTAACCAGCAAGCATATAGAAAAAGTCGAGAAGGCTGTGAGTCGGTTAAAGAATAATTAAGCTCCCGGAACTGAAGGCATATCATCCCAGCTGATTTAACATGGTGGGACAGCTTTACATCGAAGAATTCTAAAATTATAATAGTGCATGAGTGGAAGCATGAAGAAATAGTAAACGACTGGCGAAAAGATATCATATGCCGCATATATAAACGTGAAGCAATTATACAGGAATCAAGTGTCATAAATCAAGAAATATCAGTGTGTGATTCCATCCGAGGCAAATCAACAACCCATTAGAATTTGACTGGAAAATGTCTAGAGTTTAATATTCCAATTGATCCAAAACCTTGATGTGTAGTATAAAGCCTCTTAACCATGTTCGAGAAGAATTATTGACCCTGTATATAAGGGAGGACGATTCCGAAGACGGACCAGTTCACTAGTTTAGTGATTGATGATGTTGTGATCTTTCAGTGAGTCAACAAATTGGAACAATATTTCAGGAACCACTTTAACTACAGAGTATAAATTTCTTGAACTCAATTTCCTTGAACAGATTACAAAATATTAAGAGTTTTGAAGTTTTAAAATGTTACCTCTTCATTAATTAGAAGAAATCAAAAATTTCCTGACTTTACTCCTGTGCACTGTACAGGGTCATTCATTTTTTTGCTTCGGTTGGTATCTCGAAATTAACTTAAGTAATGTTAATTTTAAATGGGTCTAGAGCTTGAAGATTATTTGCGTAGGCTTTTGCATAGCCCAGAAAAAAAATCGAACACTGTTAAATAGCATGATCTTGGTGGTCAATTGACATTGCCAAAATTACAATACCAGAAAACTGTAGTACCCATGGCGTGACGGTTACTGCGTATAGGACTGTGATGCCAAAGGTCTGCGTTCGATCCCTGGCTGTGCCAATTGCAAGCTTTTACGGGTACTGCCTCTTGCTAGGAATTGAAAAATCCTCCTAGAGTAAATCTTGTTGTCAAAAGAGTACTTTCTCAAAAAATTTGCGGTTCGGATTCGGCATAAAAACTGGCACACAGGAATGGTTGAGAGTTGTAAGTAACCGGGCCCTGGTATACTCTACGAGCTGTACTGCCATCTAATTTATTTAATTTTATTAATATTACCAGGAAAGTTCTCATGTGATGTTGTGTGGTTTATTGATCCTTGTTGTTGGAATCATATATCGTGCAAGTCATGATTTTCAATAGCTGCACCGACCAAACAAAAATTTCACCATCTTTTAACCGTATCACACCGAATTGACTGTAAAAGTCTGACCACTGTCATCTTCGAAGAAATACTGGCCAATGGCATCTTTCGACAGTATAGAACACACCAAGTACTCGCTTTATCTGAGTGCAACGATGTCAACGAAATGTCAAACATCTTACTAGTATCATGACACTTCAAATGACAGCTGGGTTTGATAGATTTCAAATTCCAGCACGTTCTGAAACTGCGAAACATTGACCAACAAGGAACTATTCGTCGCATAAGAATCGCTCATGAGCTGTTCACAGACGTCAATGATAATTCTGATTTTCTCAAAAAGGTCATAACTGGTGGCAAATCATGAGTATAAGGTTGTGATAACAGAACCAAAAAATTTTGATATTTCGGTGGTTTGACAAACAGACAAACATACTCGTATTTGATAATGTGAACGCACGTTTGTTAAACCAGGAGGAAATATCATTCGATAAGTGTGGATCTATAACAAGAGAACAAATTAATAAAAATAAAGAAGTGAATGAGTTGAAGGAAGAATATTTAAGGTTCATCTGTTTCTATAACAATGGGAGCTGTTACTTGTACGCCCGCCATTACCAAAATTCTAAAGAAAAATGATATTTGACAACATGTTTGACGAATGTGAACGCTTAAGGCTTCAAACCGTCAAATTATCATCAAGCAAAGTTGTCATACATATTTGATAGTGTGAATCCCCTTAAAGAGACCCATGAAAGGCCAGAGATTTTCAAAAATTTAGACTACATCGCTGGAAATGCTCAAGGATTAGAAAATTCGTTGGCACATGTTGATTTGTTATTAGTCATTTGTTGTCAACTACAAAATTGTACCGCAAATGATATTATAGCCGTGTTTTATTGGTAATTAAATATACTAGCTAGTAAAATTGTACATGGAAAACAACAAGACCTCATTAGTGATAAAAAAAATAAGCTAGTATTTATCCAAAGTATTTTAGTGAAGATAGAGTTTCATCTTGTTAAATGTAGGAGGCAGTCAAATGTATACAAATGTTGGCAAACATGAGGGTGTGTTCGGTAATAAATACACTTCTTTTACACTTCGCCTTCATTGCAAAGTGCAAGCGATCCACAAATTTCAAACCAAACATTTATTTGGGTTGAAATTATGAAAACAAAATTATTTTGTAAGTAAATTTACTAAAAATAATTCTTCACAAAATTGGTTAGACTTTTAATAAATAAATTTTCTTTAGGATTGGTGTATTTAACATAAACTATTACGGAAAAATTATAAAAATATTCTTGTTCTCATTACAAAGTTAGCAAAAGGTGCATCCATAAATTTATTGTTGCGAAAGTCTGACGAATGCATACCTTTCATAAATTAAATGCAAATGTTAAATGTCCGCTTTTCTGTAGGCAACTTAATGTAACTTCTCGAAATTTTTGTTTAGTATTTCTTTATAATTTATTGTTGAATTTTGTCTTCTAATATCTTATAATATTGAATAAAAAGAAAAAAATAAACAATAGAAAGTAGTGAACCACGATTATTTAACTGGTCTTTAAAGTTGCCGGAAACTTAGTTCCATAGTTTTCGCTCTTCCATATAAGCCAATGAAATTGAACAGGAAGTTGCTAGGTGGTCAACTTAAAGCTGTTGGCGGTAAAGTTTTATTGCAAATATAAGTAACAAACATTCTAAACCAACTTTTCATCCAAACTTCAACTGAACTAGAATTTTCATGCTTTTTCCAACTCGACCCAATAATTTATATAACTACACATTCTTCGAACACACCCCATGTAGAAAAGCAGCTGTTTTTTTTTTTTTGTTTTCAAACTCAAATCGAATAATTAACTAAAAAAGTTAGCCAGAATTTTTTTTAACAAGTGAGTTTGTATATTTACAACTTTTGTTTACAATATGCATTAAATTTTTTCTATTTTCAAGTGCACATTTGCCTTTTATATTTTGTCCGTGACAGTAGATCTAGAAATTTTGACATCAATAATTAGAAAAATAATGTAGGGACACCAACTTTAAGAAGTTGAATTAAAAGTGAGTATAAAAGTGAATAAAGCATTTTACTATGTTAGGGATAGAATAACAATGAAACACGGCTTACATAACAATTGGCTTAAGCAACTTACTTTGCCAAAAAATTGTTTTTAAATACAAAATTCATTTGGAGTTTTCGAAAGCACTTTACTTAAATATGTATACAGTTTGTATTAAAGGTCAAAATGGTCAAAATCTTCACACTATGTCATTTAGATTGTCGTAAACGTTTGTTGAAGATTGAATCATATTCATAGATATGTACATCGCAAAAGCAATCAAATGAGGTTATAATCGTCACCCCTGCATTCGAAATCCACAACTCCAAAAGTCATATCATAACCACCCTTTGCTTAAAGCCGAGCTAAATAGAATTCGAATTCATGGAGTGTCTCACCTTAACTCGTGTATTTTCTATCTACTTCAAACAATTAAAATGTCTGTATTTCATAGATATCCACAATTCTACACATTCATACATATAATTTGTATGTATGTGCGTTTGCATGGATGAATTTATGTAATACCTGTAGTGTTAAGTAATTATAATTAGTATTGAAACTTTCAAAAGGAATAAAATAATTGTATTCTGAATAATTCAATTCATGTTTCAAGTTCCCAATTTCCTTCAATTTATACAAGTACTTGAGTTCATGTTACAATAATTAGATAAAATGTATGTATATGTATGTATACATAGATAAACTACACATTGTATATTATATACATTGCGTTTGCGTTCGTTGTTAAAACAGGATTATTAATCCTTGCATGTGTATCTAATATAGGAACACTAACACTATCTGAGGTGTGTTTGGATACGTGTTTTGTATAACGAAGAGGGGGGGGTTGGGAAAAGGGATGAAACAATCATCATCAATATATTGCCTGAAACGTAACTTGAATAATTATTATTACTATTTCGCATTTGAGTCTTTAACAATAACTTTATAATGGTGAATATTGCATAATAGCTTCGTCGTCATTATATTATCGTGAAATGATTTTGAATTTAAATTCCTGGATACAAAAGAGTTTCGAGTCGAGTGACTGCGAATGCAAATACGGAGGTCTATTATGGATCAATTTATTTATCTTATCATAAATGAACGATTAATATTAGTATTTTACTGCGCAACTAATGATGGATCCAATCAAATTCGCCAACTATTAGATACCAGGAACTCGTCTCATCTTTTCAAACTTAAAATCATCATCACTTTGAAATGTTTTATTACATTGAAATTTATGTGATTCTCGTTGAAATGTCGAAATGCAGTAATTTTAAACATTTCAAAAGAAATACGCAGTTGCAGCCGTAAAAACGGGCCGGTTTATTTTAATCTGGAACATTCTGGATATGATTTGTTTGATTTGATAGCCTAAGGTCAATTCGATGCTATTGCATTTGTATATTTTCTATAAACTGTTATTCAAAGAATAATGAATCGTAAAGGAATACCTGGTACTAAAACTAAGCTTATCTAACCTATAACCTACAGCTATGGACAAGTTAAACAAAAAATAACTTTATGACTAATTCAAGATATTAAATTGCCAATAACTTACTGAGAATCGTAATGAAACCAACAACTAGTTCAAAAATTACTGCCTACAATTTTGAAATTATAATTTTAAAATGTCGTATTAAAATTCAAATTTGCATAACTGGAATATTGTTCAAATTATCAATTAAAATTTACAAACTAAAACATACATAACTTTTTATTTTTTAGACAGTAAATAGAAGAGTGAAAGCAGTAAAAATTTGACAGTTTGAAGAAAAATTAACTAATGGTGTTTTTTTTTAAATGGCTTAGAGTTTTGGTTTTGAATAAAATAATAAAACACAAATGCATAAATTTGGCTTTATTCTAAAGATAATTATTTTTAACTGCCGATAGGAAGATATACAAATACATGGTTGAATTGAAAAATTTTGACAAATCTTGATGTATTAATGTTTCTAAAAATTTTCTATATCACTACATTACAATAGTATAAAACAAAGTCGCTTTCTCTGTCCCTATATCCCTATGTATGCTTTACTCTTTAAAACTACGCAACGGATTTTGATGCGTTTTTTTATAATTGATAAAGTGATGGTGAAAAAACAACTTAATTTTCCAGAACAATTTGTCAGTTGGTTGCCAAATTTTTATATTTCAGTCGTCTGCCTGTTATAAAGTTGAACGTCATTCTGTCACAATTATACAGTAATAAAAATCATCAGTTGTCAGTGCCTGAAAATAATTGCTCTTAAAATTCAAAGACAGGACAGGACAACTCAATACAATTCGTATCATTTTATTAGGAACTAGCTGTTACCCGGTGAGCTTCGCTACACCTAAATCGAATAAAACTTAAAGATTTTTACTTTGTGTCTTATTTATTGTTGTAAAAGGCATTTGACAGGACTGCTGACCTGCCGAAATTCGTCTCGCCCAAATTTAACGTCTTAACATAAAAAAATCGTATACAAATCAGATCAATAGTTTTGGCGTAATGTGATTCTAGACAGAGTTTTAATGTTGTAGATAGGTAACTATGTATAGGTTCCTGTGGGAATGAGATATTTTCCCGAAGTAAAAAGTAGTCTGAATTTTGGTACCTTCCTACCCTATAAGTTAAGTAGTGTGATGGAATGTAAGATTCGATCCAAGTAAAACTGTTAAATAAAGACAGTTGCATCAAAATTTTAGCAATAATTCCCTAAATTATGGCGCCTACCTACCCTCTAAGTTAGAAAAGTAATCAAATACTAACTTGAAGTCTTAGTAACACTCAGTTAAAAAAAAAAAACATCAAAATCATTTCAGTAGTTATGGTGTCATGCGCTTCTTGACACGATCACGCTAGATTTCCTTGGAAATGAGGTATTTTCCCGCCGTAAAAAGTATCCTGTGTCCGTGCCTAGGATCCTATCTTTAAATTAACCAAGTCTTATAAAAATCCGTTCAGACGTTAAGGCGTGAATGAGTTACACTTTTAAAACAAACGATTAAAAATCGTTAATTAGCTTTCTGCCTACGCCTTAAGTAGGATAGCATGAATATTAATAGCCCATATCCTTTTCTTATCTATCACCCAACTAAATTTTATCAAAATCCGTTCAGCCGTTTAGGCATGATAGAGCAAAACTCCCAGAAAAAACCATAAAAAAATCACTAACTCAATTCAGTTTTCTGCCTACTTTCTACCCCCTAAGAACGATGGCGTGATTATTTATAGCCTATGACCATTTCTAGGTTATCATCTAACACCATACCAAATTTCAACAAAATCCGTTCAGCCGTTTAGGCGTGAAAGAGTAACAGACAGACAGACAGACAGAGTTATTTTCGCATTTATATGTAATATTATAATTATATTATTAGTATATTAGTATATTAGTATTAGTATAATTAGTATATTAGTATGGAGTATGGATAAGTATGGATAGATAAACTTTTCTTGGAAGTTCGGAGAGTAATGAAAATTTTGATCAGTTGATGACATATCGAGCAATTTAACAGCCAAGCGTGCTTTTAGAACTTAATTGGGGTGGAAAAATGGTGTTAGTTTCACTATTTATAAGTCAAAAACGGCTCAACCGATTTGGCTGACATTTGGCACAGAGACAGTTAATAGTCTGGAATAGTCTAGAGACTAATTTTTATCCCGTTAAAATGTATTTTATTCAACATTAAACATTGACCACGTATTTCACAAAAATCGAAGAAATCTGCACTTATTGTTTTCCATTCCACACACAACGAAACAGATGGTTTCAACAACTAGGACATGAACTTCGGTAACTGATGGGCCATCTATTTAGAAACTATGAAAAAATTACCTGAAAAATCGAATAAGCAACAACAATATTTTTCCATAGTTTGATTTTCTGCATACAATTAGGGCGAGACGAAGTTTACCGGGCCCTCTAGTAATAAATAAATCCACTGTCTTTAAAGTGATGTGGGATTTGTGAGTTTGAACGTACACTCGTACATTCGAAATACCTTTTTTCGTCGGTGATATCTCAAGATGACTAGAAACACCGACTTCAAATTAATTTTAATTTATTATATTAATTTGGCCATGAATTTTTGCGATATTTTAAAACTTCTTCTACGATTGAGAGCAGAGACAAATCCACAAAATAAGATACTCCTAAAATCATTGCGGCCGTTCTTAAGTTTTAAAAAAAAAATCCGTTTTTTATGTTTAACACTTTAACTTATGAAGAAGGGTGGGTCGATTTTAAAATATGAGATATCAATTAAGTTGTGTCTTTATTTGAGATCTCTTTTAATGAGATTATGTGTAAAATATAATTAAGTTCAAATGGAGCACTCGAAAGTAGCAGTTTGTGATGACTTTGGCACATAAATCAGGCTGAATTTGACCGATATGGCATCAATTATGTTGTCTTTGAGGCCAACGGCGCGCCGCGGCGGCGGTGGTTTGCGGCTTATTCGCAAAGACTTGCCCCACAGGAAACAGTCTAAAGGAGTCAAATCACACGATCTTAGTGGTCAATTCACGTCTCTCGTATGTATGAGCGAACTGTGTTGCAGTTGCACGTAGCGGCATCTTGTTGAAACCAAATGTCTTCGGTGTCCACGTCATCCAATTCAGACTACAAGTTGGTGATCATCGACCTATAGCGATAGCCGTTGACGATTATGGTCTGTCCAGCATCATTTTCGAAGAAGTACAGACCGATGACGCCTCCAGCCCAAAATCCACACCAAACAGACAATTTATTTGGATGCATTGACTCTTCGTGAATCTCGCGTAGATTGGTGTTGTCCCAAAACCGGCAAATTTTGCTTATTCACGTACCCATTCATATAAAAATGGGCCTCATCGCTAAAGATATTTTTTCGACCAAAATTGAGATCAACTTCCAACGGCTCCAAAACTCCAAAGTTGTATCAGTTGCTCGACGCTGTAACTTGCCATGATGATTTTTCTTTTCTTGATTAAAAAACGACATTATTACAGAAAGTATAGCAAAAGAACCAATATGGCCAACACGAGCTGTCAACCCGGCTTTATTTAATTTTAGAGATTTTTTATTTAAACTGTTAAAAATATGAGAAGAAGCCAAATAGACTTTTTTAAATTAATTTTAAACTTCTTAATTCAACACAAAAATGTCAAGTGAAAAAAATCTAACCTATTAACTAACGTATTTTCTTCCAATTTGTCCGTTCTAGGTCAAGCTCAAATAACTTGCACATTTGTATGGGAATATTCACAAGGACAAATTCATATCAAAGCCTTGGCTGAGCCAAACTTCTGAACTCATTTACTGTGAATCTCTTATCCGTGATATTTCGATTAACATAAACCAATACCTGTGTATAGTGAAATTGTTTAAAAATCCAAAATTAAAAAATAAAGTATACGCCTGAGTGCACCAAATGATGTTTTTTTTAAATTATAATAAAACAGCATAGTTTGAAGCTAATAAATCTGCATGTCTGACTCCTGATAGAGAAAAGACCAAGCACGATGTAAACTGACATGTTACGATTTCTCTGAAATGTTCTCCAATTGTTATTACCTATGCTCCTGTGACAGTTTCGAGAAGTGGAGGTCATTAGGTTCTTGAAACTATGAGATTTCTTAGCAACAATTTTTACAAAATAACGCCTAAGGATTAAAGTTGATATATGAACCAAATCCACCATCAAACAATTCTCTCTTATAGCCTTGACTTGACACAAGGTAAACTCAGCTCTTCATGTATAAGAGTTGTTACATTGTGGTAGAACCCCTCTGTTGTTTCCCCTCATGTTAGTCATTTTCTGACAAAATTTTAAGCAAGTGTTGATGATGAAACAAAAAAGCCTTTAACTCGCTCTATCTCTCTTTTGGAATTCCAAAATTACATCAAACGTTCATATTAGGAGCAGATACTTGTATAGGTACATATAGAAAATCTTAAGTGCGTATGTATATGATGAGAAACATGCCTCCGAGAGGAATATTTTTAATTAGTGAGTGCCACAAGAATTTCACAAAACCCATCTACAGGTCGAAAGTCACACAAATTAACTAAAAACTTGTACGTTCATCGTTCACCCAAATCAACAGTTCCGTTCCGTTCGTTCTTCACTCTTCATTTCTCCGGTTCCAACTCCAACTCCATCTCCACCTCCAGCCATGAAAATATAACGCAACGCAGATCCTGTACCTCAATCAGAATAATTTTAATTATTTCCCATTCCAAATGCCTAGGACACATTCATTTGATATTCTCTTTGCTGTCACATATTTATACACATACCATGAAAGGGCTTGTAACTTCTGGAATAGCACACTCATCCCCATCCCCACCCTCATACAATTTACAAACAGTCCTAAATTTACCCAAAGCTAGAGAAGCAGAGAGAATTTCAGGCGCTTTCGAGGACTTCCTGTGCAAATGAATTCCTTTAATTATGAGTAATGGAGGAAAGCCAAGAAATGAGTTTAAAAAATAAATCCAGTACTGTACTGTTACAAATTCTGAGTAAGTGTCACATATAAAATTCTACCTGCACTTTCTATATTCACAGTAGAATCAGCTTCATCAGCTCTCCCAGTCATCCAGGCATCCAATTCGTATCCAACAAGCGGCAAGCGGCAAACGGCATGGTAGAAGCGGCGACGACGAACGGCGGCGGGCGGCGGCGGATAAAGGCTACACTTTATACACCAAGCAAGACACTTAGATATGGATGTACTTAAGTGAGTGCAATTCCTTTGCTCCCGCTTCCATTTCCACTTCCACATCCACTTCCACGGCATCCATTAGATGAATAACTAAACAATTCATTTGCAAAGTAAAACCCAACTCGGAGCCGATGCTGGCTGGAGTTGGAGCAGAGTGCGAATCCAAAGGAGCACCAGTACCGCGCTAAGCTGAGATATATAAAAACAAGAGACTCCATCTTAAGTTAATGAATCACACTAAGCAAGAGAAAAAAAAAGAACTCCTTAATTATGAAATACCTTTTTCGTAGCCATCAGGATCCAACGACGCACACGAATATCAGTCTCTATATATAGGACAGCACCTTGGGACAGCACACCCGTAACCGTACCCGTACCCATACCCATACAGAAAACGAACAGAGGGGATTTCATTACTCGCATCTATCTATCCGTATTTGCAGTATCCAAAAAAACAAGCTAGAAAAAGGTAGCTATCCGAACGGACGGACAAGGACGAACAAAAAAATCAAGAAATAATCGCACATCCTTTCATGTGTCTAACACTTGACACTATTAAAATTTATTGCCTCAATTTGGCTAGGATAATGAAAACTTTCAAAACAACATACCAAGAACAAAATTGAAGCCAGAAATGGATGAGGATGGAGGAGGGGAGAGGACCTTGTTGCTTGCAAGCCGAAATACATATATTCTTCCTATCCGCCGCTGCCGCGCCGCTCGCCGCCCGTGCCGCCAACACATCACCTTCCCAATGATATGGATTATCCTTTGGACAGAGGGATGCTCTGTGTGTTGTGGCAGGAGTAGAACACAAAACACAACAAGGAAACAAGAGTCCTTTTACCGAGATGGAGGTAGAAAAACACATGTACCTCGTCATTCATTCTATATTAACATAAATAATTGAATAAATTCAATAAATAACTAAAGAGCAAGCCAAGACAACCAAACGACAATGCCAAGGATATCCAAAGAAGAAAAAAACCTACTTCTGCTTCGACTTCGGCTTCTGTTCCAACTCCAGCTACACCATCGAATAACAACTTCACAAAAACTCTAGCAATTCACCGCTAAACGAAAACTAACTCAACTATGGCGAGTAAGCTACACTGGTAGTTAAAAAAAATGTATTCAGAATGATAAAATTACAAAATAACTTTATGGCTAAGAAAATATTGAATTTTTCTAAAATATTTAACAGGTTACCATTAAAATAATCCTTTTTTTCATTGAATAAATTATTAGGTGGATAATTTTCCGTTAATTTGATTTAATAATTTGGAATTTGTTATTCTATGTTATTCTATGTTTTTTTATATTTTTTCATAATATGGTTTGATCAATATGAAACTAGCAAATCTCCCTTAGAAAATCGGTAAAACATTCTAAAGGTGAATGGCTTAAATAATTTATATTTAATTTGTGTTGAATTATCAGTGTTAATTAAGAATTAACCATGCGATGTTTTCTACGTTTTATTGTTTTCTAACTTTCTTTGTTCAATTTAGTTATAAAAGTTTGCAATTTCTATGTTTTACTCTTTTAAAAAAATGATGTTAACATAGAAGAGTTTTTCATATTGAATGAGTTATAATTTGTCGTTAGTTAACTTTTAATCATTTGTTATAAATTACATTTTGTCGTTCAGTGTATATAAAAGTTTATTCTACTTATTTCATTGAATTCTTTATTACTTTGTGTGTTTTGCTGTTAATTAAGCTTTAATTAAGTTCTACAAGCAAACTTGTGTCCATGTTTATCTAATACAGCGAAAAAGAAGTTGGTAATCATCGAGCAATGTACATCGTTCTTTTGACAAGTTGTGTTTTTTTCTTCAAAATTCGGGGTACAGTCTTCTTTTCTTAAGTACCTGATTTCTTAAGGTAGATTGCGCCATAGTTCCATCAAATGTCTTCGCTGGACACCATCTCCAAAGGATTAAGGTGGAAAATTAATTTTTCAGAAGAAAAAATGCATGAAAAAAAGGACGATACCATTCTTCACCTTCTATTTAAATACATATTAAAAAATCGTAACCTTTAAGCTCAATTTTGAAACTTTTACTTCATCGATTCACGGGATCTCTTTAACTTAGAGATACCAATTTTATCGAACCATCAAATAGGTATTTAACCTAGCAAAACTCCACATTGTCCTGAAAATTGGAGGTTGAACAAAAGTGTGACCTTTTTTTGTCAAACTCAAACGAAGACAAACCTTGCGAATGACAGTAATACTCTGATAAGTCGAAAAGGTTTAATTTACCAACATAATGTTACGAAGCGTTGGAAGACGCAGCACCGACCCACGATACCGATTCCGCAGAAGTAGCACCACACCGAAGCCAACAGCTTAGCTAAGAATTGGTGTTTCGGAATCACAAGGTAATTTGACATTCGCACTTTTACGATTTATATCCACTTCCAACCGAAAATATCATATGGGGAAGTTGAATATTGGTAAAGAATTTGTCTTCTACCTTTACCCGTTTAGTACCAATCTCATAGAGAGAAGAAAACTCGAGGACGTCTAGTACTTAGGTAAAGGTAGTCCCGTAGCAATTTTTGGGTCCTATTAATCCCTTTCTCCCCGTTTATTCCGCTGTCGACTTCTTCTACTAAGTGTACTACGGACAAGGCTTACACGTTTATTCCCTAGTTTGGTGCTTAGAACAGAGGACCAAAGCTCACCGTTTATTCCGTAGTAACATTCTTCCAAGGGAGCTACCAGCTACGGACATAACTAACCGCTGCGCGAGGTAGAGCACCGTTTATTCCGCTGGTTTTATGCCACGGACACGAAGTGAATTTGAGCCCTGTTTTATTTCGCTGTCCACTTTTTCTATGTTTACGGTGGACAAGGCTTCGGCCGGCCGTCCGTTTGTTCTCTAGTTTGGTGCTAGGAACAGGGGATGGAACCCCAGTAAGTAGTATTGTAGGAAACTTCTTATGTTATATGAAATACCGTGTTATACTATTAAATATTATTATCATTTGTAAATTATATGAAATAACTTGTTATTTTTATGTAGAGATAAGTTAAACAATTGTTAAGTTAAGCCGTATATGAAATAACCTGTTAGTCTAGTTCAAAAGTTAAAACAACGAAAGTAACAGAAAGTTAGAGCAAATGCAATCGATAATGAAAATATGGAAAAATAATTTCCTGGAATTATGAACTGTTGACGAAAAACAGTATCCTACTTCATTTAGCTGGATTAACCCAGTTTAACCTGAGCATGGAAAACATTCTTGTATGTACATCAGACCTGGAAGTCAAATAAAGCTACTAGAGTTTTCGCAGACATTAATAAAATGGTCCAAATTCTTGGAATATAATTTCAGCTTTGTTAGTATAAATATTCAAGATCAGGGCTCTTTAACCTGGCACCAATTATGTACACAGCCATCATTTGCATACATTCTTCAGTCATTTTTGATGAAAGCTTCCGGGCTTCACTGTAGTTCTATGCCGAATTCGGGAAGAAGCGTGATGGAGCGGCGCGGCGGCGGGGTGCGGAGGTGGCAATCAAATAATTTTTTTGGCATTAACCAAAACCCACAGAATAGAATACACTTTGCAGTTTGCAGCTCAGCTGCCTCATGGCAGCCAGTGCACAGCACACACAACATAAACTATACAAATACCAACATTCCAACATACATTCAAGCAAGAAGCAACATTCTCCGTCATCCAGAACCCCTCCAGTCTGCAATCGCCAGACCAGAAGACATGACGGTATTGTTCGTTTATTTTTGCACTCGGCAGTCAGTAGTATAGTAGGTATAGGTACCTACTTGTAGCCTTCTGCTTCTTCAGGAATCAGGAACAGGAAGAAGAAAGTTCCCAAACAGGAGGGTGGCTCTAACTGGGCTTCAAGAGTCTGTCTTACTCTTAAGAAGTTGGGCGAAGTTCATTTGTATGAAGGCACCAAGTATGGCGTATTATAATCAAAAGGAGCTAAGAACCAAAAACGAAACGAAAACGAATAACCTCACACAGAGAGGGCGTACGAGTATAGCATCATATTATGGAAGCAACAGCAGCGATAGGGTGGAGGGAGGAAATTGATTGAACAGGTAATTGCATGTGATATGGGTTACAAATAAGGATACCGATGGCATCCTGAAGTATAGAAAGTTGAATGAGTTTCCTAGGGAAGAGCGACTAGAGAGCTGTACAATGAAGGAGATTCGGTCCCATATACCCATTCCCATCTTTGTCATCGTCGTCGTCATCGTCATCGTCGTCGTTTTCATCATCATCGTCTTTGTAGTCTTTCACCTTTTACCCAAGACAAGATATTAAAATGAATGAACACATTGTTGCTTCTTAAGTTGGATAAATGCTACCTACTTGCTGGTGAAAGGTATTAAGTTGTCAAGGAAATTGAACTTGTTGTTGGTGTTATTGTTGGTAGCGGTATTGTTGTTCCATTTGAGATCTCAAGTATCCATATTTTCATAACTTAGAAATATACGAGTATCTACGTTCTATAGGACTATGGAAGATTATTATAAGACTCGATTATATAAGTCACCTTTTTGGGGACTGCACTATGGAATCGTAATGTTATGTTTGTTTTGAAGTTTGATTGCTTTAGATGCATTTGAAGAGTGGCTCTAGTTTTAAGCATCACATTGGTGTGATAGATGACAATAATTTGTGATTATGACAGGTTCAATAGGTACTTACGATATAAAGATGGATTATTTAAAAGAACTTCAAAAGCATGCTCCTTATGGACAGTTTTCAACTGGCAAGTGACCATCTCTGAAAAAGCTTAATTATATGGTGTTAAAATTAGTCAAAATAGAATACCTACCTGATAAGAAAATTAAGTAGATAAGTATTTGGGACAGGAGTTGGTATAAAACTAGCAATTGGTACATGTCCTCAAGAATTTAAAGACGGAGTCTGGCGAAGCGAACAACTCGCTAAAGACTCAAAGACCGTCGAAATTCAATAACATACCGCAGAATTTCGTAAGTTTAGACGCTTGATATAGCGCCATCTATTGAGTACTTACTCCATCCAGTCATTAGTTGTCGCCATCTGTTAAAATTGTTTGGAGCTAACAGCTAATTGTGACTGTTAAATAATAGGCAAATAATTTACAATAAAATAATAATGCGATTATAAATTGATTTGTACACGGTGTACAAATTTGATTAAAATCGGTTAAGTAGTTTAGGAGTCCATCGTGATGTACATGCATATATATTGGATAAAAATTATTATTCTATCAATATATATTCCTAAAAACATTCTAATTTTGAAATTTATTCAAATTTGGTCATGTCAAGTTGATATTTTCTTTCAAAGAACGTTAATTAATTTTTTTTCTTCAAAGAATTTTAAAATAAAAACTTTTTATTTTTATTTTAGGTACCTTTTTAATAATTTAATATTTAAACTGCTTATATTGTCTTAAATGGAACAAAAACTATACTTAATTTTTTTGATTTAAATATTAAAAACAATTTTAAACTGTATTTTTTGTTTTCGCTAATTAGCTTCACATAAAGCCTTAAATTTAAATTAAAAAATTAAAATAGTTGGCCTCATCTCTTTACTACTTCAAAGTTATTAAAAAATTAGAAATCCTTTTCAAGAACATTAACTACACTGAAATTATTTTTGAAATTCAAAATTTAAACCTTAACCGTAGGTATGTTTAATTCAAGTGAGGTTTAAAAATATAACAAAATTTACATGTACAAATTCAAAGAAAATTTGAATCAAAATATTAATTTAAACAAAAAATTGAAAATTGCATGTTAACTGATGTATGTAGTACAAAATTGGTAACTCATGTTACTTCCAGTTACAGAACATAAAATCGATTTACTTTTGACTTTGATTAATAAAAATTTTACTAACAAAAAAATTATCAGACATAAAAAATATCCCGAAATATTTACCAATTTTTGATAGAATTTTTTGTAGTTTTTTATTTATTGTAAGAAATGTCAATTTGATTTTCGTCAACATTTTATCATATACATAGATATTGACAAATACATTATAAAGAAAAAAAAAAATACTTTTGAAGTCCATTGTTGTGAAGATACTTTAGTCGACAAAACTATTTTTAACACTTTTCGGTAAATTTTAGTTTAAGTTTTTTATTTTTCGTAAAAAAGAATGTCAATTCGATATTTGTCAAAAATTTATCATAAATGTTAAAAGTTGTATTAAGCAGAGCATAAAATAAATTTGAAGTTAAAATAATTAAATGAAGTTAAAATGACCACTCTCGACATATTCAAGTCAAGAAACAACTTTTGGCATTTTTCGGTAAAATAACGGTGTGTTGAACTTTGTCTAAATTTAAACCATTTATGATCATATTACAATGTACACAAAAAAATGTATTTAAAGTCAATAGCATTATTTGCTAGCACCCTTTTCCTGTTTTTTTTTTTAATTGTTATAGTGAAAAAATTCTAACTAAATTTGTATGAAAGTCCTTTCTACATCTTTCGAAGTTTAACCTTTCGAAAAAAAAAATTAATTGGAGTCGATATCTCTTCTCGTTTTTGAGATACCGTGGACGAAAAATGGTATCTCAAACGCAAGCACTGACATCTCTCTAGAAATGAAGTATTTAGATTAAAGGAACCTTAAAACGTCCAGATTTGTCAAAAATTTTAATTTGACAAATCTAACCGATAACAATAACTTCCTATGGGAAGTTACAAAAGTAAAAAAAAAAATTTAAATATGTTTATTTTTTTATTTTGATAAGGTAATATCGTCTTCGAAATACAACCTTTTATTCCTTATCTACTTTGTTAGGTTCTTCTTTTGTCAACTTTTCTTTTCTATTTCATTGTGTTTCCATTTTATCTTAAAAAAATATGAAATCACAAATAAATTTAAAATTTTATAAATAGTAATTCATATTTCGCTCTTGTAACATGAATTACCGATGACTTATGTATGTTACAAAAAATATTGAACACTACAACGTCACAGAAAAATAAAATTTAATAAATTTAGATTGACGTCAGCCGAAATAGAGTAAAAAATTACCAACGGTTACTCACGTTACAATTGTCCCAACAAATAAATTAATCAAAACTCTAATCGATAAACGCAACGGATAATCTTCAAATTATTATTATTATTTCTATTTTTAACACGCTTATATTAGCTTCACTTGTATGTATGTATGTATGTATGTATGTAACCGAAACCTTTACACTCGATTTTGACCCACTTTACACGAACCGATTTTAATAAAATTTTGTACACATATCAAGAACCGGTGGCAAAACAATAATTTCATAAGTTTATCTCAATATCCTTATCAGGATTACCAGGATTAAATATTTTAATCCCACAGCTCCTGCTTTTTCCTGATTTTATTATGCGCTTATAAATATTAATAGACTCCCTCATTTTAAGTGCTGCGGTGGCTCAGTTGGTTAAAGCGCGGTCATGTTTCGTTTGAGCGTCAAGGGTCGTGGCATCAAATCTTAGCTATGGGTGACTTTTTTTTTTTAATTAAAATTACGAGATTTTAAATAATAAATAAATAATTCCAATTTCATTTACAATTTCAATCAACTAAATGGGTCAATGAAATGTTTCAATGTTTTCTTAAATCACAAAATAAATACAGTTTAAAAAAAAACTAAAAAACACGTTTTTAAAGCACGTTAAACTAAAAAGTTAAAAATAAATATAGTTTGAAAAAAACTAAAAAACACGCTTTTAAAACCCATCATACTAAAAAAGGGGAAAATAATTTTTAATATAAGCTGAAAACAATAATGAACTAAAAATGCAAGTGTTATTGTGAATAAGCGTGGGGCGCTCGATATATGAAAAAAAATATGGCCAATGCGCCCAACGCTTTTTCACAATAACACTTGCATTTTTAGTTCATTATTGTTTTCAGCTTATATTAAAAATTATTTTCCCCTTTTTTAGTATGATGGGTTTTAAAAGCGTGTTTTTTAGTTTTTTTCAAACTATATTTATTTTGTATAAGATCTTACATCACCTGTTGACCAATGGCAATACTTAATTTAAATAGATTTTGTACTTTATCATTGGATGATGCCATTTATAATAATTGATGATTTGGAGGAAGATTTTTGTATGTTTCATGTCATCCCTGCCGTGAATTAAGAATATGGTGTTCCTTAACTTTTACCATTTTAAATATTGGTGGCGTATGTGGAACATATTTAATGAAACAATCAATTTGCTCAATTCTTTTCATGGTGCTGTCAAATCCTTGAGAAAATAATATCAAATATTTTAAAGTATTCTTCTGCCATCTGTCTGTGGAATTTTTGTATTATTTTTTAACTGTAGACAAAAGTGATTTACCATAAATGACAATAATACTAAAATACTATAAATAAAAAGTAGATGAGAGCACTAGAAAATGACAATTACTTACACTGCTGTGTAGCTAGTGCAGAATGAATAAAACAATCAAAATCACTTAACATATTCATCTTCTGGCTTCTTTTTTGCCAGCAATCAAATTGTTGTTGTTTCCTTTACTTTACTTTATCAGGCTCCCGATCCATGTAGGATCTCTGGCCTTCCATCCTCTGCGATCCCGAACACGTTGCTTCAAGTCATCCAGACCAAGCGTTCTGGCATTCGCGATGACTTAGTCTTTAAGCCGGAGGTTCGGTCTTCCTTGCCGCCTCGAACCAGGTGGCTTGGATTCGAAGATTCTCTTAACTGGAGCGTTGTTGTCCATTCGCTCAATGTGGCCGAGCGAATAAAGTCGACGTGTTTTAACTTTTTTGATAACGTTCACATCTAGTTGTTGTTTGCGGACGAAAATTTTGCTGATTTAATCATTAGTCATATTATTTTGACAATTTTGGAAAGTTTTCAATTTGAAATAAATACTAAAACCCATATTTTCAAATATGTAACTTTGTCTCTAAAGAGTTATTTTATTTCGGAAGCTAAACTCAGAAAGTGGTAGACATTTCTGGAAAACAATTGAAAACGAAAACACTGTAATTCGAAGCTGAATCCTTAATTAAAAAATTCTAATATTGAATTCTAGATTCAACAAAATGTCTTCTTTTTATAACCTCGATTTGCACATAATTTTTGATATCAGCTTGAACTCCAGGAAGAGACATCACAATAAATTGCCAAATGAAAAAATGAGGAAAAAAAGTGGATTAAGAAACATACTTTTATATGTATATAGGTCGCGTTTATACGAGAGTCCGTTATACGCGACAATATACGAGTATGTTGCAAATTTTATATTCCCACTCAATTTTTAGTATAAGCTATAGAAACCCCAACTGTAAATTTCCCAAATACCTATGCAAGAGGTCCATAAACATCCCAACAGCAGAAGCGCATCATCCAAAATAATGACATTTTTTTCATGTTGTTTTTTTTTTGTGAAATAAATACATTTAAGTTCCAATTCAAAGGGAATCCCCCTCGATATATAAGAGAACGAGTACGAGTAGATCCTTGAATCTTTTACTTTTCTCGCAAGGAAATGAACTCATATTCCTTCCCAAAAGTGGATGGGGGGGACTTGGTGGTGTTGCTCAACTCCCTTGCTTTATAGTATCGCTCTTCATCGTCGTCGTCGTCGTCGTCGGTCGTCGTCATCGTCATCCTCGTCCTGCTTCTGATTCTGGTTCTGGTGCTATATTGCTGGAGTGTCATTTATGTGCAATTCGGGGAAAGAGAATTCTGCAAATCGTTTTTAAGATCTTGATTTGACCTCGTATGTGATGCTAGCCTTGAAGCCTTGCATTGCACTACTATTACTGTGTGTCGTCTCTCTCACTGCGACTGCATTCTCATATCCCCTTCCGCAGAGTATAACCCTCGCGCCTTCAGGCAATCAACAATTTATCGTTTGACATTAAAAAAGAAGAATAAAACCGACCAACAAAAATAAAAAAGAGCGAAGAAAAACAGAAAGGAAAATCGGCCAAAGATGGGAAGCATCCCTGTTTTCGTTTCGAATGTGCTCAATGTTGCACACAAGGACGACAAGGACGCTGCCCTTGGTTATGGCGGTTGCTGGGCCATCATTTAGGAAGTGAGTGTCAGTAAATTTTTATGTTAAAATGCAGCAGAGTAGCGCTGCATCCCCGTCCCGCTCCGAGCCGCACCGCGCCACTCTTTGGTTGTCGTGTTGGTCGGTTTGAGTTTGGGTCCGTAGTCGGTAGTCGGTTTGGTTTGGTTTGGTGTGACGCGATGCGATGGTTGGTAAAAAGGACGAAACCTCGATGGGGCCCGGCGTTGGAATATCAAGTGATTTCCAGTGGCCATAAATATTGGTAAGTTTTTCACACGATTTCCATACATGTTGAATATATTCTCGATGTTTACCATGCGGGAAGGCCAAGGGTGTACGACGCTGGCTGATGATGGTTTGTGGTGGATAGTCGAAGAGGGGGAGTGATAAAAGAAGTTGGCAATATGTAGATATAGCGGTAATGACTACCCTCAAGGAGTAGGTAAGGTTGATGTGCAGCTGAGGCAGCAGAAGCAGAAGCAGAATGTTATGCACTCCTACTCGTAGGTACATCCAAACATACTCGTTCAACGTACAAGTGTGCATCAAGTCAACTCGCATGGGATGATAAAATAAATTGAGGAAATTAAATTGCATTTTTAAGTGGCATTTGCACTTTGTAGTTAACCCCTTGATGGCTCATTCCAAATGATTGATTGAAATACTTCAACGTGATGATACTAGAGTTGATGATAACATTTTTTAAGTGGCTACTATATTCGTATGTACTCGTAGTTCCTTTACCGACGTTTTCATTTATTTTTTATTTTCGTCAGTGTTATTATGTCTTTTTATATATGTACATATGTATATGTATAAGTTCACTTACGGTAAGTTCCAATTAAGAATAGTGCAGAGGAGACTTCATTTACTATGTTTCACTGTCGTAATAATTTTTTTTATTTTGGACAATAAGATGTTTCACAATTCTTATGAACGGAAAATGGATAATTTTGACTAAATACATACCAACTTATTTTTATGAGTATTTGATTGAAATACACTGACAATCACTAGGATGAGGCCACGTATTTTTTAATCGATTTTCGTTCTTTATACCTGCTGGAAATTTCGTACCCATAAAAATACATTAGAGTAGGTAGATATTTTCTTTAAAAAAAAGTAATAAAATTAAGGGGTTAAATAGAAAAGACTGTTGGAATTTCCCTACATTAATTAAAGAGCTACTTAAAAACAGTATGAAAAAGTGCGTCACTTGGATGAGGCCACATGAAAAATCTTATAAAATATCAAAAAAATGAAATAAATGTTAACAGTTTTTGGTTTTCAAACATTTTATTTATTAAGTTTTTCTCAATTAATAATGAGTATGCCCTCCATTTTTCGATAAGACCTCTATTTGACGGTTGGGAATGGAATCGTAAAGTTTTTTTAAATAGTCAAGTGAAATCTCGTCCCAGCCATCACGGATAGCTTCAACTAAGGAGTCCTTGTATTCAAATTTTCTACCGCTTTCATAAACTTTTCGAAATAGCCATGCCCATACGTTTTCGATTATGTTCAAGTCCGGTGAATAGGGTGGCCATGGCAAAAGCTCTACGTTTTCCGATAAAATCCAGCTTTTGACAACCCTGGAAGTGTGGATGGGGGCATTGTCTTGTTGGAAAATGCAAGGCAGAGGTCCAAAAATATTTTTCATCTTCGGAAATGACCGTTCCAACAAGCATTTGTAGCTGTTTCCGTTCATTGTTGTAGAAAGAAACTCCAACTCGATTTTGCCATAGTAGGTGATAGCTCCCCACACCATAACACCTGATGTACGGCTGTGATGTCTTCCCAAAATTAGTTCCTCTTTTCTTAAATCATGGAAATAAAAGTTGTAACCATCGAAAGACAACGCGTTTCCATTGACTGCTCCAAGAGACATGTTCTGTTGCAAAGTTCATTCGCAGCTCCTTGTGTACTTGCTGTAGGACAGGTTTCTTTTTGAGTTTTCTTCTCTGGATAGTACCATCTTTTCTAATTATCCTTCGGACTGTCGAAATACTGGCTGATACTCCGCTTTTGGACCTTATTTTAGTAGCTGATTGAGTAGAATTTGAAGCAATACGTAAAATAAACCGCTTTTCTCGGGATGTTGTTGCTTGGGCTGTGCGTCCTTTTTGGTTTTTTCCATAGTTTTGAGGATCAGCAAGATAGTTGTTTACAACTGTCTTACTCCTGTTCAGCTTCCTTGCTATTTCTCGGCTTGAGAGTCCCATTTCCTTGAAATCATCGATTTGTCCTCTTTCTACCACTGTCAACGTCTTTCCGGAACCCATTTGTAATTGAAATTTAATAAAAAGAGTTATTTGTATAACTTTCTTAAATATTGCAACCAAAATTAAAAAAAAAATTGCTGATGTCAACTTCTACAACGAAATATTCGCAATGGCCTCATCCTAGTGACGCACTTTTTTATATCCTTTTTAGGTAGCTCATTCATTAATGTAGGGAAATTCCAACGGTCTTTTCTAATTAACCCTATAATTGTATCACTTTGTTTTAAGAAAATATGTGCCTACTCTCATGTAGTAAAATTTTCCGGGTTAAACAAATTCCAACAAGTATCGGACCGAAAATCGGTTGAAAAATATGTGGCCTCATCCTAGTGATTGGCAGTGTATTTCTACTGACTATGTTCAAAAGTGACAAATTTAATTCACATGATTGTCAGATCTAAGAGTTATGTCAGAGCCGTCAATGAGCCAACAATAACCAAAGACCTTAAAATTAACATGAATTTTCAATAATAAGTACGTTTAAAATAATGTATTTTGTCCCAAATTCAATTGCATTTTCAGATCTTTGTCCTGACATAAGTTTTATATGACTGTGATCTTGGAATCTGTTGCACCTTCTATAAAAATTACATAGTCTTTCCATATTTGATATTACGACCTCAAGTATTTGATGTTTCTTGAAAGATTGTGTCATTCCTGTCATTAAGTTTTGTTCCCAGGTATCTGTGCCCTTTGGTTGATAGGCCTCATAATAATATGGTGTATTCACAGAGAGCACTGCTCTGCAACCGTAGGATGCTAAGATTTATTTTCAGTTTGACCATTATCAATTAGCCGGGATCCGGTCCTGACCTCATTCAACAAGTCTTTTTACCTTTTATCCCGGTCACGAATGCACGAAGACGACGCATCCCAAAGCTTCAGGTGTCCTAGTCGACGTCATCTATCCTGAGTAAACATTATGATCTGTCACGCTGCCACTTACTCGTAATATAAGGTTTAATACAAAGTACTTTCCGAGCTGATTTGCTCATACGAACGAGGTATACAGTTAATGATTGTAATGACTCCGGAATCGTCCTTCCTCATCCGTAGCCATCAACAATTTTCCTTAATCTTACTGTTAATCCGTGGTATTTTAAGGTTTGCCGCCGCCGGCCGTGGAACACTTCTCACATAAACGACACCTGATATCAAAAAATCGCGAGTTAGTCCCCTTCAGAATGTTCATTGGATTCTAAAGGCTTGGAAAGGATTGTGTCTGTTATTCCCCTGGACGAAGTATTAAGATCAGTCAGTCTTATGACGCCTTCTTCAAGGCTGCTAAAAGAATGCATTTTATTTATTTTTAGTTCTCAACCATTTTCTTCTTGATTTATGCCCTCTAATCTAACCACCCCTAAGAAATGAGTTAAATTTTTATGAAGTTAAGACTAATCTAGCTAAAGATTAAAAAAATTGGGGCAATTTTACGTTTTTCTTGAAGCATTTGAAACTGAATTTTATTTGTAATTACTTATTTTTGTCCTTTAATCAATAAAATATAACATAATATTTTTACATGAAATTAATAATAAAACTTACATGTTTACGTAAACATATGTACATACATTTAATGTATTTTATTTTTATGCGCTTTATCTTCGTTCGCAAAATGTTAGTTTCTTTTTAAGTTGAACTCCGATGAAAATAACTATACTTAGAAAAAACTGACACATTTTTCGAACTCCGAATTTCGTAGGTTCTATATATTTACATATGTACATAAGTCACTACTTTAGTATTTTGCCCAATAAAACTAAAAAGAAATGGTCCTAATTGACGGCCCTAAGGGACTCCTGCTTACATTTATAATGAGGTACTTGATCCACAATGCAAACAAAAAACTAATCCAAAGTCTCCCTAGTAAGCAGTGGAATTTTAAACTGGTGTCGAATATACATACATATTTGCATACGTACTACATTTATTATTTTTAATACTAGCGTCTCATCCCAAAATCGCACGGGTGAACGTTTTACTAATAGAAAAGCATCACGTTAATAACAATCTGTAAGTTGGTAAAAAGTCAGTTTATTTTAATACACCTAAGGTTACATTATTGGAGTTTTAATTTTTTGCAAATACGATATAGCCCTTGCCAACTGAGAATAGTACCTATAGTTTACCAAAGAAGAAAGAATTTTTCAAATCGTGCAAGTACTTTCGGAGCCTTTTCAATTTAAACAAACAAACCTTACTTTGGCTTAAAGCTTTATTTTATTCTTCCATTAGTATTTATGAACTAAATGAAGGGAGGTATGAGTACCTATGTACTTTATGTTTGTAGCTATCCTTCAAGCTCATGCAGTCTATAATAATAATTATATTAAACCAATTACATTATCCAATTAATGATTTAAGCATGATAAACACGGCTTAAGTGCCACACAAATTCCTTGTGCTTGGCACTATGTTCGAGTATGGAGAAGAACATATATGTACGTACCTAGGTTTAGGTAAAATAAACGACGAAATATTATCGTAACTCTAACCAAATAACGCCTTGCAGCAACGCCTTAAAAATTAACAACTTAATCTCCCTCTGAAAATCGATGAGCCGTTTCGTAAATAAAGATTGAAAACCCCACCTCTATGCCTAACCTATACCTACCTACTCTATATCACAACCATACCTACTTCCAAATGCTGCGCTGGCTGGTTGAAGCTGAACTTGATGATGTTACTGCCTTCGTTGTTCGTCCTTATATTTCAATTTCATCGGCGACAACGACAAGAACAGAGTGTGAGAATGAGCGAGTATAATCCTAATGTGCATATATACAGCATAAGTACATACATTCTTAGCCGAAGGACATTAATTTTGGTATCATCCACTAATAACTTCCCGTTTATGTTTCAATCGCTACATGTTTAATGCATGTCCCAAATGTCACCCATACGCGCGTATGGCACATAAAAGCGGTATACCGAGACACACCGGATCCAGAAAATGAACGAGCGAGTGATTTTCGATTGCCTTGGTTAGTTAGAGCTTGAAAATGGTAGACCTGGAAACCTAATACTTTGGCTGGTTGAATAGACGCTGGCTGCTGCAGCGCTGGATGGAGGTAAACAACATAGATGTAGGATTTATAAACCTTGTTGTCGATACCGATATAAATCGTACATACATATGTATGCATGTAGTTACTTTACCTATAGGATTTTCGATTGTAAGGTATTAGATATGTTAAGAGGAAGTTCTTTGTCCTAGAGGTTGGGGGTAGGGTTCCTGCTAATTGCTCATGGCTTTAAATATTATGGTCTCATGCCTTGCTTGACACCAAATTTTGTTAACATGATGAATATTTTTAACTTTTATGAGTATTTTATTTGAAACCGGCCAATAATTGCAGTTAACAATATGGAAGATCAAAGATTAAGTCTCCCAAATTTCGCACTACACACCCTGAAACACGAATTTAATTATCATAAACTAAAGGAAAGAAGAGTTTGAGTAAAACAATTCATTGATACAATTTATTATCGAATTTAAAATTTTAAGTGGATTAATAAGAATAGAACTATTCTTTCATAAAATCACCAAAACGTGAGAGGAAACCTGCTAAACTTATGAATATGCTTTTCATATCCTAATTAAAATAGGAATTTTATTTCTATCGAAGCTCTTTTATGGACAAGTACATTTAAGTTTTGTGGTTTTTAACATTAACACAAAATTTTTAACATTTGGAAGTTATAACGTATCTTTGGGGAAATTTACTTTATATTCAGTTCAATTCTACTAAATTCATGTTTAAATTTGCTTGTATCAACCAAAAGTAAACGATTTAGATATTTGGAAATTTCTAGAAACTGCAACGAAAATAAAATTCAAACAACCGGATAATTCGAAGGATTCAAGCGAATAAAAATGCAGGATAGAACTTTTATTTGATTAAAGTTGGTGTTGTTGGATCATCCACTGCAACTTACTGGGAAAACCTTGATTATCTTCCCCAACTAGTGCCATATTAAAAAAATCTAGAAACATGATAAAAGTGCCCCATAAATAGAAGGAGAACAATTGAGGAGGAATTTGAGACATCGGTAAAGAGCTGGAGGGAGCTAAAATACTTGCTGGAAGCCGCACACGTTACAGTGTAGGAGTAGTTGGGGCCCTATGTCCCGCAAGGGAATACCAACGGAGTAAGTAAGTATAAAAAATTTAGAAAGAGGCACTCAAGTATGGTCTTAGCTGTTTTTAAGGATCGTGTACTATTTACCACCTACATATGCCTGTGCTTCAAGAGCATTGAGCCAATTTTTTTTAATCTGAATTTAAAAAAGGAACTTGAAGCTTGAGAAGTTAAACCCCACATAATTTTCGAATATTCGAAGGTTGTTAGCTATCGAGGTATGCATCTTATCAAGAAGAAAAATAATACACCAAAGTGTATCGGCGCATTTTATTCCGCGATGAATTTGAGTTGAAGGAAATAAAAAAATGAACTTCAGCTGAATTAGCCGGGTACCTTAAATAAAGGTCGGACAACAAATTCCCAATAAATGGTCGGAGGAAAAGAGCTAAAATCATCCGCTGGATATCTCGCTGGGCCGATTAATGTGGAAGTTTTTGTATTAAAACTTTGTTTAAAGAGTACATCACAATTTTTACAGATAGTTTATATTAGGAGCAATATTTTGTTTTGGGTAATCTGAATTATTAGCCTTATTTGTTTCTTAAATCGTAATATCGACTAATCTAAGATGAAAATTTACCGCGAGAAGGTTTTGATTTCATGTAAGAAGTCAACTTTTTGGGTTAAAATATCTTAAATCCACAATACACACTAAAATTTCAGTTTTGGAAACTTGTTTATTATTTTTTTTTTCTCTTTTCTTCTATATAGTTTCTAACATTTTTTTTTAGATTTTTTTCGCTATCACTTTTAAAGTAACTTATCAAATAAAAATCAAAATTATACAATTATAGTACTTCTTAAAAATCATCATCCCTTAATTCATTATAATAATAATAATATGTAATAGTATTTGTAATAATTAAATTTATTTTTTTTTATTTCATTTTCTTTAACTAATCTTTTTTTGTTTTTTTTTTTTTTGTTTGTTTTGTTTTTTGTTTAATTCACTTTTATGTAATGAATAATCTACAAAGACAAATTAATTATTTACACAATTGAGCTTGTTTTAGAACTCGATTAGATTTCTTTAGTATATTGTAGAATATTATATAAGTAATATAATAACTATTTATTGTATAGCGTGTGTTATATATTTTTTTTTTTTTGTTTCCATTATGTTTTTTATTTGTTTTTTTTTTTTCTTTTGTAATTATTATTTTGTATTCGTTTACGAAAAGCAAGCGAATAATTAGAAGATCAACATGATTTTTGCTTAATAGTTTCATAGATATTATTTGTTTGTATTTCTAAATATATATATATATGTAGTTTAATGTATATATATCTTTTTTTACTTTTTATTGCTTTTTTTATTTTAAACAAAATATTTATAATTCAAAATAATAAAAAAGTTGTAAGAAAATCGAGGAAAAGAAGGAAGAGAGAGAAAAAAATTTATAATAATAAAAAATCTTAGAAAATAGTCATAGTTTCCATTTGGTGGTAATCTTCAAAAAAAAAAGTGTTTAATATTTAAGTGTAAAACAAGAAAAAAAAATGTTAACAACAATACTAAAAGCAAAATTTATAAAATTATTAGTAACAGCATTAACAAAATAAATCTGTCTTAACGCCATCCATTGCTTAAATGCTTAAAAATTAATTAAGGAAGATTTTTATCTTATTTGTATATATTATATTTTGTGTTTGACTTGAATTTTGTTTATAATTCTTGTTTTTAACTTCGTTTCGTTCATATTCGTTTATTCCAATATATTTCACTGTTTTCGAAGAGAGCTCTTAGATTTGTTAAGGTATATTATTTTTTTTTGAAAGTCTTAAGTTTTGTTGTGTCTCTTGGCACCAAAGTATACTTCTTTCTCTTTTTTAATTAGTTAAGCTTATGAAATGTGGGGAATATTAATTTATTTTGCAGTATAAAAATATATTTTTAATTAAAAAAATGATTACTTTATTTCTCTGACGACAAAGCTACAGCTTTTTTATTCTCCGAGGTTTTGACTGTTGACTGAGGCTGATTCGGTGTTTTGTTTTCGTTTGTGTTCGACGGCTTAGGGGCTCCATCCGCTGTCGGTGCTTGGGCTTGGACTTGGGCTGAGGCTGGTGTTGGTGCTGGTGCCTGAGCGACCCTGGCTCTTTGTACTTGTTTTGACTTTTGATGCTGATGTGTGTTAAAGTTTCTATATCTGTTGCTCGAAGAGGGCCCAATGCTTGAGCTACTGCCAGAGTTTCCACCGCTTCGGCGCAGAGTTGTCTCACTTGGCGATCCGTAATGATAGTTTCTGTTGGCGACTTGGGGCTTGTTTCCCAGAGAGCCACTACGAACTCGACCACTACCAAAGGAGCCAGTGCGACGACGATTGTTATAGTTATTCTGCTGTTGTTGCTGAAGATGTTGTTGTTGCTGGTGAACTTGCTGTTGTGCCAGAAGCTGATGTCCTACGTAGTCACTGCGGTTCGAGATTGTTGTGTTCGGACGTTTGCCTGCTCCAGCAACACCCTCGCTCTCGGAAATACTACGATGACGTTGCAATGCCGCACGACTATTTAGATGACCAACTCCTTGCAACATTTCATCAATTTCAGACGCAACTACACGAAAATCTTCAATGGTTTTGAATTTTTTCAGGTATTCGGTCAATTTTGGCTGTACTTCGAGCTTTTCGCCGTTTTTGTAATATTTCAAGAACGCCCAAAACTTCTCCAGGCCGTACAATTGTCCTGAAATATTTTTAAAATTGCAATTAGTTTTCTTTTTGGGAATAAAATATAACAAAATTTCTGAGCCAATTTATTAAATACGCACTCGCCTCATCAATATGGCTGTTGATTGAGTTTTAAGGCTCTTCCTGTAGAAATAATTTTTTCTTATTTGCAGAAAATTAAAAATCAATGTCTGTTTTAAAGTTTTTAATAGAATATGGATGTGAAGAATATTTATTTATGTATATTCGAGATTGATGTTCTCCCCCAAAACCATTTTAAATTTATATTTCAATGAATATCTGCAGCACAGAGATTTTTTAATGTGAATTACGTATGAGTGTGGAACACAAATGGTTTTGTGAAGTTCGATGAGGAATATTTATTGTTATTTATTAATATGTACGTTTTTTTTATGCATGCGTTTGACAAAAAATCAAACAAATTCTCAAACCCGTTAAATTCAATAGGAATCATAGAATCCCAAAAGAATTGTTTTACTATTTTGTTTCAGTTTTACCAGACCACATAAATGTACATTTTACTAAATGTCCAATTCAGTACAGGATAATTTATGAACTTATTTTTCTTATCGAAGTTGTAGATGTCTAATTATTATTGAAAATAAGTTTAAATTTATTAAATGTACATAGTTACTTTTCTTCTTCATTAATTTGCAAGTTTACAACATTGCAATTAGTGTTAAATTTAAGAATTGGCAGAATATGTTCAACTACATTGCTTGATCCCAAATTTAGACAAAAATGTTTTTACCCAAGATGAAAATCCATTATGAATTGTATTTTGTACAGTAATGAAATTCATGTTGCTATTTTACAAGAAAAAGCTTTACAAAATCCCTTGACCTGACAAATAATGAACTTAAAATTAAATCGGTAAATAGCAAGTTCATCCATAACACTGTCAAAAATAAAGAGTTTTTGATAAGAAAAACATTTAAAACCTCAAAAGAAATTCCTTAACTTCATTTCGGCGATAAATGAAACAACATTTTAAAAGCAACAAGTGAATGATAAATTTTAATTTAATTTTAATTTATGATGTCTATTGAGCCACTTTGGGCGATGTTGAAGTCAACTAAAATTGTGAAGAGAGAAATGATACCAAAGCTTAAAACTATTATACACTTCTTAAGATTAAAATTTTGTTCATGATTATGGATCGTATCGCACTTCTGAAAAAGCGAGTTAAATTCTGAATGCAAAAACAAATAACAGTCTCTTAATTTGGTCAGAAAACTCACCTTGTTTTAATTGAAATCCATAAAAACCTTTTCGGAAATTTAACCCTTAGCGACCACACCTCACCAAGGCCAAGAAGCCACACGTGGTAAATCAGGCCAAAAAACTAACTGTCAAAGCCGCGCCACGCATTTTTGTTGGCTTACTATGAAGCGAAGTCAATTCCCACACTTGTATACCCTTAGCAGATGTCATTTGTTGTATTTATTTGAATGGTTTAAGATCTCTAATTCTATTTCCTTTTTTAAGCAAGGGGTAACTACTAATCACCGCGTGTGGCCGCTAATCGTTAAATTTAATTTTTTGTTCAAAGCTTTGTCAAATTTAAACTCTTATTAGAATAATAAAACAGATAAAGTAATAAACCTACACATGTTTAGTTTAAAGCTAATTGGTGAACTTTTTAACAACTTATAAATACAATTTCAACTGATTAAAAAATTAAAAAAAATGCAAGGACAAGTTGTAAAGTAATATTTTTGGTTATAGATTGTCTGAATTGATTATGAGTCAAAGAACGATAGCACTTCCGTAGAAGGGTTTCGAAAATTGGGTTAAAAAATTGTCTATTGTAATTGTACTCCATAATTAAATACTCGAGTTATTTTAAAATCATATCGACTTCTAATTTTCCTTTTTAGAAGCAATGTACTTTAATACTTTATAAATTCAACATTTTAGAACTCAATATTATAAAGGACATTTTGAGTTCATTTTCAAAGTATAAGAAATTTTGAAAAAGCAAAGTAATGAAAAAATATTTGGTTCATTAATAACAATCTTCATCTACACTCGAAAAAAAAAATTAGAACTAATTTTTATTTTGCATTCACAGCCTCAAACTTATCCACTATTACTTTTATTTGGGTTTGTTCTTTAAAATATTTAGTTCCCCAAACATTCAAAGAGTTATATTTTTAAATAATACCAACAAAAAGTAGATTTCTATATTATAATTCAAATCAAACCTTGGAAGGAAAATTTTATATTTGAAGCCAAAGCAAGAAGATAATTCATAGAGAGAATAAGAAAACAATAAATTAACAGACGACTTCTTTTTCATCAGCATTCAATAAATTTAAAACTAAAGAAAGACACATTAAACAAAACCACGCCATACTAATGAACACAACATTTTAACTTACATTATTATCCGTTGATTTATTTGGACTTACCTTTTTCATAATCGGCAATAGTTTCATCCTGAAAGTCATCATAAACATTCGGACGGAATTTCTTTTCCAAACCATACGAAAAGAATCGGAACAAGCATTCCAAACCATAACGGAATCCATTCATAGCATCTTCACAAGCCAATTGCCTGAACTCGTTGTACATTGTCTTATTGAAGTTTTCCCTCAAGAAGAACGACCAAAATCTGTAAAGTGTATTCATTTCCTGCGACTGACCATAACCCAAACGACGCCGCTCCTTTAAACACCTACTACGATATTTGTGATAAGCCTGTTGTGTGAAGTTATTTTCCTTCAACAAAGAGTGCGACGGATGTTGGAACACCGGCAAGCTTTGTGGCACCGACGAACCATAGCTGGACGCCGTTGGACTAGTGCCAGCCGAACTTCCCATCGACGAAGTACGCGGACGATGTTCGACAAAGTCCATCACCCAACCAACGTGAGCCTCCACCGGAGGATTCGATGAGTGACGGGTTTTGCGCTTACGCGGCGTACGCGGGTCGATGGAGTGGCTACTCGGTGCAGCGTAGAAACGCGCGCGTCTGCTAGATTTCAAAGTGGAATTTAATGTGGAGTCATGTGTAAGTGTATTGTCTAGTGTATTGTCCAAGTCATCGATGTAATTCGGTGGCGGTGGCGGAGGAGGAATTTGTTTGGAGGGTTTCTTCATAACCGTTTTGCCGGCCATTTTTTCAAAGTCCTCTTGCGAAATCACGTTCACGGTGCGATAATCAGAGGACTTATTCGTAACCGTCCACAAATCCTCCTCGTAGTTAACCAAGCCATCGTTAATAACATTTTCAAGATCTTGGGTGATTTTTGTGCGAGATGTATAGTCAGCTGTACGGTCGTAACCTTCGTGTTTTTGCGGACGTGAAACCTGTGATACAATCAACAGTTTATTGATGTCGCGGTCGGCGAATTCATAATCAGATTCGTCGTCAGAGAAGTTCTCTGTGAAATTATTGACGCGACCACTAGTGGGGATAGCGTCGAGCTCTTCGTCGAATTGGAAATCTAGTTCTTCTTTTTCTACTGCTGGCTTGTTGGCTATTGGCAGTGCGGCCGCGGCTGCTGCTCCTGATTGTGAGAAGGGCGTCGTTGTTTGTTTAGTATGGTCTTTAGTAATTGCATTTTTTGAGCGTCTCTTTACCTCTTTCCATAAGCTCGGCACACCGTCTTCGGTGTCATCAGCGTTGGTCGTCGTTGCGCTATCTTCATCCTTTTGGTCTTTCTTAGAGTCCTTCTTGGCTTTGGGAGTCGATGCACTTGGTAGTTTGCTGTTGCTCTTTGTTGGTGATGGACTAGCAGAGTTCGGTTTTATGGCGGCAGTCGGGTCATTTTGTGTCTTAACGCATTCGGCGAGTCCTTTCAGATGGTCCACAAGATTAGATCCATATTGGTTTTGATTTTTCTTGTCTGTGCTTTCAGTTACTCGGCGTTCAACTTTTTGTGTTAGCGCACTAATTGCATTGGCTGAGGGGGGACTACGTGAGGCAGGAACTTGATTTTTGTTAGCTTCTGTTTCTGACGGCGAATTATTTTCTTTGAGTTGTGGTAGCGATCTTTGAGAGTTTCTAGGCACTGGCGGTGGTGGGATACTGGCCAAGGGTTTAGTGGCCATTTCTGAAGTTAAAATAGGAGCAGCATAGGCATTCAATTGATCAACACTTGATACATCGCTTGCTGTTTGAGCACTGGTCGGAGCGTTCTCACTTTCACCAGCTGATTCTGTTGCTAGTTGGCTAGTGTTGTTTGATACATCTTCCTTATTTGTTTGATCATCTCCAGCAGCATTCTCAAGCAGATCATGAATGGGCCACGCTGTTGGATTAACCTTTGTACGTACTTTGTAATTATCTAACATTTCCAATTTGTCAGATTCTTTGATTGCAGTTATAACCAGGGCAACATCAGCTGTAAGTGCCAGAATTCGGTGGAACGAAGCAATCAGAGCTATCGGAATATATCCTTCGTTATCCATTTTGCGACGCAAGAAGAAATCACCAGTTAGATTGGTTTCGCTAAAGTAGTATTCACTGTGGCAAAAATGAAAAGAAAATAAAAAAAATAATTCAATTAAATAGGGTTCTTTGGGTTAAGCATATGAAACGAGACGCATAATATAATGTATATTTGTGAAGATGTGTGTTTGCCTATAAAATGATCCAAAATCCAAATTTAACTGTAAGTGTAATGAATTTGTGTTAAATAATAAAAAATAAAATAAAACAAGTGGTCAATGTGTTGGTTTAAAATAGCAGATTGGAAAGTATCGACGAAAAGTTTAAATGTTTCAATTATTTGTCCATTGAATGGACAACTAATTTGAAAACTATTGTGAAAACGACATGGGGAGCTGTCAATGGATTTAAACGGTTCCCAAGAAAGCATTAGTAGGTCTAAGATGCAATATCATGGAAATACAAAGTCGATCGAGAACATGGAAGCATATGGGAGAATTGTGGAAACAAAGATACGATCTATAGAGTTCAATTTCTATAGCCCTATGGATTAAATTCGAGCGATCATATTTCACATTTCGATTGTGGTCTTTTAATGGCATGACTTAAGCATGGTTCACAAGCTACAAATGATGTACATGGAAATAAGAATGTTTTCAGAACCACATCAAACTAATTTAATCTTGAAAATTGTGCAAAATGGTAAAAACCAAAAATTGTGTCGAATTTAAAAAACCCAGGATTACCGTAAAAAAATATTTAATTGGAAAAGATATTTTATGCATTTTTAGATCTCATTAATTTCTAAATTAGCTGTGTCTTGGAATGGAACGGAAAGGCCCCAATTATGCCATCCATTAAAAGAAAAAAGAACAGAAGTATTCAAAAATGTATGTATTTTGGAAGTTGAAAGAAAGGTATAAGATAAAATGACAACAGTACAATCTTGTTGTATGAGTCAGCTTAAGGAGTTAGATGCTTAAGAAGCGCCCTTTTTGCAGACCTGTGAGAGTTTTTCGGCAAATTTTGATTTAAGTGTAAATTGTGAGTAAATGAAAACAATCTATTATAATAAATTCACTCCAAAAATAAAACAAAATAATAATCAATAAATGAATTATGCAAATCTAGTGCAAATGACGCACATATAAGAAAAAAAAAAAACAAACAAACAATTCCCTCAAGAACAATTAAACTTACACTTGTTTGCGAATTGCCTTCTTAACCGTCTCTGCGTCCATTTCAATATATGCTGCTGCTGGTACAGCGCTATAATAATGAGTTCCCATTAAAACGAACGGGTGCTCTGTGTCGACAGCTAAATAATTAACATATTCTCCATTTGCAATCAAATGACGTGGCAGTCGATTACCTGTTCTACCAGGGCCTTGTCTGTTATAGCCACCGCGAGGACGACCCCTGTAACTGGTTGCCCTAAAGCGGCGTGGCCTGGACGATCGATCATAGGTACTTTCGCTGTCACCACGTTGTTCGCCTTCACTTACACGTGGTGGTGGTCGGCGACTGCGAATCGGCTTGTTGCGTGTTGATTTAGCAACATCGATTTGCAGTGGACGCCATTTGTGTTTGGGAATCTTCTTATTAACCCCATTCGGTGGTGCATTAGCATTCGATGCAGTTCCAGCAGCAACATTGCTACCCGAGCTAGATGATGGTTGCTGTTGGCTGCTGTTAGTGTTATTTTGAGGTTGCTTTGCAACATTTGATGTTACGTTTACAGAAGCTGCTGCAACTGCTGGTACTCCAGCAGCCGAAGCGCCTGGTGCAGCTGCAACTTTGCTACTTGCACCGGCAACTGTCTTTTCGTTTGCTTCAGTCTTCACTTCATTTTGAGCTCCTGAATTTGGAGCCGAAGCTGCATTTGTTTCGTTTTGCTTAGATGCAAATGTATCATGAGACCGATTTTTCGGTCCACTGCGTCTTTGTTCACCGCCCAAACTTGGTTTGCCGCCAAGCAATAGTGGCCAATCGCCAACATTTGAAAAATCACTCGCCTGAAAAGGTGGACATTTTAAATTTAACAAAAATTGAATGTTTTAAACGTTTTACCTTATGATTGATCCTTTTTTTATCCTTCACAACAACATGAGGAACAGTTTCGACCTTTGGTATAGGAGCTGCTTTTATTTTTTAATGAAAAAAAAATGTTAAAAAAGAGATGTTGAGAGAATTGAAATAATTTACCTATAGCAACAGGCTTCTTCTGTGCAGCCGGTTGTGGTTTTGGCTGCAACACTCGCTTATCAAGCGGCGACGATGACGTTTTTGGACTGGATGATGGTTGTTTGGATATCTGGAAATAGAAATTGAAAACAAAATGTACATAGTTTTGACTTAGGTTAAAATACCATCCAACCGGTACGAGACATGGTTCAAAACACAAAAGAATATAATGAACTGTTTTTCAAGTAGGCAACAAAATATTGTATAACAATTTCGATTTGCAACAACTACCGCATCTGAAGAGCGTGGCAAACTATATTTATTTAGTTTTTAGTAATTAGAGAAGTAATTAATTCTGATAATGAAGGTGTGTTTTTTTTTTTTTTTGCTTTGAATACGTAGAATGTAGGTATATATTAGGTATCACCGTCATAACTAAAAATTTTGAAAATTCGGTTTAACGACAAATATTATAAAACAAAAAGCGAATAAAATAAACAAAAAATCACTTGCGTTGAAAATTGGGAAAAATATCAATGCAAATTATATGAAAATAATTTAAATCATAAGAGATTCTAAAGAAAAACTACTCTTGTTGTTATAAGTAACTCGATCCGTGCCCTTTCCAAGAGCTCATTAACATACTTCAAAGCTTGTTTTATTTTCGCTTGAATAGATGACTTTGTAATAAGGGTGGATAGCACTTCAAGTTTAATTTGTATTAATTTATATTTATTTATTTTGAACCTTTATTTACACTGAGTTGGGTAATATTATTTTAGGAAGTCAATTTAATTATTTTATGTTTTCTTATCAGTAAAATCAGTAGTGCTATTTTTATACGAACATATTCAATCCCTTCGATTTGTGAATGTTTTATTTTTTAAATCATATTTATTTGTTATCTATCTGGAATAGTGTTTCTGAGCTCACTTGCAGTAAGATTTATAAGAAAATAATTGATTTTATCTTCTTGGTATGTCGAATCATGCTTTATCTTACACGCTAAAGTTTAAATTGTTTTCAACTTTTTAATTTGAAATCTTCAAATCTTTAAAGTAGTGTGTTACAGAATGAAATACAAATATGTATTTTTATGGTAAACAACATTTTTTAACAAGATTACGACAGTCAAGACAGTGTCACTTGAAGTACTCATTGACTTGACCTGCCAGAACCAGATATCTCTAACTATTCTCACATTAAACAAATATAGTTGTCATTCGAAGAATATCTAATCACTTTAATCAAACACACCAAATGCCGATTTCAGAGAATTATATTAAAATAAAAAATCACAGAAAAATAAAAACTAATAAACAATAAAACAGGAAAGACTAACTTTTAGTTTCATTTCAATTGATTCGAGATATTTTTTTTTTTTTGTATGTTCTGATAACAATAACAAGCAGGTAAAATTCTTGTCGATAATCTCCACCTAGCTCCACGTTCTGATTAATTTTCAACGCGTACTGTGTGACGTGGATCCGGAGATCAAAACCTTACACACGTTGTTTTTTTTTATTTTATTTTCTCAGTTCAATTACGCGATACTTGTTCTAACTCTCTCGAGAATATGATTGAATTATAATTATGGGTAAAAATTGAATTTGTTCTTTAGAGGTGCGCTCTTGCACTTTTGATATGTTATAAGATTTGCCAGTTTGAATTACATATACATACATACATATGTACGAATGTGTCATAACTTATAATTCAAATGAAAATATAAATGATATTCAAATCCCCATTGGCTGAAATTGAAAATGTTGTCGATTTTATATCACAGTCTTTGCCATTTAACTCGTTGAGGTCGATATTATCGCATCGATAAGTGGAACACGCTCTAAGAAATGAGATGTGTGTACTCTGTACACTGTACATATGTTCATATGTAGGTTTTTTTTTTTTTTTTGTTTATGAATAGGGTATATTTTCAGTTAATAGATTTGGCTTAACACTTTTATATTTACATATTCAACGAACACGGGCGAGCAATTTTAATATAATATGTATTAGACAAAAAAATGTTTACTTGGCTCAAATTTAAAAACAAATAAAAAGTATGCACTTGGTAAAATATTTGAACAATGTTTTTTTTTTCGAATGCAAAAATAAAACATTTTTGTTTTAACAATTACTTTTTTTTTAATGTAATTTTTTAGAAGTTGTCTTGGAATGTTCATTACAGTAAGTAAGTAATGTTTATTGCTACGAAAGAATTGTATTCCCTTGCATTAATGCAAATGAATGTATGTTACAAACAAAATAATTGTTTAATTAAAAATAACAATTTAAAGATTATGTATGTACATCAATTTAAAAGCTTTTTATTTTTTTTTTCTTTAGAAAATCAAACATAAATATGCCAATAATACAGACTTCTTTATTCTTTTGTTTATATATTGATAATTCGGAATGTTGTTGGGCAGCTTGGAGGCTAAAAAATTTGAATGCTTTGATGTGTGAAGCTCCCCATATTACGAAAGCGATTAACGTTATCATCTATTCCTGCACCGTGACTTGAATGTTTGTTTATAGTTAATAATAAAAAAATAAATATATGCACAAATGTTAAAATATGAATAGCAGTAGTATTATATTTGCACAAAGAAGAACAGATATGAGCATCAATATTCTTTGGTCGAAGCAAATGAAGTCAAGGGGGATTTGAAAAAATTTGTTTTTTAAATGCTAGTTTAAACCAGTGATAACATAAATGTGTGATCATCACTGAGCTTTTCCTCTGGTAAAGTGATTCATATAAATTCCATTCAATTGAATAACTTTTAATGAGATATAAGATTCATCATCAGCTCGAAAACCGAGATTCGGTTCTGGCCTAATTCAATAAGTCTCTGCTTTTATTCTGATCGCGATCCGACGACGCCATCCAGTTGCGCACCACAAGTCTTCGTCAGTAGGGTCTGCCACGCTCAAACCATAAAATGTACCACAAAAGCTTTCCGAGCAGGATCTTCTTGTTGCGATATATAGATTATATAAATCAAAATAACACTTTTCTATTTCCTTAGTATCACTTAATTGCCCAGATTTAAAGATCTGCTCGATATTCGTAAGCTTTATAAGATTTTTTTTTTCTTTGAATACAAAAAAAAAAAGAGAAATCGCTTATCTTTTCAAAGATTAATATATTTTACGTTAAAGCAAGGTCAAGAAAACAGCAATAGTTAATCTTATCAAGTATTTTATCACTTTATTATGTAGCTCATTCCGTTTTTAATTTTTTTTTCTGTTACTCATGCTGAAGAACAAAAATTATTATAAAAGGCTGCCAAAACCTAACCTAGTTCTTCTTTTTTAGCATTTCCTACACATTTGTGAATCAATGTTTTTTCACACAATTCGCTTTTATTTTGATCAATCATAAATCAAAGGACAAATTCTATTCTTATTATTTTATGTTATTGGTTCAGTTTTGACTCTTATTAACACCAGTTTTAAATTTAAGGACAACGAGTTGAGTGTCAAAGAAATTCACTAGAAATTAAAATGATAGGCAACATATCCGCCTATAAGAATATAAACATAGATAGACCAGTTTGAGATTTTTAGCAAAATTCACGATTTTAAAATATTTTTTCTAGAATTTAAGTATGTATGTGCATATGAGTCATTACAAATTGACAATCTTCCTAGAGTAGAGTACATTCCACTTTAGCAGTAGCCTGTCAATATTTTTAAGGAATGTCAAATGCAAATGCCAATGTTTTTATTTTGAATGAATCACTAAAATTAATCAAAAACTAATTTAATATAGAAAAAAACTTGTTTTCATAAGTTTTAAAATCAATTTTATATTTCCTATTCAACGAACAACATATTAAAGTGACAATTTATGACAACTAGGGGCAAACCACAAACAGACGAATAAAAATGTATTCAAATTTAATCTTATTTTGTGGTTTTTAACAATTCACATAGGCGCACAGTAGTTTGAATGAAATATTAAAATAAGTGACCATTCGCACTGCGCTTCTCACGGTACAAAAATTTTATCAATATCTGTCAAAGAATTTATTTCAATTATATCAGTCGCTTAGCTTTTATTTTTGTCGACCAAAAATAAAAAAAGAAAACAACTTTATAATTCCAATTAAGACGAAAACGCTTAGTTCAGTTCAATTATAAATGTTCATAATTTTCCTTTCCTATTTTCAATACTCATCACTGCCTAACATAATTAAAATACAAGTAAATGTCACTTTAGATCTGATCCAGAAAAGATTTCCATACAGGAATACATGGAATATTATAGGCCAACAAATTGTAATCCTGTTTTTATTATTATTAAAATCTCATGGAAGTTAGATCGTAGGATAGATATGATTAAATACTTTTTCAATTTTTATACCGTTGAAAGAACCTATTTTGCTTCAAACAATCAGAAACGATATAAAAATTTACATCATTGCAATTATTTTGCCATTAATTATTCAATTTAAGATAACTTCTTATCGCCCCCTTATAAAAACCCAAATCCAACAACTGCCCAAAACAACGATACACACGATTGTAGTAACCGTTAATTGTTCAACATACGCATTAGAAAGCTTAATCATTAGTCTATCTGTAGGGTGCATGTTAAAGTGAGGCAAACTTAATTGAGTTTTTCGATATCATTTGATGTTTATTCCATACAATATTCAGGTTTATTTTACTTTGCGTCTTCTTTTTTAGACACCCATGTCCACATAGACCAAATAATAAATTTTCCCTCCCTACACCTCCTCGTTGTCGCTATGTCGCTGTCGATGCCGCTGTCAGTTTAATAAATGCTGACCTTGACATTTATTTTTAGGTTTTTGTTTTTATCTCTCCCAAAAGCTCGCAGCACAGGTTGAGTTCAAAAAGAAAAAGTGTTTTTAATTATGTATTTTATTTTACTTTCGGAAGCAAATGGATTAGAGCTAGAGCTAGAGCTAGAAAGGTGTTAAACGTGGAATAGACAAATTTTATGTTTTAGATGACAACATACATTTACTCGTATTGTGGGCTTTATTTTAGATTTCTTTGTACTCACGAATTTTAAATGCGTAGTTGTTTTTTTGTTTTTCATTTCTGTTTTGTAAATTGATGTTATTTTGTCTGTTTGTTTTGTTTTCAATGTTTTGATCGAGATTTTTCTATATCTCTTAGTTTCACTCTCTCTCCCTTCTTCTTCTTCTTGACACGACCAAATTGTACTCGTATGTCGTATTATGCAACAGGTTCAATTAATTGTTCGGTGGGCGTGTAAGAATAAAATTAAGATATATTACCTGTGCAAAGGGGTAATCAACTTGGACGTTATTTTTAATTACAATTTTTGTATTTAAATTCTTTGAAAGGTGGAATATAAATGAATTATATTCATCATTTAGTTTGTTAATGTTTGTTTTATGATATTATGAATTATTTAAAAATATGCAATGCATTTACTTAGATTGTGACTATTTTTACGATGGCCTACATTCACAATTGAGAATTCTATGTGAGATTAATAAACTTATTGAATTCTTGCTAAGAGTAAGCAAAAATAAAAAAGATTAGACGTCTTTTTTATGGAAGTAAATATGTATCGTTTTCTACAAAATACTTTATTTATAATTCTAAAGCTTTTCGGCAGCTTTAAATCTTCTATTTCAGGAAAAGAATTAGAAGAGTTTAAAAATAGCGCCTTAGGAAGTAAATCACTTGGACTTTTACAGAGGTGATACCTTAAAAATATACCACACAAAATTGTCCACCTAAAGTTGCCTTCATTTGTTCACAAAAAAAAATCGTGACGAGCTTGCTTTTGGTTTGTTTGATGTTTTTAATGCGGATGTCGTGAAAATTAAAAAAAAAATTAAGCTGTAAGCTATAATTATTTGAAATTAAGTGGAGTGGATTAATGCCAGCACAATTGAGTCATTAGAAACGCCAAAATTATTTGGCTTAACTTTGTTATGATCTATATTGAGATGGCCTTCCAATAGGGACTTTAAAACTTCCACAATTAATAGCTGGCAAATTGAAGTTATATCTGTCAAATTGGCTGTCGTGTATTAAATTTGTTTTGTCAAAGCACAAAGTACAAATTAAATGTTTAATGGCGTTTTCAATTGGCAATCTGGAAGCAGAAAAAAGTATTCTAAATTGGACAAAAGTGACAGTTCTGATTCTGAAAAAGATGAGATTTTTCTTCTGGATTTGAAATCAGAAGCAAAAACAGAATAACTCACACATTCAAAGATTTTAAATGTCACACTTGATAAATGTCATTTTCTTTGAATTAACAAATTGTGCGAACTGTGAAGTGATTGCTTGAAATTAAAATTAAAATATAAAAAAATAAAAAATAATATTGGAAATATCTCAACAATTGTTCCTAATTTGTTAAAGACATTGTTGGAGTCGTCTTCTTCATCTTCATCAAGTGATGACGATGCAAGTGATGCAGTTAAATTTCTCTTCCAGACGTTATCCAAAAATCCAAGATTGCAAAACTACCAATACAGTCACACCAAACTTCAAATTTTTCAGAATTCAGAAAAACTGTTCAATTGGGATTCTGCTTCTTATTCCAGTTCCGGATTACCAGTTAAAAACGACAAAACAATAGACTAAAAAGAAAATTTTCTGGTCTAGAAGCTTTGGAACACTTAGAAGATGAACCTAATTTTTACTGAAGAACATTTTAAATAAAGCAAAAAATTTTGAAATTCGGATCTCTTGTAGATTCCAAGAGCATCCCGAAAAAGTCACTGTTTGGTGTGAAATTTAGGCTAACGTAGTTGTGGTGTTCTCTATGCAAATAATCCACAAACCAATGTGGACAACATCAAGCATTGGAATCGAGAGCAACAACAAGAACCTGTGGTTGACATTACTGATGACGCTACTAGTCTAGACTGTTGTGTATAGAAAGAAGAGGATACTTATTTGTGAATTTAATCTCCTTAATTTATTCTAGACACTGTTATTATAGCGGGCTGAAGTTCGATATTTTGTATGCAACGTCATGTCATTAAACTTTTGCACATAAAAAAAAAACATGAAAATAAATTTGTCTGCAATTTCGAAATGTCTACCTTTTCTACGATGAGTGACTAAAGACTTAAGGTAGATTATAATGAAAACAATTCAGTGCAACGTCTGCACGGCGTAAATCACGAAGTAAAACGATAAAACCACCCATCCATCCATCTAACTTTAACTTTATATGGCTTGGTCGTGATAATTTTGAAAATATTTTGTAACCATTAATCTGTTATGAATTTTAAATCTAATTAAGAGAGTTAAGCGTGAACTTGTATCACTAAACCAGGTCATTTGAAGTTATTATAAAAGGTGAAGGTTTTTTGTTTAATCAAAACAAAAATATTCAAACTAAATAAAGTACACGACTGGATTAACACGAACTAGAGCTTGAACTTCAAAGCCTTAATGAACCTAGATACATGTAAGAAGTAAAGCAATGATTCATTTGATATTGCTAATGAAAAAATAGAAAAACAAGTAAAAAGTAACGTCGTGGAATGAACTTCACAAAACAGAGAGTTTAATGTAATTAAACTTTTTAGGCATTAAGACTAAGACTTTTTTCATACTACTTATCATGCTTCTACGCGCACCGCACCTAAACAAAAGCCGTGGAAATTTGTTTTACTTTATCGAATTGTTTACAAGTATTTTACACGAGTACCTAATTGCCTCTTAACAAAAATGAAAATATTAAATATTCTCAACGAAAAACTTACCTTCCAAGCGTTGACTTTTGGTGGTGGTGCAGCAACAAATTTCTTCGGTTGAGTTTGGTCATCGGTTTTTGCCTCATTGCCACTATTATTTTCATTTGCACTTGTTCCACTCGGCGATGAATCTTTACGGTCTTTGACAATTTCCTTTGGTTCTTTTGGTGTACCAGACATGGCTCCTCCTGCATTAGCAGCAGCTTTATCTCCTCTCGGTTGTTGGGGACGACGATCACGAGGGCGCCTTGAAAATTTCTTACGTTCGTCATCTGGTTTGCCCGAATGAGGTGGCGCTCCAGCACCACCCTTTGATCCGCCAGCAACTGCATTCGTATTATCTTTATAGGAGGATTTGCCATTGTTATGGTTGTTATTGCTGTTGCCAGCCCATGGACGATCACGTTGTTTTTCTCGACGACGTATTTTACGATCTTTACGACCATGAGATGTTACCGGAACAAAATCAGCATTGTCGTCAACTTCCGAGGAGTTTTCTGTATTATCAGGATTTGCCGAACGTTTCTCGCCACTAACATTAGCCGAAATTGCTGGTGGCGCAGCTACAACTTCTCCTTCGGCAGAGCATTCTTCGCTCCAAGATTTGATAGTTTTTAATTCCGGTTGATTTTCCTTATTATCCGGATCGAGTGCATTTGAAGATGAAGCACTTACAGCTGCTACAGCTGGTGCGGCAGTTGGTGAAACTTTAGCTTCTAAGTTCTGCAACACATTGGCATAAGATGTTGTCGAAGCAGTTGGTGGAGCAGCTGCTACTGACACACCACTTGCACCGCTTGTTGGAGATTTTTCTTCTTTAGCAGACATCTCCCAAAATAAATGTAAAAATTAATAAAAAAGATTCTTTGAATTCTCAAGCAAAAAGAAATTCAAGTGACTTTAAATTCTTTTCTTTTGGCAGAGTTCAACCAAATCTGTCTCGTTGTCTTTTGATTTTATAAATCAAGGGACTCAATTGATTGGTATTGAAAAACTAATAAATCAAATTATCAAATAAATAAAGATGATTGTTGGTTTGCTGGGTTTTTAGAATCCAGACTTTTAGCAGTTAGACTTATCGAAAATGTCTTTCTGGTCAGTACTGTTTAAGATCGACTTAGTTTTGTTTTTTTATTTGCAACTCAGTGCAGTAATGGCATTTTGCGGCAGGCCTTAGCTTAGGTTGCCATCTTTGTTTATTCCTTCACACTTGCACAAATATTTTGTGATCCTTCGATGAAATCCTAGAAATAAAAATAAAATCTTTAAAGAACTTGTCACAAACTATTTTTTTAACTAAATACTAAAATTGTGGTTATAACTTTAAATGTATGCAATAATCCATAAATAGAACAATATCAAATCTACGAGGTGACAAGGGCAGTGAATCCAGTAGGTCGTTGAGATTATAAAGGTAGGTTAGTAACGTTAAAGTATCAAATTTCTAATCGATATTAACTCAAAATGAATGTAGATAACATGTAAACCGTCAACCAAGCAAATTCTGATGTAATAGTATACGTTTAATAAAATCATATTCTAGTCGAAATATTGTATTTATCTCAAACCTGTAATTGATTACAATGATAAATGAATAAAATCTGATACAGTAGAACAAGTACAAGTTCGATTTGGAAAAAGCTAGTGATGTATTCTTAGAAGATTACTTAAAGTATATCTTGTGCAGCGCATTACAATTTTGCCTATTTTACACAGTATTCAGGATGAAATTTTGAGTTGTTAACGTCTATCCTCTAGGCTATGGCATCAAAGGGTCGGACTTGACAACAGAGCAACGAGAAACTTTGACTTGATTTTACAATACGTTACTCTCTAGATAAGACCCATAACATATTGAGAAAATATTGTATGGGAACACCACGGGAACACAGCCGGCGAAATAGGTAGAAGATAATAAAAGTGAAGACAATAAAAGTACATATTTCAAAACAACTGCGTGCGTTCGTTGAATGGGGATTCTGACCATCATTATTGTAGTGTAGTGTAGTGTACCTAGGCATGTTTTTGGACATCATTCGGTTCATGGAACCAATATTTGAGCGTGAAAAAAGTAAAATATGTAATAATTACCATTAAATTGCAATTTTTTATAAACAATCTTTGTCGTTAATTCACTCCAATACAAAATAAATTAGAGAACTTGAAATAAATAAAAATGTCCACATACAAAAAAAAATATTTTTAAATAAAATTAAAAGCTAAAGCTTATTGAGTTAACTAATTTAAATCTTTTGCAAAATTATAATTATTCAATAGTTCAAGTTCTGGCGAAATTGATTTGATGTTCATGAAAATCATTTTAAGAAGTCGAAACCCGGATAAAAATGTTACACAATAAGAAGTATCAACTACAAGGTGATCCCCCTCTGTACCTTTATGTTTTGTTTTTTTTTTTTTTTCATTTGATTGCACACTGCAGGGTAATAAAAGTGACAATAAATTCAAATTATGCAACAGAATCAATTACCATTTTTTCGGCAGGTTGTAGCCAAATTAAACGAAGCAAAAATTCATGTATTTCAAAGATGAAAACACGTTTTTTGCATTAAACTTGGATAGCTATAATTTTGCTAAACAAACACATAGAATACTGAACTATGTACACTGTACAGGCATTAATTGAGAACAACACGACCAACAAAATAGAAAATAGACAAAGCAAAATAAATCATTACATTTTGTAGATTTTGAATCTCAGTTTTATGATTATCTGATAAAGGTTAAGTCGGTAATCGATGCTGTCGTCGTTTGAGCAACAGAACCCTATCATTGCGTCGCTTCACTGGCTTTTGAGTGTCGCGGAAAAATCCATCTTAATGGTTGCGAAAAGAAAACATTTGCAAATTATTTATTGGCAAATGCAGCAGCTGGACGACAGATTCAATCCATCTTATTGGGAAAGCTAATTGGATTACGAGAATCTTGTTTATTACTCAACTACCTCAACTGGATGATTATGTTCCTGCAAGCAGGATCCACTGTTAAGGCGTCACGGAAAATTACGTCTTAAGTAAAACACCAGAAATGTGTATACCAATCATCGCACCGGCGAAAACAATTCCGTGTCGTGTTTTTTTTTACAATTTTGTCTTTCATTCAGTTACTGCTTACCCCGTACGCAGCAGAGAATTATTGCACAAGATTGGAAGCACCAAGGGTTAAGAATAATATCTTAAACAAACAGAATACAAAGTTGTTTCGAATAAAACAGGAATTTTAGATTGATAATTGAATAAAATAGTTGCTTATTTATTATAGATAATTGTAAAATTAAACATACTTGAGATTGCTTTTCCAAAATTAAGAATTTTCTTGGAGAATCTTGAAATTTTTTCCACTTCACGTCTTCTTCGATGCTCTCACGCACTTATCGTAGAAAAATAGAGGTTAGTTTTATCTGTCAAAATTCAGTCAGTCACACCGTTTGGTTGTCAATTCACTTCTGCACACGCACACTAATGCACAATTTATGTGTTTAACTTCGAAAAAGACAGAGATAGTTGTTTTGTTTTTTCTCGAATTGGAAATGTTTTCTTACTTCTCTTTCAAAAGCAGAAATGTCAAAAACCAACAGAAACTAGATCCAATTGGATAAATAAAAATATTTTATTTTATTTTTATGCAAATTCAACGAAAAACGAGCCAAAGCGAACTCGGTAAAATAAAATATTTTTATAGAAATCAAATTGAATTAAGAACCAAAATTAAAACACAAAACACACACTTCTTGTTCTATCCTTTTTGCTCTCGCTGAATTTATTCACAATTACACACAGTAGTTGGTTTGTTTTTCTTTTGCTCTTTCCGATTTGCAGACGACGAATACGAAATTCTATTCAATTCGAATTCTTGCGAAGAGAGTGGGGAGAAATGTCAATTTGGTTACCACACTACTAGCGAGCGACTTTTACACGACTTCTTTGAGCAAATAGAAGATTTTGAAATGTTAAAATTTCACTCAATCGATAGATATTTAATTAAAACTTTCAATTGATTACAATTCAAATGATTGTTTTTAAGCACTCTTGATAGATTTCACAAAACTTTTAACCATTTTATAATGGAAAACTATAATTTATCGTTATGACGAGGAGACATGTGGTTTTAACGCCGAATGTAGATAATTTCGAAAAGGAATTCGAATTTCTGCAAATTTGATAAGGTGTGTTTGATTTCGTGCTGTTTGATGGTTAAACCGGTGGATATGAATTTCGAAAATTATTGTAGATTTATTTTGATTTCCGGATTGAGAGTTTTCAAATTTAAATATTACCGGAATCTCAAGGCTTAGATGAATACGATTTTTTTTTTTGTAAAAATTACATAAATGAGAGCAAAATTATGAGGTAGAAATGGACTTCTAGTAAAAAACGTACAATTATTGAAGGGGCATATGTTTTTGACCATAAAACATTACTTTGCAGATTTATGACGTGGGGATTTGAGCTTTTCATTTTCACTAAAAGAGCAATTTTTTTTTTTAAATATGATATACTGATGTTAAAAGTCTCAATCACTGATATATTTAGAATCAGTTTGTTGATTAAATGTGCCTGAAGGTTAATTTAAGAAATGTTAAGTTAATTTTAGTAACTAATGAGTAATGTTTGGCTAAGCGTGGGTCATTTCTGATCCTTTGTTAAAGAGTTTTAAGTCTCCTATTCTCTTGGTTTAAGTGAGGTTCAAAGGTCGTATGTGTAGTAAAATTTAATTTCCATTTTAGAACATCTATCTAAACTAAGCTAAGCCTCAAGAAAACTAGAGAAATATGATGTGGCGATTACGACAATAAAATGGATGAAGGTTCTATTTCACCGAAATCAGTGAATTAATAAAATTCAGCATAAAATTTTGATTAAATTTCTTGAATTTATTAATAGCTTAATGAACTGAAAGATTTAAAATGAGTTGTTTCTTCAGTCACGACACTATAGTGAAACAGTGTTTTCAAAAAAAATCTTACGAAAACCAGCATAAGATATTTTTGAAATAATAGAACAAAGCTTTCGTTATCGAACTCATCAGAGCAAAAAAAACCCGAGCTGTAAAATTGCCTTAATAAAATATGAACATGATATATAACTTAGCAAAAAAGATTTATGTAGAAAAAATAAACTCTAGATGCGGGTAAAATGAATCAATGTCACAATTGAAGTATGTAGTGTAAACAATTAATTATCTCTTTAGTTTGTTCAAGATGCTTTAAGTTGCTTGATCTTAAACCACACAAGTGTAAAAGGGGTCTAACCACCAAAAACACTACAAACGGATCTACTGGAATCTGCACGACCCTCACCTATTACCATCCACAATCCACATTTTCAATCCGCTGTCAAAATATCACATACCACATACGCATTTTACTTTGCAAATGTCGGTTCTTTTCCTTAAAGCAGAAAATATAGTTTTCCAACAAATTGGCTTTATATAAAATTATATTATTAGTTTTTCCCTTGCATTTTCACTTAAATTAATTAATAAAATACTCTAAAAAATGACCGTTAATGCAAAACAAGAAGATCCACCGCCAAGAGCGCGTTGTTTCTTCGATATTAATCTCGGTGGTTTGCCAGCGGGTAGAATTGTTTTCGAGTTATTCACGGATATCGCACCGAAAACTGCCGAGAATTTCCGTGCCCTATGCACGGGTGAAAAAGGACTTGGTCTTGTTACTGAAAAGCCATTGCATTATAAAAATGTTATATTCCATCGTGTGGTTAAGGATTTTATGATACAAGCTGGTGATTTTTCAGCAAACAATGGAACTGGTGGCGAATCAATTTATGGCGGAACTTTTGGAGGTATTCACTTTGGAGAATTTAATATCGTAACTTATTTTGTGTTATAAATCAATAATTAAAATTAATTTTGGGATAAAACTTGTGTCTTGCGAGTTTCTTTTAAATTTTGTGGGCTTTCTTTTAGTTAAATTTAAAATGGTTTATAATTTTAATATTTTTAACTCGGCACTGCTGGAGTTATTTTTTTTACTGTGTTTTCGATGTCAGATTTTGAGCATCTTTGGGACGCTACGCTCTTCAAATTTTGGAATCATGATTTTGTGACTTTTGGATACAATTTTAAAAAATTTAAACTAGATTAATGCCGAATCTAGAAGGTTCCCTTCTCATGGAGGTTCATTTCGTTGCATTTTTGAGATAAAAAGTATTTTTGATCTGATACAAGATACACTAAGAATTCGTCTTGTTGCCTTTCTCGCCTTATCGTTAAATATCAAATAAATTTTAATTTTACATAAAGTTTGTATTGGTAGGAATGATGGCAATAAAATCATCGCTGCCGTTGATAAAAAATGAGGGCAACCAAATAGGTTCTCGTTCTAGCAAAACCGTTTCGTTGTTAATTAGAAAAATCAGTTTTTCGTTTTCCATTTTTAATAAGATGCGCACACTCAAGAGATTATAAATACCATTATGTTACGATGCTTCGAAATACTGACTATTTTATTAGAGAACTGTTATAGAATTAAAACAAAGACATTCGGTAAACATGAGACACACCGGCGTTTATTTTTTGAATTGCAGATTTAAAACAATGCAAAACTTTTCTTGGGGGTTTCATATTTAATCTGATTTTAAGTTCAAACATTTTCGAAAATCATTTTTTTTTATATTTCACCATTGATTTTTCTTTACTTAGTTGTATGCGAAGTATAATATAGTGTTTATTAATTTTGGAACAAAAATCAGTTTGGAATTGACCGATGTCATCAATAATGTCTCGTCCGCCATTAAAAAGGGTTTGACGGATCTTGGTGACCGATTCACATACTTCTGCATAAATTGACCTGGAACTGACCGTGTAGAACTTGGAATATGGCTAGAAATATGTAACTCGTTCAATACATTTATATTTGATTTAAATTCTTTTGAGTTATCGTGCCTTCGCCCCATAGCGTGCTGTGGTTAGAGGTTAAAAGTATAACTTTAATAATAATTAAGCTGTATCTAAGTATTAGAACAGTTGACTAACCATTTAGCTTACGTAGTAAGACTTCTAGTTAGTCAAACAATTATTTTTGTGGTTAACCAGTATAATACTACATATATCCATTTCATAAAGTAAGCATTTAATGTAACATTGTAATTGTAAACTGATTATTGTGTGGCAAAAATTCACATAATGTGAATTTATCATTTTCATGGTAAAGCTAAAGTTAACGTAACAATGCAAAATTACTGAAAACTTTTAATTTGTATAGTTCGCAACTTTAATTATTGCAATAAGTATTTAAGCATAAGTAAAGCATAAGCGTATAAATAGTTTTAGGGAGTAACCAATACATGGCGACAATTTTAAAGGAGGCAATATTTCTATCTCAGAAAATTCTTATCTTTCATTAATTAAATTGTGTTTCAAAAACACAAACCCCTTGTTACTGAAATCAACCATTTTATCTTTTTATATTAAAAATTATAGACAATTCTTGGGCATACAACAAAGCATATATCTAATAGACACATGTACACTTTTACTTTTTAACTAACAAGTACAATTACTATAAATTTATTCACTCTATTCCACTTTATTCATTTTATTTACCCTTCTCAGTTGTGGCACACATTTGACTGAAGACTTATTTAAACAATGTTTAGATAAATGAATCTTCTATTTAAACAGCAGTATAAGATATAATCTTTCAGCAGAGTTAATGCTAGGACATTTTGATTTAAACAATTTTAAATATTTTTGTTTACCATTTATTTAAGATTTATATAACCCGGTTGGCAGTGCAAAAATAACCCTTAAGAAGAGTGTGGAAAATCTACTGTTGCTTACGTGATTGAAAAATGGCTTTTTAGTCAGTTTTTCTATTAAGTTATTCATTGAAAATACGATTGCAACCGAAATCTGTAAAAATGTTTGTTAGACATTTGTTATGACAGTTTTAAGCTTCTTAGCAATAGTTGGTTTATACTCCACGTGCTGCATACTCATATAACAGAACAGATTCTAAGAAAAAGGGGTAGCTTTGTGGTGTAAAAGATTGTTCTTCCATGCATTGAGTACTTTCCCTATATGGCTGGTGATATTAGAGACAAGTCTCCTAAAATATGGGGAACTCTATTTCGACACCTGATTGGTCGTTTTTCCTTTTCTCAAAATAATTTTTTACCTAATTTCTCCTTTACTCTAAACCCCTGCTGCCATTAAAATAAAGATCTAGGATTATATGAAAAGCATTTCTTAAGATTTTACAGTGACCTAATCGGTTTTTTCCCCACAAAAATAAAATTAGTTACACTATGCAAGCCTGCATCTTTGAACTTTAAGCTCATCTGACAATCGACATGCGTGTAAGACTTGGCTGATCCTTATTCCACAAGCGATGCAAACAGATTCCTGCTAAATGGTGATAATGATAAATATAAGACACATTGCTCAAGATCGTGTGATACACGAGTAACCTAGAGCACTTTTATTATTTGTTTTAATTTTGTTTAATTCTTAATATTATTTTTTTTTTTTACAGATGAGAGCTTTGACATCAAACACAATCGCCCGTTTTTGCTGTCGATGGCGAATCGTGGCAAAGATACAAACGGCTCTCAGTTCTTTATGTAAGTATCCTTCCCCGCAAGTGTTGAGATTAAATGGAAATTGTTTCATTTCAGGGGATGTCTGTCAATTTATTTAATTAAAATAGTATTCAACTACATATTTAAAATTGTTGTTTTCTTGTTTCTATTTTTATAACCTAAACCACACTCGAAAATGCATTTAATTTACATTTTTTAAAACAATATCAATTTTCAATATTGTTATATAGCTAAATGAAATATAAGCAGCTGCGCTGAGGGCGTAGCGTTCGTTTAACGTCACATATCATGCCTTCAGGTCTTCTACTCAGTGCCCCAATAATCTTATGTGTGATTTGTAATGGTGTCATGCGAGGATGTGCTCAGAACTTCATTCGTTTAGCTGTTACTGCAGATAAAGAATCTTGTCGGTGCACCATCAAGGCCCAGTCTTTGGAAATCTTAGTTGGACAAGAGCAAACTTCTTCTGCTTCTACTTCTCGCTATTTTGTGGTTATTGTGATCATCACAATTTCTATTCAAAATAAATAACCGACACAAATAGGATTTTAAAAAATAATAATAACAATAATAAAAAAACATTACCTACAAAAAATAAAACATAAATTATTCATCCAGCAAATTCAAATCCAATAAAAAAAAATCCAATCTTCAAAATTTAAATCAACACCAAAACAAATTGCAAAAATTATTCTTTGTTCTTTTTGTTTCTCATTATAGTACTACACAGCCTGCTCCACATCTTGACAAGTAAGTTAATGCTCCTGATTTTGTTGGGTTTCTACTTAATTATTAACTTTGGTGGTCTTCGTTTTGTTGCAGTATTCATGTTGTTTTTGGACATGTTGTTTCTGGGCATGATTTAGTCCGTCAGTTGGAACAGTTACCCGTGGACAGAAATTCTCGTCCTCTGCAAGATGCTATCATTTCTAACTGTGGCGAACTGATAAAACAAATTAAAGGTGCATATTATTGGACTTTTAATTGATAATGGCAAAGTTCTAATGGATTTGTTTTTATTTTCAGTTAAAAAGGATAAAAAGAAAAAGAAACGAGCAGCATCTTCAGACGACGAGGGTTCTTCGGAGGATTCATCAAGTGAGAAGAAGAAACGCAAAGACAAAAAGAAGAAAAAGGACAAAAAGCGATCGAAGCAGGAAGAGTATGTGCAACATTTTGACTAGAGTCGTGTCAATTTATAATGTCTTCACGGTTCCTTAAGAAAAGCTTCCTAAACCTTTGTCAAGAGTACTTACTGTTATAAATTGACATGTCTCTGGTTTTAGTTCTTATTCAAATTGAAAGACAAACAGCATATTCGATCCCATTCAAACATCCTTAAGGAGATGCTTAATTATCCTGAGAGCTGTTAAATAAATGCCAAGGGGAAAAAAAATCTCACAAATTTCTATATCTACAAAAATCACCCAACTCAACAAATATATTATATTTCAGATCTGAAGAAGAAGAAATCACTGATGTCAAAGAGGCTAATGATGCTCCAGGAGCCTTAGAAGAAGGCGAGATACATCCATTAGTATCGCTAACAAAAATAGATCCCGATGAGATCCCAGAAGTGAGTTGGTTGTCAAGAAACATTCATAAAGATTACATCCATTACTTTGGCATTTGTAGGTATCTAATAAATTCCTCATGCGTGGAGGATCAAAACGAGATGCATCGCAAGAAAACACTTCACGCGATGAAGAACGCAAAGAGAGAGATGAAGGAAATAGAAATCGACGTGACAGTAGCAGTCGGAACGCATTCGGATGGTCTAAAAAGAGAGTTCCTACATCGCGAAGCGGACGTGTAGTCAAAGGACGTGGAGTTTTCGTAAGTTTTTTTACAAATACATACCAAAAAACATTTTCTTATATTCTTTTATTTTTGTTTTGTTTAGCGCTATCGTACTCCATCTAGATCTCGCAGCCGTTCTCGCAGTGTAACCCCACCGCATTGGAAACAGGCACAGAAACGAACTATAAAGCTGTCCGATTTAGAAAAATTGGAAGAAGAAAAACAAATGCGGGATGAGGAAATCAAAAGACGTGAAATAGAGAGGAAGAAACGTCACGAAGAAGTTAGACTTAAAGATACAAAGAAATCATTTTACGAATTGGATGCAAATGCATATGAAAAATCAACTACTGAAAAAAAAAGTATTGACAAAGTTGTTGAGAAACGCGATCAAGAGAAGGAAAAACCAATTGAGATCATAAAAAATAAATCTGTCGAAAGAGACCAAAAGAAATTGGTCGATATGAATGCTTTGGATTATGAAGATCAAGTTGGGAGTGAAAATGAAGAAAAGAAATCACGAAGTGCATCAGTGGAGGACAAGAAATCCCCAATCAAAGCAAATTCAAACGAAAAAGAAAAGAAGGAAGATCGAAGAGATAGAAGGGTTTCTCCGCGTAGACGATCTCCGGATATGAGAGACCGACGTCGTCGGTCAAACTCTAGAGATTTAGACAGGCGTAATAGATTTGCTAATCGAAGGACTGATTTTCGATCTCCACGCAGACGAAATTTCGGTGGTCGTCGTGGTTTTGGTGGTAATAATGGAGGTGGGTTTGGAGATAGGCGTAGGCAAAGATCACGTTCGTTTGATCGTTTCCGCAATCGGCGATCACCTATTCGCCGACGTTCACCTGGTGATCGTCGTTCACCGGCTGATCGTCGCTCACCCGTTGAACGTCGTTCATCAAGTGATCGCAGATCACCAGCCAAGCGTAGAACATCCACCGACCGCAGATCACCCGCGAAGCGCAGGTCATCTACAGATCGCAGGTCTCCAGCCAACCGAAGATCATCTGCCGATCGTCGATCTGCTGCTAATAATCGATCACCGGTTAATCGCAGATCGTCTGTTGATCGTAGGGCATCTGTTGATCGAAGATCACCTGCTGATCGTAAATCTCCCGAAGACCGCAAAACGTCTCCGGAACGGAAATCTTCAGCTGAACGAAAACCCACCACCAATCGCAGATCATCAAGAGATAATCGATCTCCGAATAAAGACAATGCATCGGCTGGCAATAAATCTCCCGCTAAGCACAAATCCTCTGCTGACCGCAGATCACCGGATACAAGTAAAACGTCATCTAATCGCAGGTCATCTCCTAAGCGCAGATCAGCTGATCGTAAATCACCGGATAATCGGAAGCAATCCGACGATCGCAGATCACCTGCCAAACGTCGTTCATCGATTGACCGTCGATCACCAACCAATCGTAGATCATCAGTTGATAGGTCCAGTGACAAGCGTCGTCGTCCGAACAGATCTCGTTCTCACAGTCCTCGTAGGAGGCGTGACAGTCGTGGTGGTGAACACAATAACGATCGTCGGTCTGCCTCCCCAGGAAAAACAAAGCAATCAAATACATCGCGGGATCGCCAAGAGAATAAACGTTCTAAGTCAAAATCCCCAGGAAAATCATCGCCAGCCCCACAATCTAGCTCTAGCGCACCCCCATTGAATCCCCAAGATGAACAAGAAAAACTTGTCCGAGAGAAAATGCTAAAACGAGCTGAGGCTCTACAATTATTCAAAGACCACATGCGCAAGGAAATTGCCAAAGAAGAAGAACGACGTGCGGAAAAGCAAAGGCTCGAAGATGAAGAGAAAGATAGGAATGCCAGAGAATTACAAGAATTGGAAAAATTAAAAAAAGAAACCCTTCTAAAACTACAAGATCATGATCATGATCATGATCATGATAATACCAAAAAGCAGGCATCAGATAATCCAAAATCAAGTGAGAAGAAGGAAAAAGAAAAAGATGAAAAGCGATCATCTTCATCCAAGGATAAAAAGAAAAAACGAAGCAAGAAATCAAGGAAACACAGCAAATCATCCAATGATTCAGATTCAGATTAGAAAAGCACGAAAGCTCTTTTTTAATAACAAAAAAATAATGATATTTCAGACAAAAGAAAACTACATATATTTTAAGTGCAATTCAAAATTGCATAGAAATGATTAACGGTTTGTGTACATAGTTTTTAAATATTACACGGATTAATCAAATAAAATATACGACTATGTATTACCTGAAGTTAGAGCATGTTTTAATACTTGTGTATGTATGTGTACACAGCTTAATTAACGTACTTTAAGTTTTCTGAATAAATATTTTCCAATTAACGTCAAATAAACGGAAAGAAGTTTTCTGCTAAGTTTCTTTCTAAAAAAATTAGTTAAATGTTTTTTTATTTCAAGAATCTCATGCACGACTTGATACATTTGGGGCATTTATTTGAATAAAAACTTTAATTTAGGGAATATCATGAAATCCTGAGTTCCTTACGGTTTTAAGTGTATAGTGCCTTTTGCAAAAAAAAAAACACAATTTTTAGCTTTCTTAGAAGCAAACATTTTAGCTTTCTTAGAAGCAAACATTTCCAGGACATATTATTCAACAATGGGGGCTCCATTATACCAGATAACCCTGTTAAAATATGGATGGAATTTCCTCGCTCACGGAGTATTTAATTGCTTCAGAATGTGGTATGTATCGTCATATTGTCATCAGCTAAATTGTGTCATCAGCTAAATTGTGTCATCAGCTAATAGGTGTTTCATAATAGCTGCTTAAAAAATCCGAGAGAATAAACGTTTGCGGTCTAAATGCCCAAAGAATTACAGGAAAATCACTCGTATTAGTGAAAATTCTAAACAAATGGGGAATTTGTTTTTCAAAAGAAATAAACACTTTTGTATTCTGTAATTCTTAATGTTATATTTACGAACCTGACGTGATAGAAAAGAATTTTTGAGTCAGTGTTCCAATTACCAAAATCCAGGTGTATTAAGTAATCTATATAATTTTCTAAAATTTATTTTAAATGTCTACAGAGCTTATGACTTGAAAAACAATTTATATGATCCCATCTTTTACTTAGCCCTAAACTTTCCTTAATTTTTGTTCTGTGAGTTTATTCCAATAATGTCTATTGTTCAAATTATTTATAAACGTCTTCTATAAGATTTTCAAATATTAAAAGAATCTAAAAAAATAGATAAATGCAAAATATTTATTCGCATATAAAATGAAATATTTCAATAAAAATATAGAAACAATAGAAAACCCTCCCACATTGGCTATAATCAAATTTAATTATTGGTTTCTTAAAATTGAATACATATATGAATTAATAAAAGTTTTCATTCATGATTGAAGAAAAACGATATTAAGAAGTAGAATATACATTGCTGCAGGTTTAACACAAGAAGAATGGTATTTAAACGCATACCGATGATTGGCAAACTTGTATAACGTTCATTAAAATAAATTATGAAATTATTGGAGAATCAAGTAAAGCTTAAAAATCTTCTGAAGATTAAAATTCTCACCTAAAACCTTATTGGTACACTTGGGCGTATACGCACTTTTTTATTTTAAACATTTTCTTTGAATATTCCTCATGCAACGCTCATGGAGTTATTATGATTTTTAGAAAATCTTTTTTAAATTACAATTACTTCATAAAAAATATAACTAAATAAATAAGACCTGAAAATTTTGTTAGTCATGTCTCATAAATCAAAATTCGCAATTCTACCTAATTCTTGTAAAACAAGTGTTGACTAAGAAAAACATTTTAAATTTTCACCTTCTTTTCTTAAAATTTTGTTGGTCTACTTCGCTCAGGTTAAAAATCTGTCAGTTTTCAGATTTTGGCCAGATAAAAAATATATAAGAACTTTCTATCATAACTGTGAGTTGTTTTTAGAAGCCCCTTCTTTAAGTATGTATATTTTTTAGGTTAAAGTCTCACTGATTAACAAAATGTCCACTATATAAGATTGAGGAATGTCAGACTGATGAGGACTGATTAAACCCTTAATCTCTGCATATCTACGCCACTGCACTGGGGTAAATTCAAACCCATGTACCGGAAGTAAATCACAATCAGATTCTTATAAGAAAACTGATGTTTTACAGATGATAGCGAAACAGATTAAAAGAGTTGCGGATTCGAATACTAGAAATGTCAAATTTGATTCTCTCCGATTTCGTTGCATCTATGTATGTATGTAGGTTCCAATAGTTTCCTGATAAACGAACTAAAGATTGCTAAGTTATGCTACAAAATCCAATAAGAATTCCAGATATGTACCTACCATAACCTACAAAACTTTCGCAAAAAAGTTTTCACTCCCTAAAATACCATCCACCCCATCGTATCAAAGTGGCAGCTTTGTTCGGTCGTTTTGCTCCATGTCCATGCTTCGGTTTTTCTGCTATTTCCTTTTGGTGTGCGATTCTCCCGGTGGCCGGTGTGGCGTTCGCGTTGCGCCGCATATCCACAAAGTCTCAATCTCAACAAAAACAAATTCAGTTTCAGTTTGTCAATGGCGTACTTTGCATTAGGGTCGCGCGTACCTTCTCACTTGAAGCTTTAATTTTTGTGCAAAAAAATTAAGTTTCTCCTTGTTTTTTTCTTTTCATTCGTTGGCTGTTTAAGTTCGTTCTTTATTTTCTAATTCTTTGCCATCCAAATGGAATTTCAAAGAAATTAATAAATAATTTAAATATGCACACGCAAATATTACAACAATTACAAAGTGGATAACTTGAAAAATGAAATGACAGTGACATAATAAAATTTTTGTTTGGCCAGTGTTTGCAAAAAGAAAAGAAAAAAAGAAGAACCAAAAGAAACATGAAGAAAAAGTTTTTCAAAATGGGGAGCAAAAAGGATTGTGCGAATTCGACAATAACAATTTTCGTGTCTCGATATTCGTCGAAGTCGAATGCCCATTTTTTATACCTACCCAATTGAATGAAATTCTGTAAGATGCGAAATTAAAAAGTGGATGCGAAGTTGATCAAATTAATTTAAATTCGAATAAGAAATTAACAAGTTGATGAATTTAGTGAGAATGACGACGACAACGACGACGACGGTTGTTTAGTTGAAAAATACAACAAAAAAAAAACATAATACGCAATGTCCGTAGTCCGTGTGCGAAAAAAAATAACAATCAAAAGAAATCGACTAAAAAATACGACGGAATTTTGAGTGTGCGTACCAGCAAAAGTTGTTTCTTGCTTTGCTTTGCTACGGCTATAATAAAAGGAGTAAAAAACGAATTGAAAAAAAACATATATAATTTTTAATACCGGAACGAGAGAAGAGGAAGAGGAAGAAGAAAAACATAGAAAAAACAACAAACAATTCGCAAATGAAAATGAAAATAAAAATAAAACGACCCAAAAAATTTCATCACTCCTGTTCCCATACAGTGCGGTTGACTTAGTTAGGCTCTAGACACACTGCCCATTGACAGGTTAGGCGTAAGGGCCATTATTATTAGTCCTTTTGGGCTGGAATTGCCATTGCCACTTGTTCTTAGACCTGTTTGTTAAATTTAAAGAATGCGCAGTTTAGGTAGTTCCACTTTGACACAACATTAACTCTTTCGGGGGAAATACTAGAAAGAAATGCAATTGACTATTTTGACATTTCCAAAACATGAACTCAAAATACTCAATTTTTTCATACAAACATCAATCTTACAAAAAAGTTATGCATGTCTTTGAATTAAAAAAAGTGTTGAAAGTGTCACTTATCCTTATACCTATTTTAGCCAAGTTGTCACTGAAATTACACTCTTACATTTTAGCCAACCCTTCTTTAAGTAGGAAAGCACGTAGTTCCCTGCCGATTAGAATCTGCTGACTAGGTCCTAGGCAAGGGATTGATATTTTAGCACTAGTAAGAAAAAAGTTTCTTTAAGAGTTCAGTTTTTCATGATACAATTGAATCTCGTATATGGTGATCATCCGTAATCAATTGGATAAGACACATATATATTTTGCGAATCGATCAAAAAAATGTCACCCAACACTTTGGGAAAATGACAGATGATTTATTTAAAATAAACTGAACTGGTCTGTTCGATTAAGCAATTTCAGAGAATTTTAGTGTGAAATGTCATAAAATTGTAATAAAATAATGACTTAGTCCGTCTAAAGTTCCGTTTAGAGGCTGGTTAAAGTGGAAATGTGTCTAAACATTTAGAAGTTATTTGTAAAAGTTATGTAACTTTGAATAGAAGCATTTAAATCTTAACGCGTTAAAGATTACTTAGATTTTCCCAAATATGAATCTAATATTAATAGGCACACTGCGTAACTACTGACGTTTTAGCGACGACTAACGACTGTGCAACAGTCTTATTTATAGGCCCACTCCAAAGTGTGTCCAACCTTATTTAGGTGTCAAGTTATTAAACCTTGGACATTGAATGAAAATTAGATGAACGAATGTTAGAATGGTTTTATAAACAAGGAGTTGACCTTAGTCAGATTGACTTGAGTCAGAGAAAATGTCAAGTAACCCTTAGTTAAAATAAAAAATTTCAACTTTTAATGTATGTATACTAATACACTAATACGAGGAATTAAAAATGCAGGTTAAAAATAAACACTATTGAAAGGCAAACTTAACTTTACTCTGATTAAATAAAGTATCTGCTAAGTGGTCAACCAAAGAGTGATTTTTTTCCGAACGCAATTTTTAGCTTTAAATATTATGAGCTATAGAGCCCTATCACCCTCCCAGCACCCTTTACTTTTAGTGCTTTCTTCAAAAAACTAAAGCTAAATAGTTAATTCGTGTGTGGCCGACTTAAAGAGTCTTAAAACATCGATTTACTAGCTTAAAATTCTTTCGATTGAAAGTAATGTCAATTATTTCAAGTTTCTAATTGATTGTTTGATCTAATTGTGAAAAAAATTGAATTTTGAAATTTTTCTAAAAAGAGGTTTAAATTCTAAAATTTTAAATTTCCTGTTACAGAGTTTTCTAATCGAGGAAACCGCAGTGTAAATGTTTGAAGTTTTTGTATTTTGTTACTTTTTCGTATATTTAAAAGGTGCGCGCCTCTCAACCTAAGTCTTATTTCATTTCCATTTGATCGATCTAAATTTTGTTTATTTCAATATTTTTTTTCTGGGCCTTCCGGTAAAATTTTGACTAGTTTATCTTTACTTATATTTATTTAATTGAAAATTTTAAGAACCTACAACATCTGTAGCCCTTATCCAACAAAAGGGAATTGATTTTTTTCTCTTCTAATTCTCTGTTACCAGTAAAAATTGTGTTAAATGTATTTTCCTCTCATAAATGTATTTTCCTCTGATAAAGGTTAAATTAAAAATCTTAAAAAAAGAAAATTAAAAATTCTCTCTACTTAAGAAAAAAGGGAGAAACATACCCGCATGGTGTATAATATAAATTTATTATTAAAAAACAACGGAAAACCTAACTCAAATCTGCTACCTTATCAAAGTACCTACCTACCACTCTCCTCCCTCATCGCATAATTTATACTTACCTTCTTCATAATTAAATAAAATTCAGTGTTGTTCAGAAAAAAAAAGAAATAAATAATTAAAAAAATTGATTATTGCATTCCGTTTTTTTTTGTGTTTAAAATATTTGTTTGTGTTTTTTTTTTTAAAGTGTCAGTTAAAAATTATACCCAATTATTGTTTAATTTGAATGTGCAAAATAAAAAAGAGAAAAGAAGAAAATTACAACGAGTTTTTGATAAATAAATTTAATATTACGAGAGTATTATATCAAATAAATTATTAGCAGGAAAGTTTGCTGACTGCGACAACCCAAATGCTTAGAAGGAGGATTGTTATATCAAAACTTTATGGCGATGTTTTTGTTTTCCTATAATGAATTAGTGTTTTTACTAATTGTTTATAGTTTTGTTATAATACAACATGGATTAATTACTAATAATATAACAGGTGAGTGTTTTGTTTTTTAGAAATTAAATTGCATATTTTAAGTACCACAAGTGTTTGACAACCCAAACTCATTAAGATAGTGTTCACATTAGAAGTGAACTTATTTTGACGTCTCATCATTTTATCTAGATGGTTCTTAAATTTTGCCTCACTTTGCCTTTGAGTCTAATCTCTAATGTGAACGCCGCCTAAAGAAAATTATTTGTCAATTTAAAATTTAATGTTTAAATTAAATCATATCATCAATGAAATTTATTCTGTTCCTAAAATAAAAACATAAAAAAATATTTTGTTAGAAGGCAGGTACTCCCTTTCTCACTTATATATATAGAAGTCTTTGATTTTTGGGTCGTGGGTGGGCTAGAAAAAGAAATAAGTATGAATAAGGACGAAAAGTAGGAAACAGCACGAGCAGGTATTAATGAAAGCTTCAGTGCTGCCATCGAGGAATGAATTTGATTAAATAATTAATAAGATAGATAATTTTGCAAGCTTTAACTTATTTTTAAAATCTAGTAAAATTTTCTTTCTTTCGTTGTTGAATAACTGTTTCTAAGAGATCGATTTTAAAACTCCAAAATGTCACAAAAGTACTTAAAATCGAAAATATGGTTTGCATTCAATACTTAACTGAAGTTCAGCCATTTTAACTCGCAGATTTTGATAGGTTTAAGTTCCTTTTAAAGTTCGTATCTTAGGTAAAATGTTATTATTATTATTTATTATTATAGAATCAAAATAACACACCAAATACTAAACTTAGGAGTTGTGAGACAGGACCTTAATTAAATTACGTTTTCACCGACTAGTTAATCCTGATTTATTAGACTTGTTCCGGAAACATAGCTTTGCGCACAAAACAGTTTGTTAAGTTTTAAATTACCTAAAAAGCGCGATAAATCAAAAATTTTCTGCCTAAAGTATGCAACGGACATTATTAACATGATTTCATCAAAAACATGAAAATAGGTTCCTTTAATAGAATTATTACTTAATTTGAGGTTACTTTGGTAATACAAATACTCATGTGCAAATTTTACAATCCATATCGATGGAATACATTTTTTTTTCAATAAAAAAAATTGAATATACATTATTTATTGAACACGTCTTATAGTTATAGCTATTTGAGCAGATTCAAATCAAGAATTTAAATAAAAAAATACTTAAAAAAAATTATAAAATTTTGTAGCTTTTACAAGACTTACCTAACAATAAGAATCGCCACTAAACCCTTATTTGGATTTCAAGTCATCATCGAATAAGTTTATGTATTTAAACAAATCCTTTATTCACAGCATCAGAGTGTAACACAAGTGGTTTTCTTTAATGGTGACAAGTTTCATATATTTTTATGAGATAGTTAAATTCTTAAGTCACTTTCTGCAGTTCGTCATAGTGGAATCTCTACTATTCGAGATCAGTGTAAAAATTCGCAAAACTCGAATCAATTGTAAAAAAAATATAATGCATTAGCTCAATAGAAAATGACATTTCGAAAGGACACCTGTCAAATTGCGCACAGACTTAGTCAACGAATAACGCCATCTATTTAGTTTAGCCATTGATCGCAGCACAGCATCAACTATATTTTTTTTAGATACCGGGAAGACCTTGAAACAGTAAAATATTTTAAACAAGGGTGAGTTGAGCTATCGAACAAATTGGAAAAGTGAAATTAGATTTCAAGAAATTTTAGTTTGTTCTTTTTCTCATGATGGTGTAATTTCACACTTGTAATTTTTTTAATGCGATTAAGCTAATTGGCGATTGTTAAGTGCTTTTTTGGAATGACGAAAAAACCCTGTTCTACCTACCCTGATAACTCTTGGGGTAGTCAACAAATCGTGTTAAAGAAAGTTTCATTGAATTGAATTTCAAAATGTGTGTATAACGTATCTAAATAAATGTTTTATCATCGATTCATTCTGAATTGGCAACACTGACTTATTCAAGCGCATGTCGAACAAAAAGTAAACTAGAAAAGAATTTATTTAACTTTGTTCTCTTTTTCTCTCAGCAAAACTGAATCAAAATCAAAACCACCACAACAGAAAACAGAGTTTGAATATCAAATGAACGATAAAGTTTAAGATGAAGAGGAAGATGAACAAGAACAGCCGGGCTTAGAATGTTTTCGATTTTGTTTTTTTTATTATGTGCGTTGTTTTGTATATTATATTTTCCTCTTTTTTTCTTCTTCATTTTTTTGTATTTTTGTTCCTCTTCATCTTGCATATTTGGTTATTGGTTAATAGTATTTTAAGTATTTTCTTTTTTACTCCTGTTTTAATTTATGTATATCTTTTTGTTCTTGTTCTTCTTGACGAAGAAGATGTGGGAGCTGCTACGGAACGCGGTGGTTATGTGAATTTATACAAAAACAATTGATGAGCATAAAATGTGAACGAAAAAACAAAATTGTTGTGCTTTTCGTTTTATAATTTCATCATCACCGCGTTGTGAATCTTCTACTTCTTCTAGCTTCATAACAAGTTTCTTCTTTTTTTTTTTTTGAGATGGAGGAATTGTCTTATTTTTTTTTTGGGTGGATGTTGAATAGGTTAGGTACTCGTATCGTACCTTCTTCGTTTTTGCATAAATGGGGTTGTTTAGTTATTTGCGAATGGGCAATAAATTGGATTTGATAAATTCTATGTGAATAGGTTAGGAAAACATTCATATTCATATACCTACATACATACATATGTATGTACATATGTACATGACATAATACGTAGTGTATAACCAAGTTTATGAATGATCTTGTCATTTGTACTAACACAACGTGGTTTCGAAATCGAGTTTAAGGAAAGGTACCTACTAGATGGCGCTAAATTAGTCACCCTATCGGAATATGTTTTAGTTTTTGCAAATGACGTCGTAAGTCAATCAAATTTGACATTTAAAACAGACACAAAATAAGAAATGAAGCTGGTGTGAAATATTGACAACAGAAATTACGATTTTGTGTCAAAAATTATTTAACCGATGAGGTCGGAGGGACATTTACTTTCTAAGCGACTGAATTAAGAAATAGGTAGGTACCTTACCTACCTATGATTTTTGATTCTGGGTACCTACTGACAATCCAATCAACGTGTGAGGCACGAATAGTTATTTCATCCACTAAAATTCACTAGAGATTATCATGCAACGTTGTAAAACACAAGTTTACAACTTTGTAAATGAACTGTCAAAATTTGTACGGATTTGGTTGGGAAAATGATTTGCTAAAATAATCCAAATGTCATTGTGACTTTTGCACAGATCCTTGGCGTAATACATACATCGAACAATAAAAACTAAATTAATAGTTCTTTGTTTTTACCTACTTATAAAAAATTCCAATGCAAATCTTTATGTACAAATTTTAAAATTGTAGTTTTACTATATCATTGGATGGCGTCCGTCTCCTAGACAAGAACAACTCAAAATAAAAAGACCAAACGAAAATGAAGCAGAAGATGCAGCGAAACCTATCGCATCTTTGGCATTATTAACTTCTTCGAATGTTCTTAAATGAAATCGACGAACACCTGATTTAATAATAAACTTGTGACATTGCATGAATACCAATAGGTGTTGTTTGACATTAACACGGGAGGTTTCATTCGTTTTGTTTTTTTTTTGAGAAGGCTAGTTTCAAAATGACCAGTGATAACCTACAGATAGAACTGCAGGAATTGGACGAGCAGAGCTTGGACAACAACACGTTGTTAAAGAACCAGCCACAATTAATATTGTAATAAATGTATCCTCTTATTACTAATCTCCCTTGACTTCTTTTTTGAGGTTACTTGAAGTCTCGGGCTTATTTTAACATTCTCAAAGCAAATATTCAAGAGGAATACCATTTATTCAGATAAATTTGTAATGATTGACCAATGAAATATCTAAGCAATTGACATTCTGTCCTTTTGAAAAAGAAGTCATATATAGTGTCAATTGACTGACTATTTCAAGTGGCCGGATATAACCTCACTAACCATAATCTCGCATTTCGAAGTTCTTGGAAAAGTTTTCGCAACTTGGCAGGCGGTTCGTCTTAGATTTCCAAAACATCCTCCACTTTTGGCACAAAATTTGAAAATCACATCAAGACTATTGACTTTGAACCTATTTTGGACTCTTGCCTAAAACTATTAACTTAACTTTACAGGTACCAAAAAATCATTGAGAATTTCTTGGAAATATACAAAACTTGGTAAGAGTTTAAAAGCAAATTAAGTACCTTTGCAAAAAAACTCGTATAACTCTGTCGCCACAGCAGCTATATCCGTCAACATCCGGCGGCTTTTCTGCGACACTTAATGGAATATTAATTAAAGCAAAAAACAAAAAATAATCGCTCAATCTACTAGCAGCCAACCAATTATGTATGTAGATATGTACAATTATATATGTATGAAGTACATATCTCGATAAAATAAAAGTGCAAAACAAAATAAATTCACTTGTCACGTAACTGCGTAGAATAAAAAAAAAAACACCAACAAATTATGTGAACTTTTTTATTCGTCCACGATGAAAGAAAGTATTCCCCATCAAATAGAATTATAGAACTCACGCAGCCATAAAGTCAAAACAATAACTTAAACAAATAAGACGCACACCATGAGCTTCAAGTACTTGCTGCTTGCACCCCTTTTAACCTAGTTGTGCCTTGGCGGGGCACTGGAATGGGTACCTAGTCCCCCATGGAAGAAGACGACGACCGACAACGAATGCGAATTCTTTTTGATTGAAGACGGAGACGAAGACGAAAATCAAATTTAATTTAAATCACTGCGTATCGAGGTCAACAATTATTATTAATTTTTTATAGTTGTTATGATGTATTATATTTTTATGTTTTGTTTTGTTGTTTTGTATAAATGAATTGCTTGAATTTTTTGGTTTGTTCTAAAAGTAAGATGACTTAAGTGCGATCACTTCATTTTTTATCATAACAAATAGAATATTGTATAGACACGAGTCATGACCACCAATTTTATAAGCTTTAAGGTCATGATCAAGATTGAGGAGTCTAATAGTTTTGATTAGTTTATTTTTGGGATTTGTTTTGTTTTAGGAAATTCAGTAAATGCGCATACGTACCTACTGTAATAAATCTTGTATCTTTTGATTAAAATTTAAAGGATGGAATCATAAAAAGGTAGTTTTGATGATATTATGACAACAAAAGAGCTTATAGAAATAAATATAAGGATATTTTCTCTTATAAAGCCCCCTTTAGACGATCAGTTCAGTTTCAGTTGAGCTATCAGTTAAACTGATGTCTAAACACAAAAACTGAAACGTTTAACTGAAACTGATGGAATTCCAGTCATTCTTATATAAGACCTGAAGGCTACCTTCATTTTCACATAGTTTCCTTTTACACATTTTGACAAGAGTATCGTTTTGTTTAGGTTATAGGAAATTTTAAAATAATAAGTTCTCTTGATTTATGCATTATATTTTTATCTTAACGAAAACTTCATGGTCATAACACTTCATCCAAGAATAACGTCAGTAATGTCAAACAGTCAAAATGTTTACCAGTGTTGCCCAGACTAAAATTATTTACGAGTTCCTTCAAATCAAAATTTCAAAATAAATCAAGATCGTTTTTATTCTTAACTTAATGAATTTCATGCATTTAATTACATACGTATTTTTTTTTTTAATGTAATAGCATTTCCGTTGCTATATTAGTGAATTTCAGCGATGGCCGACATTTGTCAACTGAAACATTTTGAAATGGAAACATTCAGCAATCCACACAAACATTCAGTAGTTCACACAGTAATATTGGGTTGTTTACACCGGGTGTTGGAAATACTAATAAAAAGCAAAATAAATAAATAAAACAAAAGTGTCATTAAAAATGATAATAACATTTTCAAAATCGATACGCAAATCCAAAGCAGAATGTTTCTTAATCCGCTAAAAACGAAACCAGCCATCAATAGATTGTGACAGTTTATGCCTATTCAGATGTTTAATCAACCCTACTTAGGTTAAAATAGACATTTCAATTTATTTGAATGGGGTTTGTGGGGAAAAATGTTTTAGAACGTCGCGAAATATAAGTTTTTTTTTTCAGACAACATTTCTTATTTGTCCTTATTTGTATACCTCAGAGGAGAAAAGAAAGATTGAAAAGACAAGGATAGATAGTTTAAAAACTTTATAAAAGTGATGCCTGAACACGTTACGTCACATTACGCATTTGAACGAAGTTAAATTACACTTAAGTTATAATTTGACTGTGAAACCGGACGATTTAAACTAAAAAACTTGAATGTCGTTTAAGGTTTAGCTAAACTCAAGTTTAAACATATCCGTAACAAAAATTAAACTCGTTTAGTTTTAGACATTTCATCTTCTTTAAAAAAACAATATATTCAATAGCTATCAACAAGAAATAAGTAAAAGTTTATTAAGAAGTTTCTATAGTTTCGGTTGAAGACATCATGTGTGTCTTTGTCAAGAGTAACTAATAGATACTGATCCGAATTCATAAGTCGTTGGGACCCATTTTACAAATGAATCACCAGGAAAATTTAATGTCATACTTCATCTAGTTGTTATAAATCGCAGCTGTCACTGAGCACTCATGTCAATAAAATGTCAAAACCCACGAACATTTTTGCGATTTGTTATTTGCAAATTATCTTTAATATGTTAAAAAGTACCTTATGTTTAAAATTGAGGTTAAATTTATATCAATTTTGGATTCGTTGGTTTGTGGAACGTATCTTTTTTGTGTGGATTTTGAAAATATTTTTTACTTGACAGTTCGAACAATATGTCTTGGTCGCATATCAAGGATTAAATTAAGTTAAAATTAAATTATGTGATTGTTTCAACTTTGCATAAAAATAGAAAGTCTTAATGAGGTTTTACTAACATTTTTGAAATCTGTCACTGGCAAAAAATATGACATAGGTACTATCTTTCATGTGTAAGTCTCAAAAGTGGTTCTCATATTGCTGTACGAAGTATGAGTTAGTTGAAAAATTGTATCTTCTATAATATCAAGACTATACCGGGCTCTTATTACATCAAATCAACTTAAACACCAACAAACATATTGTAATTTTTGTATTGTCAGCTAATATGAGAAATATTCAAAGCGTCTTATAATTTCAATGAATTTATTCCTGTGCAAAAAAAAAAAACACAAACAACAAAAACAATCAAATAAATAAAACATGAAATTATATCTACTCGTATCTATTTTATTTGAAATTCAAATAGCAATCATCATCAAGATTATAAAATAAAGGAGAAGAAGATAGATCGCGCCAAATGATGGCTATGGTTGTTGACTTGGCGCCCGATCGTATAAGCATGCGTAAATTTAAATTCTAATCGATAGACGCCACCGCTGGCACCGCGACGCGACGCGCCTTAAGGAATTTTAAATAGGCTTTTTCAAATAAATAATAGGCTCTACGACTACGAGTATAGAGCTGAGAACGCATAAAATCAATATCTACATACGCAACGCATTTATTGAGATAGACAAATCAAAACCCACCCAATCAATCTATTATTATAATTGAATTCAAATATTTTTGCTTCATAACGACTATTTGTGGAATTTGGATTTTTTTCCTATAATAGAATATAATTAAATTGATATAATTATATGAATGGAACAATGAAGTTCATTCTGTTGATTTCTGTGGATTTTTTTTTGAGCAACTTTACAAATATGCTGCATTTCGTATAAATGACTTAACTGAGTATAATTCGTTTAAATATTTCAATTTGATCACCCTCTCCATTTAGAAACGGAAAACAGTCAATGATTCGGTCAATTCTTTTTCCAAGGCTTTCCAAATTCCTGTGAGGACTCTTGCAGACCATGTTCTCCAATTCTGAGCACAAATTATAATTCAAAGAATTCAAATCATCGCTTTCCAATATTCTAGTACTATAAAATCTAGGATATTATTTCTCAGCCACTCCAGCGTGCTTTTGGGTGCAAATGTCACGTCTTACAAGGAAGTAGGTTGTCAGAAAAATTTGCAGTTTAAAGTGAGGTCAGACAGGTCTGCATATTGTCACCAATCCTGTTATTATTGGTGATAAGTGATGTATTGCGGATGGCTTTGACAGGAAGCGGATATATAATATGGACTCTGGCAACTTCAAATATCTTGATTACGCAGGTGATATATGCTTGCTTTCTTATGATCATGGATCTCCATCAAACGGCAACAAGAGTGGAGAGAGAAAAACTAAGATGTTCAGCCTCTGGAGCTGGCAGGTATCCTCTCCGGTGAACATTGCTCAACAAGCAGCAGAGAAATTAGATAGCTTCCAATACCTTGGAAGTATAGTCTCTACTGAAGGAGGAACCGAACTAGACATTGCCAGCCATATCGGAATAGCAAAGGCTGCTATCCGGATGTTGTTCAATATTTGGAGAAACAAATCTCTCACCTTGAACACAAAGCTACGACTGTTTCACTCTAACATCAGTTCTGCTATATGGATGCAATCTGGAAAATAACAATAACAATAATCAGGATGTTGCAAACCTTTGTTAATAGGGGTCGATACCATCGATACCATTATAAGAAGACTCAAGTGACAGTTGATTGACAGACGCTTCGAAAAGATAATGACTGCATTGCCGACATTCGGACATCGGTCATTTTTCTCGTAACCGAAATTTAAAATTGATCGATTTTCGGGGAAGTCAGTACTTGACTTTTATTTGTTTATTTAACGTCAAAATTACGACAGTCTTTGGTAGTGCTAACTTGACACACTTGACTCTCCCAGAGAGGCTAATTAGAAATTAAAATTTATTGCTTATTATTTTTATGTTGATGAATTCTTCAACAATAATTTTAATAACTTTAAATGGCACTAAAATAAATCATTTATCATATAATTATTCATAATTACCGCACAAGTATACGGGCATTGACTAATTTCTTTCGATAAACAGCTGCATCCATTTGACGAAATCGAACAATATAATTGCCATTATTACGACTGCCAATGAAAAGAATCAACCTTATAAAAAATGCAAATGTCATTTTATTTTATCTCATACATATACGAATAAAGTGGTTATGTATCTCGGTTTGTAATGTATATATTTACTTGAGAGGGATGTGCTTGTGCAATTATCTGACTGGTTTTATCATCATCTTTTAAATGGTCTTAAATCTTTTAACCTCTGACAGCGGATCACACGATCTTTTAGTGTATCTTAAACGGAAATCAGTTGTCTATGCGCTGTCATAACTTAAACTCATGAACGTGCAACTTAAACATGAGTAAACTGCATGATGACTAAATTGTATGTTTGTAATAATATATATATATTTTTTTTTCATTTTTGTATTCAAAGCTGACAACTTTAAATGTGCAATCTTACAAAGTGTTGATTGTTATTTTACAGTCATATGCATCACGCATGAAATTGATAATTTTTTTTTCCTTCTTCCTATCTTTTGATATTAAATGAGCTGGGAGCTGGCAAAACTTTATTAATCCATGAAATTTTCAGTCAGGGATTGAGACTTATCAAAAAACATTTTTAAGACTTATACAATAAACTTGGCATAGTTTATAGCAACGAAATGACAAGTCTTTTAAAACTGTTTAAGGTAACTAAAGGCAGGAGTAAGAATGTAACCAATAAAATTATGTGAAATCAGTTTTTTAAAGTCAATTTATAAAATCCGATTTAAAAACAGTTTCATAAACATGACTTAAATATTTTAAAATTCTATCGATGACATTTTATTCACTTAGCCCCGGTGCACACAAGGGTCTTTTTGACGCGATGCCGCCATAGTTCAGTACGCGATGCCGCAGTGTCAACGCAGCTTAACTATAGGTGTGTGTGTGTTGTGTGCTACTCAATTTATTTGTTAGTATTAAGACGCAATTGCGTCATTGCATCGTCACAGCGCGTCAAAATGACACTTGTGTGTACCGGGGCTTTAACATGTATTCATGTATTTTACTAAATGTTTTAAATGTTAAAATTTATCGAATAATTGAATTTTGAAATTTTAGAACTTAAGAAATATTAAATTACGAGCATTTTGACATTTTGCAGGGTTACCACATCAAAGTATTAATTGTTGAGCAGACAACCCTGACTTTTTTAAGTAATTGACATTTTAAAGAAAAAAAGTCAGGTACCTGTTGACATAAAATAAAGGTTTCCAAGAACATCAACCCTATTTGTCGATGGCAACCCTAAAAATTGAGAAAAATACCACATTTTTAATCATAAGAATATGCAAATATGAAAAATGTATTATTTCTATGGGCTTGTTAAAAAAATGCGATCGCCTAAAGGGTGGCAACACCATGTGTTTGTTTTTAGTACAAATGAGTCTATCATTTGACATTTTATAGTTAAACTTCATGAGTTAAGTTTTGATCTGAAGAAATGCAGCATAAATAACCATGCTTGTACTTATTTATTTATCAAAGTAACATTAAAATCTCTCAACTCAAGAGCTAAGTAAATCGATTCATATCAAATTCAAAGATCAATATATTTCATGGAGCTATTTTATTTAGTTTATTCCAATTTCCGTCATGTCATCGTCAGTTGTCAGTCGTCATCGTAATCGCCGACACTGCCGCCGCCGACGACACGGTCGTCTTGATGTTGTTGTCATTGGAATGAGTTCCGACAAAGGAATTATTGATGTAGCATATATACTCGCACAAGAAAGCAAATAGGAAACGAAAATTAACATGATAATTAACCATGCGTTACAAATCGTTCAATTCGTTCATAATTCATATCAAATAATAAGTATCTACATATCTATGAAATATCTATATTTATTTGCAGACAATTTTAACACCGTCAATAACTTCCGTATAACACACGACAAACGCGTGTTGTATATTTAAACTTCTTCTGAATTCTATACTCATTAAATTTCCATGTTATTTGCGAATTTTTTTTTTGTTGCAAAAGCGTAACACGCACCATTGCTAATTTATTATTGTGTCAATGCTTTTCTTCTTAATAATTTGCTATTTGTGTCTAGTTTCTTGCATTTTATCCACGTTCTACGCACAAACGTCAAACGTGCGAACATGTGCGAACTGAACATACCACCTTAGAATATTAGTTAGGTTTAGGTTAGGACAACATTTGATACTCAAATTTTAGTTTTTAGAAAATACAATGTCTTGTTTTTCTAAAATTCTATGACTAGTAAAATGATTGATAACTCTTTCAATGCCACTTATTCGGGGTCAAGTTGCAAGCAATTGGTTTAAAAAAGGACATTCAATATAATCCCCAATAAACGTCGAACATTTTCAAAGGCTGAATGCATTCATTCATTTTACTTTTTAATAATTTACTATAAAACAAGTTGAATACATTCATGCAAAAGAGGACCAAAATTGACATTACAAATTTCCAATTTGTATTGTTTCTGTCAAGGCAAGTAACTGTCATTTTGAAATTTGTAGAACGTCATAATTCGATTGAGTGCCGTTACTTCGAAATTATTTCCTTTTAGTTGACTTTTGATAGTCTTGTTGAAATTGGGCGCATTCTACACTACGTAGTCAACTCATTCAGATTGATCAAAGACAACTTAGAAATGAGATGAAATTTCCCCTCCGACGCGTCGTAGTGTAAAAATTTCGAGTTCAATATTAGTTGGCAATGATTTTTCCATATCACTATAATACATAAGATCTTAATTAAATTCGTTTGTATACCTATGATTTGATTTATTTTAAAACCAAAACAAAAGTTTATCAAATCACAAATGTTTCTCATTTCATGCTTACATCTGTCATAAATATAACAGTTTACGATTGACAAGCTTTGTAGTGCATTTTGCATTCACAAAGCTAGTTGAAATTCCACTACGTAGTGAATGTGCCTATTGAAACCATCGTTAAAGTAACTGAACTTCTAAGCTTATTTCCTTACTTTAAAAATACATATATTGACGGCAAATTAACGACATTTATTCACATATGGGGCTCTAAACGTCAAATTGTTGTAAGTCCTTTTAAGGTAATTGCGGTAAAGGTAGAATTGCTAATTTGGCTGTCATTAAATAAGTATTTCCAGGAATTTTGTATGTCTACAGCAATTTTAAGATTGACATTTCATTTCTTTTCGTGTGTATGTAGTTCGACTTTTTCCTTTTTCCCGAGGGTAAACAAACGATTTTTTGGTGGAAAAAGCTGTGGATAAATAGGTTTTAAAAATGTTAACGCAGCTATGTATAAAAAACTTGTTGCTTTTTAAAGAAAAAAAGTATTGTTAGCAGGTATCAGATATAGTTCTTAGTATCATGGAGTTAAAATTTAAAACCACGTTTTTTTCACCTAAAGAATGACACCATTGAATGGCTAACAATCTTCAAAGCCTGTGAAGTCCTTTAATTTTATATGCCAGTCTAATTTTATATCTTAGACGAAATTACCACCGCAACAAATGAATAATGATTTTATTTAAATAAGAGACATTAAAGCATAATTACCTTCTCCAGTACTTATAATTATAATTCTTCATGTCTTAGCACACTTTGATGGTAACTACCTGTCTGCATTTCTGGTTTTTACTTAATTATAATTACCATCGAATCCTAAAGTACCTACTTGACAATTTTTTCTATACTTTAATTACAAGAAAAACTCAATTCAAAAAAAAAAAAAGAATCCAACTTTCAGTGGAAAAAAAAAACTTAGTCATACACATACATACATAATTAATGTTTCCTCTGTTTATGGTTTTGTAGAAAACGGATGGCAACAAAATGACAGATAAATAAATTAACAACAACAACAAAAAAAAAAAGCGGAAAGAAAATGCTTCTATACTAATCTTCAGGTGGGCAATTAAGCTTAAATATGGAATAGCAACTCGTTAAAATCGAATTAAGTCTTTTTCTCTGATTGTATGAAACCATTTTGTTGTGCTTGCTTAAGTGCATCTCGGATTTTCAATTACTTATAGGTACAATAAACTATATCGCAACAATGACATTACATTTGTAATGAGCCCATTTCATTTGACGTTTAAAACGTCCACACATTTGTAAAGATCGAATTAAATTGTGTGGATGCTTTAAGATAAATAAATGACCGTTTCCTGAGAAGTTCTGGTTTCAAGGAGAATTCCATCGAATACGAATAATCTTATAGAAAAACTAAGACGAATTACAAAGATATCAAAGTTAAATGCAAGATTGATTTTCCTCAGATCAGACCTCGACTTTTGGTCTATAATGTATTACCAAACAGTTCTCATTTGACATGTTCTTATAAATAAATAAAAATCAATCCGCCAACAGGGTCACGATTTTCACCCACGTCCCCTCTGAACTATATACATATGTACCTACTCGCTTATTTCAGTGCTTCAGCTTGTTGATGATTTTCTCCTTTTGCTAAAGATTGAAAAAGCATCACGTCTCATTCCCCCCTTGTAAACATGGGAGGAATTGCTGGATACTTGTAAATATAAAATGCGATGTTTTTGTATTTTATTTATTTATTTATTTTTTTTTTTTTGTAAAAGAGAACCGAAACAAATGTTGGAATAATGGTTTGGATTAACTTTTATTCATTTGACATATTCCCGACTCTTGTACCTATTTGACACAAAGGAAATACTATGTACATAGATACATAAGTAATATTTAGTTGTTTGGATATAAGTTTCACAGAAAAGACAACAAGGAAAACCTTTTAATAAAATAGCTACTTATGTATGTATTTATTGTATATACTACTTAGTTGTTATCCTTTATAAGTAATATTAAAGTAGAACGAGGTCTTCGTAACATTTTTGTTTGATGAAAATAAGTTAGAACAACAAGAATAGTTTTAGCTTAAGAACTTAAGACATCATAAGGGAAATTGATAGATTCATAAAATAAAACTCAAATCAAATTTCTTAAACGTCAAAATACGATTATGACAAAAGCGTATTTTATGAGTAAAGAAAATAATTTTGTTTTTAGGTTTAAAATAAAAAACAAAAACAAGATTCTATATGTTAATTTAATTATGAGTCTCGATTTCGATGATTTTTCTGTTATTCTATGTTTCTTCTATATTGTGTAAATTCTTCTAATAGATATTTTCTTCTGAATGAATATTTGACAAATTAAATAATTCCGTTAGTTTTTGTAAATTAATATTATTTTGTTGTGCGATGTTTTCTATGTTTTTTTTCTATGTTATTTAGATTCAAGTATAAACTTCATTTCTTCTGATTATTTGGAAAATTAAATAATTCCCTTACCTTTTTTATAAAATTTAATTTTGTCGTGCTATGTTTTCTATGTTTTTTCTTAAATTTTGTTTCTCAGTATACAAATAAACTGTTGTTACTACTGTGCTCAGTAAATTTCTTTTGGTTGACAGTTATAACTCAGATTATTTTATTTATGCTATGGAGTTTTTTCTATGTTTTTTTTCTATTTTATACTATATACATATATGTTTTTTTTTTGAGAGTAACAAAAAAGTTAAGTCTTTTAATTTTAAATATATTTGATTGTATTTATTGGTTGTTTAAAAGTTTGGTTAAATTTAAAAATTTTGTACAATGTTTTCTATGTTTTTTGTTTGTTTATTATGTATAAGGGATGGATGCTCTCTCAAATATACCCATAAGTAATTGAATTTTTATTACAACAACAGTTTAAGTTATGTCATGTACTAATTTCTATGTTTTTTTCTACTTTTTATGTGAATTTACTAATTTTTAAATTAGTTATCATTATCATAAGATCTTGCACACAAAATTCAAGTAGGGTACTAATTGAGTACCAGGAAATTAACATTTCAGCTTTTTCAATTTCATAAATAAAATTCATTAAATACTGAGAAAATAAAATTGTCATACTTCAACTTCAAAACTTTCTCTACATAGAACTTTAAAATAGGCCAAATTTTAACTTAATTTTCAATTCTGTAGGAAACTATAAACTACTAATTAAAGTCTCTAAGAATTCAAGAATTCACTAATTGAAGAACCATCATCAGTTACCAAGAAATAATAGCTACAATTCTAAAGTTTCACATTTTCAAAAGAAAATTAAAACGAACTTTAAATGACTAATTACAAAAAATCATTAATGTCGCAAATTGTAGTCTTGAATCGTTAATAAATTCACTGAAACAAATTTCAAAAATTCTCCTACACAAAACATCAAAAGTGCGACCAATTTAATTTCATCTATCATTTGACACAAAACAAAATGAAATGAAATGAAATTTATTTCATTTTAATATTTTTGTTTATTATGGTTGTAGCAGATTTTCGCACAAGTGACATTTGCTACGAGTTTGTCAGTTATTTCTTGAAATTATTTTTAATAAAATTTATAGCCTAATAATTTAGTTGTGATTAAACATAAAAAAATATTTTAAATTTGAATTTTGTGCTAATTTAATATTTTTTTCTCAGAGTTTTTTTTTTTTTTTTCTACTTTTTGACTTTATAGTTATTAATAAAAATAAATAAATGATTGATATTTTGAACTTGAAGAGAAATTGAATTAAATCGTTCAAAGGCAATTTGATTATTAAATGACAAATCTTGCAATATGGAAAGGAATTTTATTTATAACACCCTAAATAGGTGAGGACTTCTTGTACTTTGAATTTTACTCAGGAGAGACATTTGTTTAAAATGTGTTGTCCATTTTTCTTATAGTTTCAACTTTTAATGAAATATTATTACTTAGTCGTTTGAAACAGCAGCGATTCAATCAATCAATTTTGTATATACTAAGTATGATTATAGTCTAACGAAGTTGCTTTCAATTTTAAATTTTACGAACAATTATTCTTTTTCAATTAAGCTAATTTTTAGTGAAATTGAATTGCTATTAGGTAAGTAAAACTGTAACCAAACGGATGCTTTCCTTTTTTGTTTCTGAAACCTTGCTCAAAAAGTATTTATGCTTCGGTAAAAGTTTTATTCAACTTAAGGTTGTAATCTTAAGCAAGCTTTACCGAAGATTTCTGCCAAAACTTGAGCTGCGAATATGCCTTGTTAAGACTTCTTAGAGGATTTTTCGAAAAAACTTTAGAAGTTTATTGATGGTTACGTAAGTAGTTTCTTTAGATCTAACCGAAGTTGACATTTTAGTAGAAATTATAAGCCTTGTGAATATAGCTATAGCAAAACTTAGATTTTTAAGTAAAAGCTAGATTTTTATTGAATAAAACTAAGCAAGTTAGGCAGGTAAAGATGTTTTCTAGTATTACCTATTCGTTTTTTAAGACTAAGCTTCAATTTATGAGTGTAAAATTAGCTTAAGGACCCGACCCATAGAATTCGTCGCATGCCTTGCGGCACCTGAACCGTTGACACAAAGGATACGTTGCGTTCTTTTGATTTAAAAAAATACAAACTAGGTCTGTTCGATTCTTTGAACCTAGTGCGTACTGAGATAAATCAGAGCATTTCATAGAGCTAATGAAAACTCTATTTTATATTTATTTGAATATAAAACTGAAAAACTGACGGATTTATAATTGAAAAAATCCAGAAGATTATGAGGAAGCTTATTTTCGTATTTTATTATAGTTTTTAAGAATTACCTCAATTATTTGTTTATTTTCTTTTTGCTTATAATTATGTGTAAGTTCACAAATGCATCACTGCAGTAATGATGCCCAAATGTTCAAAGTCAAACGTTCACAAACGCAGATTCTGGCAGCACTTTTCTCGTCAACTGTTCAATATTGCAAACTTGCATAAATTGATGCGCAAAAACTAAATAAAAAAGCATCACTACGACAGTCGGCATCGCATCAGCAAAAAAGTAGTGATGCCAAATCACTGCAGCAAAAATTTGACGTTTGTGAACTTACACTATGTTTGATTTCAATTTGACTTCGCTCAATCAAAAGATTTTAAATCGCTTATATTGTAAAAGAATCATAACATTTATAAGAATTCAGTAAGTAATACGTAACCTATAAAAATATGCAAAATAACAAATTTGTAGATATGTGTAGGTGTACGCAACTAAATTTAAGTAAACAAGACTCATCAGAACGAGAAATGCAATGTCTTAATCGAACATACCTATTATTGGCACCTGATGTCAACGGACCTGCCGGAGAGAAAAAAGTTAAAAGTTTAGCTACTTTTTGCATTGCGTCCGGTGGATGCGTTGCCATTAGATAGCTTTTCATAAGAAAGTGTATAATTTACAGAGCTGTCAGTTGAATACGTTGCCAGATTCTATGGGTCGGCCCCTTTAAAATATAATATTACAGTTAAAACTAAAAAAATATCAAGAATTTTTCGACCTACATAGGTCTAATTTTCAGTATTCAGTACGTGATGAATGAGGATGATTTTCATGGATCATTAAGATTTTCAAAAGATAATAATAATATTGCGAAATGGCTTTCTTATTACTTTTTGGAAGACTCAACTGCTGAATTCTGAGACTGAAGGACGATTTAATATAACAAAACCAATACTTGCCCTATAGAACAGACAACAAATTATGGCAAAACAGTATCAAAAATAACCTTGCTTTCGGTCATACTTATACAGTTTTAACTAAACTTACCTAGTCAAATCATTTCAATATGAAATGAATTGCTTAAATTACGAAGCTTAAGCTAAAATTTTTTAACACAAGCTAATAGGAGTTATCATTTTCTTATTCGCATGAAACAAAGCTTAAGGTAGAACTGTCCAGTTATATATGCTAGTAAAAGCTATTAGTGAATTTGTGAGCTACTTTTTTACTAAATCCTTTAATCAAATTTTCTAAGAGAATTATTTTAATGATTTTTCAACATAGTTTTTTTCTGGTGTAACTCGAAATTTAAGTTGATTTTTATAGTTTATAACTTAAACACTTTTTTGAAAAAAAAAAAATATTTTTTATAGCATACTCAAGATATTTTATAAAAAAGGAGCTATGTATGTAAGTTTCAAATGTTTAGCTTGAAACTTTGATGGTTGAATAAGAATTATTCCAATAATTTGATTAAGACACAAGTTGATGCAGTAAAGAACTATTTTATAATTAAATTAACAAATTAAAACATTATTAACAAAAACATAACAATAAGAATAATATTAATTAACATACCTAAATCAACAATTATGTCGGCTTTGGAATCGTTCACCCAACTTATTTAACAATTGAAATATGATTGAAAATAATACAAAATAATAAAATATTTAATAACTGAAAAGTAAGATCCTTAATACTAAATGTGAATATGTACAGTGTTTTAGCAAAGTGTATAAACGGTAGAAGAGATCTGGCAAAAGTAGTTATGATGGTGGCTAAGTTTGTGAATAAGATGACAACAAACTTACATGTATATTTGATACAACCGTCTACCCGTTTTTTTATTATTGAATTCCAGAATCAGCTGTAAAGTTCAATAGTAGTTTCGTTTAAAAAATTTAATGTAAGGTTTCTTTTGTCTTTAAATGCTGATAGACTCACATTTCCAAGAATAGTGATAATGTGGATCAAAATTGTCAAAATTTCTTTCGATTTGTTACGAGTAAGATCAAACTATGTATAAAATTATACCTTTAATATAACATAGTACCATTAGCCTATGGTATGTGCAATCGGGCGTATACGCAACTTTTTTTCTTTTATTGAATTTTGTTTGACTAGTTTTCCTGCTTGTTTTTATTTGAACTATTAACGATTTTATTCATTATTCATTAAAATTTTATAAAATTTTAAAGTTTTTTTTTATCATTTAAGGTTTGTTTAATTTTATTTGAAGTTAAATTTTTATTTAACTGATTTTTAAAATAACGTAAAAAATTTTTTGACAATTTTTCAAACTTATTTCCTATTAGTTTTAAATCTTAAGTATAATAAACTTGCCAATTAAATGAAAACAACTTCTGTCGGTTAGCTAATATGAGTATGAGGTGGACACTTAAATTTGATCTTATTAAGACACATCATGCATAAATCCCACGATTTAAATGTTTCCAGTTTATTCTCCTCTTGTGTGTGACATTACATTAAATTGTATACATGGAACTATATATGTACATTTCTGAGTTTTTCATAACAAAAAATATTGTTTACAATTATCGAATTAAATATTAATTTCAGACATCTCTGGCACAATTATATTTTCCTCGAGTGACCAATAACAATTTGAACTCGAAAAAAAAATAAATATATTTTTGCCATTTCATTATGTTGACAAACTTTATGTGTTCAACGTGACATTGCTTATGATTAGAATTTTATATGTACATATTTAAAAAGCCGTTAAAAGCTCAACACAAAATGGCATTTTCTAAAATTTGGTAGTCATGTAAAAATATTATTTAATCTATTTAATAACAAAAAACACATACAAATTTATGTCTGTATATACAAATTGTGTCAGCAGGATTCTCTTTTGAAAATTCAATTTATTTTATTTGATAAAATGTATGTATTGTATAATATTGTCTTTTGTTTACGAATTTTTATGTATGTGTTGTGTGTATAAAATAAAAACATTTCCAGCTTATGACTTAATAAAGAAAATTTTCAATACTTAAGGCCAGCTGCAGGATATAAAAAAGAAGTTGTTGGTTTTTTATTCAAATTGCATCAAAGAAATCTCAAATTTAAATTAGTGGTGTATTAAATTCGAGTTCATCTTAATATTTGACCTAATACAGATATATCACACATTACACACATTTTGTTTTATGGACACTTTACTTTTATTATTATTATTCATTTGTTGAAATTATTCTACAAAATACTCGTATACTATAAATAATATTCAATATTAAAATAAGTAATCTTAGTCTTACTCTATTTATTAAATAAACACTGAGCTTTTATCTGAACAACAAATAGGTGCTAACTGACAATACATATATGTGTACATAACATATATATGTATAAAGTTTTTTTTTTCAATCGTCCATAAAAATGTTGTAACGATTTTGAAAACAATATTTTATTAAGGATTTCCAAAAACCTGACTTCAAATAGAGGCCAAAAAGAAACCCATTTTTCTGTATGTATTTCTGAATAAGTATCTACATAAGTACCCACATAATATACAATGTATGTATGTATGTGAAAATTATTTTAATTAAAAAAGAAATCTCCAAAATATGTATACTCATAAATATAAATCTCAAAAGATTAAGGTTTTCTGTGGTCCATTAAGAAAAACAATCTTAATTCCTTTCACGCGTTAGATTTAGTGCATGCATAATGGTATAAGAATTTTGGTTTAATTAAAATTAAATAATTTTAACATAAATCTCACAACCGATACTTCTACGATTAGCATTACAGTCCATAGCCATTAACTAGTTTTTAATAAACTATGTGTATAATTATAAACAACAACTAGCGGCACGTCCCGGTATCGCACGGGATAGATAGATAATAACAGAAAAGCACATCAACACAAACATCAAATAAATAGTAGTTTTTGAGTTTATTCAAAAGTCTGTTTTTTTATAATATCTCTGTGCCAAATTTCATTAAAATCCGTTCAGTCAATCTAGTGTTATTGACCAACAAACATTCATAAATCCAAACTTTTACATTTATATTATTAGAAAGATAATAACATATTTTCAGAAATCGGTGAATGTTGCTTGTTGTTTATTTCGTCATCTTAAACGTTTACAGCTGGTAAAATTTAAATCCAGTTTATAAGGGATTGACACAGGACTACCATTTAATTCTAAGTCTTCTATCATTTTCGTCTTATGAAACCAAAATGAGATGATAGTTCCTTAAAAAAAACACTGATTTTTTTTTCCTAGATTTTCGCCAGTCCCTTCGTTAATTTTATTTTTTAATTTTTTGATTTAAATACTAGCGGACGACCCTCGAATCACACATTTTAAATTTTGGTGGCTCTACAATTTGTGGAGAACCAGAACCTAATTCACTTACAACTCTAAACCATTCCTGTGTTCGAGTAATGTCAGGGATGTCACATTTACTCAACAGAAAAAAAACCTGTTGTTCGCAATTTTCCTAAATTAAAGGAGTTTTTTTTACCAAGAATTTTCTATTTTCAAATTCAAAAATTCATCCCAGAATAATTGTACATAAAATTCCATACAAAAAAATTAATTTCATGACTTTTCGGCGGAAGGTTGTTTTTCAAAATTTTCTATTATAAAAACCTTCAACTATTTATTAATTTTTCGATATGAGATCAAATATATATTAATCACCCAGAATATCGATTTTATAACTTCAAATTGACATTTGAAACAGAGTATTTTATAGATGTCAAAAAATAGTCATAAACTGTCAAATTACTTAAGCTTATAGCTACAATTTTGATGGATTAAATATAATCTGACTTAACTATCATTGAGAAATATTGCTCTAAAAAATCATTTTTTAAATTGAGAGAGAGAAAATATTTAAAGTTTAGAAATGGTTATATAAGTTTTTTAACTGTCAACTGAATTAATGAAAATTAAACCAGTTATAGTTACTTTAAAGATGTTATGTCGTATTTTATGCTAAATAGACGAACATCAAAAAAATTTGATACCCCAGTTTATTAAAATTTGATTTGTGTGTTTCAAAAAAAGAAAAAATATACTGACTTCCATTTAGTTTGGCTCTTATTCACAACTATATCCTCGTTGTAAATCAAAAAAACATTTAAGGCTAAAATATGTTTTTCTTGGAGTTCATTACAAGCTCATAAAACATTTTTGGTATATTGCCACTGCGACGCCCAAAAGTATGTTTGTAGACAACACTATTACATGGTTCTAAACTTTTTTCAGCATAGTGATTAATATTACACAAACACATATGTATGAAAATAGATGCACTAGGTGGCGCAAAATTATTCAAAATTTTCGTGATTTTGGATGATGGAAATCTTTTTTTGGGTTTTTTCTGTCAAGTGGCTGTCATCATATCCTCAAAAATAAAGCTCAATCGCTGCTTCCACATGAATGTCACAATACACTTGTAAGAATAAGCTTCTCGTCGTCGACACAAAATCCGCCACTTCTTTGTTGAGATTGAATTTGACTTTGCAGTTTCAGTGCTTATTTGTTTATATTCAGCAGCTGTCACAAATGTCAAATATAATTGACGTTTGAAGCCATTTACAACTTCCGATAGTGTGATTAATTTTGCGCCACCTTGTAGATAATAGTCGTAACTAATAAAAATGTTTTTTTATTCTCTGCAAAACATCTTTTTCATTTCCTTGATCCTTAATAAAGGCAACGCGCAATAAACTAAAAGCAATATTCAACTATAATAAACGACATCACATAACAAATGTCTTCTTTAAGGTACAATCGAAGAAAAGCTGGAGATGTAACATTTCACGACATCTATCTATCTATCTAAAGCCTATTTTCTAGCTCATAAATATTGAAACCCTAAAATAAATAATTCTGTTTTCGAGAAAAGTAAAAAAAAAGTAGGTTGACGCCAAAAAGAAGAATTTATGAGAATTCATTGAAAAAATATATCCTCGTAGATTCGGGTTTCTTGTTTTTTTTTTATAGAAGATTTATATGGAATGGAATTCCTTTTAATCAAGTTGTTGTAAGTGAGAGTGTTCTTTTTTATATGGATGTATGTAAGTATTTTTTATTAGATGAATCATAAACGAACACTTTTATTCTATATGGGAAAATCATTCAAAATTCCATTAACTGATCGAAAGGTTTCCTTCGCCGCATTTGAAATGAAAAAAACAGAAAAGAAAAGTTGGTCTTTTGAGTGAGCAAATTACTTCTGTTACTGTGGTTTTTAGTTGTTGTTGCTATTATTGAATGGAGGTGGCGCTGCGCTGCCGACACGGCGAGCGTTGCCGTTGCTATTGAATCCTTTGATGCTCATGAGTTGCGACGCGATAGCCTTGAGATTGAATTTTGAAACAATAATCTGTCTCAGTTTTTCCCATTTAGATATTTATTTTTAATCTCGAGAAAAATCCATAGAATGCTAGAAATACCTTGAAATAAATTAAGACTGACAATTTATCATTGGTTTCATTAACAATTAACGTAGATTTTGACATTACAAGCACCTTATTAATTCTGATGGGATGTCATTATTGATCTGATAGTTTGGAAAAATCTTAACGTTTTAAGGTCCCTAGAAATCAGATGCATCGATATCTAAAGAACTAAATTGACTTGAGAAAAATCTTATTCCTTAGGATTTTTCATATGATTTTCTGTACTTTGACAGTTGATAGCAGCCATATTTGTTGAAGTTGCATCTGTCAAGACTGTTAAACTTAAATTTCCTCTAGTGTGTCATGATTTTTTTTTTGAGAACCAGTCTAATGTTCATTAACACAGATTTTTTTGGGTTCAAAGTGTGTTCGCAATATTTTCCATTAAGTGGGAAAACTTAAGTATGAACGAAAAAATTAACTTAGGTTCGGGTGGATTCATTCATTACCCACGCTTATTACGTCATAAATTTGGCTTACTTATTGATTGAACATTATTTAAAAGGGAAATTAAAATTTCTTATAAGCATAATTCTTTGACACATCTATCAAAATCGAATCCCAGAAATTGATGCACTTTAAAATATGTAGCAACATTGTTTTATTTAATAATTGTAATTTTGTCAAAATTGGGATGCACAAAGTGGATTGTCAATCTTTTCAATCTTGATGAAAACCATGATAAAATTGAAATCAATTGATGGTACGATATAGGATCAAAAAAACGTTTGTATCTCAAAATTTCGATTGGTGTTCTTTGTAATGGAAATTAAGTGGTAGATTACTGGGTCGAGGAAAACACTTTTAAGACCAAAGTAATGGAAAACGTGTTATAGTTTGTTTGCCAAGACTTGAGCTTATCGAAGCTCTGATGGAAAACGAAAATTACAACGTGTATAAATAAACCATAAAAGTGGTTGCTGATGGAAATGCAAAAGGAACATATAAAACGATAAAGAAAATATCGTATGTAGGACGTAGTCTTTGTATGGAAAACTACAAAAATGTCCTCATCCTCATTCCTTTGATTTTAGTGATACGAGTACTTTAGTTCCTATGAGAGTTTGTATCCTTATTCTTTTTTGTTTTGTAAGGTTAAGCTGTTTTTTGGGATATTCTTAAAAGTAAGGGTTTTATTTTAAATGGAAGCTTTTTCATACACCAACCACGCACCCACATCAAATTCTATATAGTGAGTCCAAGCAGGGGGTTGCATACTTTACATACCTTACGGGTTAATACGCCGTAATAATCGGCGATAGTAAGGATCAGTAATGACACTGCTGTAATTGCACTATTGCAGTAGGTCTACTGCGCTTCCTGCAAAAAATAAATCTACTGCTACTAAATCCACTCTACTGTACGTTTTCATTTTTAAAGCTTTAAAGTACCCGTTAAAATAACCGCTGTAAGTTAACAGCGGTAACCTCTTTTAGTTTGCCTGAACGCAGATTCATTGTGAACTTGGCTACATTTTCTAAAATGACAGATGAAATTGTTGGAATGCTTTTCAATCTTGAAAAGAATCCCTGTCTCTGTTTCTTTTTCCATTGTGTTCCTTACTTTTATGAAACTAACGGGAATCTGCAAATCTGATGAATTTAAATTTGTTTATTTACATCTTCCGGAAAAAAATAAATTTTACAATAAACATGGATAAATATACAGGGTGTGGCAGCGAGGTAAAAAAGATTTGAAAAAATTGCTATACACTCATTTTTTCACCAAAACTCAAATTTAATTTATGAATGTATTCTTTACATGTTGTCATTTTAAAACCAGTCAAAAAAAAAATTGAAAAAAAATATATATTACCTTTGAAAAATCACATCAGTCAGGTGCTGTTCATTTTTGTCTAAACACTCCTGCAGACGCCCAGTGACCTTGGGACTGTGGAGTGACTTGTATGTTTTCAGAGATCCAATAACGGAATAACCTAATATTTTAACCCTGTACTATTGAGACATTTGCCTAACTGTACTAAAAATCAAAGCCCAAATCTTGCAGTCGTTTTGGAAAGTCGCCCCAAAACTATTGAGTTGAACCAGCCTATCTTGCTCAGAAACTAAAGTAGAAAATGTGGTAATGTTCCTTTCAAGATTTTAACTACCATTTACAGTTTTCATATAGGTTATTTTCTTGGATTTTTTAAGTACCATAATTCTAATGATGGAGATCCGTATTATTTTTAAGCATTTTCAGTATCCATTAAATGAATTGAATTTAATTGAACTTTAAAAGCCTTAAGACATTAGTATTTATGGAAAATACGGTGTAATGTCGTTTACGGGCTAAGGCAGCAATATTCTCAATGTTGTTCTTGAACAACGCATACGTCTTCGATTTTTCATGTTACTAACTTTCCGGTCAAGAAGGTGCTTCACGAATTCAAAATTTGAACGGTTCTTGTAGTACCTAAATGTTGTATTATTTGTAGTAACGCTACATTGCTTTCACTTGTCAGAAGTTAAAAGATGCCATCTTTTAAAGTGACAGTTGCAAAAGTAGCGAATGATTCAAAATGAAAAGTTATATTAAAAAACCCTTTATTGTTTATAAAATATTCAAAATATTATTGTTGCATTAAATTACGAGTATTTATAATGAAATTCATATTTTTCTTACATTGTTTTAAACCAATAGACTTAAAATTAATATATTCGAGTACAAATTGCATTACACAAACATGAAAAAAAAACATGTTAAGTCCTTCTTTTTGAAAACCCCTCGCACGTTCTGCACGTTTGGAATAACCAATGAAAAAGATATAAATGTAAATTGTGAATAAACAATATACACATGTACATACATATATGTATCTAATTGTTATCTTTAATACATTGTATGTTGAATTGACATTAAAGAACAAAAAAAAAACAAGGCATCAATGACTTTTTTACCTGTTTAATCCGGCAGCCATTGTCACTAATAATTGTTTTCCTTTAACTATTGTTTGTAATAAAATAAAAAAAAACAACAACAACAAAATGCAGCAACTTTAACCGCCACAGACCGCACAGACTTTTGTTGTTTTGTTATGCTTAATACACCATAAGTACATATATGTTTGTGTGTATGTAAAACGAGTATATGAGTTATTGTTTGTTTATTATGCAAATACAATGGGTGGCTTCGTGCAAAAAAAAAAAAAAACATTAAAAAAATAGCAAGAAAAAAAAAACATAAATACAAAATTATAAACATGCAAATTGGATTAAAAACTTGAGCATGCATTGATTGTGTATTTATGGAAATTACAAATTCGATATTGGGTTAAAGTTATGAGATAAAAAAGTCAAGTGCATCAGGTAAACTATATTTTATACCTTTTTAAAAATAAATAAAAGAATATGAATCTACTTGATTGATTTTTTAAAACAAAAAGCTATGTATTTAATGGCTCAAGTAAACAAATATCCGGTTTATAATTATTTATTATTGGGAAATTTCATGAGGATATCGAAACATAAACACCTATAGTTCAGTTTAACTAAATAAATCAATTTTAATCCGGCACTATCCGGATAGTGTTCAACATGATGATTCGATCCGGATCAAGTTTGATGAGTTATACTCGTACACATAAAAAATGATATAAAACAAGTAACACAGAATAAGAAAATACATAATATGTCTTATTTTATTTAAGAAAACGGTATTCGGATATATCCGGATTTCCAAATACATATGTACTAGAATATTTTGGAAATTCGGATATTTTTTTTAAGTCACTATTTTAAGATACTCGTACTTATAGAATTAAATACTTATGCGATTAAGTCGGACATATTAAAATATACATAAGTATGTTCTTATTGTAATAAGCTAATCCGGAAAAAAGTTTAAAAATCTTCGAATGTTTTGCTTTGCACCTCAAATATTTTGAATAAAAAACATCGATAAGAAATAAGAAGACGAGATTTTTATGAATTAAGCTATTTGCAGCGTGAAATTAAAGTTTCACAATTTTTAAGATTTATTTTTTATAAAATATATGTATGTAGCTGAAAAAATATTACGTTAAAAATGTAACTCAAAAATCCCATTGTGAAAAGCTTGTTTAATCAGTCTTTGAACACTAGTTTACAGCTATCAGCTGCCTTGAGAAACGTCAAAAACATAACCACTTGCGCCAAAATTTTTGTGCTTGCTCGGCAGCAGGATAAATTCGTCGCCTTAGTGAAACACAAAAATGTTAGTCAATATTTGGTAATTTTCAGGAGAATCGATTTTGTGATTGTTTTAACATTAGTCTTATGGAAAAAGTGTTGATTCAAAATGAAATGCCACTTTGCTGCAATTAGAGTAGATCTACTGCACTTTCCGCAAAAAAGAAAATCAGCTGCCACTAAATCCAATCAAATTTAGAGTATACTCGTAAAAACAACTGCTGTAATTTTACAGCGGTTACCTTCTTTAGTTTGTTTGTCTGAACGAAGCCAATTCATTGTGAACTTGGTTACATTTTCTAAAATAACAGATGAAATTGTTTGAATGCTTTCAATTGCAAAATAAATCCTTGTCTCTGTTTCTTTTGCCATTGTGTTTCCTTTGTTATGAAACTAACGGGAATCTGAAAATTTAAATTTGTTTATTTACATCTTCCGGAGAACATTCATTTGACAATAAATGTAGACATATATTTGATGAAAAGCACAAAAACCAGGTAACATTTTTCAGAAAACTGAACTTACGCTCATGTTATGCTATTTTTTTTCTTTAGAGAAACACCGCAAAAAGAAATATTTCTCAAAACGATAGCAACACACAGTCTGAACCACTTGCTGGGTGTGACAAATTCAGTTTTTTTTTTGGTAAAATAAAAAATCTAAGCGGGAAAATTAAATCTACTGCATTTTTTTGAGAATCTACTGCACTCCTCGTTTCTGGAATTGGCAATCCTGTCAAATAGTAATAACGAATTAAAGTAAAGTCTCTAAATATTTTTCCATCATCCAAATTTTGCACTTTTTTTTATTTAAAATCAGTTCCGAAACTCTAAATGTCAAAAGATATTACTTCAAGAGACCCGCTGACCGCCAAGACACCGTATAGCGCCGCCGACGATACTCATTAATCATGTTAATGTTCAATTTGATTCAAATCACGAAATCTTGTCCAGATATGCGGAACCAATTATTTGTTTTAAAGATCTAGTAAATAAAATATTTGGAACAAATTCCAAAAAAACACCACTAATGTTCGTTCCTGCTTTGTTTTAAAGGCTTATCAATGCCATCACACTTTAATAATATGGACATTCAGCAGACTTCATCTTTTTTTTATTATATGTATCTATATCTAAACCGAATTAAATTTGCATGCGGTTGCATAATTTTATCGTCGTAGTTGTCGTCGTCGTCGTCGTCTTCTCCTCCGTCGAGGTTTATAACTTTTTTTTTTCATTTCTTAAATAAAATAAAACCTACCTTGAACTCAACACCACATGGTCGATCGGGCTGTCTACAACATTCATTAACATCAATTTGTTGAATATACATATATGTATATGAAAATATAAAATTTATACCAACAATCATTAAACCTAACACCAAACAACAACAACAACAAAAACAAAAAGATACAAAGCTTATCTTATACTTTGTAAGATTTAGCCAGACATCTAATTTTTTATTTGTTATGAATGATAAATGTTTGTCTTTTCAGACAACAAAAACAATTGCAGTTATTAGATTTTCTTTTTGTTTGCATTTATGTTTAAAAAAAAATGAAAAACTTGCTGCGCACTCATAAACGCAGCGAATTCAATTTAAATAATAAATTTATCTTCGTGAAACTTTGAGAGTTAAGACGAAGCGAAGGAAAAAATAAAATAAACTAGGCCATGTTGGTGACTTCAAAGTTCAAATTTAAATAACTTTTTTTTATTATTATTATTTTTGTTTTTGTTATAATTTGTTTGTTGCTAAAACATTTTATAGCATTTTCTATACTTATTCGGAAAAGGCTAACGCACTCATAAACTTCTTTGACTACTTCTGAGTTCTGAGTACAAATTTCAAAGTTTCTTGTTTGGAAAAATAATTAAACATTCATTAAAAATGAACATAAAATCCACGAGTTTCTAAAAAACACCAAGTTTTATTCATTTCTTCAAGGCTAGAAAAAAGTGTAACATATTTTATGGAACCAACAAGTTAAACACACCTTCAACTTAAATACAATTTGTGTGCGTTTGCAGACAAAGATACATGATTTTTTTTTTCAAAAAAGAATTAAACGCAAATTAGACTGATAACTTTTAACATGGAAATAAAACCAGAACGTTATTTGTAGTTTTCGCTTTAAATTTGATTTGTCTTATCGAAGCTTAGAGATACACGAAGGCTTGTTGCATATGTAGGTTGGACTTGGAAGGAATTTTCTGACGCATAACGTCGGACTTTGTTGGATTGAGTTTTGAGGTCAATCACGTAAGAAATTTGTAAGATGAATTTGTATTTCATACGAAAAATATTAATTTAATCTTGAATTTATTTGTTGTTCTTTTCAAAGTAATCTTTCTCAGAATCTCCTTAAAAACGTTTAGTTTTTATCTCTCCAAATGTGGTAAAAAGTTGTTCTTTAATGGGTCAATGTAATCTTGGAAACAGGAAGAAGTCACAGGGGTTACTTCTGATGATTGTGTTGTTAAGTGTAATAGATGACTCGGCGTTTTTTGGTCATAGTATTGCAATTTTCGAATGAATTTTTTTGTTACGTGTTTCGAACCCAAAGTATCTAATAAGCGGATATTGTAAGCTACTTTTTCCATAGTGATTAGACGGTTTTTTATACCAATTGAAATTTTTTCATTGGTTGATGATGTACTGGGCGCTTATGGTCATTTACCTCTTTTTAAACATCTGTGAAGAGCTTTTTTGGCTAACAATATGTAATTTTAAAAATCATAGTGGTTTTGGGCACTTGATTCCATTTCTACATATAATTTGATGCATATTCTTTGATTTATGTTTTTTCGACAGTAAAACCAGATATCTCACAGTTTTTGAGAATTTTTTGGGATTTCCGTAGAACTTGTAGAAATTTTTGGACTTTTAGCCATTTATTTATACATTATGTACATAATTACATAATTCAGGAGTAGAGTAAAATTTAAAGCTAAAAATATTCAATAGAATTAAAATTAAAGTAGTCTGAAAAGTCGTCTCCAAAAAATGGACGCTCAGTTTCTCCATTATATCAGTTAATCGGCGGCGGCGTATTTTTCCTTTTTTGCATATGTGTAGTGGTGTGAAATTGGTATCGAAATTTGTGTAATTATGTTTATTGTTGATGAGGTGTAAAAAAATAAAATCTGTTTATTTAATTAATACATATTTAAATTTGAATTATAACAAACTAGCGGCTCTTCTAGGCTTCGCACGGGATAGATAGATAGTAATAGAAAAGTGAGTTGAGTCAAAAGTCTATTTATTTATAATATCTCTGTGTCAAATTTCATCTAGATCCATTCAGCCATTCTAGAATGATTGAAAAAATTTAAAAAAAATCCATCCCAACAAAGTAACCTATGAACTATTACAGACTATAATCCATCTCTGTGGAAAATTCCATCTGAATCAGTTCAGCTGTTCTGGTGCCATTTAGCAACAAACATCAATACCTACATCGAAACTTTCACATTTATAATATTAGTATAGAATACACATACACAATCATGATATTTTCCAGATCATTATTGCCTTTAGTATTTCATTATAAAAATACACTTAAAAGAGTTATAAATCACAAAAGGATTGGAAGTCATTTTGGATTCACAATTTGCTTATGATATGTATTTTTACGGTATATTGTTTCTGAAACGAATGACAAGTGAGGTGTGGTCTTTAGGAACTCTACTGAATTTAGAGATCCTTGTAATCCGAAAATAGAACTTTTTTCTTTTTAACAATTTAAATTGAAGACATATTCTTTATTTTTATAAATTTTAAATGAATGTCCATTATTAAAAAGTATTTTCATCATAAAACTAATTTCATCTCTTATTTTTATTTATTTCAGGTAAGACGTTATTGAATTTGAGTGAGTATAATGAACAAATATTTACAAAAACCTTTTGTCCATCGAACAAAAAATATAAATTTTCTTGTTTCCTATAAATTTAGGATGTGAATTAAATTTTTCACTTAAGAATCCCGATATAAATAATAAATTGACCGAATAATGTTACCAAGGATTTTCTTTAAAAGAATTTCCATCATTTTCATGTTTGATGAAATTATATTTGGGGGAAAATATAATAGGTCCTAATGTTTAAATTTATTTCCCCTACCTGTTCCCAATTCATCCCGAAAAAACAAAAAAAAGTTATCGAAATTACTACGAATTTAATCTTTCGTTTTTCGTATATGAATACCTTAAGAACTAAGAAGGCACCTATATCTGATGTTGACTTATTGCAGATAACGTATCTCCCTAAAAGTCTCATTAAAAATGGCAGCAACCTATTCCTGCTTGATTATTCACCCCTTTGAGCAACAAAAATAACCACTTTTTTTTTAAAAAGTTCGGGGGGGCAATTGGTAATGTTTGCATGTTGCACGATAAATGGTTGAAAGAAATTATTTCAAACCATTTTCGAAGAATAGCCTCAAGCCGAACAAGTACATACTATAGATACAAAAGATACTCAAAAGACAGAACCTACTTTAGACTCGTATCTTATAGAACGCTCGGCATTTAAAATTCACCCGTTTTCACCCCTTTCCCATACGACCATCTGTAATTGTATCATTTAATTCAATTTCGGGTTTCGTGTATTTTTGTGTGTTCCCTCATAACTTTCTCAGGTAAACCTACATACATACATACATATCTACTAGCTACCTGAATGTATCTGGCTGTTTTAGGTTTGTAAATTTTTTGGTAATTTATCTTTTGCAAATTTGATTTTAACGAAATGCCGAATTAAATTTAAAAAAAGGAAATGTACGAGTCCGTTGCCTGCTTTCAACTGTTCCTGTTACAAATTTGTCAGACTGTATTACAGCTGGGTGCTTTTTATTGGAAGGGAATAAACAAAATTCAAAAAAAATAAAATAAAATAAGAAACCTTCAGATCGCTTTAGGGCGATAGGTTTTTCGTTTCAATTTTTTTTTTTAAGTTTTATTTTTGTTAAATTTACGCTCCAAAGAATTTCTCATTACTTGTGTATTGTTGGAAATAAAATTCGGGAATAAATGTTGGGAGACGCCAAATGTTGAGAGATATAAAAGTTGCAAAGTTTGATTAGACTATGAGGCGTAGCCTGTTTTAAAAATTTACTTCTTATGGGTCATTTAAAAGGAGGGCGGACCTTGGCGTTAAAGGTGGAGGGTTTCGTTGTCAAAACACCATCAGACTCCGGGCATTGCTGCATGTTTTAGTCAGGTTACCCTGACATAAGGACACTGTCAATTGTTTTCAGATTCAAATTCATTTCCTTAGATGTGAAAGTATCTTAAATTCCTAGATACGACGACTCGTTACCTAAGGGGACTTACTATAATATCAGGTTAATTAAATGTTATTAATCAGTTTTGAAAAGACATTTTTGTAAGTGATGATTGTTGACAAAAACCTAAATGTGTCAAAACACGTCTACTGAAGCATTTATAAATTAATGGAAAAGCAAACATCGAGGACGGGTTCTGACCCATCTACTCTGTAACCAGTAGTATCTTATTGTAGATTGTGTTTCCATGATTTTGTTCGATAAAAATCGTACTTTGTATACAATTTGAAAGAAAGTTAGATTTTGAGATTTAATTCAAAAAATATAGAAAAAATAAGAGACGTGTTTTATTGGTTATCTTTATAGCTATTTCACTCTTAATTTTACTCCAAAAATTAAAATCCTGACATTAATTTGGGTGTGTTTGAAAAATGTATCCTCAAGTCTACCAACATTAATTTATATTTTGCACCACTTTACTGCCCCCTACATTTCATAATCCGAAACTCTATCTTCAGTAAAATACTTTTATTTCATTTATTTACTTATGACAAGCTTACACAGTAAGATAGACTATCTTTCTAAAAGTGAAGCTTTAAATACTTAACAACAGCTACAAATACTAAAGGTTACATTCAAAAGGTAACATATTTGAGAAGTGACATTTTATTTCTCTTTTTATTAGTGTTGTGTAATTAATTCTTCTCATTTCAGGAGGTAACGAATTCCAAAGTCGAGTAGATTGGACAAAAAATTGACGTTCAGAGATTAGATACTTAAAACGAGTCATTATCCAACCACATAAATTCTACTTGAATTAAGATGTCTAATTTCATAATATAGATCAGTAGGTTGAAGAGTTAAAAGAATATCCGAGAACGAAGTTAAGGCTCGAACGTTAAAAAGACTTTCTAGGGACATTCCTATTATTTTTTTTTGTATGTTGTAAGACTCGATCTAAACGATTTTGTCCATAAACATAACGTACAGCATTATTGAATGCAACTTCTATAAGTTTTTGTCAAGTTTACAGAAATTTTCACAAGCGTAAGTTATTGTTGGAAGTTTTAGCGTTTTAATAAGTAAAGTTCTAAATTTTATGGGTGTAAAATACTGCATTGTCCAAGAATTCCATATTTTACCTGCAGTGTATGCTACGTGATTTAGCTTAGGTCACGATCGAAAATAACCCCACTATTTTTGACAGTATTATCATACTCAATGGGCACGGTATTTCAAATAATGGAAGGAAAATATGATAGATCTAATTTACCCTCGAAATTACTAAACACTTGGATTTTTGTTGATCGACCAGATTTCTAGATTCTAGATTTCTTCGAGATCGTCATTTAGACAGGCTGCAGCATGTTCAATTAACCCAAGCGGGCTACTTATGAAAAGTTGGATATCATCAGCATACAACCCAATTGAAGAATGTCTAATAACAGTAGGTAGCTCATTTACATTCATATAGAAAAAAGCAAAGGGCCGAGAATATATCCTTGAGGAACTCCACTTGCATTCAAAAGAAAATCTAAAAGCTCTTTGTTAAGTTCAACTGCTTGTCATTTATCTTAGAAGTTGGAAAGAATAAATCTTGCTGCAGTGTGAGAAAAATTAAAAAGTTTTGCAAGTTTTTCACAAAGTATAGAATGGTTTACCATGTCAAAGGCTTTTGAAAAATCCAGAAGTACTAAAAATGTAATATGATCCATATCAACTGCTTTCCGGATATCTTCTGTTGCACATAGTAGAGCTTTTCTTTCTAACACCAGATTTTCTTGTTGTCAATAGATTATTATTAGACCAAAGAAAAGTGAGTTGATTTGTTTTTGAATGACTTTTTCAAACACTTTAGACAAAAATAGTAAAATAGAAGTAGGTCTAAAGTCATCACATCTAGAGATTTGTAAGAGTTCTCAATTTGAATTTTAAAATATAAATTAAAACATGCAAAAGCGTACAAAAACACATTAAGCAAAAAAATAAAAAATCATGCAAAAAAAACTTTATCTAGGCATGTACATTACATAAAAAAACACAACTTGTTCCATCAATTGCTTTATTAGAACTAACTATATTATTAACATAAAAGTGAGCGATGATGCTTAGAAGAAGCTTGAAACAGTTAAAGCAAAGAGAAAGTATATGATACATAAGAATATGATCCGATAATTCTGTTACTTGAGAGTAACAGATCATTATGAGAATACATAATACAATGTTTTCAAATAAATGTTAGAAAATAAATAATACATAATTAAAAGCTTTTCTGCTTAAATTTATGCAAGTGCATGATATCGTAAATGGGTTGCCATGTATTTGAATTCGAATTAAAAGACAATTCTTAATTTTAAAAAATACTTGTAAGGGATGAAGTCTCTTACAACTCGATCATCCTGACAATAAATCGTCCTCGATTTACGATTCCATGAACACTCATCATTTCTTAAATAAATTCTTAAAGCGAAATTACATAGTAATAAGTTTTCTTTTTTTTTTGTCTTTTGTGTATAAATATACTATATATTTGAGTTATAATATTTGTTTAAAATATATATATTTCTTTTTTATAGAATAATAACATACGAATTGTTAATTTATCATATTTTCATTTAAATAGAATTCTTTACTTTTCAATTACATTTTGAAAACAAAAAATAACATAAGAATGATACAACATTTTGATTTTTGAAATTTAAAATTTGAACATTTTGTTTTGACATTTTTTTTATACATTACGGACTTGTTTTATTTTGTCGTTATGTCTTTAAGATACGATCATACATCATAGCATAAATCAATGCTATTTATATTGCTATATCATGCAAGATTATTTTATAACAACATAAAACATAAAAATTAATCTAAAATAAAAACTTTAAAATAAGCGATTTTAAATCTTGATACATGCAAACTTGACTTATGTTTGAACATAAGGCTTCATATTTTCAGGACAACATACTCCTTCGTACGGTACGCGAGATATCTGTAAATTTTCTAAATCTTTTACAACATATCGGTCATTTTCTAAAATTTTGATGACCTCAAAAGGTCCTTTATACTTAGCCAAAAATTTTTTGTTCAGGCCGGGAGTATTTACAACGTTTTTTATCAATACATGGTCACCTATTTTATATTGAAACGGTTTCTTGTGACGTTTATCAAAGTAAAGTTTGTTTTGATTTTGACTCGCAATAGTTTTCTCATTTGTTTTTTTCCTAACGGCTTCTAAATCTCGTGGGTCCTGGTCTATCACATTTTGATCTAAATACTCTTTAACATTGTCCTGAATTATACCCTTTTGAACAACCCCAAAAAGTAGAATGCTTGGACTTATACCTGTGCTCTTGTTTTCGGTGTTATTGAGAGCAAACTCAACTTTATGCAAATATTTTGCCCAACTACCTGACTCGAGCTCGCTTTCCTTTGATAGCATAGGCGTAAGACACCTGTTTATCCGTTCAACCTGACCGTTGGATTGGGGTGAACTTGTTGCGACTTTAATGTGTTGAATAGTATATTTTTCGCAAAAGTTGGAAAAATCGTCGGATGTAAAACAACTACCCCTATCCGAAATAATGCGTGATGGTTTACTATAAAAAGAAAAATAAGATTCTAGACATTGAATTACTTCTTTTGTCGTTGTACTTTTAACTGCATAAAGCTTAGTGAATTTCGAAAATCCGTCAACTATAACAAATATATGCTTTTTGCTGTTGCTGGGAGATGTTGGCAATGGACCATAATGGTCAATATGAAGTGTTTCAAAGGGTTTATCACCTTTAGGGATATTGTGCAATATCGCTTCCTTTTTTCCACTTGGGCAAGAAAAATGTAAACATTTTAAACAATTATTAATATATTGTTTTATTTTCTGTTTCATACTAGGAAACCAGTATGTTTTCCTCAAAAAATTTAAACATTTCTCTACGCCGAGATGACACAAGCTTTCGTGGTGTGTTTGGATGACGTTTCTTTCCATCATGGACGGTACATAAAAGAAAACCTTTTTATTTATCTTTCGGTACACAAGTCCATTTATGAGTTCGTAGGCTGAACTTTCCCTTTTTTCCAACATCTCAACTAGTTTTCTTATAGTTGGATCTTTCTGTTGGGCAGCAGCAAGCGCGTGTTCAAAAGACTCGAGTTCGACGATTAGAATGTTGTGACACCGACTGAGAGCGTCAACATGACCCATTCGTTTGCCATCTCTATGTTCTATGATATAGTCAAAATCCTGAAGCTCTAAAGCCCAACGCGAGATCCTGGGATTTAAAATCTTTTTGCTAAGTGTTTGAGTCAGTGACCTACAGTCAGTGACTATTTTGAAACGGATACCTGTCAAATAAACCCGGAATCTTCGTAGAGCATAAATAATGGCTAGAGTTTCTAGCTCATATGAATGGTATCTAGATTCTTGATCAGTTGAGCGCTTGGAAAAGAAAAACACTGGATGTAGCTTTTTGTCATCTTGACGCTGTAGCAATACAGCACCGAAGCCCATGCTGCTGGCATCACAGTGAAGCTCTGTGTCGGCGGTCGGATTGAATATACTTAAGAGGGGAGCGTCAAGAAGTTTTTGTTTCAGATTGTTAAATGTCTCTAACTGTTTATTGCCAAATACAAACGCTGCATCTTTTCTCAAGAGATCATAAAGTGGTTTCGCTAATAAGGAAAAACACTTTATAAATTTTCGGAAGTATGAGCATAAGCCCAAAAATGAGTGCAGTCTCTTCTGGTTGGTGGGTATGGGAAAGTCTGCTACGGCTTTTAAACCTTCGTAATTTGGACTTATTCCATTTGCACATACTTCATACCCCAGATACTTTATTTTCTCATACATAAACACACATTTGTCAAGGCGTAACTGCAATCAATTTTCGGAAACTATCTCTAAAACTTCCTTCAAAACCACAAAATGTTCCTCTTTAGTTTCTGTAGCAACCAATAAGTCGTCAATGTAGATTAATAATTTTCCCGAGCTAATAAGATTTTTGAAAATTTGGTTAATATAACGTTGAAAAACTGCGGGGGCGTTCTTCAGCCCGAAAGGCATACGCAGATATTCAAACTGCCCCATGGGAGTTACAAATGACGTAAATTTTATCGATTCTTCGGCCATTTTCACATGATGAAAACCGCTTTTAAGATCAAGCAATGAAAAATATTTTTTGTTCCATAGTCTATCGAGATGATCTTCGATTAGAGGTAAAGGAAAATTATCCTTAACCGTTACTTTATTTAAATGGCGGTAATCTACACAAAGGCGAACTTCACCTGTCTTTTTCCTAGTTAAAACTATTGGCGACGCATAAGGTGAACAACTTTCGCGTATGATGTTATTCCGAAGCAAATCATCTAAAACCTTTTGCAATTCGATTTTATGAGCGTAAGGTAGACGCCTTGGTGCGCAACTGAAGAAACTATTCGCGTTCGTCAAAACTATTTTCATTTCAAAACCATTATCCAAATATTTTGAGTTCATTGAAATACTCCCGAAAACTAATTTTTTTAATTTAATTTGATCTTCATAAATCAATTTTTCATTTATTTTTAACGAAAAGTTTTCATCGCGAATATCGCATGTATCAATTTTTAAAATTTCATCTTCAAAATTCAAGCTATCACAACTTTTAATACAAATTTCCTTTTCAATATTTTTATAATTAGATTCGTTTTCTATATTTTTTAAATTAGTTTTTTCAATTGTCAACTTAATATTTGTTTTATGTAAAAAATCTCTACCTAATATGATTGGATCTTTCATGGTTTTATCGCTCACAACATAAAGACATACATTTATAAAATTATCATTAAATTTAACATAAAATAAACATTTACCTAATATAACCAATTTAGAGTTATTGATACCAACAAAATCATGAGCAGGTGGTTCTAGAGATGTCATCATAAATGGTGGCACATATTTCTGCTGGATGAAGCTTATCGGGCTTCCGGTATCGATAACGGTCATTACGTGCATGCAAACTCGGATACTTTTGTCTTCACAACTTGAAAGCTCGAACTCCAGAACTCCATGAAAGTCAGTCATTAACGTTGAAATTTGTGGTTCATTTGGTAGATTTTCCTTTTGAACCATGAGAACCGATGATACTTGCGGACAGTCGCTTACAACATGTCCTTTCTTACCGCAACGAAAACATGAACCTTTTTCACGATGTGGTTTTGGACACTTGGTGGATATGTGACCAACTTCATTACAATTGTAGCATTTGATTTTAGATTCGGTTCGTTGCAACGGCTTTGTATGCTGTGTAGGTCTGTTGTTGGTTGTCGTTGAAGGTTGTAGTTCAGCCTTCATTCTTTCATATTTTCGTAGAACAGTTTTCAGCTCTGATATGGTATTGGCTGTGAGCATAAGTTGCTTGTTAAACACAGAATCTGGGATGCCTTTTATTATGTAGGCAATCACATCCTGCTCATCAATATCTGCCGACGACGCAATCTCCTGCATAGCGAGGACATATTGCTGATAATTTTCATCTTTTCGCTTCTTTCGATGTCGCAACGTATTATGGACATCTGTTGCTGTCGTGTGATGGTAAAATTCTAACAAAAGAGCAGCCTTAAGCTCACTCCATGACCGAAAAGATTTAGATCTAAGAAATAACTTCGCTGTACCTTTGAGAAGCCTTTTGGAATGTATAAAAGACTCTGACTCACTAAGATGGTAAGTGACCATTGCATCTTCGACGGCATCTATCCACTTCTTGATAGGGTATTCGTCGTCACCACAAAAAGTCGGCAAGGAATCTTCAATGTCACGCGAAGAGCACGCACCAGATCGAAAATCTGGAACAGGCCTGTTAAGTTCAGCCAAACGTCTCTCCAGTTCAACAATCTCCTCTTTCTTTCTTACCATTTCACGGAGTCTTTCAAGACGTTGTGAAACAACACTTTCCTCATCTTCCAGGTCATTATTAGCACATTCCCCACCTTCATCATCATCATCGTCAGGAAAAAATCGCTCAATCTGATTTACCTCAAACGATGTGATGGCTTCACTTAACCGAGCCTTAAGCGTAGCCTTGGCACCATGTGTAGCCAAACCCATTTCGGCTAGCTTGTCTTTAAGTTTCTGCACAGTAGCAGTTTGCAAATAACTCAAAGCACGTGTGCTAGCATCCATTTTCATAAATTTTCTTAGTTTTGCGTAAAAACATCAATAAAATGTAGGCGCACAATTGTCATAACACATGCAATAAATTTATGATTTAATTATGAGTACTTTATCTCACTTCTGATAGTTTGTAAGAGTTCTCAATTTGAATTTTAAAATATAAATTAAAACATGCAAAAGCGTACAAAAACACATTAAGCAAAAAAATAAAAAATCATGCAAAAAAAACTTTATCTAGGCATGTACATTACATAAAAAAACACAACTTGTTCCATCAATTGCTTTATTAGAACTAACTATATTATTAACATAAAAGTGAGCGATGATGCTTAGAAGAAGCTTGAAACAGTTAAAGCAAAGAGAAAGTATATGATACATAAGAATATGATCCGATAATTCTGTTACTTGAGAGTAACAGATCATTATGAGAATACATAATACAATGTTTTCAAATAAATGTTAGAAAATAAATAATACATAATTAAAAGCTTTTCTGCTTAAATTTATGCAAGTGCATGATATCGTAAATGGGTTGCCATGTATTTGAATTCGAATTAAAAGACAATTCTTAATTTTAAAAAATACTTGTAAGGGATGAAGTCTCTTACAGATTTTAGGTACTGGAATTATCTTGGCTTTTTTCCACTGTGAGGGGAAATTTCTAGTGGATACTATTGAATTGAAAATAAACGTGATGTAAGGTAAGAGTACCGGCAAAAGAATTTTAAGAAATGACGGGTGCATATCGTTAAGTCCAACCGCATTCGATTTAATTGGACAGTAACTCCTTCAACGATATCTTCAGGAGATATATCAGAAAAATTAAACGATCGCGAACTTTGAGTCTACTATTATTCGATGAGATGGTCGTAGTATTTTTGTTGTTATATGAGATGCAATTTCAAACCAATTGTTCCTTTGCCAATACTAGCTTCCTTTAAAATTTTTCACTTTGTGAACTGTTAAAACGTCTAGAAAATTGAACAGACTTTGCATTTCGTATTGGTAAAATGCTAATACAGATTTATTACGCAGCAAGCGGTAATGTTCATACAACCGATCAATTCGAAATATTTTCCACCTCTTATAATCAACGTCTCTTTGAAGGATTAATGATTTAATTTCACTCGTAAACCATGGCTGTTTTTTGGGACATGTTAATTACAAAGACTTAACACGTTACTATTAAGAAAATTTACTTGTTCACAGGTTGAATTACAGACTTATTTGTGTTTACTAATAAGTTATTGTTTTATATTTTTTGTTCTCTGCTCTTTTCCGATAACATTTTAAAATTGACTAGAATGTTCCACAAGGCGGGCATATATGTCACTTACTTTTTTTCATAATCCAAACATCATGTTTGTAAAACTATGTTTTTTTAAGAAAATAATTACATATGTGGTTTTTTCAATGAATAGGTATTTTTAATTTTTAAGATTAGAAAACCCTTTTTGATGATGCGATGTTGAGACATAGCAGCCGAGGTTATCAATATCGGCGTAGTTAGTACATTGTAATTTTTACTTTTTGATTAACAAAAAATAAAAACTACAATATTCCAAAATTCTGAAAACAAAATCTAAAAAAAAAATAAATTTAATAAATTTTTTGATACAAAATTAAAATGTACTTCATCGTTATGGCAAGCAACAGTGACGTTAAACGAGCCGAGACGTGACAAGATTTTTGGTAGTCTCTTTTCAGTCTGGATAAAATCCAAAAATGTCAAATTACGTTTTTGTTTTCCCCAAAACTTTCTTATCACAATTTTTAGGAGCAACTACATAATTCAAAGAAAACTATTTTCAAAACTAAAATTCTCTTTTTTCATCAAAGAATAATCAAAGTCAGGTACCCTCACTGATATTTGACAGTTTTTAATTTTAATACCGACAAAAAACATATTTTGACATTCATATATTAAGGTTTTATAATTTAAATCTATTACAGATTGTCAAATTTTAGTTATTAAATTGAAAAATAAAATTCTTAAATTTATAAAAAAGGTTTCTTAAAAGCATAAACTTATAAAATATAACTTATAAGTTAATAGCGAGAACTAAATGCAGTATGAAAACTTTTCTTAGGAAATTGCACAAAATTCGTGTCCTATAAGAATAATCTGGTTTACTTCAGCAAAAGCAAACAAAAATATCCATACAACACCGCAAAAGAAACACAAGCTCTGCATGTACACTGGGGCGTATACGTACTTTTTTTGTGTTTTATGTTTTATTGAGCTACAGCCAAGTATGATTTAAATAAATACAAATTCGTATTTTGATATTCATTCACAAGATGTTTAATTCAACCAAGAATCTTGTTAATTCTTAAAATTGCATTTCCTCCGTTGGTACAATTTATTTTGTCATTATAAATGAGCGTATTTTAATATGCTATGTACTTTCTTATGTATCATACCGTGACTTTCCTAAGCTTTAGGAAAAATTGTATGGCGTAAAAAGTGTTGACACATTGTAGTTATAATTTACTAGAGGACATGACAGACTTCGTTCTGTCAAAAAGATTTGGAATATGGCAGTTTTTTGTTCCTATACCCATCCTGATGATAAGGCGGTGTGTGAGGTTCAGCTTAGTTTCAATTTGACAGCAAAATCCACATTAACAAAATGATCCCCAATTTATTGAATTCATTTGTTACAAAAAATGTGATGAATGGCTCAACCGATTTTGCACAAACTTCACATAAACCATCTTAAAACTAAACAAACTAAATAGTCCGAACAAATCCTAAAAATTTGGTTTGGATAGCTGAGCCCGTTCTTGAGTTATAAAATTACAACGATGGATTGAAATTTTTGAAAATAAAAAAATCATCACTTACTATTTAAAGGAGTGCTACTGTTAAGATATCTATGAGTTTTAATGTTATGCATCCAAAATGAGGTTAATAACATTAACACTACCTTACCTTCTAAGTTCTTAAATTTAATTTAGAGCTCTTAATTTAATTTTGATATTTCATTAACAGATAGTAGGGATTTACTTTAATTTGTAAAATTGTATAACTTCTTTATATTAATCTCTTCAAAAGCTACCAAAAAATTAAATATCCTTTGTAATTTGTCTCCTTTGTCCTCCCTCTCTCGTCTCTCCTCTGACTTAGCCCAGAAATAACAATTTCATAAAAAATTTGCATAATTCCCATATGAATATTCCACCGAGCTCAATTTGTGCATAATACGAGTTCGAGTTCCCTTTTTGAATACTCGAACCTACTCTACTTAATTATTTAGCGTCATCATCACATTGCCAGTGCCCAAATATCCATTTGTCAGGGCAATGACTTGGTTTACCGTTGCTTATGTCAGAAACAGAATATATAAGGGTTGCGAATTGCACATGTCCATTTTCATCCTTTTCCCTTTTATCCTTTAATTTTGTGTTTTTTTTTTTTGGTTTGGTTGGGTTTTGCGAAATTTCAGGTGACCGACCCTGCATCTGTAAGGAGCAAGGAGAAGGGGACACAATGTATTTATTTGGCTGTGCACTGCACTGGCATCATCGTCACTCGGCAGCCTATCAATTTCCCGCCTCTTTTTTTAAATGCCTGTTTCGCAGACTGTGTGATGTGAATTCCCTTTTATTTATACGAGTATACACGCAAAAACAAACACACACTCGAAATCGCACACTTATGCAGAGACAGACGACCGACAGACAGTCCGTCAGTTCAGCTGGTTGATTTAATTTAATTTTTCATTCTGTGTGTCAGAGTGTGTGTTGCCGACCGCCGCCTTCGTAACGTTTGCGATTGATGTACTGGTTCCAACTCCGTTATATCATAATAATAATGTGTGTAGACCTTAAAGCGGAGTCCCAGTCGGAGTTAAAGTCGAGAGTTGGGAGCCAGGAGGTGGGAGTCGGAGTCTCAAGTGACCAACATAGGGGCCGGAAGGGCGCAAGGGAGCCGGCAAGGCGGAGAAACGCACTCTGGCGGTGTCTTATTGCATACCTATCGATTAAACAAAATGCTGTACAAATATTCATGCTGCGTGGCTTTGACTCTGCCTCTGACTTCGGCTCCGACAACTTTGTATCTAGATACATAGATGGATAGATAGATAGATAGATAGAAACCCAACCGCATGTCCGTCCTTTGCTGCACCGCTCCGCTCCATTCGTGTCGGTGTCGGTGACGTTCCTATATCCCCACTCGTGTACCTTGCTTCCTTTTATTTCTGTGTGTTGTTTCGCATTCAAAACCACTGAGTGCGCAAAGGAAATGCCAAAGGAATGCGTATTCTATCTTTTGCATGAATCAGGGTTTCCCTCCTCACCCCTCTAAAATATTATTATTCGCATTTGTATGCACTCGTACACATCTGAGAATACATATATGTATGTACATTTTGTGTATTTTTAAACATCAGACCGTATAATTCTCGTATCTATTAGATGGATTTTATTTTTACATTTCATAACAAAATTACTGGCAGAAGTTGGTGTTGTTTTTGTTGTTGTAGTTATGGGCAATCATACTCGGGGTTTTGACTTTGATGATAAAACAATAAAGGTTCACAAGTTGTTAAGGAGATTAGGGACGTGTGATGCGGTTTTGCACATCATGGAATCGCATCAGGGATGTAATTTATTCACATGTGTGAGGTCTGCCTGCAATGCAATTATTTATGTGAGTGAATATTTTCGAATTAAGATTTACACCTCTGGTCAAGCAATATAAATTGGAAACCACGAAAGTTTGTGTAAGTTCAAATTTTGAAAATTGCCCAAAGTAAGTGTTTTCAGAAGACTAATGTAGAAGTCCCTTGTAGTGTAACATCTGTCATAATTGAATTGTAGTTGGAGTTGTTTACGATCAGAAAGGGAACGCCACCAAAGACTGCCATTTTACAATTGTTTATATAAAGTAGAGGTGAAAGTCGTATTTAAGTCTCATTTTGCTTAATTATTTTTTATATATATTTATTATTTTTATATTTAAATGTTAAGTTGTCGGAAAACAGAAATAAACTGATGCAACAATAAGAATGTTCTAATTTTCGAGCTGGATTTTCCAATATGGGGACAGACAACGAACAAATGGCGGGCAAGAGTTTGGCGCATTGGCATCATTCGAGCCAGTGTTGTGGGATACGCTTCCAGGATGACAATAAATATATATGGAGACAAAAATAACCGATAACCTATTGTTACAACTTTTTCAATCAATATTACGCAACAATCCTTTTAAATAACTTTTTTTCTATCCTCGAATGAAGTTTGACAGTAGTAGAAAGTATGATTTTAAGTATCACTTCCAAAGTATACTATTAAATCACTTGTATTTTAAGGACTAATATTACAAATTTTTAGAATTTTGTGTGCAATAGTTGCGAAATGGCTTTTGGAATGGTAAAATTTTCCGTGAAAAACTCAGGAAATTGCTGAAAAACTGAATTTTCATTTCGAGAATTTACTGCATCATTTGATGATTTTGGAAGGTGAAAAATTTGGTTTAAGGTTTTGAAATTTCATATTATGAAATTAATTGTGTGAAGATATTAACTAATAATAATAATAGATGGCGCTGTGCAGCGATGAATCTGATAAATGGCGTTTGCCATAGAATTAGGCTGTGTGTAATTTGACAGGTGTCATTTTCGCATTGTCATCTTCTATTGAGCAAAAGTGCAATTTTATTTAATATTTACCAATGTAATAATTTTATAAGTAAAGTTTTTATGTAAAAAGTGAAGTTATCCAAGTGAGATGCTGGCAGTCATTGCAAAATAGTTATTCCCTAAGTTTTTTTAACGTCAAATCGTTGGAAGTCTGTTGGATCTATGTTCATTGTTTGTTTTTGCGCCGGAATACAAATGTAGTTCTCTCCTCATTTCGATTGCATTCCAATAAATCACACTGAAAATTGAACTTTGATTTATTATCACTCTGAAGGCGTTAAATTGGGGCAAGACAGCGGGTTTGCCAATTTTAAATAAACGATATTTTGTGCCATGGAATCATTTAATCCGAAAAAGCCAACTAGATGGGTGAAACTGGCAACTATAGTCTTGAAAATACAGAGTTTTCCAATAAGAGATGTTATTTTGATATTCAAAGAAAAATGGTGTTTTTGAGAAAAAATTATCGGATGTTTATTTCAATGTAAAGAGGATGGTATGCCATTTCAGTCAAATGGCTTCCTCGGCTACGCTTATATCGGGGTTTTCAACAGGGACGCTACAAAAGTAGAGCGACAGGGACAGCAAGTGACGCCATATTTCTTGCCACTCTTTTGACATTTCTCCTCAGTAAGATTTGCCATTTCATGATGGAATCATATACGAGCCAACAACAAGTTGAAATTATTAAAATTTATTACCGAAATTCGGAGTCAGTGACTTCAACTTTAAGACTGCTGCGTCCAATTTATGGTCGTCATAATCGTCCTTGCAGTTCAAAAATTGAGCGTCTAGTGGAAAAATTTTAATCAACAGGCACAATACAAAATGTTCCCGTGCCAGTGAGACAAAGAAGTGTCCGTAGTGTCCAGAATATTTCTGCCGCTGAGGCTTCAGTTGCAGAAAGCCCAAATGTGTCTCTCACATGTCACGTCGTTCTCAAGCGTTGGACATCTCTGTGAAGTCGCTTGACCACCAGAAGTGTCGTATGTTTGTGAATTGGGCTGAGCAACAACTTGAAAATGATTCGTATTTTCATCAAAAAATCATCTTCAGCGATGAGGCTCATTTCTGGCTGAATCGTCAATAACTAAAGTATGCAGTATTGGTCAAGCAACAATCCAGATGTACTCCATGAGTCATCATTGCACCCCGAAAAAATTACGGTTTGGTGTGGTGTGGCGGCGTCATTGGGCCGTACTTCTTCCGTGATGATCAAGACCGACACGTTACTGTGAATGGGGATCGCTACCGTTCAATGATAACCGAATATTTTTGGCCACAATTGGATGATATATGGACTTGTAGGACATGTGATTCCAACAGCGAATGTCATAATCAATTTATTGGAAACCAAGTTTAGAGAACGTGTTATCTCACGAAATGGTTCAGTTGCTTGCCCACCTCGGTCGTGCGATTTGACGCCGCCGTTAGACTACGTCAAGTCTATGGTCTATCTCTATACCAACAAGAAAGCGACGATTGATGAACTTCGTACGAATATCGAAAGTGAAATTGCAGCAGTATCATTCATGAAATTTTCCATCATCAAATCGCAAAGTGGCTGCTGTATATGGTCTCAATAGCATCACGAATTCCTTCTTTTAAGTCTTGAATCGACGCTGGACTGTTGGTGTGGACCTTATCTTTCATGAAGCCCCAAAGGAAGGTGTTAAATCACAAGATCTCGGTGGTCAGTTGTGATCGCCCCTTCGAGAGATAACACGGTTCGGAAACTTTTCCCACAAAAGATTGATAGCTTCGTTACTTGTTAAGATTAATACGATCCAACTCCGTTCCGGCCATAAAAAATCATTAATCATCTCTTTATATCGCAATTCATTCACTGTAACTGTTGCTCCATCAACCTTATTTTCTAAAAAAAGTAAGCTCCAATGAACCCGCCGGACCATAAACAATAATTTTCAACAATAAATTTTGGGTTTTCCGAGCCCCAGATGTGACAATTTTGAGTAGCCACCGAGGTGGAAATGGGCCTCATCAGTCAAGATGATTTTTCAATGAAATTCCGGATTATTTTCATGCATTTCAAGGACCCAATCAGCAAAGACACAACGTTGTTGTTGAAGCGTGTATCGTTGCATTTGTATTAATGGCTTAGTTTCTTCTTTTCAAATGTCAAAAAATTTCATCTTTAAAAGTGTAGATGTCACTTTCAATAGCGGGCTATTCAAAATAGCACCTCTTATTGGAAAAGAGGTGGCTTTAAAGTCATTTATAAAGGGAAAGATTTTGAGGAATAGATGAGACTTTTATACATACATATGTATACATATGAGTAGAAACATGTTTCATGTTTAAAATTTAAAATGTTCCTTAAACACCCTGTGTTAATTTTTTATGAATGAATATTCAACACAAAAACACGCTTAATCCCAAAACTAACCTTAAAAAAAAAAAAGATACTCGTAGTTTCAAAGTGACAAAAAGAAGACGAATTGCATTTTAATGTCTGTACGTGGATGTGGAACAGCTTCTATGAGAAGGTACCTACCAAAAATATAAAGAACGATTTTATGGGGAATGCGCAGAGACGCATGAGAATTGAGAATGAGAATGACACATCAGCCACCAGAGACATAACACATCCGTCAACGTCAGATTCACCGCACACATTCTCAAATCCAACAAAAAGCACATTTTTTCGGCTCGGTTTGGCTTCGTTGTCATACTCGTAAGCGTATCTCGTATATATACCATAGCAGGAACGAGTACGAGATACGAGTACTTAGCTTTGAGCATCATCGCTTTCGCTTGTCGCTTGTCATTTGTCGCTTCTGTCAGCCTCGGCAGTTAGCGCAGTTAAAAAGCCCTCGCAGCACACAGTAAATCCTGTTGGGATAGGTCCGTCCGACTCTGACACTCTTGGAGCGAACTTGGACGCGGTATCTTTGCGCCTCCATCATGTGATTGCATTGCATTGTGAATCGCATGAGAGTGATATCTTTACGATACACAAAATAAAGCCGTCTGTCGCACCGTCATTGTCGTCGTCGTCACCGCTCACCACAAACATACAAACGCACATGTCAATTGTATCTGTATCTGTGTATGAGTGTATCTATGTGTGACTCTCGGTTAAATGGAAGAAACTTGTTATTTTATTGTTTTTGTTGTTGTTTTTGATTAAGTTTTTTGCAAAGTAGTAGTAAGTTCGGAATAAATGAATGGAAAAGCAATGCGAATGCGAATGCGAATGCATGTGCGCTTAGCAGCGACAGACGACGCGACATCCAACAACGACGGCGACGACGACGGACGTGACTCTTGTGTCAGTTTAAAAAAAAAACTTTAAAACTAAATAAATGTATCTACATCTGCAGTGTTGTATTTTATCTTTATTTATTTTTTTTTGGTTCTGCTGCTGATTTGCATCTTGTTGTACGTGTGGATACATTTTTATTGTGATTTTTTATGTTTCTGTGTTTTTGTATTTTTTTTTGTATTATTTTTTTCAATTACGATCGATGACGCACTCAGTCAGTGGTTGTTTCGCATTTTTTACATGAAATTAGGTATAATACTATTTGATTACAGAAAACATTGTATTTCAATGAAAGAAGAGCTTTTAAGCGGATACTGAGTGTAGGTAATGATATTATAAATATAAGAAATAGTAAACATTTCCAAGAACACTACAAAATCTGATCCAACTTTGAAGAGATTATATCAAGTATTTATGTTATTAAAATACAGCCACGGGCAATTGGATAGGTAATTAGAAGCGTTGGGAAAATGTTTAGTGGAAAATGCGACGGCATTTAATTTTCGTAATTTTTTTTTTAAATTGAATAGTAACATAAATAGTTGTGTTTTATTCACTGCTGCATAGTTAGTGTTTAAATGAATAAAACAATGAAACACATTCCCTATATCAGAAGCACAGCTGTCATTTTGTTTTTGCTGGCTTCTTTTTCGCCAGCAATCAAATTGTTGTTGTTTGCCGAGGAAAATTTTGCTAGGCTAGCTGAGCAGCAGTGAATAAAACACAGCTAACATTATTTTCAGTTTAATAAAGTATTTGGAGAGTGAAATATAGCGCGTTTTTTTAGTTGCAAGAAAAGTTTTAATGGTATGACAGTTGAGAATGTCAAACTGTGTTGACATTTCTGTTTGTTCAGTAAGGTTTGACAAGATCCATTTATAGCAATGTTTGGAAACTTCATTTGAAACAAAATTAAGTTACTAAACATCGCCAGCATCGATAGTAGTGGCTGTATATCTTCCGTAACTTCACAAATTCCATCCTTAAGGTTTACAATCATCTATTGCGGAGCATTGACTCAACGTCTTATCTTCCACAAAAAAGTTAAAAAGTGTTAAATCACAAGATATCGATGGATAATTGTGATCGTCTGTTCAAGAATGATCTTAGTTCTTGCAAATTTCCCAATGTTTCGTTATTTGTGGGGCACTCAGCGCCATCTTGTTGAAAACAAACGTCGCCGTCGTCCACATCAATTTCTTCCAGTTCTGTCTTAATTCTTCTGTTTCTTAGTTCTGTTTAGTTACCCAATAAGTAATAAATGTCCAATCACACTGTCAGCCATATTAAAAACAGTACCCAACAGGAAAAGGGAGTTTTTGACACAATTTTTTTGATTTTTTTAACCTCAAAATTCGTTGAAACCCATACATGTCTTACTTCAAAGATCGACAAAAAATCAACCAATCTGGAATTCTGTCAATACTACGGGCTGAAGCAGTGATATTCTAAGTTGTTCTTGAGTGACGCACATGTTTTCGATTCTTCACATCATAAACTTCTTCAGTTTTACTATTGCTGGTCAATAGAAGATGCTTTGCGAAAGGCTTTAGTATTGCGAACTGTGACTCCAAAATTTTCAAAATGTGTGTAGTGCGTTTTTGAAGTGTGTATATTATTGTATTTCTTATGTATTATTTTATTTCTTATTTGTCAATTGCCAAAAGATGACAGCTGCCCAAATTGTTAGTTTTTGAAAATTTTTCTTTCTTTTTATTTGTTCCTTTGGTTGCTTTGCAAGATCTACCCTTGAACAAAATATTAGGTTTCTAGGTTATTGAAAAACTCTTCATAATTTTGATAATCTGTCAGTTACGGTTTTTTTGATTTTTTTTTAAATTCCGTATCTCAGAAACCGCTACAGCTTTTGAGTTGAAATTTCGAGAGACCTATCAATTTTTTTTTTTTTTTTGTGTTTCTATTGGCTGAGTTTGTTCCTCTAAAAAGTTTGTAAAAGTTTTGATTGTCCGATTTTGGATTTTTTATGAGGTAAAATCAAATTATTAGTCTATTGGTCTATTCCGACAAATCAGCTTGAGACAATAGGTGAGTCCGATTGTTTGATTTAATTCTCTGAAGATTTTTTTTTTCTTAAAAATTACTCCTGTGATTTTTTTGTCATATCGTTCTTAGAAATTATTAACTTTTCTAACGTTTATATTTTTTCTGTGTGTTTTTTATGGTGTAATGACAACATACAAATTTTACATAATGTTATATCAAAAATCATCAAGTATAAAGTTGATACTTCAAATTCAATTTTACACATTTCATTTTGTTTTCAATAAGACATCAATTTCTTTATAAAATTCCTAACACAAATAACCGTAATTTTTTAAAAAAAAGATTTAACTCGTATTGTTTATTTTTATGTGAGTAATTTTGCAAAAAATCAATTCTCCATGCATCGTATTTTATGCATACTATCTACGTTCACATTATCTACTACAAAATGTAACCTCTGAAGTTATTTTTCTAAAGAACGTTTTACGTAGAAAATATGTAACTCCTCTTATTCTACTTTTGTTTACAACCCAAGAAGTCATAGTCTAATCGTACTTACCTAGTATCTATATAGAAAGACTAAACCTAAACCTCTGATGATGATGATGACGACGCACAATGGACGTTGCAATGTTGTACAGTGGACAGGTTATGTAAAAGTTAGAACAAAATCAAGTAACCACTTGAATCCAAAAGAATTAGATTTGATAAGCCCTTCGAAAAATCAGTTTTTCCTACCAACGACGCAACGCAACAACCTGAAAATATTGTACAACTTAGTTCGCTGTGCTTGTCGATAGATGGCTCCAGCACTAACTGCTATATCTAGACGATTTTGACATTTCTAAAACGTCAAACAGATTTGACACCTATGTAAGTGATTTTTTTAACTGTCATTTACATTTTGTTGGGTTCAATGCCTGATTGATTATGTTTAAAATAATCGTCATTATCAAGAAGTGTTAATTTTGTTCTGTCATTTGAAGAAAACTGCGGCTGAAACGGATCCATATTTCCAATAAGTTTACGGAGATGCTGTTCCAAGTAAAACAAAGTGGAGTGATTACTTCTGTAAGTCGCTTCAAAGTCCGTGATTTCGATTTTGACGTCCGTCTTTGTAAAAACGTCAAAAACCTTCAAAGGCGCTGAAATTTTGACATTGTTTGATGAGAATCTGTCAAGGGCAAGAAAAGTGTTTATATGCCTTGAGAATGATTCAAAAACAAGAAACTAAAAATCTTTGATTCCTTAGGAACTTATCTAATTCTTCAATGGATATTAATCATCAATTTTATTTCAAAATCCGTAGCTACTCTGTCCCACTGTTAATCAGAGGCATAGTGCGAAGGCGGGCAATGGAGACGGATAGATACCTACCTACCAACCGTCACCACCACCACCGCCACAACCACAAGTTGCCAGACAGAAGGAGTGCAGCAAGCTTATGGAGCAGCTTTATGGCGTTCTTTAGTTTTCAACAACAGTTGTAGCAGCACCACTTATGCATGTCCAAGTGGGACAGAATAGTGACAGCCCAAGGAGCGACATAGAATCGCAAAAACCCAATACCTTGTTGTACGTTTGTATGTTCGTATATGTTTGTATGTATCTACAACAGAACTAGGTACAAACATACTTACATATTATGTATGTAGGTGCAACACAACTCCGCGTCGTTATTGTCGTCGTCGACGAGAGTTGTTGTCTATCTCGCGTGTGCATTACAATTTTCAAGGAAAATGCAAATTTTTCACACGCACAATTATTCAATGCAATTTTCCTATATTTTCCCCCCGAACCCCACGCCCCCCTTGATATTCATTATTTTGATTATATCCTCTCTTGCATCTTCTTACTCTTCGTGCATCATCGTGCATCCAGGAACTGAGCTTTTAATCCGTTGATGATGATGATGATGATGACTGCGACGCGATGCGGTGAATGGGTGCGTTGCCATGTGGATGGTGCTGCTGAAGTCGCTGCTGCTTCCAACATACAACCCCCACAAGAATGAGAAAAATAATAAAATGCATCCAACTCGAAATGGAGGAGGCTGAATGGCTGACGTGCTACTTATTTATTGATATAACGGCTTAAATACTAATTATCACGTTACCTTGATTGGTGTGGAGGATGTAATAAAGCTTTGTCAAGTTGTCAGCAGCAGCAACGACAACCACAATGGCCACCCGCCGCTGCACCACTGCTGCCATCGTCGTCGGCTGTGATATTTTTGAATTCGAATTATGTAAAAGATCGTTATTTTGATAGGTTGACTTAATTGTAGATAGATATTAAATGTAGATCTATCAAAATCTGATAGATTAATGGTTAATTTTGTCTTAATCGATACAGGGTGTTTTTGAAAAGAAAATTATTTCGTCGTTAGCAAAATAAAAGCAAAAAAAGAATAATTTTTAGTAACCATTAGTTCAGAAGATGTAATTTCGGTTCACTGGTGAACGAGGTTTTATAACTGGCAGTCAAATTATACTTTTCCGAAGGTTTTCGTTGGCCTGAGTTTGAATCCGACTTCAAAATCAAACTATAACGTCAAGTTTTAATGATATCACCTTTTAAAATTCGAAAAAAGAGGCTGGGTGCGACCCACACTGATAACTTTCCATTTTGTATTTATTGTATAATAATGTCAATTTGATATTCGTCAATATTTTATCATTTTTTAGCTATTGATAAATGCATTATGATAAAAATAAAATACATTTGAAATCAACATCATTGCTTGTAGTGATCATATTTAAGCCGAAAAACAATTTTTGACACTTTTCGGTAAATTTCAGTTTTGTTTTTTTATTTTTCGTAAAAAAAAACTGTCAATTCGATATTTGTCAAAAAAGTACCATATATTCAAAATTCTAATATGCAAAAAATAAAATAAATTCGAAGTCAAAATGATTGACCACTTTAGACATTATTCAAGTCAAGAAACTACTTTTAACATATTTTGGTAAATTTTTGGTTAAGTTTTTTATTTTTTTTAACAACTGTCAATTCGATATTTGTAAAAATTGTAGCATATATTAATAATTGTATTTTGTATAAACATAAATAAGTTTGAAGTCAATATCGGTGCTCATTATCGAGATATTCAAGTCAAAAAACACTTTTTACCAACTTTTGGTAGAATTTTTTGTACTTTTTTATTTTTTGTAAAAAAACTATCATATGAATTTTTTTCAAACTTTCACCAGATGTAAAAAACATCGTTTCACATATTAGAAAATAGTTTTGAAGATAATACCATTTTTCCTTCATTGTATATTTTCTCGCCAACATTTTTTTTTTAGTTTTTCAATTTTTAAAAAAACAACGGTAAATTGAAAATGCTCAAAATTTATATCATTACGATGCATACAATAAAATTTATTTGAAGTCAATGGCACTATCTATTTTTGAGATATTTGCTTCCAACCAAAATTTTCACTTTTTTTAAACTGCTATAGTGAAAAGACCGCTTGACCAATTTTTATGAAAGTCCTTATCTTTCGAAGTTATAACCTGTACCCTGTACGTACGTACACACACACACAGACATCTCTCTACAAATGACGGATCTAGATTCTAGGAACCTTGAAACGTCCAGATTTGTCAAAAATTTCAATTTGACAAATCGGACCGATTACAATAACTCCCTATGGGAAGTTAAAAAAACACCATAAATTAGGCTTTAATCAATAAATTTTGTGATGATTTCTCAAATCTATAATCCCCTCTCAGAATTTCAAAAATTCTCATTAATTGTAAGTGTTCACCTGTCCTAACTTAAAACAAACGTTGAGCCAGTCGCCTAAGCAAGGCTATCACATGTTGAAAAAATATAAAAATAGTATTGAAAACGGGTGTTTTTTTAAATTTAAATTTCGCACTCGAAATCATCACCAAAAAATACCTCTAAAACACGTTTTTCAAAACATTAAAAACATATTATTCAAAGTTTTTCAAAACTTCATATAGTTTCAATTTAAGACTCGTAAGTCATAAACCGTTCATAACTAACTAGAGGACCCGGCGAACTTTGTCTCGGTCCAATTGAGTTCTAACAGCACTCCTGAATGTTAGATTGGTCTATGTCGATGTCACCAACCAATCAAAATTTTAATAACTCTCGGAACTTTCTAATAAAAATTTTTTACTGAGTTGAAGTTTGTCATTTTCTTAACATTTTAACACCAGTAAATCTCAGGTACTGACAAACTGATGATTAAGGATTCTAATAAATGAATAATGGTGACAGAATGAAAGACAACTTAATAACATTTCGTTAACGTTGGACAGACGCTCGTCTGAAATATCAAAATTTGACAACTGACTGAAAATCAAAAATTATTTTTTTACAGGTAGAACAAATTGCATGGGAAAGTGAAGTTGTTTCTTTTACTTTCTTCTTCGCAATTTTTCCATATTTTCTCACTCTTTAAACCTTCATCCAAATCAACCCAGTCGTTCTCGAGTTTAAGCGAGAAGGATTATTGTACGGCCTTGAAGTATACTGTAGTGACAAAATCAGATGTGATGAATTTTTCTTACTCCGCTTGTGAATAACGGATGGCGCTAGTAGCACCCAGAGGAGAGAGAAAAAATCCAGTGCATCTCAAACTTAATTCTCCCTATTATTGAAATTTCATTTGTTCTTAGTCAGTCATTCTATAACCACCAGCTATTAATCAAGTTCTCAAATAAATTACGATAATATTGTAAACCATAAAAACAATAAAACTATATAACAAAACGTCGTTTAATGCATTGTAGCTTTTAGAAGAAAAAAAAGTATAGAATGAAACGCAGTCTACAATAAAATTTTAAAAACTAATTTTCGAATTGAAAAAAAATATCTTGTTTTACATATAAACTTTCCTCTTGAATCACTCTATCTATTTAAAAAAAACCGCATCAAAATCAGTTGAGTTGTTTTAAAGATCAAAGTATACATTGGGACAGATACAGCGGGAAGTGACTTTGTTTTATGCTATGTACTTATTTAGGAAAAATGGTCACAAACTTTAAGGAAGTAAGTTCGATTTTTAAGTTTATAAAATAGTTATTCCTTGTGCTAGTTTCTACCATTTTAAGATTTTTCTTTTTTTTTTTTGTTTTTCTGTTGTAAAAACACGACTCAGTCTTTTAACCCCATAATCCTCGAGTATGACGTGTGGCTTAGAAAAAGAAAATACCCATCATGTGTAGGCACTTTAATCCGAGTATAGCTCCGAAGCTCCTTCTTCAACTTTATAACAGTTTGTGTATCAAATTCATTATCATTGTTCAAGTAGGACTGCAGGAGTATCCGTGTGTGTGGATATGAAAATAATTTATCATCATATCACAACTAAATTCATAAAAGTACCCACATACATACATCGAAACAAATGTACACTGCTCTATACACCGTAGCACGCACGCACAACAAAGTGTATTTTGAGCTGTTGCAGCCCACCTTCGTCAGCTTCACCCACTTAGAGGCCCCCGTATAGCCTTTAAGTACACCCTTTTTGTCCTCTTCAGGAAGGTATATAGAGGCGAAGTTGGCAGTTGGCGCTACACTACCTCCAATTCGTTGTCTCCCTCGGAGCCGGAGACAGAGACGAAGCCGAAGCCGTGACAGTCGCTGTCATCATCATGGCTGACGTTTTCGCTGTCGTCATCATTGTCGTCATTAGGCTGCACGCCTGCCTCATAGCCGCGCCGGATGAACTCGCTCTTGAAAGCTGCGTTTCAATTTGTTGTATATTTATTTTTATTTCGTTCTTCAAATGCAATCACAGAAGAAGAAGAAGTTTGTCGAGGACGTCGTCGTAGTCGTAGTCGTAGTCACCATCATCGTCATCATTGTCGTCAACGTCGACGACCACGATAACTATACACAATGAAAACAACGATGATGATGATGATGACGATCAAGACGACAAAAATGTCCGAAAAGGGGTGTGGCCCACAAATAAACCCATATTTAAGAAAGACAGTAAGCAGAAGTCGGTAGCATGTAACTCTAGATGTACCTACTCGTAGCTCGATGATGGCTTAAAATAAGTTCCAATGCTTGTTTTTTTATCATGTATAGACATTTTTCCTTTGTGCAGTTCGACTTTTGTTGAGGTTTTTCTATTTCCATTTTGTGGAAATTCCGTTACGAGTAATAAAAGACAACTCGAGCTCTGGGGCGTATACGCAACCTTTCCGAAGACGAGCGCAGCGATGGAAACTAAGGCACACCACGCCAAGGAAGCTATATAGACTTATGTTAGCTAGGCTAGGTAAGGCACGAATAACAACAACAACAACAACACGAAAAGCATGGCACTCCACTGTAGATGTATCTAGATGCAGTACTTGAGGAAAAGAGGTCTTTGAACTGTACTTTCATTTTATATCGTTTTCTAGTGTGTATTTGTGTATCTGTGTGACTGTGGGTGTACGAGTATGTGCGTTCCTGAAACAAACCGATATAATATACCACGACCACGACACGAAGCAGAGGACTAAAGAAGAACAAAAATATTGATTTGTCCTCCGAACATTATGTGTGTTTGTTTTTCTTCTTATTCTTTTTCGTGTTTTTTCTTATTTTCAAGTCTGTGGAAGTTTTTTTTTTTTTTTTTTGTATGTTTTCATTGAAGAAGGCGCGTGTTGATTGAACTAAGAATCTATAAGATATTTTTTTCTTAAGCAGTAAGCGATGGATTTGAAATTTTAGTATTGCGCGTTTTTAATGTTTTTTTGTTTTTGTTTTGTTATTGCTCGCGACATCAATTAATCATGAAATCAATTTATTTGATTCATTGGAATGCTACTTCATGGTTTGTTTTTATCTGATGTGATTGAAAAATCATCCACAATAAACGTGCATTATAGGGGATTTGCGAATGTACTTTGCGTCAGTGATTATATTTTTCTCAATTGATTTGCATCATGGAAGTTTTTGAACCTCTTAAGAAGTATATAATTAATAGATATTCTTAGAACACAGAAAATTGCTTTAACAATTTTGTATTTATAAAGGAATGTCAGCAGTTGTTTAAATAGTCTTCACTTATGTGCTGTCATACCTTAGTTACTTTTAAATCTTCTAAAATATATATTCTAAAATTTACGGTAAGATACGGAGGCTGAAAAGTAAACGTCTACTTTACTCTTTACTCGAAGAGGGATTTAAGATTCTAAGAATGTTTTTTTCTAGGCAAGGAGAGGGTTGATGAAATGATAAATCCTTCATTCCAACATGATAACAATCCTAAACATACCTCCAAATCGATGGCTTGCTTCATTCCCTGAAATCTATGGAATTTATGAAAAATTGTAGAATAAAGAGATTGCGTAAAATAAATTCATTTAGGATAACTATTAAAGTAAGTACAAGTTTCCAAAGCATATACTAATAAAGGGTGTTTTTTTAGACGTGTGGTTTTCAAGAAGAAATGAAACACATGTGATTTAATGTTATAAGTAGCTTTATTATAAAGATGAGGATTTACCATTATGTTTTAAAAATGATTTCGGGTAAATGACCGCCACGGCTGGCTCGAATAAATTACAGCCGAGAGGCCCAATTTTCGACCACTTTTTGTAGCAATTAAGGCCGTATGTCAGCAATAACACGCCAAACATTCTCTTCCAAGGCGTTAATCGTCTCGGGCTTAGCAACGAAGACAAGTGACTTCACATAAACTCACAAAAAATAATCTAGCTGTGCTAAATCGTATGATCTTGGAGGCCATACCACAGGTCCACGAACGACGTGAGATAATGCGCTCATCAAAATCGGGATCGGTGGCCATCTCGTTATGGGCCCATTCACCGAATGTGTGACGCGCTTAATGATTGTTCGGCTTTAATTCTAGCACGAGTTGAATTTTGGATGGGCTTGTCTAATTGTTGCGTGTGACTGCAGATGGACTAATTCGGGTCTTCTTTGACAGTCTGTTCCAGAGCATCAATAGCGTTTTTGGTGCTCCCTGAACGGGCCGTGGCGTTTAGAGGATGCGCATTATTTACTAGAGTAAGTGTGGTTAAATGATTTACAGACTCTGTTGGGTGATTATGTCAACCGATAGTAGATTTGCACGATTTGCAAACGTTTTTCAGTAGTAAGTCTATTGGCGTTTTCAATTGGTAAATTGGAATCAGAAAAAAGCATTCTCAAAGCGTTCAATTGGGCAAAAGTGACAGTTCTAATTCTGAAAAAGAAGGGATTTCTCTTCTGGAGAAGCAAAAAACAGAATCACTCACACATTCAAAGATTTTACATGTCACACTTGATAAACGTAATATTTTTTGAATTAAAAAATTGTGCGAATTGTGAAGTGATTGCTTTAAATTAAAATTAAAATATAAAAAAATTGAAAATAATATTGACAGTATCTTAGCAATTGTTTCTTATTTGTTAGAAACATTGTTGGAGTCGTCTTCCTCATCTTCTTCATCGAGTGATGACGATGCAAGTGATGCAGTTAATTTTCTCTTGCAGGAATTTATAGGTTTGTTGTTTGTAGTTGACACATGTCACACTTTACTAATACAGTCACACCAAACTTCACATTTTTCAGAAAAACTATTCAATTGGGATTCTGCTTCTAATTCCAATTATGGATTGCCAATTAAAAACGACATAGTATGTATAAGGAAGTGGCAAACCAAATTTAGTATAAATCAAGTGACAGCTATCAAAAAGACCAACTTCGAAAAAAGAATCGCCAGATTGAAAACTACACTATGGTTGGTTTTGCTAATTTTAAACGATTTTAACATTTTACTATCTCTTAACATATTGCTAAAGTTAAAATCACGAAAACCCTACTTTAACTTTTAGCACTTTGCTAAATCCATATGACATCTGTCATTATCCTAAAAAAATTCTTTCCAATTTCACTTCAAAATATTGATTCGTGTGTTTTTCATAATTCGGAAACTAAAAATTGTTTTTAATCAATAAAATGTTATCGGAAGATGAAGAAAAATGCTTGTTTTGGGAGAAATCTACATCAGGATGATGGAATACGAGAAAAAAACCTGTGTTCATGTGTATTTTAATCTTATTGGATTGCATGAGAATGTCCAGTTTACAGTTGGGAAATTTTCACCTAATGGGTCCTTTTAAGTATGTTGGCTTTGCTAATTCTTACAAACTGTCACTATTTGGACATGTTCGGATGCCCGTTTTCTAATAAAAAGGATTTAGCAATTTACTAGTTAGAAAAACGAAAAAAAAAGATTCAAAATTTTGGAATCGTTAGTAAATTCTTAAATATTTAGCAAATTGTTAGTTAGTAACATGTTAAGTCCTTAACAATAGGTTGTTTAAAATGTTCTCTTTTAAATATTTTGCCTTAAATCAGCTGCTACAATTGTTTAAATTTTGAATAAAACCTCTTTATACTCATACTTATTATTTTATTTCATTATTTCAAGTTCATTTGAATATATCGTATTCCCTTTGAAGACAAAAAAAATAGCTTTATTATATTCTTTCTGGGGTCCCTAAGGGTAGCCACATTGGGCCATTGTTATTTTTGTTTTGTTTAAAAACTTACAGAGAGTGTTGCTATCAAAACATATATGTATGTAATTCTGAAGTGACATTTTAGTTTATATTATAAGTCATTTATACTTAAGTTGATATAGAATTAAATTCTTTGATTGCAAAAGTTTCCACTCAGCTTGGCCTGCCTCAGTTAAGGAGTTAAATCATTTAACTTTCTCTTCAGTTTTGACTTGAAACCCTACTCTGTAGTCCAAAAACAATATTATTTAAAATGTCTCCAACTAAAAACATAAAGTTTGTAATAGTCGAATTTAATAAAAATTTCACGAAAATGATTTCGAAATAAACTGAGGTCATTTTCCAAATTAAGTTTCAAAATGCCTCCGTTCATTATTTGCAAAATACGAGTATAAACAAAATTAATTATTTAGGGAAAGAAAAGAAAAAATAAATGTTGCCAACTCATTCATCAATTAAGTTGTAAATTTAAAAACCAATGAATTTCTTTTTTTTTCCATTTAACAATCTTGAGAAAGACATTTCATTCTTCCTCAATCATCGTCACTCTGTTTTATGAGTAAAAAACCAAGAATGAAAAAGTGTTCTTTTCAACTTCCCTTCCGTGCGTCGCGTCGTCGTCGTCGGTCGTCAGTCGTTGGGAGTAATTTTTTTTTTCTTCTTCTGTTCAATGTTTGCGCCACCAAAACAAAACAAAAAAAAATTATAAAAAAAAAGAAATAAAAAGGGCAAATTAAATGGACTCGTGTTTACGTGATAATCATCGTCCGTCTCTTGTATTAAAAGTCTTAAGTGTGTTGTGTGTATCTTACAAAATATGTTTTGAGGAAAAATAAAAAAGAAAAAACATTAAAATACATACTTATAAAATAATGTTTAAGACTTCATATGGGGGGGGGAACTTAAATTATTCTGTGGTGCACTTAAAGAAAAATGTTGAAAAAATGAAGGTTCCAAAGTAAGGAAGCAACTGTTTATAACATTTGTCAATCAAATTCATTCTTTCGAGAATTTCAAATGAATGCAATCTTTTTTGAATGCAATCCTTTAAAATTATTGATGGAATTTTATTCAAAGATTGCACTCGTCTTGAGGCATGAGACTTTTTGTTTTGTAATCAAGATTAATTTGGAAATGATTACAATAATTATTCTTACAAGAATTTTCATTTGATTGCATTCATTTGCATTCCTTTCAAGTCTTTTTCATTCAGTACTATTCAATGCGAATAATTAAAATACAAACTAACTCATGAATTAAATCAAATGACATCAAATGATTGCATTAAGTCTCAAACTGATTGAATGGAGTACAATTATTTGAAGAACCACGACTGGAATGAATGATGAATTCAAATAATTATGATGTCTTCCAGTTAGTTCGAAGAATCCCATCTTAACATTGTAATGTTTGAACTGTATTCATAAAAGATTGCATTCATTTCTGCATTTATTTGAAACAAAATAAACGTCAAAAGATATTATAGTTCGTCAATATTGAAAATTTCTTGTGCCACTAGTCATTCCTGTCAAACTTATCAACATATGCTGCAAAACTTTGTCAATTGTTGGGATTAAAAATCTGGTCGAAATTCTCTGTGTTAAAAATCTACTTGTCAAAATTATGTTTTATACAAAAATTTCGACCAACTCCTTGTTTGAATACTAAAATCTGCTTGGACATTTGACGGTACCCATGGGTTACGTCAAATAGATGTCATCTTGATTTGACAATTCAAAAGTCTTGCAATATTAATCTCTCGTTTTTAACTTCTTTCTCTCAATTTTGACTTAAATTTATTTGAATACTAAAATCTACTTGGACATTTGACAGTTCTCTTTGGTTACGTCAAACAGATGTCATCTAGATATTTGATTTGACATTTCCAAAGCACTATAAATCTCTCGTTTTTAACTACGACCTTGCACGTTGCTTTCTCTTAATTTTGACAACTGACATAAGATCAAGTTTCTGAGTTCTAAAAGTCAAAATTTCACCCCCCCCCATTTTTTCGTTGAGTGCATATGAAACAAATTTATCGTAGGTAGGTGAATTTTAAATTTTTTTTATCTTGCAATGCAACATTGTTGCATTTTGTGGGGGACGATTGATGGTGTTATGGCTGTAAAGTAGGCACCACAACCAAAACCATTTGACATGAGACGAAACAGGGCTGACTATTATGACAATAAAATAAAGCCAAAGTCATGTTCCATTATATTCGGTTAAGTCCGGCGCGGCCGGCGGCAGCGGTGGCGTGTGAGAGCGAGTTGTTGACCGTTCCGCTCGTATAAGAAAGGGACTCTTGACGCATACTTAAATGTTGTTAAATTTCTTGGCCGTTGCAAGAACTCCATTGGCTAGAACCTGCAGCTCGTAACTTACCACAGCTTCGGAGTTACTTTGTAATAGTGTTGTTGTTGTTGTTATTGTTACATTGTGCCTTGAAATTCAATTGCAGTTTATGTGGATGCAGCTTTGTTGGCTTTGAGGAGACTTCTGCAACACGGCTTGGTTAGCAAAGGTGTGGTAATTAGTGATGCCCTCGTGTTGGGAGCATGAAAATGAAAAAAAAAACGAATATTGTTTCTTTTTTGTTGTAACTTTTCGTCAACAGTGTTGTTGTTCGTCATATTGTGTATGTCGGTTCTGTTTGGGTGTTCTTTGTGTGTCCTTTTCTCGGTAAATGGGTGGAGTTGGAGTGTTGAAGGGATGTTGTTGTTGTTGGTTTGGTACATTGATTGTTCGACTAATTATGGTCATTATTTTGTGGCAGGAGAGGATGAATGTGTTGCTGTTCAAAAAGGTGTGTTATCGAGCGAAGTCGATTATTATTATTTGAATATACATATACTCGCAACGATGATATTGGATATTTGTTTTGACTGTTCTAGCGGCGGCGGCGGGGTTTATTGTCCTCTCCTTTGACTTGACTTATGTATGTACGCCTACAGGATAACAATGATTACAAATTTGTATTTCAGCGCTTTTGAACTTTGTTCTGAGAAGAGGTTGATGTCCGTTCCCTTTTACATGTAGGTTTACATGTTTCGATACTTTGATGTAAAGACGGAATCTTGGAAATCGACGTGGGTCTCTATGTTCAGCGAGAGAGCAATATTTCAAAAATGTTCCTTAAACTTGGAAAACAACTAAAGAGGTGTTTTTTTGGTTACTGAATACAATACATTGCCTTTTTTTACAAGGCAAACAATAACAATGGATAATAAATGAACAAGAATGAGTCAGTTATCCGTAAAAGTATTTTAGTGAAAATAGAGTTTCGCATTGTGAAATGTTGACAGACTTCAGGGTGTGTTCCTTAATATTTATTAACTTCCCATAGGGAGTTATTGTAATCGGTCCGATTTGTCAAATTGAAATTTTTGACAAATCTGGACGTTTCAAGGTTCCTAGAATCTAGATCCGTCATTTGTAGAGAGATGTCTGTGTGTGCGTGTGTACGTACGTTCGTACGTTCGTACGTTGGTACGTTTGTACGTTCGTACGTTCGAGATACCCTTTTTCGTCCACGGTATCTCAAGAACGAGTAGAGATATCGACTCCAATTAAATTTTGTTCGACAGGTTATAACTTCGAAAGATGCAGAAAGGACTTTTATAAAAATTGGTCAAGCGGTTTTTTCACTATAGCAGTTTTTAAAAAAAGTGAAAATTTTGGTTGGAAGCAAATATCTCAGGAATGGTTAGTGTCATTGACTTCAAATAAATTTTATTGTATACATTGTAATGTGATACAGATTTGATATAAATTTTAAAAATTTTCAACTTACTGTTATTTTTTAAAAATTGAAAAACTAAAAAAAAAATTTTTGGCGCGAAAATATACAATGAAGGAAAAATGATATTCTCCTCAAAACTATTTTCTATTGTCTGAAACGTTAGTCTTTACATCTGAGCAAAGTTTTTAAAAAATTCATTTGACAGTTTTTTTACAAAAAATAAAAAAGTACAAAAAATTTTTCAAAAAGTTGGTAAAAAGTGTGTTTTGACTTGAATATCTCGAGAATGAGCACCGATATTGACTTCAAACTTATTTATGTTTATACAAAATACAATTATTAATATATGCTACAATTTTGACAAATATCGAACTGACAGTCTTTTTACAAAAAATAAAAAACTTAGTCAAAAATTTACCAAAAAATGTCAAAAGTAGTTTCTTGACTTTAATATGTCCATCAGTGGTCAATCATTTTAACTTCGAATCTATTTTATTTTTTGCGTAATAGAATTTTGAGCATATGGTACTTTTTTGACAAATATCGAATTGGCAGTTTTTTTACGAAAAATAAAAAACCAAAACTGAAATTTACCGAAAAGTGTCAAAAATTGTTTTTCGGCTAAAATATCACCACAACAAGCAATGCTTTTGACTTCAAATGTATTTTATTTTTAACATAATGCATTTGTCAATACCTAAAAAATGATAAAATATTGACGAATATCAAATTTACATTTCTTACAACAAATACAAAACTACAAAAAGTTAAGAAAAATTAGTAAATATTGTTTTTCCACTTAAACATCTCTGACAATTTTTTTGTTAGTAAAATTGTTAACAATCAGCATCAAAAGTATGTAAATCGATTAATATCAGCAACGCCAAGTTTTCAAATTATGCATAGTGGGAAGTTATCAGTGTGGGTCGCACCCAGCCTCTTTTTTTTTTATTCTTCGGCTGCATTAAAAAGTAAAAATTCATTAAAAAACATTCGATTAGTATTACAGATTTTGGAAGATTCATTGAAATACTTGGACTATAACGTCGAGCAAAGTAAGTTGCTAATCAATAAATCATTACTCTCTAGGCAACTTAAGGAAACTTCCCGGAACTTGTACTAAGTCCTTTTTTTTTAATTTTAAGGTGACTTTTGTCTACTCATATCTTTTGCTCCCCCTACAAATGGCTTTTATAATTTGAATTATTTAAAGGAAATATTGAACCACTATTGTGCAACTGGCCTTTAAAGTTGCTGGCAACTTATTTCGAATGTAGTAGAGCTATGAGTTGCTCGATTGAGCTACTTAAAGTGATAGACGCCAGACCTAGGAACAAAAGTTTCCGCAAAATTCTATTACAATTTATTCTACATTTTAATGAGTATTTCAACTCGATCTACATTTTCATACATTTTTCAACTCCACCAATTAATGTAGGGAAACCAATTTGGGGAGTATAATTGAGAGTATTAATTCAATCTTGGTAATAACAAGATGAGACTTATTTCAAGGCGTTAGGTTATTTGCAAAATGAAGAAAACAATCCAACTTGATCAAAAAGTACCCGGAATGACCACAGTGTGGCGTTCTCAGTCACCATATTAAGTATAGGTTTCCACATCTGTCATAGACATTCTATGATAATTTCAGCTTGAAAGCTTGACATTGACGCCATATTGACTACATCTCCGATTGAGCGTGTTTTCTATTTTATTTTTGGGCAAACAACTCGTAAATCTTGCACCACTAGAACTCAATTCGATTTTGATTCACCCTGTAACGGCCAATATCGAAAAAAAACTGAAATTTCAATTTAAGCTGTGATCGTAGAAATCTCAAAACAAAAAGAATTTGACAAAGAATTAATGTGGATGATTTATGATGTGGCGACATCTTTGGACCTTATTTCTCTTGTATAAAGTGATTTCAACTAACTTCCTGAGGGTGCGATCATGTCGTTATTCATGAAAAGGAACAACAGTTCGTAAGGACTATTTTGTCAATATGGTTATCTTACACCGTTTGGTTTCGATTCAACATTCCATTAGTTTCTTTTGAGTCCTTAACCTTCATTGTTAATTGGATTAATCAATAAGACATACAGAAGGTCATTTAAATGATTAGTTATTCCATCAAGTTGTATAATCTTCCACAGTTGTTGTCTTCTATTAAAATTGATTTATCTCGATAGTTACTTATCTGTTAAAATGCTAAATAATCCAATTAATTTAAATTTTAACGATTTTCCTGCTCCTGATCATAATACACGATTCATTTAAAAAACTTATCATGCAGTTCAATATTTCCAATCTTATCTATTTTATGTAAGGAATTATTTAAAATTGAATCTAACTCAATTTATTCAACTATCATAAGGAAGTCTTTATATATAAAGCTCCAAACGACTCCTCCAGATTCATAGGACTGACTGAACAGACTCCATTATACCACCAATTGAGATAACATCTATCTATGCTTGTTAAAAAGTTGGTAACAAACAAATGTGCCAATTTACTTTAGTCCACACCTAAACGACTTTTCTTTCAATATGCAACTGACTTGCTCTGAGAGATTCAGATCTTTTCCAAGTTAATGGGTCAACTGGATGGAAGTATTGAATAACAATTGATTGTATCCGAAGCGAGTTTAGATCTTTGATTTAGGACAAAAATCAAGTCATTACAGATGGACGAGTATGTAGGTTTTAAAACCCTGGCTGCGCCGCCGTCGTTGTCGGTCGATGGAATGTGAACCAGGAAGACACCAAATTTAACTCTTTCATTTCAATTTCAATCTAAAACTTTCATCTCTGATTCCAGGCAAATCATCATGAATGAACTCCGATTCTTTGAATTTTAATGAAATCACTTTCGTACTGTAAAAGACGACATTATAACTGCAATATAAATTTGTCTTATAACGATGCTATCGCCCACAGTTCAATTAAATTTTACGATCTGATCTGTCTAACGAACAAATTTACTTCGAGAATATTTATTAGCGAAACATTTAGCAAGTCACATTCAATTGTGACACAAACTGCTGCCATAATTTATGTCAATTGGCTAACGATTTCAATTTGAATAAAATTAAGAACAAAAAGCAACACAAAACAGGAAACAAACAGAACAGACGGCAACCATGTTTTATAACTGAAACAATTAACTGTCATAATCGGGAAGTGTTGTTACCGAAAATAATGTACTAGAATAATATTGTTCTGAGAGTTCAATAAAAATCGATGATAAGAAAATGTTATACTCTTCACTCAATTATACATAATAAAAATCGATAACGAATAAATTATTGATGGCGATTGTGATGGTGGATGGTGATGAAGATGAAGATGATGAATGTTCGATACTCGATAACATTGCGGACAGATGAACCGAGACATTATTTGTGAGTGAGTAATGTTGAAGATAATGAGGATGATGATGAAATTTGATTCTTTTATGAGTTTGCATAACAGTAAAGTCCCTCTAAGACGTCAGTTATGACATTTTTTGGAAGTCATATAATTGTGTGATGGTCAATTAAGGATGAATTAATACTATATTATGGGGATGGAGAAACAATAGTGCAATTTAGTCGGCTAAGTTGATCCTGGCAACGATGTAGGTGTGAGCCGGTGCTATGTCATATTGGAAGATCACTTTTTTCTTCTTAAATTCGGTGGCGAATCGACCCAATAATTGGACATAGTTGAGCCCTGTTATCGTTCATAGAGTCACTGTACACAGAATCAAATCACCGACCGATATTGCTCTTATAAATGTTTCTATAATTTGCGGACAAGCTGAACCACTCTCAAAAGTAATACAATTGTACAATTGAAACTACCGTCTTCAAGTGTAAAGTCCTCTTAAAAACTTGCAAAATCAAATTGGAAGTACCCTTTTTAAAAAATCTCACCTCAAGGAAATCTAAATTTGTTCATAATTCTGATGTTGTGTCAAGTTCTGTCAAACAATGTTTAAAGATCTCTATCTCAGGAACCACTGTAACTTTAGACTCGAAAATTACTCGTATCTCAATTTATTCTTGTGTTAAGTATCTTAAAACTGGTTTATTTTTATTTGAAAAAAAAGTTGACCTCAAACAATGAAATTTTATGTAAAAGAGTAATCTATTTTGAGAGGTCGTGCTGTATCTTTAATATTATAGTGAATTTTATTCTTTTTGATATTATATAAAAGAATATTATGTACATAATAAATATTTCCCTACAAGAGACGGAGAGATATGTTTTATTTAATCACACGAATATTTGATTGGTTTGGCTGTTTGACTGTTTGTCATTACTCATTTCGTGTGATGCGCCTGTTTTTTACGAATATATGTAAAAAAAAATATATAAATTTATGCACAACAATCAATTTTTGATTGCCATTGCTTCTGCTCTTTTATAGCTTTATGGTGGGTGGTTGGTGTTTTTTTTTTTTTTTTTTTGTATTTAATTTAATTTTTTTTTTTTAACGAGCTTACTTGTATCTGAGGTGTTGATTTTACAGAGACACAAGTTGCATATCAGATTAGATTGTGTATACAATATCGGTAATTGCATCTATATAAAAATATGGGATTGGGTTTTGGAAGTATAAAAAGGCATTAGACTAATAGACATGCTAATGGCAATTAAGGTGACAATTATTATTCGAGTCGAAATCAATAAAAAGTATATGTATTTGAGTACTTATATGTTAATTAAACATTTTGTATTCAAAGCTTCACTTTATTAAGTTTATCCACCTAATGGGGATTTATAGTTGAAAGTGTGTTTTTAGTTCTTTTTAAGTTGTTAATAAAAGTATTAATTATTTTAATTTTCTTATTACTGTAATAATATATGATTTACATGAAGTTTGTGTACATCAAAGGGTTTTGTTCTAATTGTCATTAGTTTTGGGATTTTCAATTTTTAATTTCAAATGCCACTTTCAACTGTCACTTTCAAATATCACTGTCAATATCTAGTGGCTAAAAAAGTCAATTTCAGATATCAGATCTGTCAACATATCGACTTTGATAACATTTGTCTTCCAATAAACAAACAAATCAAGCTTGTTAACGTCCACTTTGGGCCCAACTATTGTATCTGGCCAAAACGCACTTGAATTGTAAGCCATATTAAAACAGTAACTTCCAATTTGTAGACCACATTTATACATTTTGTGAAACCAGCCCAAGATACAAAATAATGTAAAAAAAGCCAAAATTTATTGCAATCACCTTAAAATCGAAGTTCATTTACCCAAACAAAAAACAAATATGTAAAATTACGATAGTATTGTCAACTTACAATCACATGACATAAGTCTTAATAGTGACATGGTTATAAAAGTAGCAACTCACCCTTAACTTGATACTCCTCCACACAAAAGCACCACTATAGGATTATAAATACATAAAAACATTCTCAATTTTATTTATAATGAGAATAACTGTAACTGTAACTGAAACCTACAAGTTACAAGTAGTCTACGTACCTGAAATGATGTCAAACATTTAGAATAATATCTAGTACAGTGTAGAGTTTACAGTGTGCATTGTGGTCATGTAGGTACATAACTTGTCTATCTGTTTCTATCTGTCATATATACGCTGACAGATAGAAACGCCACTCATTGTCATAATACCTGAGGTACAAGGCACGACAAGTAGATATGCTATGTTAACACACAATATTCGAAGTCAAACATTTTATTTTCTTCTTTTTTTTTAAGATTGGACAAAAGAAATACTTCTTTTTTTTTTGTATTTTCTTTATTAATCCTTCAACATTGCCATTTTTTATACACTTGAAATCTAAATTATAGATCCATATTAAGTAAAAAAGTCTCATGGGTAATAAAATTTCGCGGAAGGAGTAAAGGGAGCACGATGAGTAATTCCTCCGCACAATTCACAATGGAAGGGTTACATGCGATTTTCGAATACATTTTTAAAAGGTTCAATTGAATCAAGATCTGAAGCCTAATGACGAATTCATCACTGCACCAAATGGTTGGACTTTTATTTCAGTAGATTCGTTAACAATCAACAGAATTGCCGCATTTCGAAAAATGAGAAGCCGCGAGTGATTGCGGAAAAGCCGCTGTATGGGCTGTCAATGTTATCGGACTGTAATGAAGTCGGTAAAGCAGTTATCGGTAATGATGTTTGTGAAATGTATCTAGCCGACATGTGGTTCCAACAGGACGATGCCACACCGCCAAAGAAAAAATTTCTCTTTTTTTAACACGCTTATATTAGCTTCACTTGTATGTATGTATGTATGTATGTATGTATGTATGTATGTATGTATGTATGTATGTAACCGACACCTTTACACTCGATTTTGACCCACTTTACACAAACCGATTTTAATAAAATTTTGTACACATATCAAGAACCGGTGGCAAAACAATAATTTCATAAGTTTATCTCAATATCCTTATCAGGATTACCAGGATTAAATATTTTAATCCCACAGGTCCTGCTTTTTCTTGATTTTATTATGCGCTTATAAATATTAATAGACTCCCTAATTTTAAGTGCTGCGGTGGCTCAGTTGGTTAAAGCGCGGTCACGTTTCAGTTTGGGCGTCACGGGTCGTGGGATCAAATCCTAGCTATGGGAGACTTTTTTTTTTTTTTAATTAAAATTACAAGATTTTAAATAATAAATAAATAATTCCAATTTCATTTACAATTTCAATCAACTAAATGGGTCAATGAAATGTTTCAATGTTTTCTTAAATCACAAAATAAAAACAGTTTAAAAAAAAACAAAAAAACACGCTTTTAAAGCACGTTAAACTAAAAAGTTAAAAATAAATATAGTTTGAAAAAACTAAAAAACACGCTTTTAAAGCACGTTAAACTAAAAAGTTAAAAATAAATATAGTTTGAAAAAAACTAAAAAACACGCTTTTAAAACCCATCATACTAAAAAAGCGGAAAATAATTTTTAATATAAGCTGAAAACAATAATGAACTAAAAATACAAGTGTTATTGTGAATAAGCGTGGGGCGCTCGATATATGAAAAAAAAATATGGCCAATGCGCCCAACGCTTTTTCACAATAACACTTGTATTTTTAGTTCATTATTGTTTTCAGCTTATATTAAAAATTATTTTCCGCTTTTTTAGTATGATGGGTTTTAAAAGCGTGTTTTTTAGTTTTTTTCAAACTATATTTATTGTATTATTTACAATAAACATCGTGCCTTATGGTTGGACCACCATTTATGTCAATTGATTTTGGTATGAACTGTCAAATTTCTTCTCCGTTTCAAGTCATTATAACCCATGATATTTTATTTATGTTCAAGAAAACAAATTATATAGTACCCTAAAGTTTGTATCATTCTTATTATTGATTTCAAATAAGTCCAATGGTAGTAAATTGTGTCGTAGTGGAAGCACTGTAGGTTTATTTTCTATTTCCAAGCATGTAGGTACTAATCCTTTCGATCAGCAGTGTAAATTTAGGAAAAAAAAGTATTGTTCTTTATTTTTGCAAAAAATAGTCAGTGTTTCTTTTTTTTGTATTTTGCTTCGTCAGATTTTGCAAACTAAAAAAAAAAGTTACAAAAACAATAAAAGTCTTGGAGAATAGAGTCATCCGCAATTTAGCCTTCGATTGTTTCCTAGAATTTTCTATGACCACACAATCATTTGGTTTTCGTTCGTTTCTATAAAAACGTCAGTCGGTGGCCAGGCCAGAGCAGAGCGGTCAAAGTGGTGGCCGGGGCGGCAATGGCGGCGTTGTCGTCGTCAACGACGACGACGTAGTTGTCTTTTTCTACGACTGCTGCCGGCGCGGCGCGCGAGGACCGACCGCGTTGCTGGTGTACTCTACTCGTTCTCGTATAAAAACGGCCAACGGTAGTAGCCATGTGTATTTAATTGAAGAGGTTCATTTGCATTTGACTTTAGCGCTCATACAAATTTTAAATTAGGTACAAGTTCTTGTGAGGGAAGCAGTACAACAACCAATAATAATAATAATTGTATTTGCTGGGCTGGCATGGCGGCCCGGCCGAAGCGAGGGTGGCTTGCATTATTCATCTTATAGGTAAACTTCCATTCCCACTTCTTCTTCTTTTTTTTTTGCATTTATTTTAATCCTGAGAGGAAATTTATTCTCAATTTTTTAATGAATTTATTTAGGTACCTTTATAAATAGGCTTGAGGTAGAATTTCGAAAAAAGGAAGTCCAACGAAGTGGAAGTAGTCAAAAAAATTATGAAGGAAGATGATTTTTTTTTTCATTATTACCTTTTTTTGTTGTTTGTTTTTTTTTTTTTTTGGTTTGGAGAGCTGTATCTTTGGGAAAAGTGGTTCTATCAGGGTTAAGCAGAAAACATTCTTTAACATCGTGTTTTCTTTGTTTCGAGATTTTTAAAAGACATCCTAAGAAAGTCACAAGACATTTGCAAACATCGAGTAACACTCCGTTACCTTTAAACAAAGTTTTGATTTATCTTTATGAATATCTAGAAGTATTCTGCTAAATATGCTCCTAAGAGTTAAACTTAGGAAACACTTGACCGAAACCGATTAAAATGCCTTTTTGAAGAAAAGGAAAAAAAATTGCCATTTAATCATGTTGCAGTTCAATAATTGTCCTTTGACAGAACGATGACTATCAGGTTCGATTGTAGGAATCTGAAGAATTTATTTTAACTGACGTTTAATTGACCAATAGCATATTGTGCCTGCCGCTATCAAATTGGAGTTTATCAAAATCAAAATTAAACATGGGTGTAAGAGTTTCTGTAGGCATGTATTTTGAGTAGGTACTTATTCCGTCAAACATCTTGTCAAAACCAAAGAATGTTGTTTTCGGGTTATGAATCAAACACGTTGTTTATAATGGTTTTGATTTCAACTTCAACTTATTTCAATTCCACTTATTTAATGAATTATAACGATAAGCGCATAATGTTCACATTTCTAGGTGTCTTAGGCACGGATGACAATTTTACTTTTAAATAATTATTTTGTGAAGAGCTCTGTTCATTTCATTAAACGGGACTTTCTGTTAAAAAATTAAACATGTACATATAACATAACATGCCAATATAAAGTCATGTTTATTTTTTTATTAATAAGTTTTTAGAGCAATAGAATCATTTATCCATTGAAACCATTAAAAATAGTATCCCTCATTCCCTCTCTTCCCACACACAAGAAGATGCCAAAACTAATATTTGTAATGGGTACTTTATAACTATGTTTGACACTTCATATTCGTACGTGCTTTTCTCTTCCAATCCCAAAATGTTGATGGGAAAATGGAATTGTGAGTTCATTTCCATTGGAAGCATGATACTAGTTAATAAAAAACTACATATAATTATATTTAACTTTTAACAACAAATTTATTAAAAACTACAATTCACTAGCGTTCAAAACAATATTTCTCTTTTGACAGTGTCAGTGTGACCGTTGAAATGAAAATGTCAAAATTGTAAAATGTCCAAAGTCCGCAACTTTTAATTAGGGTATATCTTATATTTTGACATTTTGATTGGGCTGTTGCTGTAATGTCATTTGCAGCTCCGTCATTAGGCATTTTTCTTTTTAAGCTCAGAGCAAAGAACTGAGCTGTCAAAATAAGATCTGTGTTTCTTTTTTAGTTCAGACACATCAGAGCGCTAAGCTTGTGTTTCTTTTATCAATCGGAGCTAGTTCGGAGCGCGCTCTATGAGCCCTAAATAAAATGACCTAGTGAATGGAGCAAAAAGATGAGCGCGGTTAACTTACTTTTTATGTGGTATGACAGAGACAGATTGCTTTTGGCAGTTCAGTGCTTAAGTGTGCTTCATAAAAATATCGGAGAGCTCTGATCAAACTCTGCTCAGAGCATAATCGACGTGCTCAGGCTCTGCTCAGTGATCTACTCAGAGCTAAAAAAGAAAAACGCCTATTATTGTGCACATCCAGTCATTTAGAAGCATTATAGGTTGTCATAATACTAAAAACCTTGAAAAATCAAATAAATAGTCAAAAAAGTTTTTAAAGTTTTGCTTAGAGTTGACTCAAGAAATGTAAGCACCTTAATCAGCTTAAACTTTTATTTAGTACTGAAAAACTGGATAATGGAATATTTTTGGTTAAACAATTTCAGATATTCTAAAGCTTGTCTAAGTTAAGATACATATACATATGTATGTCCATTCAGAGAGCGACATAATTTAGAAATGATTAATAAATTAAATAAAAGAATCAAATTAATTCTTAGTGTAGTTAAAATCACTTAGCTTCAAGCGGTCCTGTTTCTGATAATTTCTGAAGATTTGGACAGAAATGTATAAATAATCTGGCATTTTGAAATCATTGGTGCTTATTATTCATTCGAAAGTGTTTTGAATTCGTTGAAACTTCATTTTGAGACTCGGCGATTAGAATGTTAATCGAACAAATCGAAAGTTCACCCAATCCATAGAAAGTTCATTCATTTACGCAATTTTGACATTCGAAAGAATAGAATTAAATGTCATTTTTGTTTCGTTTGAATTTTTCTGTCGAGTAAGAAACAAAACATGTAAGTTTTTAATTATTTCATGGAAAATAAATTACTTTCATTAATTTTGTTGTTGTTTTATTTTTAAAGGTCGCATTCCAACTATACAAACCGCGAACAAAAGCGAAAATTAATTAAAATAATGGAAGAAAAACCCGGAGGTAGCAATGGGTTTGAAGCATCCACTATCCTTCTACTCTGAACTTCTTCAGCACCATCTTCATTTTTTATAAACAACACAAATGGCATATTTTCATTGTTATTTAATTATTTTATGTTTTTATCAAACAAATTTAAATTATTAAACAATAAACAAAACAATTACAATAAACAAAGATTTCACTTTTTGGTTTTGACATTTCACAAACACTTCTCTTTTCTTTTTGATATTTTAGTGTGACCAAGTGTATACGAAAAAAAATAAGAAATTAGAACGCGTCATGAACAACTTATTTTTTTTAAGAATAGTTTCAAATCAGCCGAGTTGACACAAAAAATGTAATGAATATGTATTTATTTATGGTTAAACTTTACTTTATAATAAAAAAATTTATTATTTATTTTGTTTCTTGATTCTTTATCCCACATCTATAAAATGTTTAGAAACAAAAAAAATGTAAAACGGTCATACTTATTCAAATAAAAACATAGGAAATGTCAAACAGCTGATACTGAAAATGAATCTCTTTTCAAGTTCATTTTATGCTATCTTTCGCAAATGAATGTTATTCGATCGAATCTCAAAATTAAGAAAGTTCATTCGAACGAATAGAATCATTCTAACGAATAGACTATTCATGCGAATGTCATAATAAGCACCATTATCAACTTTGACTGGTCAAAAAATTAGTCAAGAAATATTGCTGTGTCTTTATTTAAATACTCTTCAGATTTGTTTGCTGTCAAAATCGCTGTTGACGTTGTAATCCGTTTCACATGACTTTTGATGTTGCTGTTGAAGTTACTGTGTCAATCTGTTTCTCGCATTATACTGGTTATACTGATTTGGCCTTTCCTGTCCTTAAGAATGACGTTTCTTCTTTTGCATCCAAATCATCACTGAATACAGCCTTAAAGCTGATACGTGATACATAAATTACAGAAATATTTCTTTCTTGATGAATGTCAAAAATTATTTTACTTACGAGTATGTGTCTGTTCTATAATATCATAACTTCTTCAAACGTTTCTGTATTGAAAAAACTAACAGTGTAAATGCTCTTAAACAATTTCAGTCTAATATTTGGTCATCTTATTTTAACACAGTTACAAATGTTAAGCAGTCTAACCTGGGCCTTAATGGGTTTAGAGAGATTGTGTTAAGAGGCCGTTAAACTCAAATGTGGAACCTTTACCTCCAGCTTTATTTTTCTTACCACTTTAAATATTTAAGCCAATTATTTCTGCAGTTCTTAAACTCTCGAAATTGTTGAAAATTCTTAATGAGATATTGGAAGAAGTCAAATAACAATCTTCAACTTGGTTTCTTCGCATTAGCTCATATTAAATTTTTGAAATTATTGACCGTTAAGTCCAGAACTACTTTAAAATGCGCATGTTCCAGATGCACAAGCCATAATTTATTTCACTCCTTGTTATCTTACCACATGATCAACCAAACATCACATAAAGCATTTTCCAAACTAAATGATTATCACTCAATGATTGTTGTTTGCTTTGCATCTACATTTGAGCGGGTTTTCCCACAAGAAATAAAACCATCACATGAAAAGCCAAACGTTTTGGCCATAAAATCTGACAAACGGCAATCGAGAACCCGATGGCAATCTGATGGCAGTCAATATTTATTGCATGTTTTTCCAACTTGGCCATGAGTCGTTGCAGATATTGTACCATTCATTCGATTGTTTTTCATTATGTATCCGCCCCAAGGCACTGCAGAACACACAATTCAAGTGCCTATTTTGAACACAAAACTCATATGTATCTTTTACATATTCCACCAATTTATATGCAAACAAATACGCCTCCGCCGCCGAGCCGAGCCGCGCCGCGCTGCCCCAGTTCAATCCACAAACATCAACATTCAGCCATTCAGCATTCTTCAATGTTGCAAACATCTTTTAGCTATTTTTCAAACTTACAAGTTTGTAAACATTCTTTCACTCCTTGCAACCTGTAGAGCAGATTTATTTGCATATCCCATTTGAAACACAAATATCTTTACTGTAAAAATAAAAACACAGAAAATTAAAAAATAAAAATAAAAAAAAACTCCACGAGTATAACCCCCCCATAACTTACAGATGTAAATTGCTCCAATTAATACCGGAATTTCTCTCCCCCAGAGACTTTTAGTCCAATATGCGTGTTTACCAGGCCACCACATAACTGAGCGGCCAAAGGAATGAGGAAAACATTCCACAAAAAATCGCCAGCGCGCAGCTCCCCGAGCCATTTGAATTCCCAAGCGTCCGTGTCGGTCGGTCGTCGTCGTCCGTCGTCTTCGTAGCGTAAAACTGATTATACCTACCACAGATGTACAACGTTTATCTGTGTATGTACTTTTATAATTCTGTGGCAAAATATGTATGTATCTGTGTGCGAGAGGAGAAGAATCCGTTCCGATGCAATTCGATGCAAGTTTCCATAAATTCTAGGAAAAATTTTAACTTTCTCATCAAGATACAGAGAACAGTGGGGCTGAGTAGCCTAGAAATTGATAAAAAATTCGATGACGCTTCTTATATTTTATCCGTCTTATGATATGAATATTTCAATCAAAATAAGTTACATTCATTAAATGTTTCCCAAAATTGACGTTAAATTTGAATTTCTCAATTTTTGACAGATGACAGTTGGAAGATGCAAAGTACTATGCATTTAGCGGAAATATTTATAATCAGAGTTTAGATTAAAAATTCAATTCAAAATGTCAAAACACTGTATGAAAGTGTTGATGACAGTCAAGTTTCAAGGAAGAAGAAGAATTTAGAAGCTTTTGATATTTGTTGTTTTGTCTGACAGATCGGAAAGACATATACGAGTGAATAAAAAAACGCGACCTATTTGACTGTCCTTTGCATATCATCGTATACATTTAAAATATTTAAACGTACATACTTTCTTTGTATTCTCTCATTTTAATTGCTCTAACCTGTCAACTGTCAAACAATTTTGATTAATTATATTTGACAACTCCTGTTTTAGCTGATAAGCTTTTTAAATATTTATTTTTTAATTGTATTAATTTAATTTTATCAATTGCCAGACAATAAAACACAACAACTCGCTTTAGTTCACTTTTATTCATTCATTTTCTTTTTGTTTTTATGTCAATTTGACGTTTCTCCTTAGACCAAGTTATCGATAACATTTTTATTGGGTTGACCTTACACGGGGATGCAACTTTCCGATTCTTCTGTTCAACTTAGAAACGATCGATGTGAGTTAAACAATTCCTTTCTTGGCAAATCTTGGCTTTTGTATGTATTTAAGGGTTAGTAGAGAATTTTTAAAAACATTTCATTAATGAATACAAAGAAGTAAGAACTTAAAGGAATATCCGTCAATATTTTACAGCTATATAGACTCTTTTGCAGACGATAACAATAAGGGGTTAACGTACTTTACTGAGTATTTAAGAATTAGACTTTTACATTATAAACATTTGTATGCAAATGAAGTTGTTTTTTATGAATATACTAGGTGACACATAGGTGGCACTGTTAGTTTTAAATCCATGTGGTTTTTAGGCAGCCCTAACCTTCAAAAGATACTTGTATAAATGAATTTGACAGCTGTTTGTGAAAGAAACTTTATTTAGCCTCGAACTCTGAAGTGGAAATGGACCACTGTGAAGATTTTAGGAGAACTCCAATAGCCTCTGAAATGTCTCCTATCTGGAGATTCTCATCACTAGCTCATCGCATGTCTTGCTGTAGCTGTTGCCACAAGCAACGTAAAGTATCCCGATGTCTTATGCGAATGAGAATATATCGATGTGGGTTGCAGTTGCAAGTTCTACAACTTAGTTTGAATCGCCGCCGCCGCCCGTCCAGAGATGTTGCAGAATTTATTATTTATGCATAGATTCCAGCTAGCCTGCGATGACTGGATCGGTTGGTTCCGGAATGAGGACAAAGCTATAGCCGTTCCTCGAATACGAAGACGACGATGTCTTGGACGTCGTTGAAAGTCCATTCCATGATGATGGAACGTGGTTTCAAATGGCTTTGCGAAGGATTAGAAAAACAACATTGTTGCGGTAAATAGCTCAAGGAATTAGGACTAGTTTTGTGTATAGACCCGGGGAATGTAGTAGCACATGCATCGACATAAATTATTTTCATTTTAACCACAACACGGACGCGATGCACGGCTAGCAATGTTCCAATGCAAGTATACTCGATTATGTAGGTATACTCCATGGAAGAGGTCCAGAGCAGAGGAGTAAAAGGTTAACTTGATACTCGGCGTAATGTATTGCCGTGTTGTGTGTAGCTTGGACCGTTTTCGAAAAGCAACTCCTGTTCAATCGAGTATGTTTAGCATATTTTATGCACAACTCACATCCCACTTCGAATGGTTGTCGCTGGCCAATAATTTCTTGTAGAGATCTTATATATGGACGAAAATGGAACTATTGTGAAATTCCTTACATCTTTCAGAGCTGTAACCAGATTATAGGAGTACCTACTCGTATATGTTAAATATTTGAATGTGGCTTGAGGCGAGATTCCTTGATGGCCATAAATTAACGAAGGATTAAATGATTATGCGTGAATGCGGTAGAGTTTGCAGGTATCGGATTTTTTTTTTCTATTTTACATTTAAAGTAGGAAGAAAATAATTTGATGGCTTTGGAATGCATTAGAAATATTTTAGAACACGAAAGTTGAGTGTTTTTACTTAGAATGTGGGGATTAGAACTTGAAACTTTGCAATAACCAATAAATGCATACAAATGCATGGATAAGGTATCAAATGATTTGAATCACTTGAATTCACTCAAATGATTGGGAAACACTGATTGCAATCATTTCTATGCCAAATGATTGGTAATGGAAAACCAATTTAATTTTCATTGTTTCAGTTCGCTCCTTTTGCAGAGAGTACAGTTCTCCAGAGTCCAGACCCTTGGATGTATGAGGTTTCTTATAAGCTAATAGTTGCCAGTAAAAAATCTTTCATATTTCTTTCACTATTCCTTCCTCATCAGACACAAAAATAGTTCTAAAATAAGATCTTCTTATCTGCCAAAGCTTAATGAGTTCGTTACAAAACTTAAAAAAGAACACGTCTTCAGCTTCGGTTTAATTTTGGTCACTTCTTGTGCGACTTTGCTATCTCACATGCCAATTTTTCAGTATTGTTGTATCGCTAACCTTCGTGTGTTATTAAAATATTTGACATGACACTTTTTTAAAGCCTGGTAAAAATCAAGAAATCGCTCAATTAGAACAGTATACATATTTCGAACAAAAAAAAACACACAATCAAGTTAACCGGTCCTAAAGTTTTCTTAAACATAACAAATATATTTTGAAAGTGCTACCATGGCGTATGTGGAACATTTTTTTCAAACTTTTTCTTTAAGAAAGCAGAAAATGTTTTTGTAATTTTTTTTTATAATTTCTTATTACTTTTAACAAATTATCGTCATCCTTAAAAAAATAAATGACAATTAAAAGTGACAGCTATTAGAGACGAAACATACATATGTAAGTGCGAAAATGATAAGTTTAGTAATTTGCATAACATTTATATTTTTGGAAAAGATTTCATATGTGGCCTTAAGGCAAAGGTACACAAAATTAATTAACTGCTAAATCTCTGTTCGATCCAAAATTATGATTTCCACAAAAAAAATGTAATTTCTTTGTAATTAAATTACCTCTTTTCGTTTAACGTGATTGATTGTGTGGGCTCCAAAGTTCAATTGGGACTTGTAACTAGATTAAGTAAAATATGAAAATAAAACGCACGACATAAATAAGTTATTTATATTTGAGTCTAAGTATGTATGTAAATATGTACTCTACACGCATTATGGGTTATAGAAATATATTTATTTGTATTCTTTTTCATAAGGCCAGAGCATTTTTTTCGGATGAAAATAATAAACGGTCGATTACAGTAAAACTTCATTTCAACGAAACTAATCAATGTTTAATAAACAAAACAATCACACGAAGTTCTACAAACCTTAATTAATAAAATTTTTACATTCACATTTTTTCAAAACGCCCTTTTTTAAATTTAATTTTACTTCTCTTATGACGCTCGCCTTAAAGAATTTCTAAGAGAAAATCTTGGAAAAAATAATGACCCAAGAGAAATTTACGAAAAACAACGGAGTGGAAATAACACCTCATCTTAGGCACTGAATCAGTTGATACAAGACATTATAAAAACACAGTTGGACAGAGAAAAGAATTAAAAACAACAAATCGATTATTTATTTGGTAACCAAGCCGTGTTTCTTTAAACCAGTAAACAATTAACCCTTATATCAAGAACGTAACGTTTTGAGATAAAATATTTTAAAACAAAAAAATGATACTGACAATTTTTGCGATTTTTAAAGATTTTTGATGTGGTAGTTTCGTTCACAATTCTCTCAAATAGAGAGATTTTACTGTACATACATTATTTTGTTTTTCATAACTAATAATAATATTTAAAATAATAATTACAATAAAGAAATTAAATTTTATTTCTGTCATTACTTTGTGTCCTGAGATTTTGTACTGAAATTCATGCTGAAAGCTATGTCATACATGTATGTTCCGAATTATACATATACATATATATACATATTAACTTTCGCTATAATTTTTGGTAAAATTATCAATAAAAGTTAAGTTTTTTTTTAAGTTCTGTATTTATCATTTCAAGACACATCTTTTGAAAATTTAGTCACGACAGCTGTTTAGCAAAATTTTCTATTACAAAAATTTGAACAGAAATCTTCAAGTAACATTCTTGCAAATAAGATGCGAGATATTAAAACTGCATAAATTAACTAGCAATAACGGCTCAAGTTGCGTTTTATTGCCTAACTTAAGATAAGTACCTTAAAAAACTCAAATAAAATGAAATAGATTTAAATTTTTGAACAAATTCAAAGAATTAATCTAAGCACGATTGTCCAATGCAAAAATTAGTGTGGTAGTTTTATTTTCAAATGGTAGACAACAACTTCGAAAAATTAAGGACTATTAGATTTTTTAACCTACATAAATGAATATAAGAAGCTTAAGAATCATTAAAATTATTTAAAAACAAAATAGTTCGAAGAGTATTTTTATAATCTTTAAGCTCGAGTCAAGGTGTGATTGTAATTGTTTCCTTTATGGTTGGTTTCTGTATAAAAATAAATTTTACGTTACCTTATCTTTTCATCATAAATTTTTGATCACATTACCATGAAACTTTGATAGGTTTTTTAAGGCTGCTCAAAAAGGTTTATGACCAAAATTATCTCTGCCTTTCTTGTTTGCATTTAATGTATATGGTCATGGCTTCGAGAAATGAAACCAAGTGGCATTTTTTTTTTTTTAGAATTTACCGCTATTATGCTCATTTTTAGAGAGAATACATCTCATAGGAACGATCGATATCATTATCAACAGTATAAACATTTCTAGTTTGATCTAAGCCACAGTTAAAGTCAGGCTATTGAGCTCTTTAAAAATGACCGGAAATTCAAGTGCTCGTAAAAAGGAAATTTATATAATTTTCAATAATTTATTTTTTTTGAATACACTTAAGTTTTCAAGAAAAGATCTTACCTTACCTGAATATCGCAATTTTTTGTTAAAAAAGAAGTTTCAAGTTTGTAAATTTTAAATAACCAAATTCGCGTAAATCGTGTAACGTTATAAGACAAAATTCCTTTAAAGTTTTTTTACTTTTCATATGAAAGTTTTAGAAATTGAATTTTTTGAATTTTATTGAGTATTTTGTATTTATTTAACAAAACTAAAAAAATATATAGATATAAAGCGACCATTTTCATTTAAACAATAGTTAAGGATGTGTAACGTTATAAGACATTTTTTGTTAAAGTCAATGAAGATGAAGTTTAAGACTTTCTTGGACTTCAAAAATATTAGTGAACTGTCTTGATTCTTTATTTATATGCCAAATTATTTATCTGCTTCAAATTTGACGAAGAAAAATTAATTTTAAAGGAAATTTTAAAAATATTTTACCTGCTTTTCTAAAAAAACACAACATTTACTGTAAAGGACTATAACTTCTTACAGGGTTGTCCAATTTCTTTGATTTTGGTTTTAATGGATTAAGCATCGAAAGCTACCCTAAAATCATGTATCATATGATGTGGGTGTACTAAAAGGATTAAATGAGTTTGTTTTACCTGTACCACCAACCACCCTCCCCCCTTAAAATACGATTTTACAAAAATGGGAATTTTGGAGAAGTTTTTGTTGTGTTGCATAGAATGATGTTTGGTGTCGATTCCAATCATAAAATTTCTTAAATCAAGTTTTTTGGACCTTTCGGTTATATTTTGGCTTTTTTATCCGCCCATTTACGTTATAACAAAAAATGAATACCTTATAGTAAATAAATTATTTTTTTATATAAATTTGTTTTCTTGTTTATACTTTACTAGAATTTTTCCTTTCAGTCATATTTTCACCAATTTTCACACAAGAATTCGGAAGGTAACGTTATAAGACTTTTTTCTGTAACGTTATAAGACACACATTTGACCTCAAATAACACATACAAACATAACTTTTTCTTAAACAAAAAATGGTAAACTGTTAATTGGAATTTTATCTCAATTCTCTAAAAGAAAAAAAAATAATTATCACACCAATTTCGCAGAGTTTTTTAAATATGTCCAGTAACCTCAACAGCTACTTCCAAAAAATGTAACGTTATCAGCCAATTCGGAAGGGAATATTTAAAAATCTAAAAGAGATAATTAAAAACTTTTTTCTACAAAAATTAGATTTTGAAGAGATCTTTCAGACTTATGTTTAAAAATCAGATTAACATTGCAGTTTTTCTAGTAATAAGGAAAAAACACGTACAATGTAACGTTATAAGACGGAAGCCATGACCATATGTATAGTTTTTGAAAGTTCATGTTGACAAGAGAGATACTCAAAATTTTTTTAGAAATACTAAATTTTTGACATTTGTGAGTAAAATTGAGTTGACAATTTTAAAACTTCTATTTAAAAATGACTTTGATTTTTGTCAAATGTTTCTATTTCAAAAATAGTGCAGTAATTGTGCAAAATATTTTAAATTCCTTTTCAAATTTGAAACTGCATGGGTGAATTATTAAATTTAAACTCTTGCGGGTGAAATTTTACTAAAAACAAAAAATAAAGTCTTTTAATTCGTGTTTGGAAGATAAACTTCACAGAACACTTATAAAAATGCCACAGAAATTGTGTTAACTATTTTTTTTTTTTTTTTTGTTAGAATATTTTCCACATTGACTTTTGTTACATGTTATAATAGTTTATATTCACTTATATTTTAATTAAAATCAAGTCCAATTTATCAGAAAATCCAATAATTCAAATTTTATAAAGTTCTTAAACTTTGCACTGAATTTAAGTTTATTCCTAAAAATTATTTGTTTGGAAAAAATTACATGAATTCATTTTGGAATCAACTTTTTAATCGGTTTAAAATTAAAACTATCAGGGCTGTTCTGATTTTCGTCCGATTTGTAAAACGCAAAACAAAAATTGAATCCGTACGTATTGAAAAAGATAGTTCTGACTTCCGAACGGATTGATTGAACAGTGCAAGTAACTTCAAATAAAAAAAAATTGGAATCAGCTTTGTCTTTTCTGAAAAGCTGTCAATGAATTTTAATTTTGCTGATTTCCAAAGTTATTCTTTTATAATATTTAAATTATTTTAAGGGTTTTGTTGGCCTCTTTGGCATGTGATTTTAAGCATTGAGTTAATTCCTTGTCTTAAACAAAGTTAGAATGGTTATGTTCTAAAATTCTTGGAACTCTGGCGGAACACTTACAGACTTCAATAGTAAAAGGACTAGGAAATGATTTCCACGTTGCTATGGGAAGGTCGACTCTTATCAAAGTTTTAAAGGAGTCTTACAAATCGTGTGCCAAATGGATACAAAATTAAAAATTCAATAGTCCGAAGTCAATATAAAAAGTACCAGAAGCGTCCCTCCTTGGTAGTCCTAATGCATTCAAATCATTTGAATGTTCTTCTCACAATTTACCAATAAATTCTGGTTCCTTTATAAATCTTAACTTGTCCTCTGCTGCTTCCCCCTTTTTATTATTCTTTCTTATTAAATATACATATGATAATAAAAAACTTTTCATTTACCATCAATCGAATTTGCAATCTGTTAATAAAACGATGACCGAAATGAAAACGTCAAATTTTGGCGAATAGCAAATCCGTTCGTTTTGTAGAACACCCTTCAATCCGTAAAATCTCAAACTATACGGTATTCAGAACTTCGAACATTCGAAAACGGGACGTTTTGGTATTCGAACGAAAATCAGAATAGCCGTATATGAAAGTTGAAACAAAAACTACAAACTTAACGGATCGAAAGAATCTTTTACTCATAATTTTGAATGTTCAATCCAAACCACCGATATTTCCCCTCTCAGCCATAACATCATTACCAACACTGTGTCATATTCCTCTTCTCTATGTAAATGTCCTTTGATACATACATAATAATGTATCCAAAAAAAAATGCTATTGATGACTTGATTTTTAATCAGCTAATGGCTCAAAACTTATAGAAGCACATTCCAACCTACCTACCCTACACACAATTGGTTAAATACAGACCTAGGCATATATAGAAATTTCAAATTCACATTACAAATACACACAAGCAATCACACATATTATGTGAGAATTTTATTCATCGTCATCATCATCATCAACTTCACTTATTCTGTATCTATTTTTTTTTTTATTTTCAGTTGGTGCTTCACTTGGAAACATCGTTATAGCAGCAAACTTCCTCCAGATAAAAAGGCCACCAGTAACGAGACTTTTAATATCACAGCCAAATGTGCCACATTATCTGCCGTGTTCAGCCTCAATAAACTATGATCCACGTAAGTACATTTAAGTATGCTTAAAGGATAAAAATATACAAATACATGCAAACAAATGTACTCATATGTAGAAATAGATAAAAATTCCTGTTCCAAGATTCGTATACAAGATACGAATTTAAATTTTAAAGCTTACAGTTTATAAAAAATAAAAAGTCAGATAGATTTTATGGATTTTTGTTTTTATTTTCATTTAGGTTACATTTTATGTGTGTGTCTCTGTACTATGTGTGTGTGTGTACTTATGAGTTGAATTTGTCAGGGGAATAATATTTATTTCCAAATAAACATAAACAACCACAACAACAAAAAAAAAAACAACAAAATGTTATTTGAATACATATTAACATATTCAACTGTTTGGCATTTGATGATGAAATTCTATAATTTATGAGGCATTACTGCCAACATGTTGCATACGAAATATTTTTACTCTTACTCCACACGTCTACGCCCACTTCCCCCAAAAGCCAATGTTAGTTTTCAGATTCTTGTGTAGAATATGGCTTTTATATCACATTTTACTATTAATATATGTAAATACATATGTAATTGTGTGTAATTGATTATTTTAAATTACATATGTTACCCTAGAAATTACTCTCGAAAATGATTTAAAGAACATAAAAAACACTCTATTCCAAATAACCTACATATGTACGAGTACACATGTTTTTAGTTGGTAAAAACAAAAAGGAAACACTTTTTGAACTGCAACCGACGACGACGCACGGCGGATTTACTTACTTACTTAGGTCCTCAGACCTACGAAATCCGTTGGTGTTCCCTAGCGGGACATAGGGCCTCAAGTACACCTACGCGCCATCGTGTACGGTTTCCAGCGATGTGTTTGAGCTCCCTCCAGCTCTTTCCCAATCGGAATCGGTGGATTTACGCTATCACTTTAAAATGTGCTACAAGGGGCCTTCCTAGCTGATTCTTTTTGGACTTACAGCAGTCTGACGAGCTTTATTTGTTTTTAAAGTTTCGCGATTCATTTTAATATATATAAATTACGTGTCACGTTGTTTGTCCGCGATGGACTCCTAGACTACTTAACCGATTTTAATCAAATTTGTACACCGTGTGCAGTTTGACTTGATAGAAAGGATAGCTTGCATCTCAATTTATGATCGCAATTTTATATTTTTGCAAATTTATTGTCTATTATTTAACTGTTACAATTATCTATTAGCTCCAAACGATTTTAACAGATTGCAACATCTGTTGACTGGTTTGAGTAAGTATTAAATAGATGGCGCTACGTCAAACGTCCAAACGTTTCATATAAGCTACAAATTAATATAGCATAATCACCACATGCTGCTGAGGCTAAAGTATAGGTAAAATTTATTTTGTAGTGAACCGAAACAGTGAATTTTACTTTTTCAATTTTAGGTGTTAGCGTTAAGTATTATCAAATAGTTATATTTGAAATGTATATAATATGAAATTTGGCACAGATATAGATTATAGTCTTATAAAGCACGTAGGCAAATCCCGGTAAAATGCATTTTTTAGGATTAAAAATTGACCACGTTTTACATAAAAATTGAACCAATATGCAGTTATTGTTTTACATTCAGCACAACGAAACAGATGTGTTCAAAAACTTCGGTTTTCAGATCCTTCTAAAATTTGTTTTTACAGTTTTTAAAATGAAATCTAAAAACTACTGTTGGAGTTCCACAAGGCTCCGGTTATTCATCGATTATTTTCAATGCATTCATAGAAAATATTATTTCATGTGAAATTTTAATTTATTCAACAGAAGATAGTCTCATAAGATAGTCAGTCTAACTATGGTGAGGTCCTTTTAATATCAATTTGATGGTTTTGATTTCACTTAACAAAATGAAGAATTAAAATAGTGACGAGTAATATCAACAACAGTTCAGATCTCTAATTTAACCATATTTAAAGTAGTAAAATTCCTCGTTTTACGAAAAGTGGTAATAGTATTCAATAAAAGTTGTGTTTTATTCACTTGTGCATTCACTATTGCACTAGCTACGCATCAGTCAATAAAACACAGCTAAAGTAATACACAGATAAATGATTCCCTCAGATTATATTTTATTAAAAATAGCATAATTATGTTTTTATATTTTAAAAATAGCTTTTAATATAATTTCAGATGAAAATACAGTTCCTGTCAAAAGATTCATCTACATTTGGTATCGCAATGGAATCGAACTTAAAACACTGAAACAATCGAACTTAAAACACTTTGAAATTCTAAAAAATGGAACATTGAGATTGCCAATTAATCAAAAAGCCACCGGAGTTTATAAATGTTTAGTAAATGCAACAACATCAGGTCATCATTATCAAGCACTTTTGTCAGAAAGTTGTTCTGTCGAATATCCAGGTTTGTTACATTAACTAATATTTTGTTTTTTTTTTTGAGTTAATTTCTTTTTTATATTTAATTTCCAGTTCTCAAACGAATTCCATCACATTATTCAAACATAACTGCCTTACCAGGAATGCCAATTACTTTAAGTTGTCCAGTACAAAGTATACCAACGGCAAATGTCACTTGGCTGCATGAAAATATCTCAATTGAAAGAAAACTCAAAGAAAACAGGCGAGTAAAGATCGAAAAGAAAACTAATCACTTTAATTAACTCTGTTGAATTTATTTGATTTGGTGTTTTGCTTAATTTAATTGGAAAACTTTTTTAATTTTATAGATTCATAATTTTGACAAATGGGAGCTTAGTGCTGAGGAATTTGACTGAAACAGACCGAGGGGAATACAAGTGAGTATTGAAACATAAATTATGACATTCACTTACATAATTACCTGCACTATCGACATCTTCGAATTACAATTGTCATTTATCGACGAATTTAGAAGGTAGTTTGATTTGAAATTTCAACTGATTTGTCGTTGTATGTATGGTGAATTTAAATTTGACAGTTTGCAGATTTGTAAATTAAAGTTTTTTATAAATTATAGTTGTTTTTATATATGTATATATAAAATAGTTATAGTTTTACTTTTTGTTCACCAAAACGTCAATGTGAACTTTAAATTTACCTAATCAAGTTATTTGACAGTTTATGATCAGAGGAAAAACAAAATACAAATTTGTACTAAGAAAAGTGAGGAAGCATAAAAACTATTATTTTGAATCATCATTTTTAAAGGCCAGAAAAGTACTCTGATGCATTTTTTAAGTACTGTCATTGTCCAAAAGGGTTAAAGGGTGATTTTTAAGCTTCAATGAATAAAAGAGGGGACTTTTTAATTAGTTATTAACCAAGTTAAGAAATTCGTTCAACTTAAGCACCTGTTGCCATATGTCAAATAGTTTCTAGAGTTATTTTTAAAGAATTATAGTGCTAATATTATAAATTTAAATAATCATCCATAAAACAAAAGGTGCAAAAGAACAAGTTATACTTAATGCACTGTTTAAACTTCAACTTAAATCATTTACCATTCTGTTTGTCGGTCGGCGCGGTGTTGAATGATTTCCATTGAGGTTATTAAGTAATTATTATAAATAAAAACAGTTGGAGTGAAATATTATTGTTCTTACTTACATAGCAGTCTTTGGCAAATCGAAACTCATTAATTACACAATAATTAAAAGTTCAACTTTGAGTTTAAAGTGCTGTGCAAAAAAAAAAGAGCTTGAGTTTACTGAAATTACCGAAAACTTTTAAAGATACAATAGATAAATAGGGAATAAATAGAGAATCCTTTTTTTATCGAAAAGTCATCTTCGACGTTCTCTATTAAACAAATTCGTCAAACTTGGGATAGTGCCAATTCACATCAGATCCAAAAAAGTCCGATACATCCCTGGAATGTCACAATTGGTCGTGAACTTCGTGCTGGCGATTATCATCATTCAAAGCCGTCAAAACCAAACGCTTAAGGTCGTTTACAACTTCTTGACGCCTGAAATTTTGGCTTAAAATTAAAATTCTGAATAATTAATTTATATTAGTAATCTGCACTCCCATCCAACTTTCCACAATTTTAAACCTAAATTCATTGAAGACTAAGTTTACGGGTAGTCCTCGTGACATGTCATAAGATTTGACTATTTCTTCTCAAGAACGTCATTTAGATTTAGCAATGAACTGTAAGAGTTCAAACTCACTTGTTCGTTCTAAGCTATTAAGCCATTCAATTTTGTGGTTCTTCAAAAAAAAAATAAAGAATTTTTTCCACAGTACTGTAAGAATTAAGTTAGCGTGTTCCCAGCACTTAATCATCAAATAAAATGCAGTACAATTTTTCACTCTTTATATAGGGCTAAGGAGAACAAAATAAAAAATCATCATAACAATCAGTTTGGTCATATCTCCAAACCCACTCGACCATTCAACATCATCATCATTGCATGATCCGCATTCGCGGCATTTGCGGGGCTATTGTAATTTAGTGTACAATTTAAAATATTTAACGAGTTCTAATTACGTATAATAAATTAAAAGCTACAACAAATCTGCACTTAGTGCAGCCGGCCGGGCCGGCAGAGCAGACCAGAGCCTATCTCTCTATTTAAATTCACAAACCAGTTCAAGTCCCGAGTCCAATTGTGTGATTCCATATCATGAGAGATTCAAAGAGATGGGAATTTATTTAGGTACTCCACTTGGCATGACTTAACTTAGTCAGTACTGACAGACAGAGTTAAACTATTGTAATCTTTAAGCTGGTCTGATGTGCTATCCATGGCGGGATGGTGATGGCGATTGCGATGGCGGCATCAGAGCTAATCTGGACGGAACTAATTGTTGAAAAACCATACTTTGTTTCATGTCCTAGACACGAATCACGAAATGTAGATAAAAACGCTAAGCTAAGGGCAGCTAGATGGATTTCACGAGTCATAGCCATAGGCACTCTTTAAATGCACTTTGATTAAAGGAAAGGTGTGGACTTTGTTGCGTGTTGGTTTTTATTTATTGTTTAGACAACAAAAGCATTTGTTTTTGTAGAACCCTAATGGTTCATTCATTAAAAACAAAAATCGTATCTTAATCCCCTCGTTTTTTTTTTTTCTTAATTGCAGATGCATTGCTCGAAACACTTATGCCGAAAAGAAACATCGTCAATTCAAACTCACCATAAACGTGGAACCAGCAAATATCACCAACAACTCATTTAAACCATCTTCCAAGTACAAACTGCTTCCCCCATTGCAAGATGATGTTCATTACATTCCATCTGGAACGAATCTTCGACTTCGCTGCTTCGGAACTTCAAATTCCATAACAATTGAATGGTGGTTTGGAAAATCTCTCGATTTGCAGCAAAAGAATCTAAGCAATAACAGCAGAGATTTTCATATACGAGATGCAAAAGTCCTCACCGATGATGGGTTTTATAGATGTGCGACAAAAGATGACTCGCAGATTTTTCAAGTAATTGTCACCGAACCACCAGTAATTTTGCAGCCTCTGGATTCGTATGAGAGTTCTCTGGCAGCATTTGTTAATTACTCATGCTCGGCTGAGGGCAACCCAAAACCGGAGTTTTCATGGTAGGTTTTGATATTGTCAGGGATTCATGTTCTGGAAGTACTATAAACTTGTTTATTTCAGGTACCACAATGGAAGACCCATTAGTAAGGACAGCTATACGACGAATGTCGATCGAAATGTCCTGACTATCAAGTCTTTTGATATTGCCAATGTCGGCATCTATCAGTGTTTTGCTAAGAACATTGCTGGCGAAACCTATTCAGCTTCCTTGTTGCGCTTGTCGAAACGAGAAGATTTGAAAATCATGCCAGATCCTCTGAAAAATGTTCGATGTTATGCTATGAACTTTGACACAATCAATGTGACCTTCCAAAGTGCAACTTCGGTAAGTTTATCTGGCTTTTCATTCCCTCAGTAACTAATTTTTGACATTTCTTTCAGCTTTTTTTGATCACAGTACATTTTGTACAGAAGAATCCGTTTCGCTGGGAGACCAAGCCTCTGTTGCAACTACACAATTCCCAACATGTCGTTATATCCGGTCAAATGCCAACTTATGAACCTTTTGTCATCCTCATCAGAGCCTTGTTGCCCATATCCTCAATATGGTACAATAAGGAAAGCGTCGAGGAAACCATGCAAAGTTCCTTTTTAAGCGAACCAACATTTTGCTGTACTCAAGGACGTAAGTTTGACTTTTAATGTCATTGTCATCACATTTTTATTTGGAGATATTATAACTTTTGACTTTTTTCTCTAGTACCCATTCGAGCATTTCATTTATCAGCTGGTGTTTTCATCACCTGGTCCAAGCCAATGCTAGAAACTAAATACTTCATTGTTCAGTTTTCGATTGCACTCACTCGTCCGCATCCGCAAGAGTTCTTCAAGGAATCCAGTCTACAGGGAATTTCATCATCGGTCACAATAACTATGGTTCCTAGAGACATTGAAAACAATCTTCAAGAAGTTTTTCCTCTAAACGAATCAGACGCAAGAGATGTCCTTAGTCGAGCCCAAGTTACTAGCAACGATTCCGATGATGATGAAGATGTCTTTAGCATAATTGTCCCAGCCAACATAACTGGATTGCTTCTTAAGAATTGTCAAATTGCTAAACTTCGTGTCCTAATCATAACAAACGAAAACGAAAATCTCCAGCAAGACTTTCGATTTGTCCAATGGAAAATTGTAAATTAATTTCAATTGGTATATCAATTCTTTTGTTTAAATTTAAATTGTTTCTTCCAGATTGAAAACGATACTCAAGATACTACTTTAGTACCATTTCGAGTCCTCAATGTTGAACCTCGAAGTATTTCGTTTACTTTTAACGAAAATTTCGAAGACAAATGCGTAAGAGTGTGTTATTTTGCTTATGAAATTCAAGATTTTGGAACGAATAGGCCAACATGTGAAGATATGTAAGTTGTATAAGTAATAATTATTAAATAAAGAACCTTGTTTTAATTTGATGATTTTTTTTTTCAGGACAATAACATCATTGAAGTTGGTGTTAAGACATCTTAAGCCGAGAAAGAATTATAAAGCACTCTTTTCCAATTGTACCAATTATCTTCCATATGGAGAAGCTGATGTTCAAACCGTACCAGACCGTAAGCATTTTCCCTTTTAAGTTTTATCTACATTAATTAATGTTAAATTAATTAAAATACTCAAAATATTTTTTCTAGCTCCTGGTACTGTAACGAATCACAAAGTAGCCAACGATGGTGGTCTTAAACTAAGCTGGGATCCACCAACTAATGCCAATGGGAAAATTTTTTACTATAGCATCTTTTGGACAGTCAATAATGCGACTCACGGGGCTAATGTCAGTTCCAGTGAGACTTTTTTCAAGGTTAGTAAAGAATGTTTATGGTTGTGATGGTATGAGTATATTTAAAATGTTTGTTTATTTTAAAGTTCCCCAACATAACTGAGCGAGAAGAAGTAAATGTTACAGTTCGTGTGGTGGGTGAAAATGGCATAGGAGCGCCCATATTTTTCGATCTTCGTAATTGGTCCCGCAATACGGATGAAAGACGCTCAATATTAGACACTTATCTTGGCGTAGCTATCGGCTGTGCACTTTCAACTCTGTGCATCTTGGTCTTTAGTTTGATATTCATATGCCAGAGGCATCGATTTAAGATGCGATCGGGGCAAATACAACTAACGTCTCAATCTGAATCGAATATCGGCGCTGCCAGTACACCTGGAGGCAATACTGAAACAACCGGCTTGGGAGGATTCCTTGGAGACGGTGGATTGAGTGGAGGCTTGGGCGATAGTGGTGCGCTTCATGAGTACCATGAAATGCGTACTTTAATACCGAAATCTCAGCAGTTTCAATTTCTCAAGGATATGCCTCAATCACCAAAACAGCAGCTTCCCAATGGCAATGGAAACTGCCCCCGACGAAATGATACCAGCTCAGAATGTATATTTGCCGAAACAGAGCTGGACGATGAGCCAACATCTTTATCTAGTTCGACGCCTCTATCGAAAGTACCACCGCAACGAAGAACTACTAACGATGATGCTGCTCTGTATTTCATTCCTGTTGCAACAAAGAATCATCGACAAAAAAATAATATCGAAGTTGAATATGCGAATCCGAAAAAATTGTTTTCGGATCGTTTTGCTCTGAATAAAATAAGTTCCTCACCGAATTTCTTCAATGGTGACAATTGTAGCAGTGTTAGCGGTGGCTGCAGACCTTTAGCTAGACCTGAAGACTGTAGCCGCCAACGACACACAAACCGTCACAGCCAACGGCAGCCAGCAGCATCAGCAATGCAAAATGGCTGCTCCCACTATGTAAATACAACAAACAATAGAAATAGTTATAGTAGTTCTAGTAATAATAGTAAGCCAAACCAACAAAAACCTCCACAAAAACAACATCCTATTGATCACGTAAATCATTCCATTGACAATGGTGTAGCATCGTTGTCAGAACCGAAACTTTTTGCAACCATCAATAATGGCGAAAGAAATCCTGATTCTAAGGTAAGTTAACTTTTTTATGTATAAAGTACACAAGTTTTTTTGTCAACGCAAAAACGTTTTATTATTTTTGATGCCAAAGTTTGTTGTGTTAAAAATTATGTTCCACATACGCCCTAGTGTCTAGTTTAACAAGAAAACATAAACACTTGCTATTTTGACATATGTAAATACAATTGACTCTACAGGCATTCGTTTTAAATTGAATATTTTAATCCTGCCTAATTAGAACTGAAAAAAATAATAAACCAAGACAAGAGTTTTTTTTTACATACAAATATTTAATTTCGAAATTATCCTATCAATTTTTAAATTAATAACCCAACATTGTAAATTGTATGAGAATTGTCAAATACGTTACAATAAGTGAAAAAACAAACAAACATAATTCATTATCCAATAAAAATAATCCGTAGACATCTAATTTGAATTCTTAAAGTCTAAGTTGAGTCAAAAACTGATCTACCTAAAAAGAAAAGAAAAACAAACTTGTAATTATTTGACATATGACTTCATTATCTGAGGCAATTTTAGAAAACGTGAAGTAAACTGTCAAATATAATTTTAATTTTTGTCGTAGATGTTATTAACTTTAAATACAATTGCAATCGTCTTCCTAGCATTAAAACTGTTCGTTTACCATTTATCTATTTTCTTAACAGTGAATCTGACATTTAAGCGAACCTGACGTTTATGTTCAATAGTTCCACAAATTAAGATGTCGAACATTTTTGGATATCAAACAGTTCTGATTTTGAAGTAATATTCTAGACACGTTTTAAAATGGCATTTTTGAAGTTTGTGACGTTTTCGAAAACAGCTTAATCAATACTTACACTTCTATCCCATCGGGCGTCCATGTCCGAATAGAAAGTATCCCAATTGAGATTTCTTGGTATTTGTGATCTTTGTGATGTCAAATCGATGATCAACATGAACATTAGAAAGTCCAAAAGTCGTATTGTACCAAAAATTATATTCTCCCATATAATTACGCCAGTATTAATAAATACCAAAAAATTCTGATGAACATAACTTATTATCATCACCAAATTTCCCACCAATATAAACAATACATTCAATTGAAACATGTAATGGAATTCGAAGAGAAGTCGATGAATTTTCGAATATATCGCTGAACATTCGTCAAGTTCTTCAGAGAACTCACACAGAATCGACATTTGTCGATAATTTGTTATTTTTGTCGTTGACATTTCCGATTTCGTGATACGTTGAGCAAATCCAATCACATGTTTTCCAATCCTTCGATACATTGCCGATGACAGTAGATAGCCCAATGAGTGAACATATAAGAGAAACAAAGCTGCAACGGCTTCGGCATACACGAATATGCAGAGAAATGGAAACAAAAACTGATTGTCACTTGCTGTACGTAGAAACTTGGGAATGTCAAAGACAAGTGCACAAATGTCACTGGCAGCTCTTAGCGGAATGATTACATAGATCTCGTTGCCGAACATACTGCTATCTGCAGTGAATGCTTTTATGCGGCTAATAAGTTCTATGATCTCATTCATTATTCTGTTGAATTGTTTATAGCGAGTAATCTGCCAGCAAAGTAAAATGACAGAATAGGCATGTATTATGAGGAGATGTGTCAAATGTATAAGCCAAAGGTCTGGGCGATACACAATCAGACTTTTCATCAAAGTCAGGGGCAATGAAAGTGTCAATGTCAAAAGTGACAGAATCCGATATGTTATCGAGAATATGTGAATTTTCAGTGCGTATTTAATTCGGTGATTTTGGGTGATTTTGAAGTTCACCATGCCACACACACAAGCGCAGTAATATAGGATTTTAAATAAAACCGTTGTTTTCCAAAATTTATGCATCGTTGTAGTTGAGTTGCAAACGAAACGAAAGCCCGAATGAATAACATAAGCTTTTACAACCTATAATCCATATTGGGAAAGACAAATTAATTTAATGTTATCAATATCCGATATTAATTAATTAATAAATGAGTGTTCTCTTTCAGTTTTTGTAGGAAAATGTATTGAAATAAATATATACTTACATATAAATAAACCTTGACTCAGTTCTTCTCTTGGCTCTCTAAATCCATAAAAAATATGTTTAAGTCCCATATACAATTGCAACTAATTACCTAATGGAATTTTTTCCTAATTAATTGTTTCTTATAGTCTTTTCATTTAACGTGCATATACTTAGTGTATTATTGTTCACATACAAAGTACCGCACTTATAATGTCCTCGTTGAACGAGAGTATATTGATTAAAAACTGAAAATATTTATTTGGTGATGGAAAATCATACGAGACCAAATTACAAATTACGAATGGACGTAGTTGCGAACTGTCAAAACATAACTTTTTATTTGCAAAATGTCAGCTGTTGTGATTTCGAATTGAAATTTGGGAAATTTCGAAATTCGAAATAGATATACTTATTCGTAAATTGCTGTGGGGCCCAAATAGTGGATTGTCGGGATTTAAACCAGACAGGCGCCAATGTGAACATATTTCTTTTCTTCAGGATTTAAAATTTAAATACTTTTTTATTTTTAATTATAATTTTATTATAAATTTTTCAGAATCATGCCCTGTTTCCCGATGACACCGAACGTCTATTCGAACACACACAATTTCATCCAACAAATTCCTCAACCTTAGATAGAAACGATGGACAAGTCAAGAGCTTCCGAACATCCCCAGCGGTGTCGGCCATCAACAACAATAACACACTGTCATGGAACACCAAACAGCCATCCAATGACGACGAATACGATCATCGACATCGACACAATTCATCGGTAGCTCCTCTAATTAGAAACAACAGCACAATTGGTTCCGAAGCATCTTTTTCAGTAGTAGTTGTAGACGATCATCCTAGCAGTAGTAGTCCTGATGATGTAGCCTTCAGTAATCACCATCATCATCATCCCCATCACTATCATCATAACCACCACCATGACTCGGATAGTTCTATGAATAATCCCCTACTGAAAACCAATTGGAACCATCGAAGGCCAAATGTAGATCCGAATGGATAGAGGAGCGCGCCGCCTATTTCACCAATAACATCGATGTTTAGAGAATCCATAATGAGATTCTCCTCACTCAACGCAACCAGATACGTGGGTTAGGAAAGTTGCGATATTATGGTTGTTATACATTCCAGCTGTTGAAATGTGTTTTAAAATTGTTTTTGAGCCGAATGCTAAATTGATAAAATAAAAGAAAGAAAATTCGAAGAAATGAGTAAAAAATATTTATAAATACGAGTTTATATGTAATTTTTAAATAATTTTAAATGTTAACATTGAGGAAGAGAAAACATTTTTGTCTTTTCAAAAAAAAAAAAAAAAAAGGGTGATTTACTGTGAAATTGAAATTGAGGCTTCTATATTTTAAAAGAAAAAAAAAAGAAAGCAGATACTACTATTTTGTAATAAATCAGCTCTTTTATGGTGTCCTTTCTAGAGATCTTTTGACAATTTTCTATAAACCTGATTTTAATAATTGTTTTTCCAAAAATATGTATGTAACAAAGTTCGTCTTGTTGAGGCTAGAGAATTCTATTTATCTTTCAATGTTCTTAACTTCACTTTATATATAATTAATTAAAACAAAATCATAGAAATGGATATCTCAATAATTGAGCTGAATTTATTTATTTCGGAATGCAGGATATTAGGGATATGAATTAGATTCGAAACAAAAACCTTTTAAAATTTTATATAAATATATAGTTTTTTAAGTAATTTTTAAAAGTAATTATTGGAAATTTATACTTGAATATTTGATTACTTTTTTCTTCAAAATTATAATTTACATTTAAGAATTTTTATAAGTATTTTGACTCTCACTGAAATTGTAAAGTGTTTTGGTCATCACAATGTTTCTTCTTGTTTTTAATACAATACATGTTCAAATTCAATATACAATACATGCACATATGTATGTAATTAAATGGACAAAGAACAAAGAAAAATAATTTGTATTAGAAAAAAACAATCTAAAGTACATATTTGTTATACTTTAACTTATTTTATTCAAAATTTTTAACGTTTTCTTTATAATTTATTTTTTTGACTGTCCAATTTTCGATTCTTTTTTCTATTGACATTATGTACAATTCCCAACAGTTTAATCTCGTTAAATTTTAAATCTGCTTTTAGAACTTTTATGTTATATATTTAAAATTTGTTTTCCAGAATTATGAAATAATTGCAAATCTCAGTTAAAGTCTTATAAAGTATAAGATTGTTTCTGTGCATTTTACTCTAAAGTTCTATCAATTTCTTTTCTATTTTCTAAACTTCTCAGTACTTTGGACGAAATACCACATAAAATCCCAATACTTAAGTGTAAATGAACAAAACTAATATAAAAAATACTTGAGTGAATCCGAGACTTCACAAAATTAATAATTTGTGATCAGTGATCAATTGTCAATTTCGTTGCTTCAAATTTAACCAATGATCAATATTTATCACTTGTTTTGAACGTGAATAGATTATCTTCACTTTCAAGCAGTGTAGGGAAATATTTCTAAATTTCATTATGATTAGTTTTTTTATTCTTAAAAACATGATATATCTTCTCAAGCTTAATGTTGCTTAACTTAAAAAAAAACATAAACTTAATTTTAAATAAGGAAACATAAATATTTCAGTGAGAATCAAAATAAAAGTATTCTGTAAGTTAAAAATTGTTTTTTTTATTAAATATCTAACTTTTAATCCTAATAATGATTGGCATTTAAATTTTAAACAAAAACCACAAAAAACTTATGTATTTTAAGTTCAAAATAACAAACTTGTATCAATATGCAATAAACAAAAGCAAAAATAAAACAATTATAAATTTTATTACTCACTAAGCTCCTGACATTTAAAATAGCATGGCAAAAATAACATGATAGTTAATAATTATTATGTACATACATACATTACATATAAAAATGAAAAAAAAAAATAGAAATAATTGTACCTGAACCATTTTAAATATTCATTAAATTAAAATAAAATAAACTATCTTTAACAATAGTTTTTTTTATTAGCATCAACTTGTTTTTCTTTTTAAATCAACAAAAAAAAGCAATTCAACTTACACACAATTAAAAAACAAAACAAAAATTTAATACAAATATTTTATAACGATATTCGATTTTAAATTTTGTAAAAAAAAATACTTTCCAAAACTATATAGATAGCCTTAAGAACAAATACAAAATATAATTAAAAACCGAAACAAAATCATGCAGTAAAGAAGTTTTTTGAGTTAATTTCTCATTCATTCGGATGATTTATTCAATTTTTGATACGAGTATTCTATTCCAAGTAAAAATTCAATATTTGACAAACAAAAGTACCTAAAACATAAAATATATATTTAAAACCCAGTGTGTTCAAAAACTAAAAAAAAACTTTAACTTATATAAAATTAAAAATGAAAATAAAAATCAAGCAATGACAAATTGTGTTAGGTAGAAAATGGAATTAAATGAAAAGAGTGTACATAAACCAAAAAGTATAGTTAAAAAAAAGACAACAAACAGTATACATACAACAATAAAATAGCAATAGATTACCGCCAGCAAACCACATTCCATAATTTTATTAATATAACAATATTTATATTAATAAAATACTCCAAACAATGTGAATTTTTATTATTTTTAACAATGAAAATTTACAAGTGCAATACAACCATGTAGCTTTAAACCAATAGTACCTATATAATATATTTTTGTTTTTATTTGTCTCTAATTTATTTATAATCCTTACAACTCTTTTTATTTTTGTTCAGTTTCACTTGTCGTGATAAATAAGTTTTATTACATTTTATCTGTGTTCAAATTGTCCGAATGTTTTTTTCTCTTTTCCTTAAATACAAAAAATGAGTGAACACTTAAAACTTCAAGCTGCATTTGTTCAAAATAAAAAAAAAATGAGTACTTTAATTTAAAACATTCCAACTTCAATATTCCTGGTCAATATGTAGATAAATAATAAATAAAAAATCGAAAAGAAGTTCTTCTTTGTTGTTGTGTAAGTGAATATGGTATGTAAAAAAGTATAAATAAAAATAAACAATAAGTTTGTAAATTCTCATCCATTAAGTTAATTCATCCTCCATTTTTAAACTTCAAAAGCTTATTAATAAATATTTTTTTAATGCAGTATTTAATTCAATTAATACAAAACACTTTTATATTTTAAATATTATATTTTTATTTTTAAATGATAATAATTGTTTTTTTGTTAAGAAAAAAAGCTCTCTTTAGTTTAACTTTCTATTTATAAATAATATATTATATATATACAAAAACATTATGTATATCTACAACTCGAGATGAACAAAAAAAAACTTTAATATATTGTCACTGACTATTTAAAAAAAAAAGAAAATAATTTCATATTTTGTTTACTACCGTTTTACTTGTTTTAAAACAATTATTATAATTATTATTGTTTTATTTTGTTTTAAAGAATTGTTATCTACCTCAGTTTTTATATTCATACAAATATATTAATTAAAAAATAAATTATGTTTATTTTTTGTGTTAATGCCGTTAAATTGTTTCAATTTTTTTTTTTTAATTTTTGTCTTTTACTATTGAATGTACTTCATTAAGTTTAATTTAGAACAAACAAAAAATTGTAAATTTATTTTAAAATTGTCTTATATTTCTATTTTAATGTTTCTTTTACTAAAATAAATCATATTATATTAAGTTTAAATAAAATTTCACTTTTATTACTAAAATCATATGAATTTAATTTTTTTGAAAATTAAATATTTAAATAAACGCTCAAAAAAGATTTTAAATTGACAAAAAAGTCTTAACATTGGTAATATTTTTCTAAAAGTTATTTTATTTTTGTTAAGTAAAGCTTGCAGTAACTTAATAAATTATGGTTTTTACAAAAGGCCCCTGTGAAATGGTTATAAATATTTTTTAATTAATTATGATAAATAACACGTATGTACATACGTATGAATATTTGGCATATTTGATTTTGCATTTTAACCAATATTGTTGTTTTTGTCAATGCGGCCTTGACATTAATTATATTATTTGATTGTTTTTTTTTTTAATTTTTATAAAAACAAACAACATGACGAACTTGATAAATTTAATACAAAATTAATATTGAATACAAGAAAAATATATATATTTTAAACTTAAAACAATTACGAGTAATTGATATACGTTCACTTAAACCTGTTTGTTATATAAAATGAGAAAATGTGAAATGAAAATCTATTTTGAAGAAAATATAAAAAGAAGAAATAATACATTACCATGAATTTGAGAGAGAGAAAAAAAAAAGAAAAACATATTGTAAACATTTTATTTTATAAGAATTTTCTAAGAAAATTTTAATAATAAAAAAAAAATGAGAGAAAAGAAATAAAACACAAAATGCAAAATACAAATAATAAATATAAAAAAAAAGTTTATTCTTAGTTTTTTGCTCAATAGGTATGCTCAAATGTATTGATCGAAAATTATTCAGGCAAATAAAACTTATTAATCTTTTTCTTAGGTATCAAGTAAAGTGGTAAGCTACGGTGAAGACCTTGCCAAATCCGTTTAGTCTTTGTTCATCAAATATATTTTTTTATTGAGGAACCGACTCGATGAATATCTCTTGAAATATTCTTTTGCTGCTGAGTGTTACAATCTATTAAAAGTCTTTTTTCCATTTCCTGTGATTTGTGCACATAAAACTGTCGGTTGTATTTTGTAAATATTAGAATATTACCTGGCGTATACTTACTACTATTATTTCACTGACGATTTGTAATTTTGTAACCATTTACCACTTAAGACGAGAAATAGCAGAACAAAGTCAATTGTACCAGCAAGTTTGGATTTAGACTACCATGTATGGCAAATTTCTTTTGACTATTACCAAAATTGTATTCAAACAGCGAGTACTAAGCATCACTTATTTAACCAATATTTACATTTTTTGTTATTTATTTTAATAAGCTCAACGACTTTATTTTTTTAATAACCATAATTATCATTCTTATGTAGGCTTAATTTAAAAAATTCTAAATTAAATTTTTAAAAAATCTTAAATTGGCTTATTTCGATAAAAATACATTCCTATGTATCGCTTATTTTTATAGCATTTTTAAGATAAGCATGATTATTTTTTTCGTTCACAAAAAAATAAATGCTATCATTTATGACAAAAAAGAGCTGTCCAAAAATTGTTTTGTTCTCATCGAAATTGTTTGCTCAAGACGAAGTCGATGATCCATCAGATGAATGTGTTGATGTTGTCGAAGATGAACTCGATGAACGTGATCTTCGACGACGTTTCTTTGACTTTTTGTCCCTAATCACTTCATAACTTGGCAAAGTTGAATCGCTTGCCCATGACGGAGATGTTGTCGATGATGATGAAGATTCTTCGGTCACCGCTTCAAAAACTTTATTTTTTTTTGTTCCGTTGTTTCTATGAGAAAAAAAAAAATAAAACGAAAATAAAAGAGAAAAGAAAAATGTTCGTTTTTATTTTGTAACTATTAATGAACAAGGATGCTAACCAACTTTTTATCAACCCGATGATCGGCTTTGTCTGGCTTCTTCTTAAGACGCTTCATTTTAATGTCAGATTCACTTGGTGAAGTACTCGGGTCTCGTTTAGGTTTCTTTGGGGGTTTCTTGTCTTTGCGTCGTGTTCCGGGCTTTTCATCTAGAATTCGAGTTGAGTGGAGGTTTTGAGAACTTGCTGTAGAATAACCGGTATCCTTGCGGGTGCGGTATTTATTTTGTCTGCAAAAAAAAGAATGTTTTGTTAGGGATTTTGTGTATCTTAAGAAAAATTTTACAATATGTTTAAAATTTCTTTTGAGAAGAAACAATTTTTTTTTTTAATTTCATTGTATTACTTACTTTTCTTTTTTTGGTTTTTTCTTTCGAACATACTCATCGTCACTATAATTCTTTGCCCTAAAAAAAGGAAAGAAAAACAGTTTGTATTTAGAAAAGTAACCCAAAGGCAGATGAAATCCAGATAGAGAATTTTGTGTAAGTAAAGATCAAGTGTCAAAGTCAAAAATGCTTGACCTAATTTTCTAAAACCTTAAATGCCAGAAAATTTACCAAAAGCCACTAAGTTTAAATATATTTACCTTTTTGATCTTCTTCTTGACTCTGTGCCTCTTTCCGATATCACATAAACATCTGTCAGATCTCCTGATCCTCGTCGTCTTGTTTTATTTATTTGAGATTTTCTCAAAGCCTTACTTTCTTTTCGTGCTTTCCAAAACTCCGAATTAACCACGTACAACCTGTACAGTTGTAGGACAATCACCAAAGAGTTTTTACCTTAAATTGGATTCAAAATTTATTATTTTAATACGCTCAAATTGATTTAAATATTTTTTTTTTCTTGATTTGGACTCAAGGTTTTCAAATTTTTATAATAAGTTCTATTAATTTTTAACTTCACTCCAAACAAATACTTACATGTAAAAAACACATTCATATAATTAATAATTTTATACTGAAAAATAATCAACAATCTAAAGGTCAAAAACGGTGCATCTTGAAGAATAACGTTTAAAACTATTCCCCAAATGTCAATGCCACAGCAACAATTATTGCAACAGTCGTGATTTCTTCAATGAAAAGTACATTAGTATCTTAATAAGAATTTAATTATTTTTTTTTATTAAAATCTTATAAACTTACTCATTATCTCGTGGACCACCTCCACGTGATCTCCTAGCTCTGGTTGCTGACAAAACTATTGTAAACTGTAACAAACTCCATGACCAAATTCCCAAAGTTAAATAAACCAAAAGTGGTATTTTGGCAATTGAATCATCTTTGTACGAATCAAAAAATTCAATTATATCGGCTGCTGTGCCTGTTGATAACAAAAGTCAATTGATAAAACTTTTTTCATCAAATAATATAGTTTTTACCAATATACACCAATAGAAGCTGACTCAGTTGATCTCGAGTAAGATCACCCTTTGGCAACAACCATCTTCCAACAATCAAAATTAACATTAAGAATTGTTCGATCAATGTTGTCCAAGTGTCAACATTGATACTAGGCATATCAATTCCCGTATTTCCCAGAATATCATCAATAGTTCCTAATGGAGATGAATCAAGTGAATTATTTGTGGGAATATTGTTCTTGCCGGCATTGCGACGATCGACTTTGTCCAATTCTAAAAGCCATATTGCCGGCACAATGCTGCCCAAATAAAGGAAGACTGATGGACAGAACCTTTTGGAAGAAATCAAAGGAATATACATATTTCATTAAAATCATCATTTAATGCATTTTTTAACTATAATCTATAAAAATAGTGTCCCAAAAACATCGGAAAATTTATTTGTAATTACTTTTTTTTTAAATTACAAATACATTTTTTAAAGATCCAATACTCGCTTATCATAAGCATTTTTACGAATAATTGTAATATATTTAAATTTGAACGAGTTGATTGGGTTTGTTTTCAGTTTTTCAAGTACAAGATTTTTAATCAACCCATACTTTGTATGATATTTTCCAAATGTGACTGCCAATTCCATAAAACTTATTCTATGTACATTCAAACTACATACCATCAACATTTTTTTGGAACACTTAAGGAATTAAATTCCACCCACAACGTCGCCATATTTTTTGCAAATGATACGTATACGTCACCGTGTCCCAAAATAAAAAATGTTTAAAACTGTGACAGAAAATCGTAGGTTTAAAAAACATGGTTTAAGGTTATATGGCCTACTTCTTGCGGACCCTCTTCAAGTACGTACATATAGTTAATTCGAAAGTACGATAGCTTAAACAATGCAATAATTTGAACATGCTGTAGCTTGAACAGATAATTTTTAAGGCTCTTTACGGTGGTCTTTTTATAGCTTATTTAATAAGTTGAATTATTAAGATATTTGGTAATAGTGATGTTATTATGGTGCATTGAATTGTAACTGATTTCGTGGTTATCGATTTAATTGAGAAACTGATCGACGGTAAAAAAAAAGAACATCCTCAGAATTCACAGTTCACCAAAATCTCAGAGAAAGTGCGCTGAAAAATGTTCTGTGTTTTTTATCATTAATGTACAAACATAAATTTATGATACGAATCAATTGAATTTTTTTATTGTTTATAGTAACTTCAAAAATCCAATAACTAAAACAGGCCTCTTTTCGTATGTGTTCAAGTTATAGCTAGATTCCACTTATTTCATTATTTGATGTTTAAGGAAAATCCAATGACTAGTCAAATTGAAATTTTTATCAAATCTGGTTTTATCAATCAGATTACAATCTTTATAGACTTTCGGCCATCAATGATCATCACTTAAATCACATTGTTCATCACATTTTTGACGGATAACCGCGTTGCACAACTTCGGAGGATTCAGATTCCACAAAATGATTATGATCGATTCCAACTTCAGCTGTAAAAAGCTCCGTTGTTTGCTTTATACTCATTGATATTCTGTTTTTACTGCTAGTATCTAATCGAAATTTTTATAATCGCGTTTGAAATTGTTATATGTTTAGTGCCTGGTTACACGAGCGCAAAAAAGAATTAATTCACGAAAGAGAACGGATGATTTTTAGAAAGAAGGAAAGGGATGGAAAAAAATGCCAAGTTTCGTCTTTTTCCTCATTTTCAGATATGAGTTTTGCCTTAAAAATCATGTTTCTTTCTCAAAACGTTCTCTTTTTGGCAGAAATTCTCATTTTATTTTTGCCGGCGAAGGAGAAGGTTCACTGAAATTTGACTTTTTTTCTATGATTTATATCCTGTTGCTGCCCATAAATTCTAATGAATTCTTTTGTTTTTATCATAACTGTAACCCAAATGAAAACTCTAACAACATAAAAAACAATGAACACAAATTAATAACACAAGTTTTAAACAAAACTTCATGTGACTTAGTTCACACAAGTTTTTAGTGTTTTAATTTCCGATTCTTCTTGTGAAAATGATTTTTTTTCCATTTGTGTAACCAGGGTCTTAAAATAGCATTTTTGCTCAAAAGAAAATGACAACACGAAAAAAAACCTGTCAAATTGCGCACAGCTTAAGTCAACGAATAACATCCTCTATCGAATTTTGGCATTGAGCTAGCACAGAGTCATCTGTTATTTATCTTGAAAGCGTCTCCACCCAAAATGAATGCCGCCTTGGTTTTTACATACATTTCTAAACATCCATATACTCGTATACATAAATGTATGTACAATTTAAATATTTCTAGTAACTACTCATTTACAAAATTAAAATGCAGTAAGACACATGTACTTGCTGGGCAAACTATAAAAGTCCCTCATTTTGACAGTTTTTATAGGTTGTCAAGTCTTTTATATGCCTGAGGTAATATCAAAGTTTTCCATTGGTCATTTTTTAAGTATTCCATAATAATAAAAATAAATTGATTTTTTAGATTTGCTCCTATTTATGCAAAAACTTATACAATTTTCATCTGTTATTTTAATTTGTTTGTATCATATCAAAAATAAAAGCAAATGAAAATTTTAAAGTTTCACCACAGTTCCAGCTGCGAAAAAGAAAGACGACTAGAGTGACATTCCTCACGGAATGAAAACTCCCATTTCTGTCAGTTTCACTTAAGCGAGTTGCGCGGAAGACCATCACCTTTTCGAAAACAAAAGCTAAGCAAACTTCTATGCGACGTTACTTTATAAAGTATTACAGAGTTAGACCTTATATTTGCAGTCGGTTACTTTATCCACTGCGCCATTTCTACCATTGATTGATTACAAATTGGCGATAAATATCCGATTTATTACTCATAGACGAGTATGTAGTCGTATAATACCATTAATCACCTCAGGTCCCTTTATAATTTAGATTAAAGATTCATTCCAGTTAATTTGAGATCCTTAACTATCAGATCTTTTCGCAAGCTTTCACCTATCTACATACTACATATGTACATCTTTACACAATATAAACAATTTAAATTAACTACCGCACTCTAACCGCCAAATAAAATTATATATCACTTAATTAAAAGTTGCAATTTAAATTGACCGATGATGTTTGTTTTCTTCGTTTATCGCTTACCACGCGCCACGCCGCCACCGACGCCGCGCCGCTGGTATTTCATTGAAAACCATCAGAGTTTATTAATCTTATGTAAAGGTGTAGAGAGGGGTGGGATCTATACGTATACTCATGTACATAAGTATAGTACCTACATACATACACATGATAAAACCGCTATATTCTACGAGAATAATTCCCTTCCTTTCGTTTTAACTTCACAAAGAAAATAACGATTAAACTTTGACTCTCCCACTTAAAAGGATTTCTCAAATAGGAATTACGTAATCCAGGGATTTTTTTTGAATCCATTTAAGACTCAACACAGATTCAATTCGATCACACGCACTAAACTGACTCCCCAAACGTGTTTTACACCTAATCAAACGGATATCCGGTGGTGTTTCCGTTTATTCAAATTTCTCTCAACTTTTTCACCAACACTCGATTGGATAAGTTAAAGACATGCAAATTTACCATCGCCATTCCTGATTCTTCTTGATTGCTAGTGTGAATATTCCCTCGAGCAGGAGCAATGCCAACGGTCCACACAGGGACCAGTAAATAATGTGGCCCTTATTTTCTGTCACTTGCCAAATTGCAATTAAACTATGTGCACTGAATATGAGACGGGTTAGGATTGCTTTGATTGTCGATATGATTTTTGCCATTTTTTGCTAACTGTAACTGTAAAATAACCCCCGCTCTATGATATCACATTTTATTTTGAACACACTGCAAGGAATTGTATGAGCGATATCCTTTAGTCTGTATCTTTTTTTTTCAGAACCGTGCGACGCGAGTGAACACCTGACCGCAACTAAATTGAAATTCTAGACCTGGGGTTACATTTTGCCCGAGTCCTTTTGTGACGATGATGATGATGATGGCTAGTAAATACTTTTGATTTCTGCCGCACTTTGATGGGTCACAAAACAGATAGCGATGACTGCTCCTTTAAGTTAGTTGAGTTTTTTAAAGGCAAGTTCCCATTCGTATACCGTGTCGTCGGTCGTGCTGTGTTTGTTTAGGAGGTGGAAATGGCGCGTCCGCGGGTGGGACATTAATGTATATGGTATCGATATACTATGCTCGTACTAACTCGTACACCCTTGGCCATCAACTTGGCTTAAACTATGTATGTCGGTAATAATAATGTATTAATTGTCTTTGTCGTGGATTTTTTAGCGCCCTCCATCAGTCTTAACGATTATATATGTGTTCGACTTGTGCATGGTTTGTTTAAGAGATTCATTGAGTCAATCCTGCAACAAAGCGTCCTGAAATCAAAGGGTGGGAGGTGGCACATGTTTGAGTAGTAAGAAAAAGGGCATGGAAGATGAATTAAAAACAAAAAGCACTAGGTATTAAGTTTAGTCAATTCCTTTGTAGAATGGATTGACAATGTTAAATTTAAAGTTTGTTAAATTTTGAAAGTATCGAAAATGGCCAATACCTATACATATGTATAATTTATTCATGTAATAGCCATGGCTTTTGTTTTGTATGTATTTCAGTTTTATCGCCACAGCACAAAACTCCGTGGTTCACTAAATTTGTTAGACCCATTATCATCATCGACTCGACAAACGGGATCCGTTCTTGACCTCATTCAACAATTGTGATTGTGATCGTGATCATGAACCGTCGACGCAGCCCTGTTAAGCAGCCAATAATTTGGGGCGGCTGGGTGACGCAGCGAAAGCATGGTGTGCCACTGCTTATGCGAGCTATAGATGAATCCTCGAGGTCAACAATTGTCCATTAGACTTTACTTTCAAACGCGGCTAAAAGGCCAAAGTGTCTTTTACTCAGGTCTCGGATCTATTATGTCTTATGTGAGTATTGACGGAACCATCGTCCTGCTATGGCGGAATATAGTAGGCTGCGTCGACTTAAAAAAACTTTCTCTTATTTCAACAAAACGATACAGAAATTTATGTTATAAATATTAAAATAATCTAAAACAACAATTTGATTTCATTGGGGAAATAAAAGCAAAAAAATTACAGTTGTGCTGGTGATATATAATGAATGTGTTTAGTCGTTTTATTCACTTGAATGCTGCACTAACTATGCAGCAGTGAATAAAACAAAACTATAAAAACAAAAGCAGACCATTATGTCAAATCAACACTATTTACATTTGTTATTACTTATTACTATGTCACATTAAACATTACTTTTCTTGTTTCTTATTAACAAAAAGTGTAACACCGTAACACCGATAAAATGATGGGACATCACATTGAGTCGGCTGAAATGATGACTTTCATAACAAAAATCCTTCCAATTTTTTCTTTGCGAATCTTGTCAATGAATCAGAGATAATTTGTATTTCTAGATCTCACAATAAATTTAAATTGTGAAGGTTTAACTTCATATCTTTTATTTAAAAATTAACACTTTTAAAAAAAGGAGTCTTTGATGACAACTAAATGTGTTTTGTAGTTCTTAATGTTTGACCGATTCAAGAAATGTAGCTTGCCTCAGAAACATTCAGCTTCAAACTCAATTTAGTACTTTTTACTAAAGTTTTTGAGTTTTAATTGAGTCTTTATTCAATTGAAATATTTGGCTGATCGTATGATATGAACTCAATACAAATACCGTACCTCGTATGAACGGAACCTTAATATTTTGAAATCACAACTACACCAACAGTTTCTTCCTTCCATCTACTATCACTGTCCGTCAAAAATCACATGTGTCAACAAAAACAGAAATTAATCTAGAGCCCCAATAAATCTACTACAATTCTAAATTGAGGTTGTCATCATAATTTTTTTGTGTACAAAAAAAAGTCAAGTCGAAAAATATTCTCGTCGAGCTAAATATTGAAGTTTATCTAAAAATCAATTCAAACTAAATATTCAGCTATACTTTTGAATTATCCTGATCGATTACAACAAACCAAAACAAACACAATTGATTGCTTGAAATAATAGCATCTGTGATAAGAAGTGTTTAAGAAAACAACAGAAAATAAGTCTAAACCGCCCAGCGGCAGGCAATCGCAAAGCAATCAGCACACTAAAAAATCCAATCAAAAAAATCGTCTATAAACTAACCACACTAACCAACAAAACCCAATAAACAACAGAAATGGAAAGAGTAGTTAGACAGTTCGAATCGTAAGTATGGAATCCTCCTTGGGGATTACACTCGCATCTATCTTTTGTTCACTACGCACGCATGCAATGAAGAACCTTGTAGCAGAAGTCTTGGCCAGAATTAGCAAGCAATGTCTAGTGTCTATCTACTTGCCTACTAAGAACAAGGAAGTCTTATTGTCGACTCTAGGTTTAGGTTATGTCTGGTTATGGCTGTCAAAATGTGAAGAAAAGAATTATTCAATGGCAATGCAATTTAGTTGGAACGAATTTAGAATATGATTAATCTCCCATTGATTGTAGGTCTAGCTTTGATTGGTTTTTCCACAGAAGTTTATGTGCAGTGTCTAAACTAGATGTTTTGCTTTTGGCTGTTGAAGGTCCTGTGGGCAATAACATGTAATCACTTTTACTTGTTGATTCGATGTAAGTTAATTTACTGTTTTCTGGAGTGTAATGCACGGAACTGTAGATAATATTCCTCCTACCAGTCTCTGCTTTACCATTCAAATTTGCCAAGATTGTTTCCTGATCGAAGAGAAGATGAGAAATTGACGAAAAAAGGCTTAATTCTTTTGTAGATGAATTCCTAACTCTCCCCTGTTTTATATTTATATTCATGTTTTTTTATTAAAGTTTTATTATTGATATTTCGTCAGTGATGTAGGAACAAAAAACACTCGAGCTTTTGACGAATTTATTTATAATTTTTACGTGCCTTGAAAACTTAACCATATCAGACAGCCTCGGTATTTTCAATTCCATTCATCCATTAAAAAATGCTCTGATTAAACATCAAGAGGAATCGCTGAAGAGTTCCCAACCAAATTATTTGTACGTTAGGAAAGCGGACTCGGAAGTTATGGGGTCATCATAGGTGAAGATCCTATATCCTGGCAACGAACATTTGATTTTTGAACTATGTGCTGAAAGAAAATGGGTAACATAGTAGAGTAAAAGAGACCAAAACTCCATGTTATCAATTTTCGTATCCACACAGGCCTAGTCATGAAAAAGTGTGAAAAGTTTAAATATCTTTGATATTTGGTGATCAATAACAAAAATGTGTGTACATCACTTTAGCGTAGAGTGGATGAAGTGTAGAAATATAAATGGAAGGCTCTTATTTGTCCAACCTTAACATATGGTCAACTGTGTTGGAAAATGTGGGAAAAAATGCGTTATCGATTAAGAAGCAAGAAAATCCGAGGAATTATTATCATCTTGGACAAAATACAATAAGACCAATTAACTTAATTGAAATTCTATTGCGAAAGAATTTATAGCTTAAAAACTCCTCACAATCAAAAATTGGACGCCCTGTTGACATTTCGGTGCTCAACCCGGTTAACTCTATAAGTAAAGCATCGATTAGATTGAAGCACTAGTGTAGAGATTTTTAGTCCAATCTGAAAGACTGGATCATGGAAATCATGTGTTAAAGAAGAAAAAGAAGAGCTAAAGTATTTTTCTGCTGCTTAAGAAGATTCGAGTCTAGAATAAAATTATATCAAGTTGAAACAGTTCAAAGTTAAAATTAAAATGACTGTTGAATTTACATCTATGAATATGTAGTGTTTCCTTTTTATTAACCGTCATTCTTATTTACTTTGGGGAAAGTAATATTATTAAGCTATTTTAACAATACATGAAACGTTAATGATTAAAAGTGGTTTCTTTGCTGCAATTAAGGTCTCAATTGTGAAAAACGCGTGTCAGCCAATATTTTACGTACCTACACTTTTTGGGGTTTGATTTATTAAAATAAATTGTATTTATTTTTCTAGAAAACCATGGCCTGAACTAGCCGACAGTGATGACAGTGATTTGGAAAATGACATAGATGTCGATAAGTTACCACCTATTGAAATAAGTCCATATGAAAATCGTCTACAACACACCTATTGTCTTTGGTTTTCTCGCAAAGGTTCACACAGAGCTGTTGATTATAGTAAATCGTTGCGTTTCGTTGGACGATGTGCAACGGTACAACAATGGTGGTCAATGTATTCTCATTTGGTGCGTCCGACATCGTTACCGCCCTTTAGAGAATTGAGTCTCTTTAAACAAGGCATAAAACCAATGTGGGAAGATCCGGTTAATTCAACTGGTGGCCAGTGGGTTGTTCGGTTGCGGAAGAATAGAATCGATCGTGCCTGGGAGAATGTTTGTATGGCTATGTTGGGTGAACAGTTTCTTGTCGGTGACGAGATATGTGGAGTTGTGTTAACAACCAAATATCCGGTAAGTCATTTTGTTTCTTATATTAATTTATGTTAGTGAAATACATAGTAGGTCTATTTGTTTACTCAAAATTTCTGTGATATTTTGTGCATTTGAGTCCTAAATTCTGTCAAATTAATTGATGAACAGGTTTAAATGCACAGAAAATCAACAAAGTTAGAGGTAAACAAATAAGCTTATTTATTTACTCAAGTTTCGTATTGTAATATTGTCATCAAATAAAAGCAAAAAGACCAAACATTTAAAGTATTATAAGCTATAATTTTATCCAAAGTAGAGTATAATTCAAGAAAAAAATGGTTTAATTTTTTAAATCAAAAACAAATGTTTGTTACGCGTGATAGCCAAAATTAAAATTCTCAATTGTAACAAACTGGGATAGTTTTAGCAAAATAAGTTCAATAATTGTTTAAACTTCACCGTTATTAAACAAGTACAAACAAATTAAAAGTTTTAACATTTAAATTATTGAAAAAATACTTTTCATTGAAACATATATTTTAAAATGTTTATCTCGTCTATTTATGTTGGTATACTTGTTACATTTTTTTGAATTATGTTCCAAAACCCCCTATACTCGTTTTTTTTATTCTACCAAACTTCTCAAAATTTTGTTAAGTACACAATTTTATTGAAAAAGTATTCTTTACAAATGTAATGTTACAGTCAAAATTATTTTTATCCTGATTCATGTGCTCAGTGTCCCAAAAATGTGTTTTTAAAGAAAGCTTTTTTTGATTTTGCTTTTTTTCTCAAAAGCTTGAAATGGTTTTGATCTGTGCTAAGCTTTTTATAAAACAAACATTTTCTCTCTAAGCTCACACAAGAAGAAAGCTTATAACATATTTTCTTTAAATATTTTGTTCAAATAAAATTTTAACAATAAAAGCATACACATAAAGCTCTCATATCCTTCAATAAACAGTATACATGTTTAAAATAGAATGTACTTCAATTCGGAGTAAAAAAGGATATTGGTAGTCTCGAATACATACTAAAAGTCATTATTTGCAACAATGTTTCTGTAGTAGATTTTTATATTTAGTACGGGAAAGAGTTTAAGGACATCTAGTGAAATTAATCGAGTCCTTAATAATGGCCTAGATAAGAAATAACCTTTTGTAGTTGACTTATCAACCAAAAGAAATTTATTTTGTAAGAGATTTAGATCCCGAAACGGTTTTCAAAAATACTTAATGTTGATTTAATTGGTTTTTGGTTAAAGATATCAAAAGGTTGTTCTTATTTAAAACTTCCATTTTTCACCCCATTGCTATCTGCTACCTGCCCTACCAGAACTACAAAGACCCAAAATTTATAGTCGCCCATAATTACGGGTTCTTAAAAAAAATTGTAACAGCAGTAAATGTTAAATTTTTATTTCTGGGGCCGAATGGCCAATTTGTTCTACCACTAGATTCTTATTTAAAATCAAATATATTCTTTGCACGAAAGAAAAAAGTAGTTTGGGTACCAGTTTAAGTCCCATTTGAGACTCATAATTAAATTCAACTTATTGGTCATTTTTTTAATTCATTTTTTTTTAATTCTTTTCAACAAAAATTGTTATTTAATTCATAAGCTTTGATTTGTCATCAAAATTATAGTGGACTCCGCTTTCTAACAATTGGGACCATAGTTTTGAGGCATTTAAAAAACTTATTCATGGATTTATTTAATGTCATTTCTTGATTTTTTATGATAAAGATGATCAAATTTCTTAAAAATCTTGCTTCGTGGTTAAACAAACTATAATAAGCCACATCATGTCGATGATTTGGGATACTTTCTGTCAATCTTCAATAAAGACATCTGCCCGTACTTGTTTCATCTCAAACTTTAAGTACGCTGTACGAATTGATGCAGCTGTTTAAACGCAATAATATACATATATTATTAACTGACACTTGTTTACTGTGCAGTACTCCACACCTTATGCTTGAAACAAAATGAAAAACAACTCAAAAATATCTTTACAAAAAAAAATGTATCACACTTTAGAAACGTAACCACTTTAACTCCACCTTGACAGACAGATGGCACATTTAAAATAAAAATCCGATCTGACATTAGATGCCGTAATGATCAAAATTTAACTCTTTTCTAAAATATAGTGAAATTGAGCCACGCAAAAAGTTTAAAGTACATAGTTCTAAAAAGTTTCAGCTGACAAATTCATGTGAAGTTATTGCAAGAATTTTGCAAAATAATCTTGTAAAAATAAATGTAGACTTCTGTAAAAGTTTCAAGTTATTTTTTTTTAAGTTTGCCTCCTTAACACTTCAAAACAAATAATTAAAATAATGAAATTTGTCAAGAAAAGCTTTAAGTGACACCATAAATCCTGTTGCACAATCGAGGTTCAATATTTAATCCATGGTACAATAAATTTTAATTGACTATTTCGGTAGATAAACTTAACTCCAATGAACAAATATTAAACCACACATACGAAGCTTGAACACACATACCCCATAACAGCACCGAAATAGATGATTTTGAATTATCGAACACCTAGTTGAATGTTAAACCACAATTGTACAATTGGCCCTTAGTTATAGGGCCCATACACTACCCAAACACGTTTGCTCAAACGTCTGTTTGATCAAACATATATTTGAGATATATTAGTTGGGTGATGTTTTTCATCTCAATCAGACCTGCGGAGCAATGAGCGATTCAGCATATTGTGCATCTTTAATTATTGCTTTTAACGCACCACAACACCGGTAAACTTTTATATAACTCGATAGATTCCGTCCAAATTTGTTCGTCTTGTTAATTCATCTTACTTCATGAAAATCGGCAAAATTCAACACACGCTACTCAAACATGTTTGTGCAAACAAGGATAATTAAAAGTTTTTTGAATTTCTTCAAACCGTTTGCACTCAACATCGCTACACACTCCTCAAACAGTTTGGACAAACAATTTTACAACAACAAAATGCATTGTTTTGCTCAAACGGTTTGCGTAGTGTATGGGCCCTATTAGATAATAATATTTTCTTCGTACTCAGTTTAATGACATCACTGTTCAAAACACTACTACCATCATCATTCAACTACCATTCAAAAAATCTACTACAAACCTGCCATCTGTCATAAATTTCAACAAAAAATCCGAAACAACTAGTCTAAGAAAACCACGAAAAACTACATCGTCTTCCTTCACCAACGCTCATCACCCACCCGAGTGCAAGCGAGACACCACCACAAAAATACCAACGCATGCTCACTCTATCGCTATCCACCAAAAAAAAATTCCTAACCACTGCAGAAAGCAAAATATCGATTTTCAGCACACAAGGTAGTTCTCGAGGTAGTTTGTGTGATTCGTTGTGTGCTAATTTTTTCGCGAACTCTCAAAATCCATTGAAAATAATTCAAATAAATTCCCAATCGTGTGCCCAATCGATTGCAAATGATAAACTATAGTGGAATTTATTGAAAAAACTCGTATCAGCACCAGCGTGTGTGCTTGAAAGCAGTGGCCAGTGGGAAAGAACACTCCCATCTCTCGCAGTCAAGTCAAGTGTTCGGAACGAAAAAACGTAAAAAACGAACAGAAATCAGAGAAAATCGACTAAAAACCCAAACGTAATCTCGAAGTGCTAAGTTAAGTTGAACAATTAGCAATCTATTTGGAGTACGTCCCTCGCGGAGTGCAGTGCAATCGCCAAACAACAAGAAAACCCGAGTCTCACGAACGGAAAGTGAGTCATAAAGTTTTTTTTTCGTTTTCTTCCGTAGCTCCGAAGCAATCGACCAAAAAAAAAAGTAAATGAAGACTCTGGGAGCAGAGTGTTGAATCGAATTCGAATTCGGAATAAGTGCGTGCGACTCGACTCGATTCGACTCGACGAGACACGGGAACGACGACGAAAGAAGCGTACCGCCCGCTTAGCTACACTCTGACCACCGCCTCCCACCTTTTTGCTTTTTTCTCTTCTCCGTGTAGAGAGACAGCCATCCTCAGCCTAGGCTCAATATCAACTTAACCTCCACCTCAAACTAAGGTAAAATGACGAAAGACAGATTAGCAGCGTTGCACGCTGCCCAATCGGATGACGAAGACGTCGCCCAGGATGATGTGGCCGTCAATGTCGAGGGACGCGATGGCTACATGGACGACTTCTTCAACCAGGTGGAAGAAATTCGTGAAATGATCGATAAGGTCCAAGACAATGTCGAGGAGGTCAAAAAGAAACATAGCGCCATTCTGTCGGCGCCACAATCGGACGAGAAAACCAAACAGGAACTCGAGGACCTGATGGCCGACATCAAGAAGAACGCCAACAGAGTCCGCGGCAAGCTGAAGGGCATCGAACAGAACATCGAACAGGAAGAGCAGGCCAACAAATCGAGCGCGGATCTGCGAATCCGCAAAACCCAACACTCCACCTTGTCCAGGAAGTTTGTCGAGGTTATGACCGAGTATAATCGCACTCAGACCGACTACAGAGAACGCTGCAAAGGCAGAATACAGCGTCAGCTGGAAATCACCGGCCGGGCCACCACCAACGACGAGCTCGAGGACATGCTGGAGCAGGGCAATCCGGCCGTGTTCACCCAAGGCATCATCATGGAGACGCAGCAGGCCAAACAAACACTAGCCGATATCGAAGCCCGACACGCCGACATCATGAAGCTCGAGACATCCATCAAGGAATTGCACGATATGTTCATGGACATGGCCATGTTGGTTGAGAGCCAAGGCGAGATGATCGATCGCATCGAGTACCATGTGGAGCACGCCATGGATTACGTGCAAACAGCCACACAGGACACAAAGAAGGCTCTCAAGTACCAGAGCAAAGCCCGCCGGAAGAAGATCATGATCCTCATTTGTTTGACTGTGTTGGGTATCATGGCTGCATCATATGTCAGCAGTTATTTCATGTAAAGAATCTAACGTTTTTTTAATTTGTTTTTCTGTTGTTTCTCTTGAGTTGATTTGTATATTTTGATCTTTTGTTTTCTTTTCGACTTTTTTCTTTCTTTTTTGGTTGTTTATCTGCTTTGGCGTTTGATTTTATTTTACCCTGTCTTTCCTATCCTATCCCTTCTTCCTTCTAACCGGTCATCTTTTTAACAATCATCCCCCACACCAACTAATCCTGCTTGCCTGCCTGTCTGCCTGACATGCTGCCTGCCTGCCTGCCTGTCTTTAATCAACAACAAAAGTTTTAAATAAAAACGAACCCCCGCATGAGAGCTGCTCTTGTCACCTATCCATTGACTAACCCAACACCACCGCCGCCCACTCAGTCAACCAAACAACAACAAGAAACAAGGGATAAAACAGTCAATCGTCGTCGTCGTCGCCTTCACCGTCGTCGTGTTCGTCGTCATCATCATCACCATGGTCATCTCATCGATATCATCATCAGCAAACGGCCTACAAGCTACAAACAAACAAAAAACAGCAACAATTTGAGGGAATTTCTCTCTATTCTGATTCTTCATGATGTTCGTCGTTTTTTAAAGCTTACATGGGCTTTTTAGATCCAGTGCATCAACAAAAACTAATCACCAAACTCTCTGACTCTGCCTCCGACTAAATCCACAACCAACAACCACCAAACACCACACCAAATTCAACCAACAAGTAAAATCAACAAAAATTGCTCAGCTTCATTCTGCAATAAACAGGTAGGTCCCATATCGTAATGCTTATTATTGTTGGTCATTTATCATTATTTACACATTTTATAATATTTAATAATACAACAGCACAACAGCAGGAAAAAGACGATTATGACAACGACAACGACAAACACAATCGCAACTACTACAACGACAACGAAGACGAGCGAAGTCTTTTGTCGTCATCATCGTCATCGTCGTCGTCGTCGTCATTTTCTGTTGTTGTGTTTTTCTTTTTTTATTTTCATTTTAATTTATTTACCTTTGAATCGATGTGCAAGCTTAAGGGAATATCTTGTTCTTCTATCTTCATAAATAAATCCAATGTGCTGTGTGCATAAAGAACAAAACCAAAAAAAAAAGAAATATAAGAAGGAAAACCTACCTACCTATTATTCATAGAAAAGATCTTTATGCGAATTAAATAATGGGAATGTTTTTGGCCAAACGGTGCCGGCAATGAGGCACCACGAGACAATCAGGCGCCTTTGTCGCCGACTCAGATGTCCTATTAATTTTAGAGTTATATTATTTATTAAATTTTTTGTTTGTTTATGTTAATTTTTTCTTTTTAAAGTTAAAACAAAAAAAAAAAAATTTTTTATATATAAATGTAAATAGAAACAAAACTATGATTTACTTGTAAATAAAAAACAATATTTTTTTAAAAAATCACAAACTTTTCGAGTCAAAAATATTAATTTTGGGAATGAATTTTAATTTGAATTTGGGAGGATATCGATTTAAATTGCAACAAGCAGTCAAATATTGGCAAACAGATAGACCTGATTTAGGGGGAAGCTTTTATTACTTAACACTTTGATGACTAGTGGTTATATGGTTGAACCATGTGGTCAATAATTTTGTTTTAAAGTTAATACACACTAAGCAAATGTCAGCAAAGCATTACGAGTAGTTTTCGAAAAATAAGAAAATTTAATAATTCGGGTAATAAAGGGTTGAATGTATTTTGCCCACAAATTCTGCTTGCACAAAGAAGTGAGCTTTTGGCATACAAATGTTCATACTCATAGGTGAAGATCAGGGTTGATCAGGTTCCATAAGGAAAGAAGATAATATTTGTTGGATCATAAACTTTCTTAAATCTGCGTCCGTAAAGATTTTTTTCATTTTTTTCTTTATCTTAAAATATGGGATTTCTAAATTTAAAATGCAGTTCTGGAATTTTCGAAAAATCAAACAAAATTTTAGCTTTTACCATTGAATGAAATATCTAATCTTTCGACCGAAATTTTTTAGAGAAGGTTTTTTCTTTTTTAAATTATGTAAGTTAAAATAAACAGTCGCACAATTTCTCAATTATCAAGAGTGATTTTCCTGACATGTATTTTTCCACCTTCCTATTTGTGTAGACACTTCCAGTAATTCTTTTTCTGATTATATATATATTTGTTTTTGTAACTACTTTTGAAAATGTTTTTTCTTTTTAAGTAAAACTTAATTGGTTTGTTCAATGAGAGTAAAATTGAAAGGTAAGTTAAGTTTAGTGAATCGAAAAGAAAACATTGGCTTTATGGTGAAGCTTAGGAGTGGTAGTTTACTTCCTGAAATACTATAAAAGTATACGTAGTTCAAAACCATTTACAAAATTATTTAGGCCATTATTCAAGTATGTCATGCGTATATCATTTTGTAACAATATTAATCTTCTAATGAAATGGGTCGCTTATAAAAAAACTCTTAAAAAGACGTTTTTTTACTTTTGATATTATTTGTATTCTAGAACAAGAATTTGTGATGTGGTTTGTACTTGTGTTACATTTGGAAATGAATTCCTAGCATTCTAAAATTTGCAAATTTTTTGGTCGATTTCTAGATCAAATTCAATGAAAATAATAACAAATTTCTGTCTAAAATAAACAAACTTCTATTCTTGCAAGTCCAAAATATCCTTAAAAAAAAACTCGAAAATGAACTTAGAAATATTATGAGTGGTATTGCAAAGAGTTGCATTCAAATTCGTGAGAAACTGAAATATAATTAGTCCGAATTGCGAATGCAAGTTATTCTACTTTGAGTAAATAGTTTGCAAAGATTGACTATGCTGAAAGTTTTAAAAATAAAGTAAAAAGTTAGTAAGATCTGTTTAATCCAAGCAGCTCTATTAGCTTAATTCCTAACTTCATTATACAAACACCGCAATGTCCACTTGAGGTGCTATCTAAATCTCAAAAAGCTGGCATCTTGAAACTGAAAACGTCTATCACAGAATTACATACCTTTTTTTTTTTTTAAATGTTAGTATTGGAAGAGAGTCGGGCGGAGCAGATAACCGCATTGAAGATCATGTGAATAAAGCCAAAAAATATTTTGGTAGTAATTTATGTATGAGCTTTCTCATGCGAAGCCAGATAAAGGAGAAGAGATATAACAAGGGAAGGAGTCAATTTAATAAAATCTTGTTGAAACATACGTTCTTCGAATTTTTGTTTTATTCTACGATACTTTTTATACCTTCATTTATCGGAACTAATATGTAACCTATAAAAGCAAGTTTAGGCCAGTTTTGTTTTGTCGTCAGACATATCGATTTTAGAAAGGTAAAGTTGTTCCACTTTTTCATGTTCATCATAGATAGAATGTGTCTATGGGTTGGCTTTGCATAAAACAGTGTTGGAATATTGAACTATTCATTGGAATATTCTAAGCTTATCGTTATTACTTGTTGTTGTATCTAGCGCAGGCAATCATAAGCCATCAACATTTTTCAAGCAGCTTAGCATAACTAGATTAAATGTAATTTTGGATGCCTCGTATTGTATTTTTGTAAGGGATTCTTTAAGTAAATTCCAATCTAACATAATATCTTACTGCATTCTTTCCCAATTGGATCTAGTCATGAGTCGTCCCACCTGTATAACTTCTTCTTAGCTTTTATTTGTATGGAAGGACATGCAATAACTAAAGATTCATTAATGGCGAGTATGAAATCGTTAACTTCGTTGTCAAACCATTCAATGATCGTCCTTAACTCGTCTATATCGAATCCTGTCCAAATCCGACACTGTGATGGGTTTAAAAGTTACTTTTTTTTTTTGTTAAGCAGTTAAGCATGAATGGGTAAGGTTAATGTATCTATAACACAAAGATGACTATGAGTTTTTCTTTTATCGTTTTCTTGTGGGTAGAATGGAAAATTTGAAATAGGTACCCCATTCACAGTTAAATTGATAAACCTCCCTTGAACTTCCTTTCGCCTCAGTGAAATCATCGCATCTCCGTCTCAGAGCTTTCTTTTTTTTATGGGAAAAACCTTAAAATACAAAATTTTGAGCTTGTAAACTGGTTGATTTTGTATTTAAAATTGAAGGATTTATGAATTTATAGCAGCTTAAATTGAGTTTTTTTTATTTATTCTTTTTTATTGTTTTTTTTTTTTTTTGGACACGAAAGTTATGCAAATTATTGTGTTTTTATTAATTTATTTATTTATTTATGTGTATCCTATAAATAAATGCATAGTAGACATTTCTCGTGAATTTCTGTTTTTCTTTTTGAAGTTAACTCAACGGTTTGGCCTTTGGGCAAATAAAACCGAGGCATTCTTGTGACAGATAAGGAAGGCTATAGAAAATGAACATTGCCTGAAACTAAATTTAACTTTGTTGTTGTTTTATGTACGAGTATGTATCTTCCTTTTTGTTAGCCCCCAAGTGGATCAATTATTAAGGATACCAAAAACAGAAAAAAACATGTAAAATTTTATGGAATTTTTACGTAAACTAAATAAATCTGTAAATACAAGAATATATTATATGTTATGTATGTATGTATATGTTAGTGGACATGGAGGATAAATGAGAAAATAAACCTGTCAAATAAATTCTAATTTGAATAGATAAAGATGAATATAACAACAACAATAACAACAAACAAAGAACCCAACTGAAAGAGGCAAAAAAGTGGCTTGAACGAATTTAAATTAGTTGCTAGTTTAGTTTGATAAAAGTTTAGGTATATTTTGATTTTGAACAAAAAAATTGACACATTTTGATTTGAAAGTTTTTCCAAGTTTCGAACATACATACACACACTCGCCAATACATAGTGATGGAAAAAAAGATGTTGGGCTTTTTAGTTTTGACCTTAATTGGAAGCATTTGGCAGGACCTTTTTTTTTTTGGGTTGGTACAGAGATACCTAACTAGGACAGTTTGCTACTCTTATTCAAAAAGGCATTAAATCAAAAATAACGTTGGCACATAATCGATGAATACATTGACAACCAAAGAGTGGGATTTGCTTTTTAGCCAGATGGAAATTTAAATTAAAAAAAGAGAACTCTCATAAAGCGCTTCCGCTTCTTTCTTTGTATTTTTCTTTCTTAATTATCTTGTATTCGTCGTTACACTTATTGATGTTGTTTTATATAAAATATATTATCGTTCAAATGATTTCGTTCCATGATTTTCATATAAATGAGGATAAATTTGACCGATGGTATGGATTATGTTGGCTTTAATGGCCGCTGTGGTTTGTTGTTCATGCGCATAGGCCTGCGACTTGAGAATATCGATCTTGATGTCCAGTTCCTTCAATTGAGCAGAAGTCACTAAACAGTGACTTTCTCGAGATACATATATTGGATGCTTTGCTTTTGGTCTATCAATTGACAAAGTTCGGACAGGTACATAAATATACTCAATGTTAAAAGGATCAATTGGGTGCAATAGTTCTTGGATAATATTTTTAAAAATGTCCCCTCCAATATACTCTCTTCCCTTCATTTCACGTTGGGCCAGAAAAAGCAATCAAAAAGTGTCCAATAACATGAAATTAATATGAATATAACCAAATACATACTGTTTTATGGTTGGAAATTTATTGAAATCTTAGCTGTTCCTCATATGAGGTGTCAATAACAGCAACGAGGTTTCCGACTCCAATTCATTGAAAGTTTTTTGATTTAAAATAAATGAAGCATTATGCAACATACTTGTATTTCAGGTCAATGGTTTTCGTTGCTATCCTCATTTTTAGGAACAAATTTATGTTTTCATGAGTATACCTACATAGTATATGTTTCGGTCAAAACTGTTGCAGATAGTTCCAAAAAGAGTAAAACTTGTAGGGACCATTCAGCAGATGAGAACTACATTTCAGGACTGAATGATAACATATTACAACTTTGTTTGAATGTAAACACGTTTCTAAATGTCTAAGCGCTTACAAAATAAATTAGAAACAATGTGTTTTCATTTCATGTGTGTATAAGGTACATCAACAAAAAGAGACTTTAAAATTGCTGTCCATGCCTACAAATTTGGTGATAAAAGTTTTATAAATTTAAATTTGTTCATGAAAATTAATTCTCGAGTTGATTGACTTCTAAAATAAAAGTGTTATCTAGGTCAAAACCATTTTATATTCGTTTTTTTTTCAATTAAAATTAAATGTACGTACGTACGTACATATACTATGTACGAAGGCCTTTAGCAATATCATTTATGTATATGTACTGATTCCCTTATCGATTTATATCTGGAAATCGCTTCTGGCCACAGATTTATTGGAATTATAAATATCGAAATGATGATATCTAAATGTATAGTCATTTGAGGTAGTGATGAGTTTAGAAAGCAATTATTTTGTAATTTAATTTTTCCGATGGCTATTTTTGAATCAATTCGAAATAAATATAAAAAGATAAGAAAAGGGAATACAGATAGAGTACATAATTTAAATTTATATATATGTACATACAAAGTAGGTCATGTTCCTGTATAAATTTAAGTCAATCGTCATTTCCATACTCAAAAACTTTCGACTCTTGTTCATCGAGACTTATGAGAAAGTAAAAAATGTCCCCTCTGACTATCAGTTCAAAAAATGTCTCTGGAGTCGGAAATGTATATCTAGCTCAGAAAAATGTCAATATTAAAGATGATATGTATAATATACTTCAAGATAATACAAGTTTCTTATCTCTGATTGGCTGACTGCCAAGAAATTTTCTTCCAATTAAGCCTTTCCTTTTGAAATTTTGAATTTAAAGTTTAATAAACAACTTATTCTTCATATAAAATAAAATGTAGTTATTTCAAAAATTTTGTCTGGATTTTTTTTTTTTTGTCTTACAATCTGAAATAGCTAGGTCGGCCCATTGTTTATGGTACTAAAGTATCTCAGATAGACTATCGGGTAACACGGCTATTCCTAATTTCTGTAACCATCAATTTTGACAACCTACATGATTTATTATTGGGCTTTTTCATTGATCTTCTTAACCCAGTGTTGATCTGGTTCATATTTCACTTGTCAAGCTCAAAGGTTATCAAAAAATGTAGGCTTTTTGATTAAATAAAAAAAAAAACTTTTAGTTAGCTTTAAATTATTTTTAACATATACATACATACATAAGTGCATACATACATATTTCAATGTAAAATTGTTTCCTTTATATTTATTACATTTGCGTTTTGTACTCTATTATTTCTATTTATAAATAAATAGCAACAAAGCTATTTTTATTGTTCTTATGTCACTTTGGAAGTGTGTTTGTCAAGTAAATTCTTGACAGTAAAAAAATGAGAGATAGTTAAGGGTGTGTTCATGGTCTCAAAAAATTGTGTTCATCACTTTTTGAACGATCTCAGGGCGAATTTAGAGCTTTACTTTAAGTTTGTGTATAAGTAATGTGTCAGTACATATCATCTTTAGTTTTATGGCAAAAAAAAACAGAGAACATGACAGCGCGAATTATAATCATACAATTTGACAGTTCAATGTAATAGAATTTTTTTCTAATAAACGTTTATTGGTGTTAGTTATTTGTAATGAAGAAATATGCATTTATTTAATATACTTATGTTTGTACATATGTATATGTAAGTATATTTATTATAAGAAAAAAATATGTCAGATAGCTTCTCCGAAAAAAAGTTCGCAGTTTGATTTTGTTTAAAAATTATCTCAAAACGCACTCACAGTATAACAGAAATCTAAACATTAATCATAATTTGCTTTGTCTGAGTATCTTGGTTTATTTTGATATCAAAATTTATTATTATCTTTGTCAACAAGTAGTACTGAGTCAAGCTGTCACAGTTTTTTTTTTTTTTCTAAATATTTTGCACATAACAAGTTTTTTGTTTGCTTTTCTAATTTTCTCTTATGTATCTACTATGTACATAATATTATATAATGCTTTTAATTTTTTTTTGTCTTAAATATAATGAGCTCACTGTTTTGTTGTTAAAAAGAATGACTAATACTTATTATATTAGTGGGTGTGCTAAAGATATCACATTAATAAATATTGTGACTGACATATAGACTTATATACTCGGTATGTGTATATCTATGTACATGGGGACACTCACAAAATCATATAGCTACTGCTACATTTCTTGTTGTCATTTACTATTAAATTTGTTTCTATAACAAATTCTTACGATAAACGAAAGTGTGTACTTACTTTCTTGAAAGAAAAAAAATATTTTAAATTGCCATATTGGCAATGAAATGTTGTGTACACTTGAAATAATTAAAATATTCTTGATAATGAATTTGAATTTGAATAAAAGTAAATAACTTTAAAAAAATTCTCACATTATTTCGTAATTCAATTGTTTGCTTTGCTTTTGTTTAATTTAATTTTTTTTTTGTCATTGAAAGATTACAGAATAAAAATATGAGTTTAAATATTTATTATAGCCTTTCGACTTATAGAGTAAAATTAATAACTTTATAAGATCTATTGTCTTTGTATGGCTGTGACCAGCAGTTAGTAGGTAGTGATTGATACCACATTATAAGGCTTAGGGTATCATGCTATCGCAGAATAAAAAAAAATTGTTTATAAAGATAACGAAGCAACTACATTCGATACATTAATCACACAATTATCGGATTGAACACAGTGTATGGTAGTAAACATTGACATTTCAAATAAATTATAAATTGAAAGATGTTATTAAATCTGGTATTTATTATAATAATGGAAAATAAAATACGGAATACTCTCCGACTTTCTTCCAATTAATTATAAATTAACCTACTGTCACTTTAATATTTATCTGTCAACACGCGAATATACATTCCATTACGAAATTTTTATGTGTAGACACCACTTTAAAATTCAAACAAAGTGAATCAAGCTTATTTCATTACATCCACGACCGAGTGAACAAAATGAAGATGAAGCTGTAACTGCAATAACTGTCAAAATTTTGAATTTGGATAGTGAACGCATAAATTGGTTATTTCGAACATTGTTCGCAAAAGAACTTCAAATTCAAACTAATTTCAAACCTTATATAAGCATTTTTGACAACAGTGTTGTTGCGATCTTTTAAAGCAACATTACAGATATGCACAAAATAAGAAAATGACAATTTTTTGACAGCTAGTGTCTTTAAATGAACCTATTTATTGATATGATGTTCAACTTTCTAAATTTAAAGTTGAAACTATTTTAAAAATTTAAATCATTCTATTTTAATTTCATAAAATATGTAAATATGATTCGTTTGCTTTAAAGATAAACAAAAATCCCAAAAAATGAATATTTATTCATTTTGACAAATCTTGCGAGGAATTTTTATAAACAATCAAGTAGTTGGATTCTTAGATCATTGACTTTATGCTATTTATGTCGTCTATCTGTCGTCTATCACCTTCGGTGCGGCTAGCGGCAAAAGTTTGAAGCTTAATTTATAATATGTTTACATTTGAGGTTAAATTCGTATATATATAATACTTCTCACCTCACTTATTGTACTTAAAGTTTGTTTAATGAACTTGTTTGGTTTGTTATGGTGTTACGTTATGACCATGTTAAATCTTTCTTTCTTTTTATTTGTTTACGTGTTTGATGTACATAAATTAACGAACACACTTAGATACTATATGAAGATACACACCACATGGAAGCTCTTAGAAGATTTTGTATCCGAATTTAGATGAGTAATTTTATATGTTTCAGACAAATAATGCTTTTATGAGGGCTATTAAATTAAATACATACAAATATAGCTTAAGTCTTTGGTCTTATGTTATATGAGGGCTAGCATACAATTAAAAATAAATTATAAAAATTTATGAGCATTTGTTTTGTTACCACCACAAAAATATGTTTTGAATTGAATTTTATATATACCTAAGTTGCAGCATGTAAAATCAATTGATTCATGTTTTCTAAATCTAGGATTGAATTGGTTACAGAGTAATTAACACGCATGTAAAATGACTTTTAGTGACGTTTCGTTACGTTTTGGAAAAGATATTTATGCTTGCAATAGGCATAAAGTTTCTTATATCATTTTAGATCAAAATTTGCGGCATTAATTTTCCTTTTTGCTTGTCATTCATAAAGACGGGCTTATTTCTGATATTTAAAATGACAGCTATTACATCAACTATAGAATGAAGAAGTAGTAGTAGTATTACATCATTTCTGTTACACATTTGTATTGAATTTTTGGTTAATGTAAAAAAGTGTAGACAGAGAGATTCCACTGAAAACTGTGGGAAAATATATGATTCCGTTTTATACAACCAAAAAATACATTCCTGCTTCTTCAAGTGAAAGTTTGAATTAAAAATTTAACTGATGTAATTGTTGAAGGTTATTGTAACATTTAATTGATGTAGCTGATGTGGAAGTGCACAAATGGGAAAAAATTTACTTCTTTGCTTTAAATTTGCAAATTTTCCTTTTTCTTTCTGATAGTTTTTGTGCTCACGAAAATGTTTTTTTGAACTACAAACTATAATGAAATAAAACCATGAAAGTGTTTTGTGTCTGGTAACTCTATTCATAATAATCCAACAGAAATGTCATATATGTTATAGAATGGCAATGAAATTAGGCTCAGACGACATAAAAGACTTATGTCGTTTTTAATTGGCAATCCGGAATTGTAATTAGAAGCAGAATCCCAATTGAACAGTTTTTCTGAATTCTGAAAAAATTGTAGTTTGATGTGACTGTATTGGTAAAGTGTGACATGTGTGATGCATCACTTGACGAAGAAGATGAGGAAGACGATTCCAACAATGTTTCTAACAAATAAGGAACAATTGTTAAGATATTTTCAATATTATTTTCCATTTTTTTATATTTTAATTTTAATTTCAAGCAATCACTTCACAGTTCGCAAAATGTCTTAATTCAAAAAATGTGACATTTATCAAGTGTGACATCAATTGAAATCTCTTCTTCTTCAGAATCAGAACTGTCACTTTTGCCCAAACTGAACGCTTTCATAATGCCTTTTTCTGCTTCCATTTTGTCAATTGAAAACGCCATTAGAGTATTGACAAGTTTTTTTGTAAAACTGTCAAAAAGTTCCTTTAATTATTACATGTTCTTTGGAAAGTTAGATTATAAAAACTTTTCTTACTATTTAGTGAAATATCAGTTAATTAGGTGAGGAATAAACTACTTCTCTTTATCTAAATTGGAATGCAGTTGACAGCATATGAAGTCCCTTTTGTCTTTTGTACGTTGCCATTTTTCTTGCGATAATTACTAACCACTGACTGCCACCTTAGACAGATCAAATAAGTTAATTGCGGTTGTCATATTTTTGAAATGTCATATTTATCGCAAATCACCTTGGTCGATTCAATCATTTTTGAAATAAAAATTACGCGACCTTAGGTCCTCGTATTCGAAAATATAAGTGGGAACATATCCATCATCAACTAACTGTGTGCCTTACGCGAAATATCTCAATTTTATGTTCAATTTCACCAAGTTTAGTAGCTATATGCATTTAGTTAACATAAATCCCGTAAACCATAACAGATTAGCCATTATAATGACATCCTGAAGTCCTGGCTGTTCTGCCTTGGCACATTTATAAATTCCATATTCCATAATTCGAGCTAACACAAAAACTATGTTGGTATGTTATTTTATATTTGTATAGATGTACAAGCTTTTTGTATTAAATACACACGCTTAAACGACGAACAACACTTTTATTTGTGTGTGGTTGTGTATTCGTATAAAATATGCGTGGGTATATATACAAGTATCCATTTTGTTATAACTGCTCATATTTTCATGTGAAGGACTTTTCGATTATTTGCACAGGAAAACCCAGGATTTGCCTCCTTCAACGAGGTCATTTTTGTTTTCGGGCATTTAGGTAATTTATTCGTGGAGTACGAGTATTGTTTGCGTTTGCCGCTCATCTAAAATTCATGTGTATAAATGTGTAAAATGTCAAAAACAATTTGGCTTCAGAAATTAAATATTTAAGTGTTATTTTCATTTTTTTTATATCGATCGCTATGCATATTTCGAAAGTTTCAACTTTTCACATGCATCAAAATTAAAATAATTAACATTATCAAAAAAAGGATATTACAATCGTTTTTGTGTGTTGATGTTTATACATATAATGTTTCTGTGTGTATAAAGTATCCTTCGTGTAAACTTTTACATTTCCACTGATTTTCCTGACAGCAAGTATCATTATAATAAAATTGTTTTGAATATTTAATTGACTTTAAAAATAGATGCAGAGATAAAAATGATACTAATTGAAGCATTTGAACTCGCTCTAAGTGTGTTTATTGGGTTAAAGGGTGCATTCATTTTGAATTAATAAAAAGTTGTTATATATTTTATACCATCATCATGACGCCATCATAGAAATACATTAACTGTCTTGTCTGTCATGATGTGTATCTTTGTGGGGTTAAATGTGTTTGTATATGCATTTAATATTTTTTTTTTTTTTTATTATTTTGTTAAACAAAGAACTAGGTTAAACCATCAGTAAATCAATATTGATGTTTGCCGGTTCTTAATTCAAGGATTTGAAGTTGAAAAAGCTTGGCATTGCCAAAAATTGATAGGGATTGTCTCAATTTATTTTCTTAATGGCGTTTGAAATGGATTTTGATGTGGTCATAGACTTTTGACCTTCTTTTTGTAGCATTAACTCTTATCGCGATTTTTTTTTTTTTGAGATTTTCCTTCTCTTTGATTTATTGTATTTTTTGCTCAATAGTTTCTACTGGAAAACAAGGAAAGGCAATTGTAACTTTGATGTTAGTTATTTATTCTGTTTACAAAAATTTTAAACTGTATTGAGTTTAAATAAGCTTGATTCAATTCGGTCGCATTCAACAAGAGGTTTCAAATAGGAAAACCTGACTCTAGTTTAAAAATCGATTTTATGAACCTCAACAAAAACAAAATATTTAAATTCAACTAAAAAACTGAAACGAAAGTTTGACCTTCTTTCAACTTGAGTTTTCTGAATTCTGAATGTAAACAAATTTGAATTAACAGTCAAACTGTGAACCAGCCTTACATCAATTTGATTTTATTCAATTGATCGTGTTGCTGGACTTCCAGCTGTCAAAAAGGGGTTTGTTTTGACATGCAGTGATTGCTTGGAAAGTAAGATATGAGTTCCATAGCCGTGTAACTGTTGATTCGTCTTGACTATATTTTCTTTGTAAAGTTAGAAAAAAGAAATTCAATTTAAAAGTCAGAAATCATAATTTTAAAGAAGAATTGATCTCTGGTCTATGGCGTCTTAACTTTGAATTCATAACAATTGACGAAGATATTTGGAAAGTTAACTGGAAAGATAATTAGAAGAATAGAAAAACTTTTTCACTACTACACATTGCATTTATAGCTTGGGTGAAAGGTTTTCATAGAAAATAAGGTTATGCTATTGCAACTTTTGTCACGAAGTAAATGTTTGTGGAGTAAAGTTCCATGTTTGATAATAATGAAATCTGGAAATAACCTTAGCCAAAATTTGCATTGTTCTGAACGTGCCCAATAACTAAGTATGTATTGTAAATTTTGAAATAAATGCTATATGACAGCTGCAAATTGTCAGTTTGAAAAAAAGTAGTTTTGGTTTGTTGATACAGATTGTAAATTATCTGTGAGGCTCGTTCAGAAATTCAAATCAATAAAATTTTGTGAATTATCAGTTTCGTTTGATGTTTTTATAGAAAAAGGACAAAGGCAGCGGGCGTTCACGATATCATCTGAATATATTCAGCGTCTTGTGTGGGCGTTCAACTTTTGAAGTTTATGTCTTAGAAAATGTAGCATAGCAATAAAACACTATGCAAATCATTAATCATTAATCAAACAAAGCCAATAAGCTCCCTCCCCCCAAATGAGAAATTGGTCAACTATTTCTCAAATAATGACAGTTCTATATCCGTATTACATTTTTGTCAACTCAAAATATAGGAAGCTTAAAAAATACTCTTACATTCAATCCAAAAAAAAAGACCTCGTTCGTTACCCATAATGCTCACTACATGTTTTCTGTCACTTTATTGCAATCGTTATATTGCCCTTCTTGCATATATGTATGTATATGAGTAGAAGTACATGTATTTACACCCAGTTAAATTGTTGGCGCATTTAGCTCAAGGACTTTGTTTTCCTTGCATATACAATACAAATACATACACGAGCACACACGCTGAAAGTGTCACAATATTTATCTGCACTCAGGACATACCATATATCTGGAATTGAATGAATACATTACTTCCAGACAACAGTACGATGTGGCCCATTCACATTCAGACTATTCGGAACATAACCTCTGACGTTAATTTTGTAAAACCTGGAACTGGATGTATATGTTCACTTTTCGTTCAGTTCAGTACATATTGGGTTAGAAGAGTATTGTTTGCTGTTATATATGAGTACACTCTGTTCAACAGAACAGAACTGATACTTCCTAGACGAAAACGGAGGAGAGGACGACGACGATGATGATGAGGATGAGGATGATGGCGATGTTCTATAAATTGCGACCGGCTTCAAATTTGCTATCGCATGTTGTGTGTCCTTGTTCCGCTTGGCACTATCTCTCCATAGCCTGACTATCGATTTATTTTGTCTTTTCTTCCTTAAATCTTGTTTCGTCCGTCGCGTCGTTCGTCGTGTTGTCCTTTAAAACTACTTTTTTCTCATGAGCTAATTTGAACACAAAAAAATCTCATTTTCAAAAAAAAAGAAGAATAAGGAAGCTCATACGTGTAGAACCTACCTAATAGAAAAATCATCCTTGTTGCAACAGGATAATACTTATAACCGGTGCGATGTTGTGTAGATGGAAAGAGTACACGGTTGGTATGAGTACTACATACCTAGGATATTATCCCTGGGAAATTCTTCGGAAGCTTATAAATGGAATTTCACCCTCGAAATGAAAGTTATCCACGTTTATGTGCACTTGAATGTGTATCCGCGTGTAACCTTGTTTTATAGATACTAGATAGTCGTCGTCGTTGTTGTAGCCATTGCTGGATATATCCTTCTCGTGCCAATAATAGCGTTTTCGTGGATAGGGCGCTCGATAACTACCAACCAAGAAGTTTTTTTTTCACGGCGCGGAGCGGCGCGGCGGCAACTTTATGTTCTATGTTTGGAATTTTAATGTTTTACCTACAGCGACAAATGAAAAAAAAAATTAAATTTATCCCGACTGTTAATTATGTTTTTTTTTAACTTTTTCAACTTTTTCGCGTGTAGGTATATAAAATGAAGTTTTGAGTTGTGACACTCGGAGAGTGTCCACGGAAAATTCACTGAACCCACTCGGGCTTGGGCTTTTGTTTGTTTGTTTATTCAATGGTGACGTTTCGTTAAGTTTAGGTAGGTAGGTATTTCGAAATGCTTGATGCTTCGGCCTATGTCAACCCACGCGCGAAATGACTGAAAAAGATTGGATTTAATTAATTATAGTCCTTTTTGTCGTTTGGTTCGAGAGAAACGAGATTATACTCGTATACCAATTTACCAAATAGATATACCAGAAACTCTAGTATGTATACGATAAAGCTTTCCTGTATAATTTTTATAATTACATTTTCACTGTTCTTGCCAAATGCAAACACACACAAAATTCATATTCAAAGAATCGGCAAATAGATATGACATTTAATTATTTCACATGGAAAATTATGAATTTTTTTGATACTCGAAAAGTGTATATTAATGAACAATTCATTAAAAAAGAAAAATGTACGTGCTCGTGTTCTTAATTTTTATCGAAATCGAATTTGAATAACTTTTCAATTTCAGCCTTGTTTCGATCGATTTTTAAAATGCATCGAACTGTCAGAATTTAAACTTTATCTAACATTTAAATTTAAAAATCGATATTCCATGTTATCGATAACTGATGTTATACAGTGTTTTTGAAAACGTCAAATCAAATGTATACAAATGCCAATTTTTAGATAACTCATTTTGACATATCACGTTGTTTCTTTTATCTCTTGTGAAGTGTCACATTAAGTCATCTCAAATGAGTTTAATGTGAAAAGCGTTTGCACTGGAAAATATAATTCAAGTAAACTGTGTTATTGAAACATTAGTTCTGATGACATTTTATATTTTCTAATACTTGTAGGCGCGTAGGTGTAGTTGAGGCCCTATGTCCCGCTAGGGAACACCAACGGACTTCGTAGGTCTGAGGACCTAAGTAAGTAAGTAAGTAATACTTGTGTCCAAAAATATTATTCAACTTCTACTATTTCTAATGTATCTTATTATGAATACAATCCTATTTGTGAAAAAGGAAATGGAAGCAATATTCTCAAGAAAAAAGTGGAAGACATTTTTTTTGTAGATAAATCAATTGTATTATTTGTTAAACATAATATAATTAATTGATTAGTTTTGTTGAATAACTCCTGAGGAATGTCAATCAATTGTCAAGAACCTCTAGTTCGGGTTTTAATATTGATTTGATTTGCCATCAAAAACAGTGCGAAAAAGTCTAACACGTCAAAGTGCTCCATAAATAAATGAAAGAGACAGAGAGAGGAGTACGTAGAATGCGGCCAAAAGCAGACATTGATAGACCTTTATATTGTTTTGCTTGTTTTATGTCAAGTTTTATCCTACAAACTTGGCAAAAAATACTTTTTGTTTTAATGTTTTGCTCCAAGAACTACTACAAATGCGTTCAAACATTGATAAATGTTTACCATGCAGTTTCATTTTCGAAATTCCTATTCACAATAATCACTATTAGCAGAATGTATTTTCGACATTTTAAATTTGTTGTTTAACATTTTGCTTTTTTGGTAGAACAATAATTAAAAGATTATGTAAAATGTGAATTTTTGTGAATGCACTGACACTTGATGAATGACGTATGGATTATTCATTTTCGCTGCCTCTTACTACTATGATTTGGCTGGAATGAGTAATGAAAACACAAACAACAGTTCACAATAATAAATGTCACAAGAATAAATGAAAATTGAAAGAAACTGAATACGTAGAAGAATTACTTTGACATTAAAATTATTTAAAATTTTCTGTTTGTACATAAATGTACTTTCGTTAAATTAAATAAATTTTTCCTTCCTTATTTGTTTATTTGCTTTTGTTATGAAATAGGTACTATTTTAACTCAACTAATATTCTGTCAAACTTGAGTCGAAAATTAGACTTTATTTGATTTGATTAGTTTAAAACGAATTGCGTAAACTTGGGTTATGGTCGCGTTCACTTTATAACAATTTTTCTTTGTGTAATGCAACACGATTCTATCTTCCCCACTTTTCTTTCTATAAATGATGGTAATACCGCACGTAAATCATGAAAGTGACAAGGAGCTTGGGGCTATCATTGAGCCATGTTCAATGTTCATTGTTCATCCTTTAGCATCATAAATGCTAGTTCTAAAAATTCTTTTTGACGTCAGCACAAAGTATTCCAGATTAGCTTACGTAAGATCTCTGTCATCTAGACTTTTGTCGATATTTCATTTCTCATTCATTTTCCGATGACTCATTCAACCACTCAATTTAGATATACAAAAACATTATGTTATTATTGAAATTTTCTCCACTACAATAACTTAAGTCCATAATGACCCCTCCAGATTCGACAATGACTCCCCTACAAGTCGAAATAAGCACAATTAATACCGGAGATTTCCTGAACAACTTTTAATGCCTTAAAACCTTGTGAAAGAAAAGTAACAACTCAAAGTATGTTTGTATATATTTCGAAACTATAGGGGTCAGTTAAAATAGTTTCCATGGCCATTAAACATACCAAAATCTAACAATCAGTCCATATTTACGATTGCCCTCAAGACGCCCAATTAAAGTAATAAAAATGCTTACAAAACATCGCCATCGTCGAAAAAATGAGTGCCAATTGATTTTCACTTTAATTATGTCATTTAAAAACTTTTCTGGAAACAGTTGATGTATTTTTTTTTCTGTGTCTGGTTTTATTGTTAGCATGACTGGTTTTGGGCTGACATCATATTATTTATACGAGTAAATCCTTGAAATTAGCCCCCCCCAAATCCTCACATTAAAACATAAAAAAAGACACACTTTATTAAACCCTAAATATCACGCTTGCAGCAAAAAAAAAAGCTCATGAATTCCTCAAATTTCTTTGGCACTTTTTTATGTATTTTTTTTTTTTTTTCTTATTATTATTTCCATCCCCACTGGGTCCTTGGGGAGGTGGTGCATTTTTTTGCGTAAACTTGTATCCTTCTATTTATACTTATACTCGATGGTATCTATACACACATTTTGAGAAACTTTTTTTTTTTGTTTTTTTGATTATTTCAACAACATCTCATGGATACAACATCTCCTCGGAAAGCCATGTTGTACATTAAAAGTGTCGTCCTCAATCTATGGCGAATAAATTGTGTATCTCAAAATAGAACAAACAATGTCGTTCCGAATTTGCTGTGTAATTTAATTGTTTGTCCTGTACACTATAATATCAGCTCAGACTCGCAGAAACGAACGAGATGACAATAGGAATATTATGAGGGCTAGGGCGGGTGAATAGTTTGAGAAATAGGGTTGAAACTTTTTGGTCCCAAGTTTTGAACATCAGAATAGTTCAACTTGTCCATAACTATAAAATTGTTTTTAAATAATATAGAAATGAACAAAATACTCTCCCATTCGCCTTATTTGGTGGAATATTCCATTGGGCCATAACTCCACATACCACATAAAATAAGCTTTCTAAATCTGCAATGTTTTTTAGGAAGAGTTGGAACATCAAACATGTCAGAGAGATTTTATATCAATCAGATGGCTTGTAATATGTGGTAATGCTCCAAAATATTGCTTAATTATTAAAGATTAATGTAAGACATAAAATCACATGAATTTCGTAACATCAAAAGTGTTATAGTTACATATATAATAAACTGAAGGATTATGGCTAACCAAATTAAATTATGGACTTGTGACTCTGTGCCGTCCGTATTGTGAAATTTTCAGGGACATAAAACCCCATAACGAATTTTATGTGGAATATTGTCCCAACTCCGTTGATTTTCACAATAAATTTATGAAACTCAAATGAGACCAAAGTCATTTGTGGACTTTTGAACCATTGTGAAATTTTTAACCCCATATGTGGGACATAAAACCACAATGGATTAATAGCAGTTACTATCATTTTCTGAACTTATGACTTACCAAAGTAACTCAAAATGCTAATGTGGACTTGTGACTCAGTGCGATAACTATAATATGAAGTAGCAATGTTATTTCTCGGACTATCTCCATACATACATACGTTATGGACTTACGAGTTATGTTTAAACTACACACAACAATAGATTTTCTTATTACAGGACGAATTGAAGGACATTGAATATTGTTGCAGCATATTTGGTTATGGTTATGGCCATTCAGTAAAGGATAAATGGAGATTTTGCTTTTTAAATGATGCGTAAACTGAATGCTGACACAACGGGGTCAGATGGGTTTGTCTTATCATCGTTCCAGGTCTGGGATCTTATTCATCCATCAAGGATACTTATGCATCCTTCTGTGTGTGTGTGGGTTATATGTATGTATGTGTGTTAAATGTAATAAAGGAATACATGAACGTATACAAATCAACTTGTAGTATTTTGCTTTGACTCTTACAAACCACATCCATTGTTGGTGTCTTTTTTATTTATTTTTTTTTGTTCATCATACGCCCTGTGTGCCATCACAATATGAAGTATCCTTATTTGCAATTATTGTTTGCATAGACTGGTATCCTAGATACATACTCATACATACATATGTACTTATCTATGTGTGTGTAATAGAGAAGCAGTAGGAGGCCTTGATGCTCGGTTATAGATAAATTTAGATATAAATATTTGCCATCACTGATGTGTGTAAATGAGGACTTTCATGTCCCAGTAGATATGTCTATCATCAGTCTTAATTAATTTATTATGTGTGATTGATTTGTTCTCAGTGTTTTGTTGTCATCTTATGTGTGTGTTTGTTTGTTCATTATTTTATTTTTAATTCTATTTCTACACAAATACTCCATTCAAAGTCTACTCACTTGGCACAAATTCTCCCACGTAAATCCATAATTATTAAAACAAAAAAATTATTCTATTGGTAGGTGGGTAATCTTATCTGTGTTTATGGAATCATTTTGCGTGTAGCATTTTATTTTAAATTGGTATAATTAGATAAGTTTAACACCGACACTGACTGTGCGCGATCTAAAATTATATGACGAGAAATATATACGATACGATAGTAATGGTTGAAAACAATAACGCCATCATCAGGGATGGGGGCAAGGGAAGACATTATAGAAGGTAATTGATGTTGTTGTTTTTTTTTTTAATTTTTCGTTTTTACTTTCAACTTAAGTTTTATGAATTGAAAATTGCGGTTAAAGTTGGCATTTTTTTCCTGATAAATTATACAGAAATTACAAACTAAATAAACGTGATGTATTTATAATGAATCAATTGTTTTTCTGATGAATCATCATTTCCACCGCACCGCGTAGGGCTGAACGAACATTTCTTTGGAGTGATTCCATTTTAAATTGTCATCATCATCATCGCATCGGTTGGAATTGTTTTTTAAGTCATTATGGGCGTTTTTTTTTTTTTTTTTTTAAATGTAAATAGTGTCGCTGTAGTTCTATTTTATGAGAAGGGGTGTTGAACAATTTTTTTTTTAAACACAAAAAGTATCTGTTTGGATGACAAAGTCTCTGGAGTCTAAACAGTTGAAGGTGATTCCAGTTTCTAAGAAATGTTTGCAAATGTTTACTTGATAGAATAAGCAGTGGCGGGATAGTGGTGACTTTCTGCTTCAACTTCGGAGTTGGAATTCCAGACTAGACTTATTTAAATAAACAAAAAACTTTTGCTTTTTTTCTATTGCTTTACTTTTCCTATCTTTCATTGTCTTCCATTGATGTCTTTTGTTGTATTGTCTGATAGCCTTAGTGTCTAAGTAGCAGTGTATCTACCCCGTTCATTTATGCATCAAGTAAGACAGTAACGTTATAGTAACGTTTATAGACATTAAAAACATGGCCCAATGATTGATAACCGTCCCATGAAGTTATTTGCCTAAGATACTGACAGATTAGTGTTTCTCGAATGTTATGATATGACCAAATCATCGGATGCATGTTCTGTTATCTAAAAATTAGCTTCCTCTGCAATGATCAAGAGTGTTGTTTAAGGTGCAATTGGAAATTTGAAATTGGAAAGAGCGTATGTCTCCATTTTTTTAAATGAGGAAACTCATCGCTTAGTTACCCAGGCGAAAGATTGTATTCGGTAGTTCCCATCATTCCAATGTGTAATTTTCATCTTCTCCAACAGTGGAATAGTTCTGTGACAGTTATCGTCATTCATTTTTTTACTCTTTCAATAAATCAAGTGCCAAGGGTATATTCTCTAGCTGCTATGAAGAAAAATTCTTAAAAAATCATTTAAATTAAAAAAAGTGCGCATACGCCTCAGTGAACTCTACTACAACTTTTTAAACAAACTTTACTTCATTATTTTTTTTAAAGAAATTTCTCTAAATTAATATTTCCAAAATAGTTGTTAATACATAGTCTCTTTAGCATGCATTTAACTATCACGATATGTCACTTTGTCATTGTGTCAAACAACAACTGTTTTTGCCCGATCTTAGCCACTTCATGCTGGTAAGGAAATTATAGAGACTTTTTTTTTTAATTTTAATAAGCGCGTTCGTGCAATCAAAAACAACCAAACAGAAACAACTATAATTAGTGCAAAAACTTTTGACACCCACTTCATTTGGGTATTCAACTATTGTAAACAAACACACTCAAACATCAAATCAAAAATTCTTTCCATAAATTACTCCTACCCGTACGGTACGGTACGTGTGTTCGTAGTAGGTATATTTTTTACTTATAACTTGAAAGTGCTACCTATACAAAAATACCATCATAACCCCTTGACGTGGCCGCCGCCGTCGTCGTCGTTCGTCGTCCTTATGAAAAACACCTGATTTGATATGTGATACAACCATTAGCCCCCTACTCCCTACATCCGTTTTTCTTCTACCACACCTACTTAGTATATATTTACAGCGAAATATGCCCGGCTAAAAAACGTAGTTACATTTTACCACTACAAACAAAACGAAATATGAAAATACTAACATAGAAATAAACATCATTTATTTATAACGTATTTTGCATAATGAAAGCATACTTAAATGTGTTGGTTGCATTCTTACATTCCCTCATCAGGACCTGCAAAGTTAGAATAAAAAATTAGAAAAAATTGGCGCCAGTTTGTTTTATGACCACCCGGGTATATTGCCTCGTGGCTGTCTCTACTCACACGCAACCAAACAGAACTACATACATACTCCTATTGTGTGTAGTAGCGAACAACAGTTATTTTCCTTTTTTTTTTTTTCCTTCTCAGCAAATTGCCTTGCCCTATTTTTGATCTAACTCTTAATGGTGGTTGCTGTTGTTGATGTAGGGTTTTTGAACTCCGTTGGGAAACTACGACTATAGTATACCTACCTTCCAACCTTATAAAAACAGAGAAAAAAAAGCGGCCATATAAAGGCGCCTACTATATAGCCTAGCCAGGCCAGGCCAGGACTCTTTATGAGCACGAGGACTAGGACGAGGACGGGACAACTTCGAAGAATGTTGCTTACAAATTCGTTTGTATATTTTTTTGCTCATATCTAATATGCCGGTGACTTGTAGTAATGAGTTTGTATTTCAATTTCTTTCAACCACCACGCCCCCCACACCCTCCTTCTTTTTTTTTCTTGTTTCTTTGTATAGTAAATTCAGTTGTTATATTGAGGCTTTATTTTTGGCATTTTATTTTTACTTGAATGAGTGTTGAACAGTGCTCAGAGATATACTCGTACGTTAATATACACAAAAGGGAAAATGACCCTTTTCATATGGGAATTATGAAGAGAAGAAAAGAGTGCTAAAAAGTTAAAGGGGTGTGATGATGAGGTTTAGTATTTATAGCATAATTCACGGGAATTTATACACACTCCATTTGATTCAAATACAAAATCTCTTTGAAATTCCCTCTTTTTTTCGAATGGAGTATAAATAAATTTGGGATTTAAATAGATCAAGGTAGTTATGTACCTTTTTGTTTGTCGATTTCCTGTTTTCTTATTTGTTTCGAAAAAGTTGAATAAACTGGAAAAGTAAAATAAAATGGAGTTGATTGTTAAGGATAATAGGATTTTTGTTAGCGTATTCTAAGGGAAAATTTTACTTGGTTAACTGTCAAATTGATTGTTGTCAAAAATGTTTAAGTTCATTTTGATGAAATATACATTTTGCAAACACATTTATAAAAAGGAATTTGAAAAATCCCAAAAGCTCTGGTGTAAGTAAGTTTTGGCCACTAAATGTCCAAAATTTAATAAAATTTTCAAATATAGTCGAAAATGATTATCACTTTTGACACATTTGACAATAGTAAAATTGTAGTTAAAATAAATGTTAAAATTTTTGCAGAAAATCGAAACTTTCAACTGCCGTAACAGGGTTCCACAAGGTTGAGTTTTTTTTTTTTCTTCTTTTCTTTGACGTTCTTTTTTATAACAGTTTAGTAAAATACATAAACTGTCATTTCGCTATATGTCAACATTATAAAAAAATATTACAATGTTGATTGTAAATTTATATATTGATGCAGCCCCGTAAAGTATTTATTATTCATTGATTTGACAAGTCAGACACTCTTAGTTTTTTTGTCTGATACATGTCATATCATGTTGTTAAGCTTATAACAGTTTTTAGTATTCCTGCAAATTTAAAAAAGACATTTAGTAGCCAAAAGACTCTAACCGAAAACTCTGGCTCTGAATTTTGTATCTTGTCATAGCATGCATCCATTGCATAAACAACTGTTATAATTCGCACGTCTCAAGTCACTTGACATAAGGTATTCTTAATACCACTAAAGTTTAACTGTTATAAATTGTCCCGATCAAATGCAAGAATTTATGCTTGTTTATTATTAATGACAACTTGACCTTAAGACTTCAAGTGATTGACTGAAAAGTAGCTTATCTTACAACTTTACTTTCATTATATTTCGAATTCATACAGTACAAACAAATTAATAGAAGTGGTCCAACGTGACTGCCTTAAGGAATTCCATCCAAAACATTAATTATTATCCAATAATTATGGCCTACGAAATTAAAAAGCAATAATTAATGTACTTTTTGGATAAAATGTTATCTAAATAGCCATCTCAAATTCTCAAAATTCGTAAGTACACAACAATTCCAAAAATAAGAACAAAAAGTCAGTTTTGTATTTGCGTTATATCTGTAAAAGAAGTCACATTGTTTACTTTTAGTTTTGTACAATATTAATTTACGCTCCAAGGGTTATTTTGATTGTTCTTCTTATATAAAAGTATATCTACAAAAAAAAACAATCATTTTATTCGCTCTGATATTCGAATAATATTTTGTTGGTTTTTCGCTCGCAGTATTTGACTCGGGGATAAATAAAAATCAAATATACACGTGATTCATTGTACCGAATTAAGTTTGGTCCTTTGCATTCTTTGGTGGGATTTTCGTGTTCTATAAATGTACTTTTATACTCGTAATCCTCATCCTCCTTTTCTTTTCGTTTATTCTGTTGCTTTTGCCGTGTAAGTCCCTTTTGTTTTAATTTTTTTTTTTTTTTTGTGATTTTGTTAAGGATTCGTTTTGGGTTTTTGTTTTTGTCGTCATCTTAATGGATTTGGTTTTATAAGAAAACATATTGCGCTATAGGATCATAAATATTCTTTAAGTTAGGTAACAAGATATTATTTTGCAAATGATTTGTTATTTCTTATCAAGGACGGCCAATGTTGTGAATATTGTCAAAGGTTAAGTGTCAAATAAGCCAAATATGAAAATATGTATAAAAAAATTATCAAAACGAGTGTTTCGAGTACTATTGTAACAGTAAGTAATGAGATTTGATAAAATCAAACTTAAATGACACAAGTTTTTATTCTTTTGACCTGTCAGTTTTTTCCAGAGAAACATGTGATAAAAAATAATATGCATTGACGAGTTTAATGTTAAAAAATTAAATTGTTTGGTTGGTTTCAATCCAGTTCACTATGAATTTGGTTATATGTGGACAGAGTTACTCGGTTATGGTGTTTGACATTTGCTTTTGACAGCTTTCTAGTTCTACGTTTAAATTGTACAGCGCAGCGGTGACAATCATTGATCTGAACTCTATGTTCCAGAGCAGCATCTTGCAGTTGCAGTTGTATATGTTTTCGATGAAGTTATACTTTCGTGTTTTTCTAAATCACGTATGTATTTGTTTAAGTCTCTAATTTCGAAGTATGCGAATTGACACTGCGAACATTGGAACACAATAAACATTGTTTTTTAAATTTGACAGTTCGTAGAATGTAATCAGCTCATTGGATACAACAACACTTTGTGTTCAACCAATTAAATTGAAAGAATTTGTAACTCGCGGTTTTTTGTGGAATGTGTTCTGCTGATGTGGATTGCAAATTTAAGTTTGACACTTTGGCAGACAGTAAGCTATAAGTTGAAATTGTTAAAATTAAATAAATTAAAATTTGTTATTTTAACAATCAAAGAAAAATTGATGGAATAGTTGAATATCATAATTTTTGCTCTGAAAAACCATTTTGTTTTAAGTTGTTTAATTTTCAGGTGACATTTTGACGCCTTTCTTAAGGCAAACAATCTTGACATTTTTAACCCATATGCAAAAGTGTACTTCGAACTTCACTTTATCAATTCGCCTGGTCTGGGAATATAAATCATTATACTTAGTTGATTACATCCCTAGATCCGGCCCTGGAGTCATGCCTAAAAATAGTAAATATTATCGAACCGATATGAGATGACGTAACATTTTGTTTCTTTTGGCGAACCTGTTAGAGATATTAGTTCTTTTTATTTCTCCCAATGTCGTACGATGATGATGGCTATCATGATGGTATGTTTGTTTTTTAGTATTCACAGCAAAAAAAGACCAGACCCCGGAATAATTTATATAAAATGAATATGGTTTCGATGTATGTACCTATTGCCAAACGCAAAGGAACCTACAAACACACGCTCAACTCGAACATAGAACCGAAGTTTATTTCTGTGAATCGAGTGATGATGCTGAGCAATGAGCCATGTGTTTTTGCTGTCCATTTTTAATCAAAACCACAACAGAGTTTGCAAAATAAAAACTTTTTTTTTTCCTACCCAAACCATCATCATAATATTTTCAATAGGTAGTAGCACTTGGAATATGTATTTTTCCTTTTTTTCTGTCCACTTTTTATTTGCAAGGCACAACATCGCCAGAGATAGAAAAAAAAAAGAAGAAAAAGTGCCATTTCCATTCAATTCACAATGGAATGCTATGATGGCTGGTGATCTGAACTGATGATGATGCAAATAGCCAACACGAACAGAATAAAAAAAATTAGCGAACAAAAAAATCCGAGAGAGAGAAATCCCCAGAAGCGACCAGAGACCAGACGAGAAATTGTTTGCGTCATACGTTTTTTTTTTTTTTTTTTCAATAGAATCAAGAATCAACCCATTTAGCATTTGACATTTGCCGGCTGTCAAACGAATAGGAGGGCGGCAGTTAATGATGTCATTATTTTTTGATATCGTAAAGATTTGTTAGGTTTTTACCTACCGTAACTTAACGAAGTAGTGGTTTTTGTGTGTACGTACGAGTATAAGTTATAGCAGATAGTGTCAGTCATTATGAGTGACTAAAACGCAATCATCGAATGGGAGTAAACATTTTTTTGTTGTTGTTGTTTTTTGTTATGAAGTTTGATCAATGTTTGGGTTATAAAAGATTGACCAGTGATGGATTGCTCCAGAGGATTTCTGTCAAGACAACGTATTGTGTGCATATTGAGGTCATCGTTATCAAATATTGTTGCTGACTATGGAGTTCTTAACGGTTTGAGGTTGAGTTTCACTGGTGGCGACAAATTTAAACTGTCAAAGTGAAATGTCTTCAAAACAAATCTTAGAAAATCTATTACATTTTGAACATCTGTCAACAAAATAAGTTCAAATGTTTACGTAGGGTGATTGTGGAAATGCAACGCTATTTAGAGAAGTTATTTTTGATTTTTTAAATAAGACGCTTTATCATTATGGACAAAAATTACAAAATTCTTTTCTTGCATAAGCCAAAGAATTATGAGAACGGTACTCGAATTTTTTTAATTCATTATGCTTTAATTTTACTTTAAAAAATTCAAAAATTAATCAAATTTTTACCTAACGATGATTATAGCTTGAACTAATATAAAAACTTTTCAAAACATTGAAATACGGAACACAAACCACTCGAAACTTAAAGGAATAAAAATAAAATAAAAACCCATCTCGCACGAGAAACATTAATTTCTATGTGCAAGCAACCGTCATCGGAATGAATAAACATTTAACCTTCCTTCCGTTTGCTTTTCCTGCTACATCTAGCTGATGCCACTACTGAGTGAGTACACTAAGCAATATAAGGCAAGGCTGTATGATGCTCTCGTAAAATTTTGGAATTTGCACTCGTAGTCGCAAGTCATCTCAGTTCTAAGTATTTTTTTTTTTTTTTTAGAACCACTCATCCCTTCCGCAATTAGACTTTTCTTCTGGCGGCGGCGTCATCGTCATAGTTGTTATCGTCTTCGTCCTCCTTGCCGACTTCCTTTTCGTCATCATCATCGCCGCCATTTTCTTCGTTTTCGCAAGCTAGAGGAGAACTTATTGTTAACGAAAGCGGTAAAACGTCGAGGGTGCAATGTTATTCCCTAATTAGTTGCAAAACATAAACTTTTCCATTTCACACCAAGGAAAAAAGTGTAAAAAAGGAACATCAAAATTAAAATTGAAATAAAAACAAGTTTTCGCTCACACCCAAGATCAATAAATTGCAGCCATTTTGTTTTTAATTTTATTAAAAAGAATTCATTTCAGCTATGAACTGTATTTTTATTTTTATCAGAATGTTAACATTTTTAAATTTCATTTAAATGTCAGATATATAATTTAATTATTGAGTGTATTCAATTTATTGACATGGGTTGTAAATGATGTGTTCTCTTCTAGTTCTCGCACCCATAGATTCCGGATTTGCAATCAAGTTTAACAAAAATTAAAATAGTTAAACTTTTTAATTGCTACATACGTTTGAAGAGGTTGTGCCTTGTACGACATAACGACGACGACGAAGAAGTTGACATTTGGTAAATGTTTGTTCGAACACACCCTTATGCCACCGACCGAGTTTACATACTTGAATATAAACTCATACGAGTATATTAAACTAACGTCAAAGTGACTTGGTGTTGTTTGTTTTTATCTCCAATCGATATTCCAGAGTTTTGACGTTTCGAATTTCGACCTTGACATGTTGAGGAAATAACGGGGGAAGCATTTAAATGAACAAATTATTTAAATTCCAAAAATGAGTGCTGTTTTTTCGTCATGTTTGTTTGTCATTTTTTTTTTACGCGTTACGATTTCCAAATGACTTGACTGTGCATGATTTACACATTTGCATATACTTTTCATAAATGAAGGAATAATAATTTTGTAGATTCTTAAAATAGCAATGATAATTTAGGTTTTGCGATTTTATTAACATTTCTGTCAGACACATTGACATTTGAAAAAAAAATCTTATTGTTGGACTTATCACTTTGGATTACATGCTTGATTGAACTTAAAAGAAAAAAGGCTTAACGAATTATTTTAATGTGCCTCTGAGTAGGGCGATTATGAGACCCTCAAAATGGACGAAGGATCGGGAACGCTGTCACTATTAAAATCAAACTTAAGCACTATTAGTAATCAAACAGTTCTTGACTTAAAAAGTTTTCTCTCAATTAATTTATAAGCACAAGTTTTTGTGTAAGTTATAATCGTTTATTTATAATTAAATTAAAAAATCTGATAGTTAAGACTCATAATAAAGTAGAAACTATATGATATCCCATTTACATTTAATCACGACTTATGTATCTATGACTAACGATAATGACTATCCGATCGCCTTGAGTAAAAAGTAGTATTTTTTTTAATAATAAGCTTAAGTGTAGGGTGATTTTTCTTTCTGAGTTGCTTTAATTTGCTCTTTTTCAGGGTCACCAATTTTGATGTAAAAATGTACACATATTTTGGTTAGTATCCTGAAAATTTCAAACAGCAAGAGTGCACTCGAAATGCAAAATTTTAAATTACAGAGACACCCTCATAAACAAGTTAGAGCAGTAATTTAAAAATTTTCATCGTTCCTATTTATAATTCATAAATTATTTTTAGAAACCATAATCTTAGTCATTTGAAGTAACCTCTAGTAATTATAGAGAAAAAAGTAAACTACTAAGCAATTTAGATTACAAGATTTATTTGAATCACCAATGTTACCCGAGTCATTAAGCAAATTAGTTGTGAGACTAAGGAAAAGTAACTGGTCGTGTTTACTTGACCGAACTTATATTATAATTAAAATAATGTAAATAAATAAGAACTATTATTTTGTCTTATACATTTATTCAGTTAAATTATAAATCAATGTTTTTAAAACGTTAACTCTTGATATCTTATTTGACAGATCAGACTTTTCAGATTATTTGCGTTCAGGTTCATACTGATTGGTTGCGTTCAGTGCTAAAGCTAACAGTTGTAAATGTGATTCGACAAAATGTCACAGAAAAATCTTACATTTCTTATTAAATGTTGTTAAATTTTATAGCAAATTCATGCTTGAATTAAACCTTTTATCCTATGAATCGATAACTTTCTCTAGCTATAATTCTGAACTATATGTACAAGTCAATAAGTAATAAGTATAGTGATTCATAAGACATTAATAATAAATTGCTTAATGAGTTCACATGTAGGTGACTTGAGAAAGTTTAAAATAATTAAAATCGAGATGATGGAGAAATTGAACTGAATTCAATTTACTTTACTTTTCTCGAAAAAAAATCAGTCAACCTATAATAAATCTATATTTGAAATTGTAATAAATTAATTTTGTGTGCCCAAACTGAACTAAATATTTGAAATAAAAAGCAAGAACGTGTCACCAAATCGTGTTTTTATAATACGATAAAATAAATTACCATTAACGTTACCCAACTCATAACTTAAAAAAAAAAAAAAACTGAAAATGTCTTGACATTGTAAATTTAAGTGAATTGCTTGAAAAATGATTTTAGCTTTTAGCAAAGAAGAAACATAAAACGAAAGAAAAGAAAAAAGAGGTTAATGACATGTGTGATTTATTTCTTACAGTGAAATATTGTTTCGGGATAAGATCTTTGTGTGTTTAGTCAGGGCAATTAGTATAAACGACTTTTCGTTTCTAGTCAATCAGTCATATTTTCAAAATGTGCACCTAATAAAAAATGGCGATGTTTTTTGTAAATATTACACACACATGTAGGTATGTAATTATTTTAAAATATCTTCACATCATAAACCTTTTAATTTTTTCAACTCAATTTCGTGACACCAATAAAATGAATGAAGTTATGAATAAACAAAAAAGATGTGCAAACTGTTGGCAACCCTTACAATTTAATTGCTGACAGTAAACGTGAGTGAATTTTTGACATAACACTTAAAACAGCTGTTCTTCAAAAATAGAAAATTCAAACTTGCTTCATAAATCAGAACTCTTTTAACCTCGAGCCTTTTAAAGCACTTAACTTTCATTTCTTTTCCATATGGACTCATTAAAAATAACCAAGTAAATTAACCAAAGAACAGTATAAACGTGATATTAATAAAAATGTTCATTCTCAACCGCCATTTTATGATCATAAAAATTATATGTAGTCTTCTGTTTTTAATTGATACTTAGACCGGGAAGAAACGCTTTTTTAAATCGACTTGAACTACCTAAAATACGTTTTTTGGATCAATGTTAGCTCGGTGTCATCCACTCAAAAAAATCTTTGGCCAAATTATCCTTTTCCATTTTCAAAATGGTTTCTGAAATTAACTTCAAAACCCCCAAGATTAAGAAAATCAGTCTTATCTGATGTATAAATACAAAATATTTACAAAGAATAAAACATAAACTAGTTAAATATATAATTAAAATTGTCACATACAAACGTCATGATAATTTAACATTTATTATACGCTACTTATTGTGCGCTTGAACATTAAACTAACCATTTCAGAAATGTCATACGAGTGCCAATATACGAGTAGTTGGTGTGACGTTTCGCTTAATTATTTTTTCTCCTCCAACACTACGAAAACATCCGAATATATACGTACATTCTCCCACACTCTTTTGAAATCGTATCAATGCAACAACAAAATAAACTTATTTTCCATTAGTAAGGACATTTAAGTGAAAAGCATTAAATTGCATTCGTCCTGCCACACAAAGTGCACATCCATAGCTTCAGCCAGCCAGCCTTTTTATAGACGAAAAGTGTTTGAATTGCATTCCATTCATTTCAGACTTATTTGTAGATACTTTTTTTTTATTGTTATTATGCACTGCAGGGGTGGTGTTTGGTAGCACATTTCAAAAATTATTACATTTACAATGATTCTTGATGAATATTCGTAAATTCAAAATTTTGTTTTATGAGTGTTTTATTACCATATTTCACCTAGATTTTACCGCAGTTTTGTGTATAAATCTTTTTTTGTTTGTTTTGTGTTTGCCCAATTGAATAGGAGGCACATTTGAAAGTGGTTTTCTTGTTTAAAAGACTTATTCATGAATATTTATGTTATGTTCCTTTTAAAATTGGGAGAAAAGATATAAATGTATTTTACTTGAGCTTTATTGAAGGAGGCAATGCAGTAAAATGGCACACGAATGAACTGGCCTTCAAAAGATTCCACTATTTTAAACCTCTATATATCCCCGCTAAAAGTGCATCTCTTAGTAGACATAAAAATTCACTTAAATTCTTCGAATAACTTAAGAGAATTCAAATAAGAACCCACTCATACGCATCAGAATTCAGAATATTCGCAAATAGAAAGATACATTTCCCTTGAATGGCAAAGAGAATAAAACACACTCACGAACTTAAAATAAAATCCACTTTGCATGGCAAATCAACGTCTGCAAATATGGAAAGTAACCGACATCGACGACATGCAAACTCCAACAAAAATGATGACATCAACCTTTAAACATGACGCACACTAAAAATGTTTTGATTCTCGTGTATGTTGTATTTTTTTTTTTTTTAGCTTTTGATAGATACTAAATAAAACATCGCTGATGTTTAAACAATTCATCTCCTTTCATTTTATTGTTTCGTTTAGAGAGTGTTGACTATGCAAAAGCTTTGTTTGCATGAGAACCAAATAAAAGTTGTAGGTTGTTTACTTTGGTAAAAACTGACTTTGTTCTAGTTATTGTGTGTATCAAAATGGGAACAAATACTGTCATTCTTGTTTAATTCATCTTTTACTAAACACAAAGGAAATTAAAAGTCAAAAGCACCTTTCTTGTCAGAGACAATGTTCAATCAAACAGATGGCATGTAATATTCGAGACTGTAATGTTGTGTGGAAAAGAAGATCTAGCAGTCATGTTTGACAATCCAAATGTCATAAGTTGTCATTGATTGAAGCAAAGAAATCTACCCTAAACCTACTCGGACACAAGATTTAGTAACCTTCTCAATCGACACCTACTCAAAAGTTACATATGTATAGCCTGAACGAATTCATTTGCCATTTTTCTGTTGGTTTGACATTAATTTAAAAAAATTCAGTTACTTTCCGTCATCTTTTAGCGTCAACTTCTGATGAAATGAGTAAATAAAAACTTTTTTAGTGAAAATCCTTATATCTGTCATTCTAAAACAAAAAACCTTTTTCCCTTACTTTCCTGAATGCAGCCATTGGAAATACTCAATGAATGCATCTCAAAAACAAATCCTTTCTGTTCAATCAAATTAAATGGTGTTGCTTTTAAAATTTAAAAATTAAGTTGGATATTTTTAAAAGAAATTTAAATTAATTTATTAGTTTTTTTCAACGTCTCTTTGTTTTTATTTTATAAAACAGGTTCAGTACATATTTGGGATTTTTTTTATGCTTAGAAATTTATCCCAAGGATTATAAACAGGACAGACTATGTCAACAGGTGTAACAAAATTACTATTTTCAGATTGCGTCATGATATTCGCATATTTTGGTATGCAAGCGATTTCGCAAATGGTTTCAAAATTACGCAATTTCTTTTTTATAATAAGGCGCTATAATATGCAATGAATAGTAACTTGTATGAAAACTTGGTGTTGAAATAATTTCATCAGTATTCCAGTCTACAACACTACAACCCTTGTTATATATTTTTATATTTTATTTTATTCTAATTTCTAATTAACATCTTTTCTTATTAAAAAGAAAATGCTAACGCAACACGTGACAGACTCCATATTTAGCTCTCTTCAATATTACGTCATTACTCATTACTAATTTCGTCCTTTGTACGTATTTTTTAATATTTTTATCCTTCATCATCTCCTCCATCATACAAGGATTAGATGAATGTACATGTTTTTATGTATATAAGCGTCTTTTTATTTTGAATTTAATGAAGATTTTTTATTAAATTTCTCATTTGATCTAATAACTTTTTTATGCGATGCTGTCAAACAGACAATAGATGACAGTGTTGGTTATGGGATAATGAAGACGGCGCGGCGCAATGACGTAGTTGATAAGGAGACAACGTATTAGAAACTTTCCAACAGTTGGTTGGACCGTAAGCAAGCCAGTGTGGGTGTCCTTCATCTTAGTAAGATTAATAATAGGTTATAAAGATTGTTAAAGACTTGGTTTTATTCATAATTTACCGTTATATAAACTAAAAACAATAAAATAGTAATTTGACATTTAACAATATGAATTAAAGCTCAACTTTACTTATTTGATTCGAACTTTGAAGTGATAACATGAATTTAGTGCGACTACAGTTATTCTATTTGTACTGTCATTCGGTGATGAGCGCATTACTACACGAAATGTCTGCTTATTCTTCATCTTTTACATCATGTGACTCTCAAGAAACAACAAATTGAAACAAATTTGAAAACAGCTAAAAAGAATAAAGGGAAACGTCAAAAACCTTGACGGACACACATCTGAGTTAAATTAAACATCCCTGCTTCGCTTCTGACAGTTGTAATGGGGAATATGAATTAAATGTATTTAAATTGTAGTTATTTAACTGTAAAATGGCATTTATCTTAAGTTCTATTTGTCGTCGGCAAATTTTATGATAATAATTAATTCTCACAAATCATTAAGTTTTTCATAATTATAATATTGATGAGATTTCTATAATACATATAAAATCAAATCAGACAACTTAATCCTTTGAATGTTTTAGACAGATAAATGACTCAAACGTCAAACTTGACACCTAGATTTGAATTCTTATTTTGTTGAAGTGAATGACATTTCATTCGAAGTGAGACCATACAAAACTATAATCTTTTATTTTAAATTAAAAAAAAATAAGAATAGGATGAAGTCTATGCGATGACAGCACAAAATCTTCTATCTCATTTTATACCAACTTACAAAGAATGCAATTCTACCTGTCACATAAGTATGCAACTGTCCTTTCAATATATTAATGTATTTATAAAACTTAGTTCAATCACAAAAGTGCAACAATTTCAAAAGGATCCTTAAATCCCTTGTTGTTTCGTTCTATTTTTGACATATACTTCTTCTTGAAAATTTCCGGTTTTCCAGAATGCGTAAATGTTGAAAATTCGAAACAAAGTAACATAATACTTTGCTAACATTTATATGTCGTCGTGTAGCATTTAAACTTACACATAGTTTCTCTAAACCCCACTACCAACATAACATGAGATTACATTCTTTGCTTTAACGCCCACACATCATCAGGTGTACCAACAAACAAACCAGCAAACGGAATGGATGAGCTAACTCCTTGTCCCATTGTCCTGGAAACTGAATGAATGACTGAATGTAACCATCAGCAACAGTATATCTGACATATAGAGAAATAGAGTACATTCAGTGTGTGTTTGTGCCTGTGCCGGGAACTGTGTGCAGCTGCCACATGCAGGATCTGCACTCACTTACTCGTACCAAACCACCACCGCCGCGCCGCACCGCGCCATTCTAGCCGGAAGGAAATTACATAGGCGGATCGGATCCACACCGCACACCTGATGTAACTAAAAATAAATGAAGATATAGTGCACCCCACATAATGTGTAGGAAGAGTACAATTGTGTGCCTGTGCATCTATGGGAAAGTGTGTGCAGGAGATACTCGTGCCATGAGAGTAGGAGTTGGAGTGGGAATGAAGCACTTTTTATGTTTTACGATGACTTTTCAAGCGAACGAGTAGTCCTGGTCACCCCCTGCCAGCTTGTTGATTTGTACCGTGTATGAACGTATCTATATACATATGATAACTCCTACACCACCTGTCTTAACACGATGACAATGACAACAATAGCTCCAATTCATTGCAAAGCACACTGACAAAGAGTGTACAGTGCGGTTTGCTTGATTAGATGTACTATTTTCTATTGTACATTTTAACCAAATTTCAGAAAAAAACTTAATAAATAAGTTAAATTTCGTTAACATTTTGTAAACTTAACGAAACAAACGAATTTTGACAAAAGACGGAAAGCTATGGTGGTAAGCTCATTTTGGCGAACATTAATAATGAGGTATAAAGTAGCCATACTAAATAGAATCAACCTCGGTCCTAGGGGCTCTCCAAAATTACCAGATAAAACCAAGCTCACTTTTGAATGCATTGTCATTTAACATCGATGAATTCTCAAAATGAATTCTGGGCATTGATTTAAAAACATTGTTAAAGCCATTATTAGCAATTTGCTAACCTAACATATTATTGCTAAAGTTAAAATCCCGAAAACCGTACTTTAACTTTTAGCAATTTGCTAAATCCATATGACATCTGTCATTATCCTAAAAAAAATTCTTTCCAATTTCACTTCAAAGTGTTGATTCGGAAACTAAAAATTGTTTTTAATCTATAAAATGTTATCGGAAGACGAAGATTTCGAAATAATAGAAGTCTTTGTGCAGAAAAATGCTTGTTTTGGGAGAAATCTACATCAGGATGATGAAATACGAGAATATGTTAAACCTGTGTTCATGTGTATTTTAATCTTATTGGATTGCATGAGAATGTCCAGTTTACAGTTTTGAAATTTTCAACTAATGGGTCCGTTTAAGTATGTTGGCTTTGCTAATTCTTACGAACTGTCACTATTTGGACTTGTTCGGATGCCCGTTTTCTAATAAAAATGAGTTAGCAAAACGAAAAAAAAGGGTTTTGAGTCGTTAGTAAATTGTTCAAGTCAAGTAGTAAAGTCAAGTTGAAGTCAAGATGAAGATGATACAATAGATGACAGGTTGACAGAAAAAACAACAACAAGAACACATGACAGCAGTTAATGGTAGGTTTCTTTTTACTGAACGCACTCACTTATTCTTTATTTCGGTGATCGACAGAAATCAATGCTTTAACAGTGACTTAATGGATTTACAGTGTTTACCTCTTTTTGGAACTATTTCTATATTTTTTAGAACATTTATTTGCTTTCTAATTTTAGTCTAATTTAGAGATGTGGGGTGTAATGCTTATTTAGAATCTTGTATAGTATTATACAAGTAGTAAAATAAAGCAAAAAGTGCTTTTTAGTTTTTACTATCACCATATTTTATGTCTAGGTGTCCCCGAATTGGAACGATGACACACAAGACAACACATAAAGGCTTCGTATCTATATTATAGAGTTTTGTGTGTTTTTACTTTTTTTTTCTTTTTGTTTTGTAATCTTAGAGCTTTCTTGTTTCTAAGCTTTTCACACACAAATATTAACTTTATTCATATCATCGTCATCGTTCTGGGTGAATTTATTTGTTTTATTAGCGAAAAAAATGTATTATTTATTTTCAGACATCATCAGTGCGATGATGTTGTTCTATTTTATGTTTATTTTCATTATTATGATTTGGTATAGTCGTTTATTTAAGTTATGTAGGTTTGGTGTCAAAAATAAATAAAGTTTGTTGTACTAAAGAAAATCAATAAAATGTTTTTTTTGTTGTCCTGTACCGATTTTATTGTGTGCTTTGTGCTATTTTGTGTTTATATTTTGTTTTTGAACTGTGCTTTAATCAACATTTCACTAGTTTAGAGTTAGTTTTGACAGTTATTTTTAAATTGATTTCTGGAATTAAAAATTGAATCACATTGAAATTTTGACGTTACGAAAAATCCCAATCTTTTCTTTAAATAGATATTTTTGCATTATTTGATACATACATATACATAAAATAACGGCAGTTATATTGTTAGAGCTAAACAAAACAATTTTATTATTTGCTTTGACACTATATACATTTTAATTGGCAAAGTGAGCTTAATAACAGCCACCCAATTTGACAGATGTAGCTCAATCAATATGGTCGCTATTAAATGTCAAAATTTAGAAGTCCCTCTATTTGAAGACTTTATATTTAAAACATGTGACTTTTTTAGTTTTTTCTTGGGACAGTATCTGTGTTTTCTAATTATCTCTTGGATTTTGTGTTGCTTGATTCTCCGTTTTTTTTACTACCATTAAAGTACCTGGAAACAATACTTTTTCAGTGATGTTGCTTTAGGTTGTAAGTTCTTTTTTATTTCACTTGTAGTTTTGTTAATCGACATATACAAGTCTATTAAGTTGCATTGCTGTTTTTAAGTTTAAATATTTAAATAACTTTTACTTATAAACCAATCTTTGAACGTTTTTTAGACGTTATTTTTTTATAAGCAATTTTATCCGAATCTCCCGCTGGAGTTTTTGATATACATCCCTGGTTTTCGCAATTTTAAAACACGACTACATACCTACTTACTTGCAGGGCCATCTTAAATTTAAACAAAAAAAAAAAAAATGGCAGTAACACTTGTGTGTGTCGCACGTTTTTTAACTTATAAGCAATACAAAAAAAAATCTGCTAACGACAACTCTGATGTGAGTTTGTGATACTTTTTTCAAGAGCATTTACTCGTAACTCGTATATCCGTGCTCTACACAGCAACAGCTAAAGTTATCCACACATATACACACACAATGCGGTATAGAGGGTAGCGTTGTTGTTGCGTAGCAAACACAAACACATACACATCGAGCATCTTATTTATGATCGACCTCCCCTTAGGCTCCATTCAACATTGTCGTATTTAAATATAGTGTTGCTGGCAAGGGCAACGCAACCGTGGTGGTTCAGTTCGGGTTGGTTTGGGTTTGGGTTTGAGGTTGAGTTTGAGTTGGGTTTTAAAATGTGCGAGAATGAGAAATGGAAGAATCGTCCTGCCACAACCACGCCCCCCTCCCTCACCAACCCCCTACACTACACCCATTTGTTGACTTTGACTGGATTTTTATGTTCTATATTTTTTTCTTATTTCTTTATGCTCAGCACATCCTGCTCTGATGCAAACCCCATGAATTTCCCCCTTTCCATACTCATCCTACTTCAAGTTCCTAATGATTTAGGCTTTGGAAAATTTCACTTGGATGTATTATTTGTGATCCAATTTAAGAAGAAAACGTTTTCTCTTTTTTCTTATTTTATTTTATTTTTTCTCTTCTCTTCATCTTGGATTTCTTTCAGCACCCACTTTTTAATTTTGTTTTTTTCTTTAAATCCCCTCAGAAAAATGAAAAACTGAAAAACAGGAAAAAAATGACGAAAGAATGAAAGGAAGAATCAACATATAAGTGGTGTTGTTGCTGGTCTGGTTAGCATTTTGAGTGAACAAGCTCTTGGCAATTGGAAGAAATGCTATTTCTTCTTGAGTTCAGCTAAGGAAGGGAAAAAAATAAGTTATAGTAGTAGTGGGAAAAATTCCCAAGCCCTGGCCTAAACCGAAAAATCCTTTTTTCTTTCGTCTTATTTTTTTTTACATTTGATAAGTGGATGATAGTGGAAAATGAGCAGTATTTTACTCCCTCAATCTTGTCGAAAGGGGTGGACTGCCGAGACTTAAATAACTTTATTTACAGTCGAAGAAAAAGAAAGAAAGATGATTAACCAAAGTGGAGCAGAAAATTCTGATGGTTAGGTTTGTTTTTTTTTTTTCTGAAATAAACTTAAACCTTTCTGTAAATGAAGCTTTTGTCGATGTCGAAATTTTTAAGGGAGAAGAATAGGTGCTGAGTTATTTTTAAGGCTCACATCTCTGGGAGATTTGGGGCTGCATTCAGGCTCTTTCCCATTTTACCTATTGTTCGACTATAAATTAAAGAAATCCGATTACTCTTTATGGTTATTTCAACAGTGACATTTAGTTTTATTCGCTTAAGGCGACATCTGGTTTCATGTTTTTGTAGTAAAAAGTAATACCCAATGGCAAAAGTGTCAAGTTATTAAAGCTGACTCCACACTGAATTGAGCTCAATTATTCACACTTTTTGACGTTAAATAACTCAAAAATATAATTCATATCTTCGACCAATTTACAAGTTTAAATTAGAATAAAAGAAGTTGACGCCCCGGTAATAGGGTTAACATTTTATTTGGATTTCAAGGGATATTTAATTGTGGTCCACAAGATTTGATTGGGGATTAGGATTCCGTTTGAGATATCTTCGAAATTTTGTGTTAGTTTGTTATGTCCATTTAGAATATAACATTGATTGATATTACTCATGTCTGGGCCTCTTTTCTTAAGATTATTTTTTGACAAGAAAATGTTAGGGTGAGTTTCCAACTGTTATAGACTCTCGAGCCCATTCATGTCAATTGTTAATATATTATAGAAAAGTTCGACAGATGAAGTTTAAACAATATGGTCGTTATCAACTGTCAAAGTTCGAAGGTCCTTTTGAAAGAACTTTTAACAAACTTCATCACGGGGATCAAACTGTTATTAAAACTGATTATTTCTGCCAGAACATATCCTGGACACCTAAAACTAGTACCTTGTTCCTTGATGTATTTCGGGGCAATAGCTTTGCTTCAAAAAAATTATGTGCTGGAACATTTGAACCCTAATGTAGCTTTCAAGCTATTTATTTTATTGATTTGTAAAAAACCATAAGTTATGTCTAATTTCATGCACATATACATAACCCTTTTCTTATACCTGTTTTAAATGTATATATATGTAAAAGTTTATATAATCACTTAATTTTAGGTCCTTCATGTGTCGAAGTTTCAAATTAATTTGTCCTGCCCCTCCTAAAAACGTTCATTTTAGGTAATAGATATTTTGTCCTTTTGAAATTTATCATTATATATATAAACTTCTTTTGAGAAAAAAAATCCTCCAGAATGTGTGTATTGTATAAATGTACCAAGAAAGGGAGCGTCTTGTTGTATGTATTGTATATAGAACCAACTAACCCAAACAAAATATAGAACCTAAATAATGGAAAACTACCTATATTCCATTTGGTAACATAAACATTTATTTGGGCACCTGTATATAGAACCAAGCAATAAGCAATTCAAGTCTCTATTAGTCCACCCAATGACCCCACTCCCCTGTGCTGCTTCTTAATAATGTACATTTATATAAATCTACAGCTCTACACCTTTGTCTGGGGCCTACAGTTTTGAGGAAAGTGAGACGAGAAGAAGGTGTAAATGTTTTCTCTCAAATTAATTGTTTCCAATTTCCTCGAGTCGGCTATTTCCTATGGGTTATCTTATGAGAATGAGCTCCAGAAACAATTAAGCCTCATTCCCTTTCTTCCTTCTACTTTGTCCTTTGTTATATTTTGAATCTTCGTCCTCAATCAGAATAGCTATCGCAGCGCCAGCCAGCGTTGTCCCCCACTTATGTTAAATTAAAAACAAAGCAAAAAAAGAAAAAAAAACTGAGAAAAGGAACCCTGTTGATGGCAGGCCATACTCGTAGCCCACTATAACAATATAATAAATATATATCTTTTCATTGAAACTAAACTGGGTCACAGGGTGATTCATTTGAACTTATTATCAATTGAAGACCTTCGAGATTTCATTCGATTAAAATCTCTTGAAACCATGTTTTCCTTGATGACAATTTTACTAAAGTCTCTCCTCAAAAAAATAAAGTCGAATCAAAAAATGTATTTAATGAGTAGGAAAGCACACCACCCTGTACAAATCGACTTTTCAGCAATTTTCTCTTCAAATAAAATTAAGCGTCTTACAAAAAAAATTCCGTTGATGGTTTATCATGATAATAAAATAAAGACAGGAAACCCAGAATTCATGTTTTAATTTTCACGAAGTATTATTAAACTTTTTAAATGTACCCAAATAATAAAACAAAATTATCTTAAACATTTTCAATTTAAAAGAAAAAATAAATCAAAGAAATAATTGTGAATGAATTTCATTAATTTATGTTTGTGAACTAACACAAAAAATAACTTTGACAGAAACTTCATTTAGTGCTCCTAGTAGACACGTGTTTGAATTCAGCATTTTTTTTTTTTTTTTTGTTGAAATATGTATCAATTTGGTTTGACTTAAATTTAAACATTACAATCTTGAACTTATATTTAAGCAGTAATTATTCATGATTTAAAAGACCAATTTATACCAATGACCATGGTAATTGAACTAAGGTTCACAATTCACAATGGAAGTTTAAATTTCACTTGTTGTTGAAAATGCATTTTAACTGAAGTTCAGGTAACTAGTCGAGTTGCACCTTAAATGGAAATTCAGTTTCAGTTAAGCTTAAGTCAAACCTCTGGTGGTTTAAGTGAAATCTTGCTGAGTTCAACTATATTTCAACTAACTATTTATTATAAAATCCATAGTTATACTTACAATTCATTCATGTCTTGTATTCATTCCCTCAAAATCAATTTCTTTTCACAAACATGAAACAAAAAAAAAGAAAAACCTACTTCAACATTGTTTTTGTAAATGGAGAGCCTATGATGCCATGGTATAAAAATAGAACGGATATGCTATTGAAATAAAAAAAAAATATTGCTAAGTCATCTCGTTCACCGAATCGAATACTCATGGTGCACAATTATTGATCTATGATTTAATCTACTCTCAGGATCAAGTATTATACTCATTATTACCTACTTGCCTACCTAACAACTTTCCTCGAAAACAATACTGGATTATTCAAAAGATAAATAATACTGTAGTACATGAGAATGTATGTATATTTTTAAATTATAAGTAAAGATGTTTATTTGAAGGATGAATACACAAACACATGATTTTAAAACTAATAATGAGAGAAAACGAATAAATACAACTTAAGTTTTACGAAAAACAATCATAGTTAAAAATGGCATTCAAAAATGAATTAAAATAATATGTCACTAAATGCAGTGATGTCAATTAAAAGAAGAATTCCATGAAGAAAAGAAATTATCTTGGAGTACAATGACAATGCAATTCTCTTTGAGTGATAAAATTCAGAAAATATAAATAACTTAACATTTTTACAATTTAAAATAATACTTTCTGAGGATTGTCAAACATAATTTATTAATTTACTTTCCACAACAAAAGAACGCATTCAACAAAATAGCTAATAAAAACGAAAAAAAAAATGTATTAAGTACAATAATGTATGAAAACTCACAATTTCACATCAGGAGACCACTCTTGAGATCGAACTGTCAAAATTCTTAATGTACGCCTCACGTCAAACAAAAATAAAAAAGGGTTGTTACGGAAAAGTAACTGTCAATAGCTATAGTTTGTCTTCCTTCATTTCTCTCATTTAAATATAAAACACATTTATATACCTAGTTGAGTTTAATAATCTACATAATTATGTATTAATATTTTCTACATATAATATTACGCTAATTGTGAAACATATTTTCGTATTCTATAAATTCAGGAGTCGTGTCACAAAACTGCAACAAAAAATAAACAACTTTGTTCATGGTATATGAGAAATAAAGACCACTAGCGACAACCATACCATTCATGTACATAAGTCAAAATAAGCTGTTCTAAAAATTCGCCTCTCATGTAACGGGCCTTGAATGAATGAGTCCTTAAACAACGAATGTTAAAATAAAACTGTCAAAAAATAAGTACTTGTAACCAACATGCAATAACAAGAAACATTGCATCAATTACAAAAATGCCCTAAAGTGATTCCGCTTTTTGTCTATTTTTGTACAGCCTTATTTTCGAATAAGAAAAAAAAAGCGATTGTTAGCTCATTCCACTTAAGTGAAACTGACGTTTATTGAAAAAAGAAAAAAAGTATAACTCATTTAATTTGAATGCAATATGGCCGATTTGTCTTTTTGACATTGAGAAATCACGCCTCTCTAGAATTTGACACTTCTTTGGCGATTTCTTAAAATTATAAATTCAGACTGATTTTTATAAGTAGATATGTATTTTATTGTTAAATCTTTAAGTGGTTAACAATTACTCCAATTGTGGGCAGATAGGTGTGAACTTTGAATTCATATATCCCAGTGTCAATTAGTTCATCGAGAATTTGACCATTGACGCAATACTTCTGACAACGAATTTATACTTCCAACCAAATTATCACTTCTCATTACTGACCGTTATTACTCGCTCTGCTCATGACCGTTGTCGGTGTCGGTCTGTCTATTTGAACTTAGATTGAATTTAATCCTAGACGACTTTGACGTTTATGTTCATTTGATATAATACGATGTAAAAATGCCGCCACCACACGCATCACATTATATTCACGAATGTTCAAAGTCACGTCTTCGTTTTCTACACGAATTTCCAAAAAGGTTTCATTGGAAACAAGAAAGAAACAAAACTAAAATTATTCAATCGTGCATGATAAAGAAGTCAAATCAACTCAAATAAACTTAACTGACTTCTAGAATCAAATGTGCCATCCGAATGAACACAAGTGTAAACGAACGTAAGAACCTACATCAGTCAGTTTACGAGTACGTTTTGAAATCAAATATTTCGCTTTCTTCTGGAATACAAATATGACATCGGAAAATGGTCTTAAGCACATTTTCGTCTACATATAAAAAAACGGCAAAATATCTAGATGAAAATTTTCTCTCTATGAAATTGTTTTTGAAGTCGACTGAAAGAAAGAAACAATAATCGTTACTATTATTATTATGAATCATTTAAACCAAATTTATATCGGTACTTGTGTGTCTTTTTATTTTTAATCAAAAATCCTGACAACCTATCACAATTAACGATCTTTGTTTTATCTCAAAAACAAAAGCGAAATAATAAAATTGAAATGTATTTTGGTTTCACTTTAATCAATATAAATGTTTAGATATTCTGTTGCTTGACGTCAGAACCATAAAGAGTATCTACATATATACTCGCTCATAGATGATGAAAACAATTTTCTAAAATATCCCAACTTATAGATAGAACTTATATACATATGTACTTATACTTTTGTACATAATGTACATGTGTTTCAATTTCAAGGTGAAGTTCATTTCCCTGTTCTATTAGGAGTAGAAATGTAGATACTACATAATTTTGTGAAAACATGTTGTATTTATTATGTACTTTTTTTATTTTTATTATACTGTCTTTAAACAACAAGAAAATTAAGGTTTGAGAAGAATTGAGACAGAATTTATTGTTTTATTTTGTTGTTCAAGTCCAAGCTAAATTAGAAATCTTCCTCGAAGGCAGAGAAATGTTAGATACATGGATACAATCAGAGTTTCAAACATGTTATATTTGAGAGTTTACAACATTCTCAAATTATTATACAACTTATAAAACAGCTGCTACTCGTGATTGTCTTGAATTAAATTTTTAAGGTCAAAGTTTGGATCAAAATGAAATATTGGTTGACATATCTAACTTAGTTAAATAATTTTAAGTTTAAATAATCGTATCTATGTGGCAAAAGTTCACAGGTCAAACATCTACAATAAAGAGATACATCTTGTAATAAGGCACGTTACAAGACAAGGAAAGATAAATAAGTAATAAGTAAACAAATTTGTCAAAAATCCCAAATTTACAAAGGAATCCCTTTTGATCTTCTTTCTCGACTTAACGAACTAGGTATCTACATATTTTACATTTCTTCCTATAGCATAAATGAAATTCAAGAATGTCAAGTACATACATGTCAACCCAACATTAACCGTTAATTAACCGCAATTCGAAACTTTTAAACATGTTCGAAATCGTATATATGTACAATGTACATATACATAATATATTAATTCAATTCTAACTTTGTAAAAGTTAATGAATTATAATTATTATTTATTCTTTTTGTTAAAATACCAAACCAAAAATTGTAAATACCCATAATTATGTAAATGAATTAAAAAATATATGCCTAATCTAAAAATATAAATTTAAAAAAAAATCAAAGAGCTTGAATAAACGATTTGTCAAATTGACGTCTCAGAAACACTTAAGTTTGTTTGTTTGCTGTTTATGAACATACTTAATAGGTCTGTTCGTTTACTATGAATATACATACATATGTTAAAGTTCAAAATCTTGTCTAGTTAAAAAAATTTGACCCGAACATTTTGACATTCAAAATTTGTGTGTGACAAAAACCTGAAGTTCATATAAAAATCAAACAGACCTCAAAACTCCTTCATGTAAACCAAATTCCTTTAACTTTGGTTCTCTTTTCTTTTCGCTCTTTCAAAAGAGAGACTCTTTTGTAGCTTTTTTTTTCTTTTGATTTCTTACAGGAAACAGTTTTGCTCGTGCTTAAAATTTCACATTTCTCTATAGCAGAGATGAAACAGTTAGAAGAAAAGTAAACTGTCAACTGTTGTAAGTTATGTCAAAAACTATTTCAACGCATCTATTTTTTTAGAAGAAGAAACATTAAATTGTTGTGTAAACTTTATACTGTTTCCAAAAATATGTACCTGATCCTTTTTCACAATATATTCAGAGTGTGATTATGTTTGAACATAAAAGTAATCCCATTTTGATGAAATGATAAAGCAAACCATTGTATCAATTTTCATTTGTCACACATGCATATTAAATACATACAGACACAGTTTATGTATATAAACATCAATTGTGAAACAATAAAGAAAAAACAAAACAAATAAAAGTGAAACACTCAATTCATCAATAACCTTCCTGTCAAGTGGGTGACATCTGTAAATGTTGTTCCCTATTGCATCCTATGGTGACCAACGCTTGGTTTTTAATTCGAACTAATTTAAATTATTAGTTTATTTTTATATTTTATTTGAAATTATTTTCTCTTTTAATAGGAATCTTTTTTTCAATTTTAGTTCCTATTTTACATTACATAATGTATTGTATAGTATTTGTTTCGTAGGAAAAATCCTTTTTTCTATGGTCACCTTACTTGAGGTTCATATACACAATATTTTTGTATATGCAAAGCCCTAACGTTTGAATTTTAAACTTTCTGCGAATAGACGTGCATTTTAATTGATAAAATATTTATTCATCAAATGAAAACGGAAACATTCACTTAATCCTTTGTGACTTGGGAAATATTTTTTTTTTTTTTTCAAATAAAAACAAAAGTATGGAGCTTAATGCCTCAGGGATGTACAAACAATAATATATGTATACTTTGCTTGACAAAAAGGATTTAAAAATTTATTGTACGAGTGAAATGAAGTTTTATTTTCTAGTTTAAACTTACAAAAAGTGAATATGGTTTTTACTTGGGAATAAAAAGTAGGTACAATGAAACAATGGAAATTAATCATTTTTAAATTTGCACAAAGTTACAGAAACGGTAAAACAAATAGCCCACTTTTAAACCCTTCAAATGTTCATAAATTATGGTACGAAAAAGATAAGCAGGTTTAAATAACTTTAAAAAAATATGAAACTATAAATTTAAACAAAAAAAAGTCGATGCTGATTTAATCTTTATGGTCATTGAATTTTTGTTTGAGAAAATGGAAAATTAATTTTAAAGAAATATTATAATTTAGATACTATATAATTATTATTATTATTCTTTTTGTTTTTATTATAAATTTAAAAGCTTCCTGTAGGCAAATTTAATAAAGTCTTTATGAATGGTAATGTCATTTTAAAGTTTGCATAAATAGAGATGACATTTGATTTGAATGTCAAATGGAGTAGTGTGTAAGGTGCTTTAGATTGAAGATACATCTCAACTTTTTCTTACACTTTTTCGTTCACCTTTGAGGCGTTCAATTATATCATTACACAGAATCCCTTGCCATTTTAGTTCCTCAAATTAAGTGCTATCAATGTTTATAAATTTCAGATCATTAAATATTGCAAAACATAACTTTGAAATATTATGTTGTTATAATAAGGCGCCCATTTAACACCATAATTATCATGCACACGATCATTACATGCATCACAGACTCCTAGCGTTACAAAATCAGTCAGTTAAGCGGCCCATTCACAATTGTTAGATGATGTCTACGGGCCAGTGGTATGTGTTATGTACGAGTTTGACGTTTGAAAAAACTAATGATGTCAACTGTCTACTACATCAGTTTCGGTCTTAATTAGTTGATTAAAAGAGGAAATAAAAAGAAAATTCTAACACCTGTCAATTTGTATCAGACATCGGAAAAAAGAGATCGCAAATTATACCGCGTTCACACTAATTCTAACGACATTTTCACTTACTTCCACTTGATGATTGTTTTTATAAATTGATGAAACGTCAAAATAATTCGACCCAAGAGACAGTTATTATCGAACCGGTTATTCTAACCGCATTTGTGTAAAGCATTGAACCTCCTTTAGACTTGGTTTTTTGGGGGAAAGAAAATTATATAATTTATAAAAATATGTACCAATTAGGAAGTTCTCTTTTAGACTGACTTACTTTTATTATTTTTGGAATAATGACAACAATTTTCACACATACTGGCACGATGATTTTTTCCCAAAAATAAACGGTTGTGATTTTGTCACAAGTAGGTATACTGCGCCCTCTTTCTATAAACAAACTGTCAACCAGAAACAAAGGGGGAACGGAGAATGTAACGTGTTGTAATATTTTTAACAGTTTAATCCCCAATTTTTATGGAATATACCAAAAATTGAGATGGGATTTTGGGAAAAAGAAACAACAAGCAAAAATGGTTTCCTTTAAAACGATGCCACATGGTTGTACACACTCGTAGGTATGTAACAAGGAAACAAGGATAGGTGTTAATCTGATATAGAAAACGTTCTTATAATGGAATTGGTAAGGTTCGGATGTATTTTTGGCTTAGTGTCATCTAAACTTTTGCTGCGGTGTAGTTTAACACCTCTCACACGTACCACAAAGTTAGAATTCGGTTGAAGGAACAGCCGGATACTTTAACATACATATATACCTACTCGTAATCGTATAAGTTTATTGATTTCTTCCTCGGATTCTGTATCTGATAGCTAATTTAAAAATAACAAGAATCTTGAGTATATATAGGGGGGCGATGTCTGGGCCTGGCAGGTGCCATACCATCTCGATACTCTGCCTCCCGAGCGCCATCCGGAAACATCCAATCAAATGAGAAATCAAAAGTAATTTCTACAATAAACAGCTACATTTACCAGTGTATGCGTGAGTCGGTACGCGATACGTACGACGAGTATGTATAGATTTGTATCTGATGTCATGTTAGAAAATCGTTTTATAGCGTGATGGTGTGGCACACCATGATTCCGAGATCATTGCCAATTGATCTCTATTAGCAATTATGTGCATGGCGTATGGCGTGTCATGTATACGTATAATGTCGATGCAAGTGCGGTTCCCATGGCAATGGTGACGCTCTTTGGGTCATTGCTATATGTAATCAAAGTGAGATTGTGCAATCGATGGTGAGTCGGTGAGTTTATTTCATGGAGGTTTTATGGATGCAAACTTATACAAAAGAGATAATGATTACGAGAGATGCATGCATCCAAATACGGGTTCGATGCATGAGTGATTCCTGTGAGTGAAACGATGCGTGGCAATGGGTTAGTGGCATTAAGTTTTGGAAAGGGAAATTGTATACAAATTTTTGTTGTTAAACATTGAGTTCAATGCACTTGAAAGAACGAAAGTAACAAAGCATGATAACCGAAATATCTTTTGCAGCCAAAAACAATCTTAGTTAACTTTTGTTTGCAATAAAAATTTAGTGAAAAGTTGATGATTATATTTTATTAACTTAAGTTTAAATGCTTTGATTATTTTTTGTTTTGGATTCAAAGTTGAAGTCTCATGAAATTCAACAATTTTTGAACAGCAGTGGCCTCCATATTTACCTGATTCAAACACAATCTTGTGTAGGACTGTTCCGCCAGAAATCTGGAAAAAAGAAGTCCATTTTGATTCGGCAACACATTCTTTGTACTTGGTCACAACCATGAAGCTGCGCTTTAAGTACAACAATTGTCAATAATTTGTTCAAAAATAAAAGTATAAAATATAAGTATAAATAAAGAAATTCTTTTAAAATGTCACTTCAAAAACAATTGAACATTTGAAGAAAACAAATTCCTTGAACAAAACACCCTTTATTTATAATTTTTCGATTGTGGCATGAAAAGATTGATTCTATTTAGGACAGTCAAAGTAAATTGATTTATTATAAATAATTTATAAGAATTATACACAATATATTATTTTATATACAAAAACCGAATACAAAGAACATAGTGTAAGTGAATATACATATGTATATATTTATAAATGGCCCAGTAAATACTTGCGATCAGTATTTTCTTTTTTGGGCAGTACAAAGTGGCACAGTGTAAATGATGTGTTACTTTACTTTGTAAACAGGGCTTTTTGCTTTATTTCTGTTTTGCTTTATTCGACTTAGAAGTGGTACACACAGTGGATTATTACCTTATAATACTTTGGCGCAAACCTCTACCTTGAATTTTAGACAAAATTCAATTTCTTAGTCTGTTTGTAAAGTGACACGAGTATATTTTAACAAATCATTAAGTGTTAAGTGCTTATCTTATTTTATTTATGTACAAATCTTCAGGTGCATACATTGTACATTGTATATTTCAAAAAAAAATTGAAAGTAATTGACTCAGTATCAAAATAAGAATAGAAGTATAAAATAAATTAACGAAAACTTAAATGAATCACTCGTAAGTGGAATTTAAATACAAATACTCAAGTCGATTTTAAGCACAAGTTCAAGTAATGATACTAATGAACTTACGTTTCCTATAAATTGAATTTGAATTTCAGTTGATCCTCCGAAAAGTGAGTTGAATGTGCTATATCACGGATCAAAAATATTCAAGTAGGTACTCTTCTTAATCCTCTTAATTTAAAAGTTTGAGATTATAATTTTTTCATACTTAATGGATTTGAGAAATTTCTTGTACTTACAAGTTCTTCAAATGGAAAAAAAATAAAATTATGTAGTTGAAGTTGAATGAGTAGTTGAAGAGTTTACTTCCAGAGCATTAAAAATGAGTCATACATCTATACAAAATACCCTACTGTGTGCTTGTCAGAGTGACGGCCGACTAGCGACGAGTGACGACGAATCGCTTTCTTTGTTTTCTGTTTTGGGGGGCAGTTACATCGCATTTTCTTGCTTACATGTTTTTGTTTAGTTTATAGCCCCGTGCCGTGCCGCGTCGTATAAGGTTATAGCACAAGCACATAAACTGTGCCTTAGCTTAGCTGGGCTATGTGCTGTGCGTGTCTTAATCAAATCGATTCGTGAATGTGTTATATACGTCTGCGAGTACCTACGCCTGAATGTGGTGCGGTCATGACCAACCTAAAGCGTGTGTATGATAGCTTGACTATCTCGGAATCAATCTATGTTTATCTTTCCGATTTCAGCAGCTTTTAATAAACATTAAAGTAGGTACTGCCAGTTGCGAGTGTTTTGTAATGGTTTCGTTTTGTTTTGTTGGTCGGGGTCCCGCAGTTGGAGTCGAAGTCGGATATGCCTTCATACATTATGTATACACTACACAAGTATGAGGTTGTATTGTACCTACATATGTATCTTCATAAAAGTAAGCTGCGGCATTTTATTTCAATGATTGAGCATAATGCATCGAATGGATTTGGATATTTGTATTTTTGTTTTCTTGTTGGATTTTTCGAATTGAGTGATTAATGGCATTTGACTGAATAAAAATTACAAACGAATGTAGATGAACTTGTGCGCTTAACTTTGGGAAATTTTGTTTATTTTAGCTTTGTTTTGAATTTAATATTCAATTGCTTTATTGATCGTGATTTAAATTGATTTTCTAAGTTAATACTTTGAGAAAGTACATGTGCAGATAAGTGACGTTTATCAATAAATTTGGCATTGCTAAATTAATTTTATGTCTTATGAAATACATATTATGTCGTTGGCATTTCTTTTGAATGCTACTAGTTTAATTATTCACCACCTATTTTATGAATTGTAGTAATGTTGGTCAGGTTAATTTAATTGAGCAAACAAAGACATAAGTGGATTTCAGAATGATTAAAAATAGGAAGGTAAATTTCGATCTTATAGGCCCTAATAATCCAACTAAAATAGCCGTTTCGTTAACACTCAGGTGACATTTAATTGGTTTTATGCATAATGCATGTAATTAGATATTTAATAAAATGTGCTTTATATTACTTTTTATTAAGAAACTAGCTCTATGCATTAGGTATTTAGTTTTCATGACAACCAATAAAAGCCTTTAACACTTTTTATAAAATAAAGACAATCATTTGTGTTCAATAGAATTTCGAAATCATCAATTCAAGATTATGCCCGAACAACTTCAGAATGTATTATTTGAAGATGATACTGCGTTATTTTCTTCAAGTGTTCTACCTCAAGAAGCTACTAAGTTTATAGATTTTACTAGAAGCTTTCCAAATTATTTGACAAGTAGAATTGTTCAATGTATATAAAATATCTTCTATTATGACTTATAATTAAGATAGTCTGTTTTGTGTAATTTAAGTATATATTGAAACATTTTAAGACTACTTTACAAATTACTACTATGTTAACAAACCTGACAAAGAATGATCTAGTACTTGCAACATATTACATAAATTTTTTGTAATAGATTTTCATTATTGTGATCTAACACAAATAGCTTTGACAGCTGCTAGATATCTCGTTTGTTTTTTGTTGAGTTTTATCTTGACTTTACTGCTAAATCGAGTTGAAATAAGTTTGGCAACTTTGAGTAAGAAATAGAGATATGTATAACGAGCGCTTAACAACAAATGTAAAGGGCGTTTCACTTTAAAATTTTTCAAATTTTCTCTTAATCTTTCGTTCATTCGTTCAATAAAAAAATTCACTGGAAAATTTGAACATGGTAAACATTATTTTAACAACTCTCATTAGAAGTTATACAATCGAATTGAATCATCTTTTGAACTTTATAGCTTAAATTAATTATAACCCTATCATTTTCCATGAAATAATTTGGTTTAATTTTGATTCCTAGAATAAGTAAAACTGATTTAAGATTGTTCATTAGTAAAGCTTACAAACATCAACTACGAGTTCAAGATTGTAATTTTAATTTTTTCTAGCTTTTAAAATCAATAATGTCGCTTTAATTATTTTTCCAATGAAATGCCAATCAATCTTCCTTGCATGATTGTAGACATCATAAAAAAGAACTTATAACCACCGCAATTTAAAGTAATTTATCTCCCCCTCTCCCCCCCCCCCCAGGTTCACGGTTGCAAAACAAAAAATAAAATTAATACCATTTTCCGTCTATGATGGTCTCAAATTTTGAAATTTATTTATTGATTTCCATTTATTGTTCCATAAATCAAAGTAATTATTATAAATAGTTACCTCTGGAACGCTTAATTCAACGAGTACCTATATGAAGTCTAATAGAAGTCATGGTCTAACAATTTTATTTAACATCCAATACCAAATGAACTCCCTTCATATAAAGTATAATTATTTTACTCGTTCACTTTTAACCGCACCATCCGCAAAGGACTAACCTTTTCAACATCGCATCATCTAACTAAGAAGGAGAAATTGAAGAATCACGTTGAGTTCAATCTCAGAGGATTTGTGTAGGATATTAAATAACTAGTCTACGCTGGATTACAGTTTCGTTTCGAAGGATTAACTACCACATATACGAGTAAGTCCGCAATACAGTTTGTCTCTGTATTTGTATCTATATAACAGAGAGAGAGAGAGAGAGAGTATCTATGTCCATGATGTATCTGTATCTATGTATATAAAAATGGTCTATACCTTTGACCCCTTTCTACCTTTTGCCACATCAGATAAATTTATAAACTCGTATATGTGGGGGGATATTTTTACCTCAGTTTATTTCCTTTTATGTTTTTTTTTTTTATATTTTGTTATGTGGGTTCATGATTCTTTCCTGTCTTTCAGTTTTGTTTTTACACATTTTTTTGTGGTGGATAAAAGGTTAAAGGTAACAGAAAAGTTGCAATAACCTGTTTGTAAGTTCCTGAAATGTGCCATTTCCTAAGGGTATTTTTTTTTTTAAATAAGCGAAAAACAATTTGATTCAGTTTTTAATGAACCCATTGAATATACAATGAATGAGGCTTTAGTTTCCCCATATTACAAAGTTTTGAATGAGGGTCAGCGTGAGGGAAATGCCTATTTAACAACTTTAAAGTATTCTTTTTTCCGTTTCCATCAAATGGAGCTGTGAAATATGTTGTTTTCTACAAACTGTGACGTTCCATTTGTGACACAAGTAAATCAACATTCAAGTGACAATATGCATTTTCGATAAATGTCAGTTGTATCGTGTTTTTAAACACAAACCGCAATAGTCAACTGTCAAATATTAGATAGCATAATTTTCACCGTCTGACGTTAATCAAATGTGCTATGTTTTTTGAACATCCATAAAGAACTGCAGATGTAAACTCCACCTTAAGAGGTCTAAAAGGTAGTTTACTTTTGGGCATTCGGACCAATGACCTCTTCCTGCAAATTTATGGGATTATGACCCTACTCGTTTGCTTAAAAAACTTGTTTTATTATTTCTTTTAGATAAAGAAAACTTATAATTTGTTTTGTACTAAAAATAAAAACTAAGTAGCTTCTGAGTTAGGAAAAAAGTAGTGTTTAGAGTGTAAATGCTTTATGCCATAATACAATTTCTTCAAGTTTGTAAAGTTAATCTAAGTTGTTTTTTTTTTATACTCCTCGCCTACGTTGATAAAATCTAAAAAAAAAGTAAAACTTTTGCTATTACAATATTCGTCCTTGCATAGAAAAAAAACTTAAAATAAAAAAAACGCGGATGGTTTGCTAGAAGCTGTGTTGCATAAAAGCCTATAAAAATGTGTATGAAATAGTTTTTGATTTCATGACACTTAAGACGACTTCTTTCGATAGAGACCACCCAAGTAAAAATACGTAGAAATAAATAGAGTGACCACATTTTGTAACACTGCTTGATGTACAAAATTTAAATTAAAAATTAAACCTATGAATAAGTTGCCGACAGATTTGGAATAATCGGTTGACAACTTCGCTACTGCAGAAATGTCAACATTAACATTGAATTCCCTCCGCAGCCTATCAAACTGATTCTATGTTATAACCGGTGCGTGGTGTGATATTGAATATTTCGAAATAAGAACAAGTGTTTTTTTTTAATATTTTAATTTAAAATTTTAATATTCATTGATAGAATTGTTGCCGCAACTATAATTCTTGAAGTTTCTTTTATTGTTTTTCTCTTCCAAGAACCTGGAAAAACTAGACGTCAAACTCTAAAATTGTGTTCATGGTGTTACCGCTTAAAGTTGCAAACACAAGAAAAGAGTTCTTATTTAAGGTCGGACTTACACTTATCAGATTTCTTAAGATTAAGATTTGTGATTTTAATTTTGGGATATTTAAAGCATCGATGTTTTATCTCAACACACGGTACATGGTGTTTAATTTCGGTATTATACAGATGGTCACCATAGATAATAACCATCCTTTACGAGAAAAGAGCTAAAGAATGTAAAAAAATAAAAAGATAGAAAATCTCATTTGTATTAAGGAACTAAATAAAAAAATAAAAACATGAATTCTTTGATTTGCCTGACGGACTAAGATGATTGTTGGTTGCTGTGCTGGCAATACCAGTACCAGAAGGGGGATGGGAGAATAGATAACCTACCCACATAAGAGCCCTCCTTGTTTTAATTTCACTTAATAACCAGTTGCAGTAGGGTGGAATAAGCGCGCCGAGTACATTACAACTCAAAAGGAATTTTACATTGATACGTCAATATAGATAATGCAACTGTTTGCATGTATTAGTGGAAATATACACATACGTATAATATATGTATGTGTGTGTATGTGTAAATCTTGAGCAAGTATGAGGATATGAAAGCTTAAATCATAATGCATAATCGTCATACACTTGATCCGATGAATTACATAATAAAATGAGGTCGAGTTGTACACACTCTTGAGAGGGGGCCGCGGCCGGGGGTACGGGTTAAAGTATATTCAAGCTTAACCGGGAGGATGTTTGTATTGCAACGTTTCATTATTTTTTGCTTCGTATAGGGTATATGTACCTACTTGTCGGTATGTATGATTTATTTTTTATCGTCTTTGGAGACTTGACCTGACCTCATTCTGGGTCAGGGATGTTATAGGATCTATTTTTTTGTGTTTGCCTCTGTGGTATTTTTAATGAATTTGCCTAAAAAAGCACTGAAAACTTTGGTGGATTTTTTTTCATTTTTTTTACCGATGTGAGGGCATATTTGGGAGAACTTTTCGCCCCCATCCACATGCACAATGCACCATACGTAGGTTCATGCTAGTCCTAGATTCGTTTGTGCGAACAGTTCTATAAACTTACAATCATACAAATAGACAACGCAAGCATTCAGACTTGCCGCAGGCATGTCTATGGTGGATTCTAGTCCGCTTCGATTTCGATGACTGGGTGTATGATGTGGCGGAGGTGGGCGAATATCTAGGTTTGCTGGTTGCAATGTTAATGCAATAGTGCAATAATAGATATCTCATGGAAAATGTGCAAATTCAACAGCTGCTGCAGGATTTTGTAGGGAGAGATTTTTTTTTTGCTTTCCTTTTGTTGAGTGTTGTAGTTCAGTGAATCCATTCCTATTGGCTTAATGTTCAATTATACATACATATATTGTACTGGTATATAGCACTCGTAACTCGCAGTTTAGCTGCTGTACACGAGTAGATATGTATGTGTATAGGAAAATTGACTTTTGCAAGCTAATCTTGCATTGCTTTTTCAGCTTTTCTACTTGAAGTGATTACATAAGAACTACGAGTACAAAGACAAAAATCTATTTTGTTGGAAACGTTTTAGAAGAAGCCTATTGCTGCATTGATTAAGTTTGCCAGAACAATTAATTGGTATGAACTTCAATGAATTAAAACAAATTTAATTAAATTCTACCGGATTCAAAAATTAAGTAAGTTTAAAAGCAAATTTCATTGCAAAGTTAAATCGAGTAAAAGGAAATGAAAATTTAAAGGCTATATTTGCATATAAAGCATAAAACATGCTTCATTTTCCGAATTGTATCAGCTCCCCTTCACACTATTGCTTTTAACTTATGAGATCTGTCCTTGCACCTGATTTGTAAGTTATGCGATTGACATTACAAGTGGATGTCAAGACTTCCCCGTTCCACTAGCGTGTTTATACAATTTACAAAAGCAGCGACTGGACCTTGTATCCTTCATGTAGAAAATTAAAGTCATATTATCGATTAAATTTTGGCAGATTGTCTGCTATTTGATTTTCGTCTCCTTGGTATAGAGATTTTTTAACGGTTTAATTTTTTGCAAATTTAATTTGATCCAACCACAAGAAAAGTCCGAACGGATAATTCAGAAACAACACAACAATTGTATTTAAGCCTCATGCAAACGGCAAAACACCGTTCTTTCATGAGTATCTTTAATCTTGGGAACAATTAAAATTTGCAGGTGGTAAATTCTTGAGACCTTAGTGATGACATAGAAGTTGTAAAACAATCTTAACTACAACAACAGTCTTTACTATACTTACTAAAAAATCTTAAAGTTCTAATTGATCAACGCATTATCTCGTTAATTTCAAAACTTAACAAACAGGCAATTAATTTTATTATCAATTTTAAAAAATCAGTGTCAGTAATAAATGATTTTCCTATGAGTATCTGTTGGAAAAGCGCAACAAGTTTGGTGTTTCCCCTTTTCATAACGTCTTACAAACCTGACTAGAGCGTATATTGAAAAAATAAGGAAATTTGATTAATGGCACAGCAGAAAAATGATAAAACCTCCTTTTGAAAAGCCACAATACCAAATTGAAACTCCAAACCTGCAGAACTATTCCTCTTAAGAAAAATTTCTCTCATCTCCATCTCTCTCTTAGTATGCTTATGAAAATCATAGTAATTTGTTATCTTGACCTTTACCAAGAGAAGTATTATGAACAAAAAAATCAAGACAAAGTCGTTTCAATGGAAGTGACGCGCAGTGTAAAGTAGATACTAGGATATATCCACACGAACGTCCCTGGAATCTTCCTACAAAATTTATTTCAAGCGTAACACGAAAAAAAAATCAACTAAAAAACATCCCAAATGAGGGTAAATATGTAGTTTCTTTTATTTTTCCTTTTGAATTTTTACAACAGAAAAAAATTGTAAAAAAAAACGAAGAAAATCTCTAACAAGAACATAAACCCACCTACCTACCAGGACCAACCAAGAACCAACGGCAACGTACCAACCGAGAACCGACCAACTGAGTTCACAAAGAAAAGACCATTATGTCTCAAATTGCATCAGCTGTTGCTCTGCTACTCCATTTTTTTTTTGTCATTTTTTATTCACTTTGATTTTCTTAGCGAACTGTCATCGGATGTCGGATCTATGTTTGTATGTGGAAGGAACAAATTTTTCTATATGGACACGGTCCCCAATGCAACGACGACTTTACTCGTATCTACGAGTACATATGTATGTGTGCAGTAGTGTCATTCAATTAATTTGATATTTGACATCGACATCGACAGACTGTTTGGTGTGACAGCGACATAGTCGTCGTCGTCGATTCGATAGACAAAAAGAAATCCACGAACATTGATTGTATGTGTTATACTCGTAGTTGTACTTTGTTGGATTTTTTTTTTCGAAGGATAGGGTGAAAGAGTTAATAGTTTCTGTCAGTTGTACTGTTGTTGCACAAATGTCAGCGATGACTATTGTTGTTCTTTTCGAAATGAAGATGTCAGTTAAAATAGACTTAAGTCCAATGAGCAATGATGAACATGTACAAATGCAAATTCAATTTGCATTTTTAATGATTGTCAATTAGCGGAAGGTAGGGTTTTTTACATCATTTGGGATAGATTGATTGAAATCTTTGTCTTAAGGTCAAATAAGTAAATGATTTATTTTGGAATTTCGCATCTACTTCTTTACGCATAAGTCTCCCTTCATGTATTGTCGGATGCGATGAGATGATACGCACATAATATGTACATACATTATATTGTTTGATATCTTTCTAATCTAGGGTACAAGCGATTTGAATGAAACTACAGGAAAAATGTACTCTGTATCTGGATTTAAATTAAGAATCTGTCAAAAACACGTATACCTACACAATCACACAAATGAAATGTCAATTTGAAAATTAAATTAATCTTCAATGATACAAACGTACAACTTAAAATAAATTAGATTTTTTGAAGAATTGATTTGCTATTTTTCTTTGGCAAACAAGATCAAAAACTTTACCTTTTACAAATACCTACTAAAAAATCATTAGGATGAATAAGTTCAAACCAACTGTCAAGTACAAAAAAACTCCTTAATTTTTTAGACTAATTTTAGGTTTACGGATATAATTTCAAACGTACAAGTGTAATCTTTTACTAAAACTCATTTCAGTTTTTTTTTTAATAGAAATAGAAACATCTGCTTTAAAATTGTTATTTAAACATACCAAATTGGATGTTGAGGTGAACCTTTTGAACTGAATGACATAAACTTTGACAGTAAAAGTGTTCTTTGTTGAAACACAGAAAAATATTTACTCTCAAATTCAGCATTGAAAGGACATTGTTACATGTTCGCAATCCATTAAATTCTTTTGTGGGTTAGAAGCTTTTATGTTTTCTATGTAATTTTTTTTTAAATTTCTTATATTACCTTAAAAGCTTTTAATTTACTGCTATTAGAAAATCTAACATTGTTATCGTTTAAGTAAAAATGGTGGGTATACATTTACACACATTGGTTATTGAGTTAGAAGTTACTGTGTAAAAAAAAAAAAAATCATTGGGGCATAGGTGTACTCGTATGCTTATTCATAATCATTACAGTTTCAACATTTGACAGCTAGGTTTATTTGGAATTTTAAGGGGTCGTTCCTGGCAGATGGGAGATGATATGTCAAGCCGCGTGTAAAGAACTGTCAAGTTATGTTGAATGAAATGTCATACTAATCCGATTTATTGGCTTTTCTATTAAATTCTATTTGAAAAATTGACACACACATTTATTCTTAACAAAAAAAAATACAATCAAATCATTAAAACTTCAACACAACATGCATATATCATAGTTATCACAGTAGCTTTCGGTTTAATTTAATTACTTTCTTGGATTCGTTTGTATAATATGATTACTTTTCTTATGAACATTAAAACAGTTTGCTTCGCAAAATCTAATTGCAATTACGTCAATTATAACAAAGTTATAATTTATTGGCAACAACTGATGTTAATAATAGGGTCATCGTAATTAAGGGATTATTATTTTAATGCCATTGCATTTTAACAGTTATGACTGGAATAAATTATAGTGCTGAATGATGCCAATTTATAATCACCTAAGGGTATACGTTTTGATATGGCTTTTGTCTAAAGAAAGTAAAATAATAATTTTTTTTATTTGCCCTGAAGAAATAACAACGGTTTTTTTTTTAATTAGAATTCCTTTTGTTATATAAGTTTATAAAGCTTTGCATATAATTGCTTTTAAAAGTTAAAACCTTTAAAAAAGAAGATACATTTTACAAATTACACGTACACTTCATTTCCCTTTTCGCGTGTGAAAAGCAGAAAAAATTGTTATTTTCTTTATAGAATCATCCCATCATAAAGCACAACGAAAAATGAATAATTTATCCCATTTAAATAAAATAAATAATGTCAAACGCAAACCAGCTCTTACTCTAGTCAAAATATTATGTATAGTGTCATTTCTGTCCAACTTTTGTCTACATTCAAGCCAAATACTTTAAGTCACTTTTTTACATTATTCTTTCTGTATATATAGTGTAGTGTCAGGTGTTTTATAATATTATAGAGCTTCTTTCTGATTATCTGGGTTCTAGGACTTCACTTTTTATACCAGTTCTATCTGTACAGTCAAATCTCCTTTTATCAGTACGTCAAACTGGTTATCTATAGATCTGATTTTTTTTTCTTTTTTTTCGGTTGATAAAAAATGCAAAATCTGCACAATACTGATGTTTGCACAAATAACAACAGAAATGAATGAGGTATAAGAGGGGGTTAATAAATCACATACACCCAAGTTTTCAAAATATTTTGATAGTCCCTCAAAAAAAAAACTCGAAAAGTCATTTTCATTATTCATTTTGCTCTTCGTTTAACCTTGACTTCATTTTTATGTCACGGTTTGCTGAATGGAGCCATCGAATTTATTAATCTGAATCCACCTCAAAGTTACTGTGTCAATCTGTTTCTCGTATAAAGCCAAGTCGAATCTAAGCGATCTGCGGTGGCGGTTACGATTTAAAAAAATTGGTTATCAATGTGAAATATTGCCACCGCATACCGCTCCAGTTTGTCCACGGCGCGTCATAAAACGTTGACGTTGATTTTTTAATTTGGTGATTAATGGAGTGCATTTCGAATTTCTGCGATTTATACTTTATTATACTATATTTGGCGATTCCGCCTTTATTTTAACTTGACACCTCTGCTTACTGGAAAAAGTGCTTCTACTGTAAGTTTGCCCACCTACCAATTTAATGTCAAGCAAAACTACTTGGTCTTGCATTTATAATGTTTCTTTTTTCTATTGTACTATAAACCCGTTGATTTAATTCGTTTTGTCGATTTAATCCAAAAAAAAAAGACAACTATAGTAAAGAGATATATTTAAATCCCTAATATCTATGTAAACACAATTAAGCGATACATATAAAAGATAAAACAAATTACAAAAAAATGACAGCATTGAATTGAGGGCGGATACGAAAAATATAAAATAAATTTTCATTCAGCGCACGAAATGTAAAACAAAAAAATCACACAAATTTTCCCAAGAAAATTGCATTCAGAGTCAAGGAAAATACATAATACGTACATACATATATATAGAGAGAACATAATGAATTCTAGAAACGACAACAAAAGACGACAAAGTTTTTATCTTTTTGTATTTTTTAACTTAGTTTTTTTTTGTGTAAAGGTTGATATAATATCTTTAAGGATGCTCCTTTTTTGTATTTTTTATGATGTATGTATAAATGTACGTTCTCAGATTCTGTTGATCCAACTTTTATTTTGCATGCTTTGTTCCTTGTCCTCAGGAGATATTATTGCCATTGAGTTGATAGTTAAGGATGGAGAATTAATTTGCATTTTTACCTTACGGGGAGAACTATATTTAGAAGAAAAGACAAAAAAAACTACATCCATACTTATTCTTTATCACTTCGAATCTATTGAATGGTCAATTAAAATGAAATTCTTTGTTAATTTAATAAAATTGTTTGATTTAAAAAAAAAGAACTCGGTTTGTTAAGATTTTATATTTATGTATGTTCAATTGTTTGATTCGTTTTATTTTGCACATTTAATTAGATAATTTAAATTCTTTTAAGTTTCAATTGGAACCAAACAACTTAAAACTTTCATTGTGAACGCACCTTATATGAACAAAAACTAAACATTTTAACTGTGGTGAAGGTGAATATCCTCTACAAAAAAAGTTTACTGACCTGATCTTCGATAATGAAAAGCATTTTTTAACCATGGGCTTCAAAAAAGGACTTCAGCCAAAAATAAAATAAATATATACGTGTATAATATGTATAATGTTAATGTCAAAGGTGATGAGCCCAACTATTCTACTACTTGGGCGAAACTCATTTCGGACTAAAAGTCACAAAAATATAAAGATTATGTTGTGTTAATTAGAACAACTAAATGCCTTCAAAAATTGCTTCTTTTTTTTGAAATTTCAAATTTCTTTTTCTATAAGTCATAAAATAACAAGTTTTGTATTTAATTCAAATCACGTCAACCGATACGACAAAACCAAATATTGTAAAAATGAGTCCAGACAAAATTCTATTTTCTTAAATGTCTACTTTAAAATACGATCGGTTTGATTTTTAAGGTTATTTATTATTAACGTTTGTATGGGTTTAAAAATGTTGGCAATTGTAAATGAAATCAAGCTTTTAAGAAAAAGAAAGTAATACTTAGACAGGATTAAAATCAAACAGATGCTTGATCGAGCGAACTGAATTTCTTTCGCAAAATCTCAATCGGAGTAACCATCTCATTTCATCCTAAGCTAACTATGTAGTCTCGTTTAACTTTGTAAAGTTTAAAAGTGTCATCGAAATTAATTAATTTAAGTGGAATAGATCCCAGGTATGTTACCGCGATTTGCACATCGATTCAAAGGGCATCTTTTTATTATTTAAAAAAAAAAACAATAAATTACTATTTAAATTTTTCTATTTTAGGTTGTTTTAAGTGAGCAGCGCTGATAAACGTTAAAGTCTGCTACCGCTTTCGAAAATTAAGTGTGTTTTTACTTCCTTGTCCCCAGAAAAAGAAAAAAAAAAGAAAACTCACCCAGTAAAACCCAGGATAACGCAATGGAAATTAGCAACACAAATATACAACTATAATAAATTGCCTACAATACTTAAAATAAATTAAACAAACAAATCAGTGTTATTTAAAAAAAAAAAGAAAAAAAAATGTTAATTTTTAGTTTCTTAAACTATTTATTGTTATTTAAGTATGATTTAGTCCGGTGCGACGTTGTGATCAATTTTTGTATATAAAATAGATTCATATACATATACATAATATATATATACATTAATATCTTAATATTTATTATTAATATTATTATTAGTAATTATAATGTGATGTTAAATTTAAATACAAACAAAAGGTAAATAAATAATAAATAATAATTTAAAGCAAAAGTAAACAAAAATACAAACATAAATACAATTTCTGAAAAATTTTTTTGTTTTTATTTTCCAATTTATATTTAAAAAAATATAATTGTTGTAAAACGGCTATATAAATACCAAAATTTTAAACTTTAATAAATAAATAATGGAAAAAATTAACAAAAAAAGGAAAAATAAAAACATACATATTGGCAACCAAGCGCGTTCCTATGCAACAGAACATTTTTTTTTTAATAATTTGATAAATTTATCAAATATAAAGGAAATTACAGTTGAAGATATAATATTCAATAACTTTTTTGGCAACAATAATGAAAATTTAAAAGAAAACCAAAAATTAACAAATATTTTTAAGAATACCAAATTGGGTTCGTTTATTTCGATTGATATTGTTTCCATTTGTGAATGATTATTATTTTTTAGCAACATTCTTATTCTTGTTAAAATTTGTATATTTTTTACATATATAAATGTTATTCAATTAATGAAACTAAAAAAATATTAAATGCGGTTACACTTAGTGAGTGAATAGAGCGATTATAAAACAAAAATAATTAGAAATTTAAATTTTAAAGCAAATTGTTTATGTTTCTTGGAGCACAAAATATTAAACAAAAACTAAATACAAAAAAAAAACTCCGCACTGTTAGTACTGTATAAAAATTATTATAAACTTTAACAAAGCAAAAAAGAAAAACTACTTTTCATGGACTTGAAAATAATAACATTGAACTACATTTATTCGTAGATTCGAATAAACAATATATAAAAAATGAATTGTTATAAAGAAAGCCTTAAAACGCCAAAACAAAAAAGATCCAACAAACAACAACAACAACACAAAAATGTCCACTTTAAAATAAACTTTTACGATAAAATTTAAACTATCATTTTGTAGCATAAATTGTATAATTATGAAAGTATTATTGTTATTTTGTTTTTGTTGCTGTTTTTTTTTTAGAGTTGAGTTTGTTTGTTTAAAATTTAATTTTGTCTCAAATCAAAATCGCATTTCTTCCACTCGAGCAAAGTCTATTCTGTCCTTTTCAAAAACCTTAAGTCTGTGTCCGTTTTCAGTTCTTGTTCGTTTTAAGGACACAAATGAATCTAATATCTAAGAATTTTGTCATGACTTTAAATTAAATCTTACATTTACATTGCTTCACTAACTAATTTAGAATAATAATAAATAATTATAATTCAAGATGGTTTTATATTGAGTGTGTTTTTTTTTTCTCTAATTTAGGAACAAATAATATAGTAATTAAATTAAATTAAATTAAATTTTTATTCATAATTATTATACTATGAGTACAAAAGTTATTTAATATTATATGGGTATAATATATATTTATATGTATATATACTATAACCGAGTCATTATTAAATATATATATACATTTATATATTCATTGTACAACAAATCACTGTACATAATTATTATTATTATTAATATTAGAATCAAAGATTAACATTCATATAGGTACATATATATGTATACATAAATACATATAGAAGTAATTAAACAAAAAAATAAACATAAATTAACTATTATATTAATTAAGATCGAAAGTTCAATTAAAGTAAATAAAGAAAACAAAATTAACATTATTATAAATAATAAAATAATTCAGTATAAAATAATGATAATACAAAACAACAACAAAAAAAAAAACAAAAGATTCAATTATATAATAAAATTATATATACATATATATATTATATACACATTTAAAGAATGCAAAATAAGACGAAAATGGAGAAAAAACCAAGTAAAGTAAATTTAAATCTTAACTAAACCACCACAATTATTATACATAAACTATACATAATGCCTACATATATACACATACATCAAAGTAATAAATCCTTATTTTAAAACGAAATCTATATTCTATGTATCTAAAACTATATGTTACTACTGTTGCAAATACCAAAATTATAAGGTTTTTTATTTAATTTCAATAAAATATACATATTTGAATATAGAACTAATTATTATTATTAAAAAACAAATATTCAAATTAACAGCAAATCAAACATATAAAAAATAAGAAATTTATATAAATTTATTTGTTTTGTAGAATGAAATTATTATTATTTGTATGTTTTTATCACATTTTTTTTTTAATCGAAATTGTATTATTAACTTACCTGCAACAGTTAAGAATTAACTTGTGTCTCAACCATCAAAAAACTCTCCAATTAGCCCGGTTCTCGGCTACCTCCATCCATGCAATATACATTTATGTTTCATAACCCTTACGAGTATGTCACGCACTTTCAGGGCTCACAGTCCTCTTCGAATTATCAGCTAAAGCAGATTTTGTCCGATTCTGATACATTCAAGCTCTTCTAATTAATTTTGGTTTCTTTCCTTCGAAAGAACTTATTTTAACAAGTAAAAGTTTGTACAATACTGTTTACTACGTTCCAGGTTTTTAAAGAATGCAATTCAATTGAATTAAGTTTCAGACTGGACTTCAATATTGCAATCACCAATAAGAATTTGACATTAAAACGATTATAATCATTTGAGTCATTCGCCATTTTGTGATTGTAGCTTTTACTTTGTCTTGTAATATTATTCGAACATGGATGGTAGGACAGTCTACAGCTGATATTACAAACCTTTTTCTTAAATTTTCTAGGCGTGAGAACGTGAAAGTACGATTATGATCGATTGGTAGTAATTATTTTCATTTTTATTATTTATTTCTAGCATGTTTACTAAAATATATTAGAACCAACTTAAGATATGTATATTTAATTCAAATTAGAGTTCCTTTGGTATTTATTTATATTCTATACAACAATGTTGATTACTAACAGTTCCAGCCATTAATGTGTAATTTTTCAAATTTTATTATAAGTTAATTAATACTTAGATAGACAACAAAATTTAAATCTATTTTATCCGGAATTTTTCTTTATTAAGTAAAGTTAAATTGAACTAAAACATCAAAAGATATTTTTTGTTCTGTATATTAAAGAGACTTAATTATTTACATGATCTAAAGTTCAATTTGCATTTATAAACAAATATTAATAATAAATATAAACTTTGGTTTGAATCCTTCTCAATTGAAATATTTTTTTATTTCGTCTTGGTTATTTAAAAAAATCAAATGGATATATAAATATCAACACAAATATGTATGTTAATCTGAAAGTAATGCTATACAAACAATTTCAACATAAAACTTTAATATCCCTGCATTTAAGTGACGATATCTATGTTCATTATTATATATTCTTTCGTCTATTTTTAATGTATAACAGAAAAACATTATAAAAACATATTTAAAAAATATCCAAGAAGCAATAAAAAAAATTAGAATTAAAGTTTTTAAATAAATTTTAACTTTTAATCCAAATTTAACAAAAATTGTTAAAACAAAATTTCAAAAGAAAGAAAAAAACAAAAAAAAAGATACTAGACGACGATCTTAACTGGGCAAAGGGGGTTCTTAAAATTTAATACTACACCAAAAAAAAAATGTAGATATTTTCAAAAAAAAAATAAATAAATAATAAGAAGATATCACAGAACGATGTTTTTAATAAATACTTCATATACATACATAAATTAACTTTAATATGTCCTTGGAATAATAATTATGAATTTAAAAGTTTTTTAACTAAACATCTGCGAGTTGAAGTTTAAATAAGCACCGCGAATAATAATTCAAGGGTTATAAGTCAAAGTCAATGAAAAATATGATTTATGTGAATTATAAAAATATTTCTACAAACTGCTACTTAAAATCTTTCATTCAGGACAAAAAAAAACACTTTATTGAAAGGTAAAGGGATAACCGAAATTATTATACTGTCCTCTTGTCAGACTCCCGAATGATTTACAGACTGTTTCTGTATCAGTCTCATTAAAAATTGGTCTACTTTCCAGAGTTTTGATCAACCTAGCTCTCTCGCCCAAAAACCACACATATCCCTGTGTTGTAGGTACTTAACTACATATATTTTTCTGTAACCCCTTCAGATGTTTAAGTACCGAATGTCTGTACTTTCGTACAATTTTGTATTCGAATTTGGTAACTAAGTCGTATGTGGAATATTTTGAGCAAATTTAACATAGTCGTACATATTATATACAATCAAAAATACGAATCAAAGTCAATTTCACAATCAGCTTGCTTATCAGAAGAAAAGTTTATTTGTTTTTTGCTCAAATATAAATACAGTACAGCCTCGCTAGTCCGGACACTCGCTAGCCCGGACACTTCAGTAGTCCGGACACCTCTATGTTTCGGACATTTTCAAAAGTTTACCTCTACAGTCCGGACAGCGTATTAAAATGCTTATGTACAATACACATACATATATTATTTGTCTCTGTTTCTTGGAAAAAACGTTTGTTCATACGATTACGGGGAATCCCCTTCTAGTTTTGTCGCTTGTAGTTGGCTCTGGAATCTAGACATTTTAAACGTTGCAAATTTACTCATTGGAAGTTTATATTTGTGGTCGTTGATTTTTCATGCTCTGTTACATTTCATCGTGAGCTTTCTTTAAGGATAAGGCATATTTTTTGGTGTATAATTTGAATTTCTCATTGAAAATTTTTAAAACATAATTTATTACTTATTATGGCTTCTACAAAGAAAAGGAAGCATGTTACTTTGACACTTTCTGAGAAATGTAAAATATTGGATGATATTGAAACTGGCAAATCAGTCAGGCAAGTAGCAGAAATTTTCAAAGTCTCAAAGTCAATTGTTTTTGATATAAAAATGAATAAGATGAAAATTCGGAAATTTGTAAAAGTTTTCGGTTGTCCATTGCATTTAATTTTTTCTCTATAGTCCGGGCATTTCGCTATTCCGGACACAGTAGAAACTTTATGTGTCCGGACTAGCGAGGCTGTACTGTACATACATTTGTGAAATTATCCTCTCCGTCTTAACAAATGCTAGGATACAATTTGGGCACCATACTCGGTTTGAATGTATTTTTATGTTTCACTTAAATCATATTTTCAAACAAGAAAAAAAATTGACTTCGCGCACTTTAAGCTTCATTAAGAAAAAAAAAGGAACAAAATAAAATGTCGAACTTCAAGAAAACAACAAAAAAACAGCAAAGAAGCAAACTTACATTTAAAATTCGTAATAAAAACAAAATATTTATATATATATATATATTTATAAATTCTATTGGGAAAAGTAGTAAGTTAACAAAATTTTTCATAGATTATACTTTACGCTTGCAAATTTTTTATACATACATATTAACATAATACTGAGCAAAAAAAAAAAGAGTAAATATAATAATTAAATTAAAAAAAAAATAGTATAAGTGATTAAAATAGACGAAATTAAAATCACGCATACTGGATTAAAATTAAATCTAAACAAAAAATAATAATAATTGATATTCATTCAGATGGTAAATTTAAAAACAAAAACAAATCACTGTCTGAATACGATAATGTGCTAGAAAAGAAATTCACAAAAAATATTTCTTCTGGCTGAATAAATATATTGAAGTAATTAAAAATAATAACAATAAAAAGACATTAAATAAAGTACCTATACTTGAATGCGCAGAATGCATATCAGAATATAATTTTGTTGTCCAAAAGAAATATTTTCTAGTGTTCTGCACATTGTCCAACACTTTTGACAGCGAATTAACAAATACAATAAATAAAAAACAAATTACAAAACTAAAAACTAATTAAAAAAAAAAAAACAACAGTCGAATAAGAGTTTTCTCTCTAGCCTCTCTTCCAAGTCAGCATTACATCTAATAACTTTTAGACAAACCTATATCTGTCGGGTCTATGACATATCTCCAAGAATAATAATAATTTAAATTAAAAAAAAATCGCAATTTCTAGCTACATATACAAAAAGAAAAACACACACAAAATTTATTTTAAAAATCTTTATGGGTTAGTGATAAGTTGTATAATAGATAGATTACAATTTAACTAATGTATTTATTTCTAGGAAATGAAAAATTATTAATCACACTTTAAAAAGAAACGAATTGAGGGGAAAATAAAAAAAAAACATTAAAACATAATAAATAGAATATTTAATAAAATAATTACAAAAAAAAAAAACAAAAGACATTCTTCTCGTTCTCTCTCATAATTATCTCTCTCTGTGTAATTCACTGAATTAAAAAATTTATCTTCATGTAATTTTTATCCTTTATCTATGTGTTTTTATTCGTGTATAAAATAAATTAAAACAAAATTAAGCGTGTGTGTTGTTATATGTTTCTGTTTCAACTGCCACTTTTCAAATAATTGCAGCATTTGAAAAATACGAGTATGTATAACAAATAAATACATAATTTAAAAAAAAACTTCCTGATTTATGTAGTAAAAAAAAACATAAAACTTTCAAAAATATTTATAAACTCAATTCTTAGGTAGATTTTATTTTTCGATTTACTACTTCAAGTAGTTCAAATGGCGTTTAATGGTGATCTGTAATAAAATAATAAATTATTAAAAAACAAAAAAAAACAAAAAACATTTAAATTCAAAGTTCATTCTTATTATAATTATATTATATAAAAAACAAAAACATTATATATGTATTTATCATTGTAAATATGGTGTGATTTCTCCGAATTTGTTAATCTTTTCTCGGAGATAGCTGGAGTAAATTAAAATAAATAAAACATAAATACGAAAATGGCTTTTTGAATAAAAATTTAAATTTATTAAAAAAGCTACAAACAAACAAAATGAAATAAAAAAAAGTAAGAAAACATTGGAACACAAGACATTCACACGAAACAATAAAGAAATTTTAAAAAGAGTATTTTACAAAATTCACAGATATATTAATATACATTAATGTATATAATTATACACAAAACACTGCATAAAAAAACACATTACTAATTAACCCATTAAATGTAATTAAGAAATTAATAATAATAATAATCAAATTAACTAACGCATACAAAGGAAAAAAACCAAAAGAGAAGGAATAAATTGAGAGTAAAAACAAAATTTCATATTATATAAATTTACAACTCATAGGAAAACATAAAAATAAATTCATTGATAACAAAAAAAAAACAAAAAATTGTATCAAAGCAAATGCGAAACAAAAAAATCAACACATGTGTAGGTGAAGTTTAATAAATAAATAAAACAAAAAAAAAACAAATGTATTCTTATTAATTATTATTATTAATTATATAATTATAAAAAATGTAATCTTACCTAAGGTAAATAAAAATTTTGTTTTGTTGCGAAAAAAATAATTTACGTATTTTATTATATAATATTTTCTTTTTGCAGGACCTCTTTGTTTTGAAACCTAGACTACATATATGGCCATATATAATTTCAAATCCTACACCAATTTATGGCTCTTGATAAGTAAGAAATGCAAGGTTATGATTTATGAATTATGGACGATTACGGATTTACATTCCCTTTATGTGTAATATTAGTGAAGCGTTTGCAATTGCCACCAAATTTCTACAACGCACTTAAAACGTTGCCTTCCAAATTTTATTTTTCTTAAGATTTTTGGTGAATCATCATCATCCTCATCGGTTCGAAAATCTGGTTCCAATCCGGGCCTTCTTCAACAAATTTTTCTACCTACCCAATTGTGAACCGATGTCACTTATAATTTCAATCATTTCCTGTAGGGAGTTATAGAGCTCAAAAATTCAGCAAGCTTGAAAACAAAGTCTGTTCAAGGTTAACTCTTTGGATTATAGTTAAAATATTTCTTAAAAATGTTTCCGCCCAATGTTCAATGTTGAAAGTGAGATATACTCGTATTTTAGATTTAATTTGCAACAACCAGACTTAATAATTTCTAAACACCTTTATTCAAAGCTTTTATTTTACTCCAAGGAAAACTTTCCAAGAAACCATAACTTGTAAGTTCGAACTAAAAATTAAATGGAGTAATAGGCTGCTATTGGTTATTTTTTGCTTTTATTTCGATCACTTTTCTGAAAACAAGCCTAACAATTAAAGAAAAAAAAAAACATTTAATAATAACTATTTTTCCCGAATTATATTTTCAGGAGGACAGTCTGTCAGTATGGAATCGTACGGCTACTGACATCGCCAGTACGACACGAATCCGCGACACACTACGTAGAATATTAAATCTACCTCTTAGTATATTAATTGAGTATAAAATACACTGTGATAGCCTTAAATATTTAGCAATGTGAGTAAACTATACATATATTTTTGTTGTTTTATTAAAACTCAGACCAAAACTAATAATTTCAACTTTTCTATCTTTTACAGAAATAAAGTCCAAACGAAAAGCTGAAATTCAGCATATTCCTCTAAGTTCAGCAGATATTAGCGCCCCAACAACGCGATTATTAATTCTTTACAAACAAAAAAAAAATCTTTGTATTTAAAAAACCAACATAGTCATTACCTTCGTTTTGAAAACAGTTTTATTTACTTACTTCCCTAAAGCTATATTTTAAGCTCACCAATAATTGAAATTAAAAAATATAAGCTATACCCGTAAGAAGAAAATACAAAAATTGTAGTAAAATTATCTCTATTCAAAAGAAAAAATAGTAGTACTTAAAATAAAGCAATGAAAAAGTAGACAACAAAAACAAATCGAAACCGAAGACACAAATTTAAATTTAGCTCTCAAGTCAAACAATATTTGTTTTCAATTTATCTTACCTAAATATTGTTTCATTTTTATACTCGCCATAGATAATTGAATTATCAAAATAATTTATATAATTTTGTTTTTAAGTTCAGAAGAAAACTTATGTCTAATGTGTTTTTACTGATTTTTTTTTTAAATTTGTTTTCCGGAATTATATTTTTATCTGCAACAAAAAACACGTTATGAAAACACTGTAATAAAGATAACATTACTATTATTTAAATGGAGTGTAGTATTCTTTCACTTAAAATAGAGTTTCTGTTTTTTGTTTTGTCAGGTGGCCGAATCAATGTATCAGGTGCCAGAAAACAAATTTTTAGAATGACAGATCTAATGCCTTTGTGATGACAGGGTTGGTGGAGTGGTAATCAAAGAAGTCCTTCCAACGTGATATAGACAACCGATATATGCATCTTATCAGATAGCCAATCAATCATTTGACTCTATATTTATTTATTCACTACTAGTCATAAACTACAAATTATTTCTCATGGAGATGGCTTAACAGTTCAAGAGGCTCAGAGACATTCGAGGAAATTAAAGATTTAGAAATATTAACATTAATTCCCTAGCACCACAAAAAGAACTTATCTGTTGGCTTTCCAACCAGCAGTCACTTTTAACTAAACCTTCGAGGGATTTTGAAAGCTACATACTTAGTTTTTCTTGACACCAAATCTCACCAGAATAAATATTGTAACAGAAACAGTTAGATACCGGAATACAAAGTAATAACATGCTGGAAAGAGAATGACTTCCTTATACGCCATTTCTCTAACATAAGCTTATTCTGCAACAATGACTTTTCGATAAGTAAAAGTGCAAATCCGTATGCGTTGTATAAAAAAAAAAACCAAACCTTAATTTTGTTTGTGTATTTAAGTGTTAATATAGTTTTTTTTAAGTAATACAAATTAATAAATATTTCAACATATAAAATTATTTGTCTGGAAATTCTGTAAGGTCATAAAGATAAACATTTGAAATCAAACAGTCACCATCCTAAAAAGAAGAGAAAATACTTATTAGTAAAAAAAAAACCATTTCCCTACTGAAAAAAAAAACTTACTGCTGGCGAAATTCCAACCAACGCATCAGCATGTCCATAAAACTCCTCCTTGAGCGAAATGACAATAGTTTGCAGGTTCATTGTATGATCGCGTATGTACGATGCGACTTTTCCAATATTGGTATTATCCAAAGCTGCGTCTATTTCGTCAAGGACAAAAAATGGGGCAGGTTGGAAACTATAAAACAAAAGTATTTTGTTTAATATTTACACGAAAATTATTCAAATATTTTACCTGTGGATGGAAAATAACAAAGCTAATGCAGCAATTGTCTTCTCGCCACCACTCAAGTTACTCATCGGCTGGAAACGTTTCCCCGGTGCAACACAATTATAATTTATTCCATCCAAGTACGGTTCTTCAGGATTATCAGGACCTAAATAGGCTTGGGCTGCTTCATTGCGTGCTAGAGATTTATAAATGCCATCGATTGCTTCGGAAATATGAGTACAACAGCGAATGAATTTTTCAGCACGCTCATTTTTGACCTTTTCAAATGCTGCCTTTGCTTTCTTTGCCTTTCGGCGGGCGTTTTCAAATTCCTCATTTGTAGATGCTACTTTTTCGGTAACGCGATCTAGCTTTTGCATGGCTTTCATATTGGGTGTTTGAATTCGCTCCAGAGTGTCCAATTTGGATTGTAAATCTTTTTGCAAGGAATCGTTGGTTTTTTTGAAGTGTGAGTCGTCTTTGAGCTTACAAAGTTCGCGCGGCAAGGAGCTGTAGTTGACTTCAATTCTATTAAGAAATAAAAAATTGTTTCAGGGAATTAAATAAGAAAGAAGTCGCATAAATTAATTAAACGCTACAATAACTTCAGCTAGTGGTCAATGTTGAAATGCACAAAAAAGATGGCAAGCTAATCTGTGAAGAAGAAGGGGTACCCTTGGTGTTTTTTTAAGCTTCTCAAGATAGACTTCAGTGTCTATTGTAAATGGCAAAAACGATTGCCCAATTTGTTTAGCAGAACTTTTGTCAAATCAAAAATCAAAAAATTCAAACTCACTTTTGCAGATTCTAACCCTACCCTCTCTCTACTTCAAATACACACAATGTTTTGGCTAGAGGTGCATTGACAACGACTTCAAAAAATTTAAACTATGAAAAGAATACTTACAGATTTTCCTTCTCAAGAATCATAGAAGTTGATGTTCCATTTGTTGTTGTTTCTGAATCAACTTGCCGAACTGCATCATCCAGTGATCCTTTATGTAGGGGAATCGCTATACAATCCATCTTAAATTATAAACTTTCGATAAGTTTACTGAAAAATCAAATGTTCAATCATCTACAACCTTAGATTGCAACAGCAAATTGTGTCTCTCGTTCTTCTTTGTCTCAATTTTCGCTTCAATTCCAGACACTTGACTACCCAGCGAATGAATTTCTTTTGCCAAGTTTGCAACATCGCGACGAGCCTTTTAATAAAAAAATTGATGTCAAATAATTGAAATAACAAATACATATCTAGAATTTAAGTTTGTATTACTTTTGAGATCTCCTCTTCCATTTCATCAACTGCAGTCTTTTTGGCTAGTTTTCCTTGTTTGAGTTTTTCAATAGCTTCTTTGTCTTGCTCGATTTCTTTCAAGTATCGCTTTTCAGCTACTTTTAAATCTTCCAGAGCATCTTCTTCATCCTGGACAGCTCTTTCCCAACGTTCCAAGTTTTCTTTAAAAAAAATTTTAAAACATTATTTCTTTTATCAAAAAAATAGAATAATTTTACTTTTTGTGTCCTTTTGCTTCTCGAAATCTAATTGAGTATTAATCGCGTCGATTTGCTGTTCAAACTCAGCACGCTTCCTAGCACGCTCTTGTTGCATTACTAATTCTCTTTCTTCGTATTGGCGGATATTTTTGACGCCTAAACGACGACAGAACTTAGCAAATACTTTATCTTCGACATTGTTCATGTTTTCTTTGATCTCCTGAATGCGTTGATCACGTTTCAACATTCGGCGTTCGATTTCACTTATTTTTGGCTGCGAATAAAAGGAATAAATATTTAAACCGAGATTATGTTTAATTATGTTTTTTTTTTTTTTTTTTTGATATGCACCTACCCCAAATTCATCAAGCTGGCCTTGAACATCGCTCAACTGCCTATCAAATTGTGAAATTGATTTTTTCGACGATTCCAAATCGACCATACTATACTTAAGTCGATTTGCTAAGCCCTAAAGTATCGAAAGCAGAGAATTAAAATTCAAACAATCAAAAACAATTTTATCTATTTCTTGCCTGTATCTGACTCTCAACAGTTGCCAACTCGCTCTGCTTACGTGATTTCTTAACTAACTCTTTCATTTCCTCGGTGAGTTTTTCCTTTTGCATTTTTAACTGTGCCATATGCTTTTCATCCCATCGTTTAGCTTTTCTGGCCAAATCATGACTACCACCAGATATGATACCAGATTTCTGGTAGAATGTTCCGTCCAAGGCGAGTGCATCAAAACGACTGCGATCAATTTCGTAGGCAACTTTCATTGCATCTTCAGGAGTCTCACAAACCAAAGCGTTGTTTGTTGCAAAAAGCACAGCTCGCTCAATCTCAGGTGGATCGAATTTAAGAACATCAAAGACAAGTTTCACATTGCGTGGCTCAGAGATATTTCTCAAACGTTCTTTTAGGGGCTTCACTTGCAAGTAGTCAAGCGGAAGGAAAGTCTCTACTTCCAACATTTGCTCTTTGAGAATCTGGATGCAGTGACGTGCTGTCTTTTCGGTATCGACTATTATAGCCTCCATGTATTTACCCAACACCTTGGTTACTGCAACGTTGTATCGTTTGTGTGTCGGCTGACACATGTTAATCATACGATCGTATACTCCAGGAACTTGTTTCTTAAACAATTCCACCACTTCTTGCTTCTTCTTCCTGCGAGCATCTTCGTGCTTATCAATTCTAGCATCTCCCAACTGATCGCGAACATTTTCCAACTCACGTTGTTTTTCGGCGATTTTCTCCTTTGACGAACCAACATCACGCCTTAGATCTTCTTTGATACGATTTTGTTCTTCAAGGGCCGCTTGGCTGGATTTTATATGATCCATAAGCTTATCGTGGCGCTTCATGGCTTCTTCCTTTTGCAGAGTCAACTTTTTAAATGCCTCATCAATTGATGCTTTTCGATTCATTTCGCTATCAAGCAAATCCTGGTCGGATTTTTGTTCACGATTGACAGAATCCAAATTCGAGCGATATTGTGTGGCTGTAGCCTCAGCTTCTTGCTTGAGACGATCATATTCTTGAACGAGACCCTCTTCCATGTGCACACTCTTGCCACGTCTTTGAGATTCGCCTTCTATCTCTTCTTCGAAACGTTTCTTCAGAGCCTCAACATCAGCTAGTTTTTGATCCAGGTTTCTGATGTCACACTGATGGGCATTATCTGCTTCCTTAGCAGTCTCAAGGGTCTTCACCAACGATGTTAATTTCTTTTGACAATGCGACACCTTTTCCTTAGCCTTAATGAAGAGTGGTCGTTTTTTATTGATTGATGTTTCAACTTCACGAATTTCTTGGTCAACTTTAGCCAGATCACGACCTATTTTACCAGATTCCTTTTTCTTCTCCTTCAGAACTTCATCGGCTTGTTCTTTTTTCACTTCAACAGCTTTTATTTCTTCTTGTTTAGCATCCAAATCTTTGTTTAGTTTCTCGATGTCTTTTTCAACATGAAACAGTCGAAATAATTGGTATTCCACTTGTTTTTCGTTCTAGAAATTAATCGAATCAATTATATAAAAAGAATGCGTGATTCATTATAAAAAGCTTACATATTCGGTCTTAAGACGAGCATAGCGATCGGCTTCCATTTTTTCGTGTTTAGCTTCTTTGCGTTCAGCAGCAATTCCCTTTTTCTTTTGGTAAGTAAACTGCGTTTCTTCTTCGGCAAGATTCATTTCTTGTTTAAGTCGATTGTAGTCATCTTTTAGAAGCCCGGAGCTAGATATGGAGAAGCAGATAAAATATGAATATAAGCAATTGGCAATTTCAAGAACGAGAGTAAAATATGTGGTAGCTTTGTAATGTATGTACATATATTTATTCGTATTATTGAAGGAAAACAAACACTTTGTTAAACTTTACATTATAAAATAATAGTTTAAGAGCCAACATTATAGTTTATGCTTTAAACGAAAATGTTTTCATGTTGCGGCGTTTATTTTAAACTCTGCGAACCATCAGGCATGTTTTTTGTTATCACGACAATTCTTGATATTTACGCTTTTTGTTTCCAATGTGAGTAAACTAATGCCAACTATCATTCGTTAGCTTTCCAAACTGGTTTCTACAATATTGAACAAAATCTTTTTCTTGGCAATAATCATATTTATCTTAATATCGAAATAAGCTACTAAAATATCTACTTAAGTTTAGATTTTTTTTTTGAATTTCAAATGTATTCCCATTCATAGTACCAATGCACATTCTTAGAATATATTTACAAATTTTCTTCTAATGCAAGAAATATGAATGTGTAATAAAAATTGTGTGCAAATGTTTTTGAATGCATAATCTTAGGAATTATCTTTTCTATTATATTATTTTGACGAAATGGGTCAATCCACTCTCCGGGAGGATTAATTTTCACATTTATCGGCAAACTAACCTTGTGCTATAGGAACCAAATTTATTAATATCCATACTACATTCTTACCCACTGATTTCTTCAAACAAAGCAGTACGTTCTTTTGCACTTTTCATGGCAATGTTTTCCACTGCTCCTTGAAAGACCAAGAAATTTTTTGCTTTAACATTTATCCCCAACTTTTCCAGTCTCGACAAGTACGTATTGCTCGAAACACTCTGAAGTTACATACAAAGTTCAATTAAAGTTTCCTCTAACAAGGGCTACAATCATTTTACCTCTCCACTGATTCTATACTCAGATGAACCACCAGTAACGCATCTCTGAAAATCCACTTGAGTATCTCCATTAACTATAAATTTGGCTGTAACATAACAAGAGCGCGCCACAGGTTTGCCAATGGACGCACCATGAATAAGATCGTTCAAACGTTTCACTCGGAGACTGGATGTTTTTTCACCCATTACAAAACTTATGGCATCCATGAAATTAGACTTGCCTGTGAAAAGAAGCGTAATTTTATGTTAAATTGTAAATAATCAAATTGTTGTAGAAAAACAATTTTACCTGAACCATTTGGTCCAATTACTGCTGTGAATTCTTTGAGTGGTCCAACAATTGTGTGGCCACGGTAGGATTTGAAGTTCTCCATTTCTATAAATTTCAGAAATGCCGTTGGCATTTCCTCTTCAGGCATTTTGCTGGTTTTAATTATATTCTTTTTCAGTTAAATAAAATGTTATTTCTAAAATGAACACAAAAATATTGAAAATTTCTTCTAAACAAAAATCAACTTCTTTCTTCTCCTGTTCTTTGAATAAACGCTTGTCTTTTTGACATTGACAGCTGAGATTATTGTGAACTAAGTTAGGTTCACAGTGATGTATGTGAATAATGTATTTTGCTTATGTTTCCCGTTTTTCTTTGGTCACTAATGGCACATTTATTTTTTATTTCAATTTTAATCCACAGATAATTCGATTATTTTTAATGGCGTCCTACTTTTTGACTCCTAATAAATTATTTTATCTCGCTTACAATAGCATGCTTAAAAGAGATGGGAAGTGAGAGAGGCATTTAGTGAACTATGTATATGCTAGTGCGAGATAAAATAAGGAAACATCAAAATCTCAAAAAAGTCCAGTGAAAAACCTTACGTTTAAAATTTTGTTAAGTTTTTTTTATATAAATTCAAAATTTCATTTAAAATCTTTTATTCAATTTAAAATAATCGTCCCAGCTTTATTAAATAAAGCGCAAAAAGACACTCAAAAGAAAAATTCAAATAATCGCTATAAATACAAACTTACTTTCAAAGAAACTTTTAAAAAATGTTTTAAATTCTTAAGCGCTCAACATTTCAAAAATTAACGCTTTCATTCAATTTTTAACTTATTTTCACTCTCATTTTTTGAAAAAAAAATATATATATATGTATATGGGTATCTTTGAATTAGTTAAGCCTCTGTAAAAACGACGAAAAATACGACCACTAAAGTATTAGGGTATTTGAGTTGTTTCCTAACAAACAAATAATCTCAAATTTCAAATATAAATACATTATAAACAAAACTGCAATCTTATTTTATATAAATACTTTCTTAGAAAAAAGAACAGACAACTTTTGATGGGGGTGCATTTAAAAAAGTCCCTTTTAATTTCCCGATGTGCAGCTATTCCGATTGGACAAATTAAATGCAGGATTTTTAGTAGACAAATCAAACAACAAAGTCTTCAAACACAACAATTGCATTTCAAATTCAGGTGCTTCAAGAGACTGCCGAATCTCTTGGACACACGCATCCTTATGTTTCCTTTCGTAAATAAAGTTTATTTTCTCAAAGAATTAATATTAAATTTGTCTTAACTACTGATGTCTGTACATACCATGATAGGTACCTTCCATGTACCTATATATGTTCCACGAACATATATAATAAGTTACGTTCCATATTGCGTAACACGCTTAACAAAGGATCCTAGAATTTTAATTGCGATATAGGCTATAATGGTAGTTGACATGGTATTTCTTTAAACATTAAGTAGGTGGTAAAATCGTAATAAATAATTTACGTACTTAAATACATAATAACAAAACAGTTAAATTTTGATGACAGATTTTAGTTTTGTTGCCTTATTCATTTCGTTTTTAAATGTTCATAACAGACTTTTATAAAAGTTCGAACTCCTGAATACAAATTATAAAAGATCTTTTATGATGAAAATCATTTACGATTTATAACAGAAAATTCATAGCAGAATAACAGATTTGGCAGAATAGGTCCCATTATCGCTATTTTTAATTAAAAAATATTTTATTTCAATTCAGATTTCTATGTAGATACATATTGTTTTGGTTTTTCAAATAAAACATTAGAAAGTGATTTACAAGTACAAGTATTTTTATGGAATAATATTATGTTCCTCATGACTGACAATGTTATTCCGTCGAACCGATATTATATTAGAGCTGTGAGAAAAGAGTCATTATGCAAGAGTTAAGGTCGGAACTTTTATATGCTCCGTATTTTAAGGATTCATTTTAAAATGTAATATCCTTATATCTATACGAACTTCAAAATAAGAAGCGTTGATTTACTTTATTATTATGGCAGCTTAAATAGTTTATCAAAGATCTAACATAAACATACCAAGGACCAAAAATACAGAAATGTCGTCATCGTTTTATCAAGCTTGTCTTTATCTCCTAAAGCACCAGAATTAAAACAAAGTTTTTTTTTTAAGTGATTTTATTAAAACTTCTATAACTTTTGAATCCATTGCAAATCTTCTGCAACGTCTTCACTTACACTATTTTTTTTCCCCTTCTTTTTCTTCTTCGGTGAGACCTCGAAATCTTCATCGCCAGTTGAATGATTTCTTTTTTTCTTTTTTAGCTTGTGTTTTTTTTGTAACACCAATTCCACTTCACCATCGCTGTCCATGGGAATGGTGTTTGATTCATTGGATTTTTGTGTGGAGTTTTGTTTGGATTTCTGTTTTTTAGTAGGAGCTGCATAAACATGAGCAAGTTTTAATCTTTCCGCTATTTCAGGGCAAATCGTCAACTTGCTCGCGAAATCAACTCCATGCAAAGGGTGACGTTGTTTGATACCTTCTGGCATGGGCACCTTTACTGACGGGACTTCGGATGCAGACGCGTCAGGTGGTGTCAAAGCTTTGAGCCGCGTTCTCATTAGAATGCTTCCTCGTATTGGCAGAATTTTAACGCAGTTATGGCCTTTCCTGTTTTTAAGTCCAAATGATTGTGGAACAGGTTCCGGGTATTCAGTGGCCACGGTTTCGAACTCATCTTGATTACTGCGTCCGGGAAGTTTGATTTTTTGGTCTTTAAGGAGTGAAATGTTAGCCCCTTTGGGACATTGCATTAACCAGACCTCATCGTCGTCATTTATCGCGAAAAAGTCTCCAAGACCTTGATTATTGTCTTCGATTTCACTGTATTTTGGATTATTACTAAGAAATTTATTTTTGATTTCCTTTGGCGTCTCAGAAAGCATTTTACTGAAAGTTTATAGACAGATAGAATTAAGTGTGTTGGTGAATTTAAATTATACAAAACATTTATTACCTTAAGTGTTTTTAATTGAATACATTTAATATTTTTGAGTTAAATTTAAATTAATAAAAGTTTAAAATCTTTGTGTACCACACGTGCAATAGCAATTCAAGGCGAGGCGAATTGAAATTGACTATTGAGTATTGACAGCTCGTGCTCTGAAAACCTCTCTATCATTGTGAATTGGTGTTATGATTGTACTTGATTTCTTCGTAAATACAATTATGATTTAAGGGTAGGTGTGACCAGCAGTGTACTAAAGTTGTTGAAATTTTTGAGTGATGATTTAAAAATTATAAGGTTTATATTATAGTATGTTGAGAAAGTTCTTACTCATCGAAATATACATAACAACATTTCTTTTCGACGCACTTGGCGTTTGACAAACAAAGTCAAAAATAGTATATAGTATTTGCTATATTTCTATTTACCCATTAGTTATCTAAACTAAATCCAAAGGAAGACCTTTGCATAAAAATGAACAGCATTTCTACCTCGTAAATTTAAAATTAAATTGTTTTTCCAATAGTGAATAATAAATATTCAACAATTTAACTTCATGTACAACCGTCCTTATATGACAAAGAGATTTGTTAAAACAAAACGAAATCTAGTACAATTACTTAGTATATTAACGAAAAAGAAATGTCAAAACGAATAAAATTGTGTACGTGTATTTGCTTGCTACTGGCAGCCGAATGTGAAAAACTTTGTTTTTCTTTTAAAAAATTTCCTTTTATTTTGTTAAAACATATATTTTTATGTAAGTATCTTATAAATAATCACTAAATCAATTCATGTGTTATTACTATTAAAAATTCTGAGCTAAAATTGAACTTTTTCATAAACTAAAAACATTTATGACCCTATCGATATCAATATTTTTAAATTAATACTTTTATTACGTACATAATAGATGCAACTATAACAAAATGCGTGTGTTTACGATTTGCTTTCATTAAAATATAAAATAATTGGGCATCTTAAAGTTGATCTATTTTCAAAAATGTGATTTGATTGCATGATCTTTAAATCAGTCCTCTTAAATTCGTTCCCCTTGTTGTCCACGGTCAAGTGCAGTGGTTCATGCTAAATTCGAATTCAGATTCGATTGGATTTTACTTTTTTGTTGTTCGTGTGGATTTATTTTCACTCGAATTAATTGTGCTTTGAGGTTGAATTTGTTTTACCTAAAAATACTTTCTTCTAAGTAAAATATACATACATATGTACGTAAAATGTGTGCAGGGGGTGATTGAATTTTCAGTCTGTCTCGCATTAAACCCCGCGATCTGAGTTATCTTTGAACTTTATTTTTATTCTTATTTGTCATTTATTATTGGAAAAGAGGCTGTTTTTGAATACGTTATCTTTGATACTTCAGAAAACAATTTGCTGAATCAATTCGTGCTTAATTTAATTGTATGAATAAGGCCTATATAACTATATGTAGAAAAACTGATGGTAGGCCAATCATTCATCAGTTATTGGCTGACAACAGTTGGCTGTAAGCATAAAATGATATGAAATATTTCTCCTTATTGAATAAGAATTTTAATTGAGCCACTATAGACTTTTTACTTTGGACACATTTATGTACCTAGGTTTCTTAAAAAAGCAAGTATCGTATATTGTCATAATTTATGTATTGTCTTAATTGAATTCAAAAAAGCAATAATAAAGAATAGAGCAACGAAGACATTGTTGTCTTTTTAATTTGAACAGAGAAAAAATCCCTTCTTTGCGCCTTAAATACCCTTAAATCACGGCATTCTAAAGAAAAAAATTTAAAATTTAGATTAACAAAAATAAATTACAGAGCATATTTTCAGTTCAAATCCGAGATCATTTTGAGGAAAAACTCATGAGATAGTTTTCTGGTTTTCGTTTGATCTTCCAGTTTTTGTGTATTATTCATACACCTTCTCCTTACTATTTTAAAATAACAGCTATTAATAGTGACCCTGTCCGAGTAGGTGAAAAGATTTAAAAAAATAAGAAAAACTAATTACTGCATATTATTTCTTTAGATACATACATACACGTCGATATTTTTATCTTCCTTGTCGATTTGCGTGGGACAATCAATATTTCAGTCAAAAACCTTTTTTTTTTTTGAAGAGGTCGGCATCGCTTTTTTCCACTGTAAAAAATCTAATTCGTGATCTCAAAAATTATTTTTATTGTTGAAAGTGGTTTGCTGGATCATTTAACAAAAATGAACTTACACGCTTAAACCCCGAAAAGGTTTTTTCAATCAAATAAATTTTAACTAGCTAGAAGCCAGATGAGTGCAAGTATTTTAGGTAGTAAAGATATGAAATTGATGCATTTAAATCATTTTATTAAGAAATTGTTGTGATTTATTCTTATAATCGCTTTATTTCTCTTTGTTATTACTATAGATCTTAGAAATGCTTTTGATGGCGTTTATAGCGTTTTATTAAATACTATTCAGCCACGCCAATAAAAAATCAAGGCTAAACTGGAAATCTTACATGCAATTTATTTTAAATTGTTTATATGAATACTTAACTTTTTACAAACCGATAATGAAAGAAACTAAAGGTAAGACAGCAGTCTGCCTTATTTATATTGACTAATGACCTTTCGAATTAAAGTTTAATTTCACGCAAAGCTCAAACGGGCAACTTGCAATACACACTTTTTTAAATAAACATATTTAAACTGAACATGGAATTTCCAAAGCTAGCAAAGGAGCAAGTTTAAAGACAAGTAGGTCGGAAGCGCAAGGTCAGTTAAGAGAGCTTTACAGGAAAACATTTAAAAAAAAATAAATAAACAAACAAACGCATATGCCTACATAATGTTTTAAGAAATCAAAAATATTTAAATTTGAATTTAACTGCAAAAAATAAATTGTCTTCTACCTCTTTAACTTTTAAAACAAACGAAAAACAGATTCAGCTATTCAGCGACTTTTTTTATTTTCTGAATAGATGCAAAAATTAAAGGGATACATATTTCGCAAACAAGGCTTACATCCATACAAATGTAGGTCATAAGAAAATACAGGCGGGATAAACAAAGCTTATTGTTTAGTAAACCAGTTGTACATTTTTTTTTTAATTTTACATTTATTGTTTGGGAACATTTTTCATTTTCAACTATTTTCTTTGTTTGTATTTTCAGTTGATTTTAATAAATAATTATACAAGCTTCGCAGTCATGAGTAGAAACGCCAGTAAAATGTCAGTAAATAATGAAACAAGTGACAGTAGCAGTCTTTACAATAGTGCTTTGGAGAATCTTTCTTCGTACACTTCGTTTAATGGTAAGTTTTTTTTTTGAAATGAATAATGTTTGTATTCCTTAATTAATTAATTCTTTTAAATATAATTAAAAACAGAGAGTGCCAACAATAATACAACCCACAATTCAACCATCAACAATTCCACCGATTTAGATATAGCGCTAAGCAATGGCGATTCATTTTCAAAGAACATTGATACAAAAAACGCTAGCTATAAACTTATTCAATCCGAATCAACCGACAATTCAGAAGAGGTTGATCCGAAATCCCAACTCGCAAATAAGACAATATTCAAAACGGATAATCCCAACTTGTCAATTATAGAGATTAGTGATAGTTCCACATTGGAAAATGAAAATTCCGTTTATGTTGTTGAATCATCATCAGACGAGGGTGAAGGTGGCGGCGGTGGTGGTGGCTCGAACAATGATATCTCGAGTGAAAAACGACGCAAAAAGGTCGAATCACTTTTACATTCCAGTAAACAGCGATTGAATATCTCACCAGAGCCATCATCAACAACAGCTGCCACATCACCATTATCTCCAGTTTCACCAGCCAATCCACAATCATCATCATCTCCATCGAAGACGATAGAAAATGGCAATAATCCGCCTAAGAATGCGTCCGAAGTGAAGAAAAGGGATTCCATTCATGTTTTCGATGATATTGACGAATTCGAAAAGCATCTACCTCATACAGTAACGGTGCTTACAACTCCATTTGGAAGTAAAGTCTATCTTGTAGGTACGGCTCACTTTAGTGAGGAGTCACAAGATGATGTTTCATATGTAAGTTACTTTTTTTTGTATAACTCTAGGATTCTAAATATAATTTTTCTCTTCTTTCGTTCTTTCAGGTCATTCGAAATGTTCGTCCAGATGTTGTTATGGTAGAACTATGTCCATCACGTATCCACATTTTGAAACTAGATGAAAAAACACTACTAGAGGAAGCAAAGAACTTCAATATTGCTAAGGTAATTATGGGTTAAAGTTAAACAAAAGTTAAGTCATCAACAAGTTAGAAGTTCAACACAAGAATTTGTAAGATTCTTCCAATTCAATAAATCACTGAAGAAAAATCTTTTTGATTAAGTCAAACATCATTTTTTTCCAAAATAATCAACAATGGTTAGCCAAGATTTCAGATTATTCAGGAAAACTAATAAAGGTGTCCATAAAACTTCTTCGAAAGAGTCTGAAGGAAACACCATCTACTATATTACTTAAGCTTTTAATACAATGTATTTATGTACCTTTATTTTATTTCTAGATCCGCAACATATTCCAAACGAACGGCTATATAAATGGAATTTTTTTCATCCTTCTACTCCATATGAGCGCACAATTAGCCAAAGAACTTGGGATGGCGCCTGGTGGTGAGTTTCGTCGTGCTTTCGAAGAGATTCACAAAATTCCCGGATGCGTACTGCATTTAGGTGACCGTCCAATAAGAATCACACTACAGAGAGCTCTACGAGCACTATCATTTCGACAGACATTGAAACTCGTCTGGCGATTAACTTCATCCGACACCATAAGCATTGAGGAAGTCGAAGAGTGCAAACAGAGAGATCTTCTAGAGAAACTTATGCAAGAAATGGCTGGTGAATTCCCTGCATTCAGTGATGTTTTCGTTAAAGAGCGCGATCTCTTCTTGTGCCATTCATTGCAAGTTGCCGCACTGCCCATACCACAAGCAGATGGCACATCCAGGCCAGTACGTGTTGTAGGTGTCGTTGGAATTGGTCATGCTAATGGAATTGCAGAAAATTGGGGCAAAGTCAATCCCAGTCAAATACCAGCTATATTGGAGATCCCTGCTGCCAGTTTAGGCACAAGAATCTGCAAATACACAATCAAATACGGTCTAATAGGTGTTGCTCTGTACGGTGCATTTAAATTTTTCAAACCAAGAGTGCAGAGATTATTCTGATGGATTTGACAAGAGCGTAGTTGTAGTGATGCATTAGTAAAGCTTAAGTTAAATATACATTATTCTGTACTAAATGTAAATAAGATGATACAAACATATAAAAGCCCAATGCCCAAGTGCATATTATAGACGGGCTAAGATTGCATAGATCAATAAAAGGAGAGCAAAATCATTGTAAAGGCATTCCAACACAACAGGCAGCAAAGCGAACAAATACACATTTCATTAGGAAAGGATGTCGGTTTAATCGTGTTTAAATTCATCGAAGGACCTAACTTTTCAAAATTATCATCACAATATCTTGAGTGTAAATAAATTATATTATATATTTCGATGAATGTCTTGAAAAACTGTTATAAAAATTTTAAAATAAATATATATACATAATAATTGTAATTAAATAATTGGGAATGTTTGTTTTTGTTGAACGCTCTCGTAAGTAATTAAAGGTTCTAATTCTTGATAATGGTGTTCATTGAAATCCATTAATTAAACATTGCCAAAGGTATGTTCGAATGCACTGTTGGAATTCTCAAGACAGCATAACAGAAGATGTAGGGTAAAGAACGACATGATCTTTCTTCAATTCAAATGGAAACATTAGAGCAGTCAAAATGTATGTTGATTTTAATTTTTCTGAACTGAATGCAGAAATCATATACCCAATTAATGTTAAATTCATTCATAACTGTTAAAATAGTTTAACTTAATTTTTGGTAAATTCGACTTATTCTCTCATATCTCATATGTCGCAGACCAACTTACCACACCAAGACTGTATTCAGTGGTAGTTTTAAAGATGAAGAATTTCAACAGAAAGATTTTACGTAGCTCTCTATTATTTCTCTAAGTCGAATCCATTTTCAATGATTAAAAGATTTAATATGTTTCGTCGATCGATCTTTTTAATTAACTATTAATTGAAAGAAAAAAGTTTTTAAATCGGTGAATTTTTCGACCAGAAATCATTTCTAAATAATAATTTTAAACATTGAGCGCTGTAAAACTTCTCAGATTTCCATTATGATGAACTTCAAAAATATGGGAAAAAACATATTTAGATTTCTGCTTGCTCACAAAACATAATTATTTCGTGAAGACATAATATGTATTTGTTAACAAGTTACATATAAGTTTTCTTTGTCCAGATGTAAAAACAAAAAATAAATATACAAGTTTTCCTAAATAATTGTCATTCATTAAGAAATTAATTTATTTTCCTACATATGTATAACTGAAACCTGTCTCTTATGTTAAAAATTTGTTTAGTTAGGTATAGATCTAGGCAAGGAAACATTTGATATTTAATTGAACTGGCGGATTATGTGCGTGTGTTGTGATAATTATAGGGGAAACAACTAAGCATATACATACTCGTTACATTTACCAGTTGTAAATGAACAGGTTCAAAATTATTGCGAAGACCGTTACATCGGTTGAAGTAACAAGACATTATTATTTTTAGAGCTCCAGCTCGGAATGACGTTGCACCTCAGGCGGAGACCTTTCATGGATCGATAGACTGATAAGTAAGATAACTAACAGTATGGAACATTCATTTTCGATCAAATACATCGGAATATGTATGATACGAGCTAAATTTATATCTTAAAATCAATGCAAGTTACCACTCGCAGTACGTGAGGTGATGAAATCAGTCAAAAAATTTTAAAAATTGCACTTGACCAAAACTAATATCAGAACAATATGGATATGTAACTGCTATAACTTTTTTTTAAGTTAAAAAAGGAGGAGAATTGCCGTCATTGCATTCAATTATTGTTCACTCCAATATATTTGAAATTTACATAAAAAGAATATTATTATTAAAAGCCTGAATGAAACCATGATTAAGGTCTAGTACGTAACTCAGTACGATGGAATTTAAAACTTAGAACCTAACACTGGCAGTTACTTATTCAATTAAATGTAAATCGAATACAAACAATTTAATCGACATATTTATTATTTAAGGACAAGTTTCCATTAAATGTTTTGGAGTCTTCTACTAACAAGCATGCCAATGATAACAATTTGTGGGAGACGATCTACAGAAACCTTCCATATCGCTGCATAAGATTCATACGTCTGTTTTTCTACGTAATAATTTACAGATTTTACTAATTTTTTTTCTGCATTAAAAACCTCAATAACAGGTCTTAAGAAACAAAAAAAACTAATGACTTACAGCCTTTAATTATCCCCGCGAGTAAACGCAGAAATGGAGAAGCAATTTGTCATCAATAGAAATAGACGCAGACCGCTGACGTGAAGTCGTGAAGCCACGGGCACCACTAGTCTGTTTCTAAAACTTGAGAAAGATGTACCAAATTAATTGGGAGCTGTCCAAATTAAAAAAATTGAAACAATTTACTTTACTTTTCTTCTTTTCCCAATATTCTTTTTAATTATTTTTTATTTCGTGGTATTTAATCTTAATCTGTATTATGGGGATAAGTTTAATTCAGTATCCTATATCCAATATCCTCGTGATCCAATATTCACGTTGCTTGTTTTTGTCTGCAAATGAACAATCTTAATTCGTTCATAAAGAACCAAAGAATGAATTGAATCTTTTTTTATTTGTTTATAAGTTTATTTGTCTTATAATGCAAATGAAAAACAAAATAAAAATCGATTAAATACACTTGTAAAATATAAATTGAGAACATAAAACAAAATCCATGTTGATTGATTTTGAAATCTGTGGACTTCAAAAGCAGAAAGACTTCAAATAACACGCCCGCCATTGGTCCAGACCACTCATTGATTGCCATTATTAGAACTTTAGCTCCGGCTTGTATTTGAGCATGTATTTATCGAGCTTCTCCCAAAACGACATTAGTACCGCCCTGTCCAAATGCCTCTTGGTCTGAGACAAATTCAGCAAGTTAACTGCCCATTTACCAACATTTCCGTCCAGTTTCATCTCATTGAATCGCAAATGAAAGGCGCAAATCTTTGAAAATATCTCCACTGGATTACCATCCCAGGGCCATCCCTTGAATTGCCAAGCCGGTCCCATCACGAACACTGCAACAACTCTGTTCCAGTCGTGGGGGGCGAGTTTCTGGTGGTTGTCGATAATGCGATACGATACCGTTGTGTTGTTCTTTCGACGCTGCAGTAGCACCTCGTTGTCACGTGAATACCCGGCCTTCTTTTTCTCCTCCGTCGACACGTATTTCAGATCCTGCAGTATGTCCTTGGCGTTATACATCGTGATCAAACTCGAATTGGTAGAAGGTATGATGATGATGGGCGTCCTGGACACTCGCTTCGGCGCGTTCGAGGGCACCACTTTTGGATTTTTGTTGTCTAACCCAAAGTTATTTGGTATTTGGGTCTTCCTCTGTGCACTCGAGCCCTCTGTGACAGACTTCAGGGACATACCATGGTACGTTCCCATGGTGTCAATTTTGAAGCCCTCGGTTTCCTCCTTTTGCCGATTGAACCTTTCCTGATCGTATCTGTTGTATTGGGCCAGTTGCTGTTGCGGTTTGGACACACGCACTGGTTCGGGCACTTTGATGTTCTGTGGGGGTCTGTTACGTCCCTCCTCGCGGGCCTTGATGCCTTGCAGGAGAGCTATTATGTTCTTTGCAAATATTTTTCCGGTGCTTTGGAGGATCGTGGTCCGAGTTCGCCACTGGCGCTCTCGACTTATGATATCCTTGGTGGAGTCGACGTCGAAATCAAGAATTGCCCTCATGTCATTGCCCATTACGTCTTCGTTGTCGTGTCGTTTGATTGTGATTCTCTTGTTTGCCAAACGCTTGGCCTTGATGGCAGCGATCTTTTCCACAGACATAGTCTCCGAAAGCGACTTAATGTTGTCCACATTGACTGTGGCTTCTTTTCTGTTCACCGACCACCTAGCAGCCAGTTGTTCACGTACCTTCTGCACTTGCATGTCCTCAAATCGGGCTTTTTTGGCGAATACCTCTGGGCCAGAGCCATCGGACTCCAATGGTCTCTTAATTTGTGTTGGGATCTCGAGCGGGGCACTCTTATCAATGCTCGCACATGTTGAAGTCTCGCCATTGAGGTAGGCCAGCAGTTCCTTTCGATCGGGTCGATTGACGGCTGGTATGTCCTCTGCTGCACACTGCCGCACATACACCGAATGCTGCAGGAGTACGTTGCGCAGCAGATAGAGCAAGCACTCAAGCGAATAGTACTCCTTTGGTGATCCATTTTTTCCAGAACCGTATTTAAGATAATTGGTTTTAACTGTTTTGTGCCACGAAAACTCACCGAATACAATTTGTGAATTTTTTTCGACGATTTCTTTTTTCTTAATGTTGTATTGGCGCAGCAGACTGAGTGGATCAGCCATGTTTGGTTAGATTTTGTTTTTAAAACAAAAAAAAAATTAAATGGAAAAACGAGAGAGTGGTTTTCTTATTTTTTATTTACCAATACTTTTAATAGGGACAAACGAGAAATATTTTTAAGCAACGCTGAAATTTTTTCTTCGGATAGTTGACAGCTGTCACTCTTTGACGAAAATAATAAATTTTAGTATTTGAATGTTGGCCCTGTGTCTAATTTAATTTATGACGTGTTCAAAAAGTGCTGTAACTTTTAAAGGGTGCGTTACATGTTCAGTTAAATTTTTAATATGTTTTTAAAAAAATGTCAATGTCAATTAACAACTAGTTTATTCATGATTTCTATGTTTTTTTCTTTAAAGTTATTCTATTTAGATTTGAAAAACTGTGTTTTTTCAATCCATATAGCTTTTTTTGTATGAGCCTGTCGGTTTGTCCCAATTTTCTTCACCGTTTCAGTGTTTTATTGGTGAATCTGTGAAAAGTTTAGGTATTTGTGAATACTTGCAGTATATTCAAAGAAAAAGCAATATTACTAAAATTGAAAAAAATTGAAGTGTAAAAACATTTTAAAAATATCGAAAATAAGATGAATCTGAAATTCAGACCTCAATATATTTATAATACAGAGTGCTCCTTCCTATTCCCAATACATTTTAGTACTTGTCATCTTGACAGAGAAGACACCATTTCGCATTCTGAACTAAAAAGATATTTGTTAACTCTACAGCATCTTGGGTTTCACAAACAACAAAGCAACTAGTGATTGATAACAAGATGATTCAGAAGTTAACTTTTGCTAGACACGCAATATACGAATTTAAACATCCACATGCAACTTAACACTGGCAACATAGCTTTCCACATTTGTATTTTTCACTTTAAAGAACCATAAGTTGTCTCTATTTAAACTTTATAAAAAAAAACTTCTTGACGAATTGAAACGAATTTTGTTAATCGACAAATTATCGTTAGAAAGTTAAAATCGTACAGTGTTACCTCACCCCAGCCCCCAGCGGTCTCTAGCAATAGCTCGAACTCTGCAGCCTGCGCCTATGCAATAATTCTACGTTTTGACATTTACTTCCCATCCACCGACTGTTATACGGATGTGTACACAAGTTATACAAAAACATCGATATATCGATGATGGATAGTTCGAGTTCGCCTTCTTTTGTTTTGTTGTGTGAGAATTTGTGAATAAATAAAATTTTATCCAACAACTCGAATTTTGCAATCGCATGCAATTTCAAAAACCAAAGCCAAAAAAAACATTCTACTTAACTAATTAATTGATATTCGTGTCTGGATAAGTTAACACACACATTTTGTGCAAGACAAGTGAAGTAATATAAAATGTTTGCATCCATATACGAAAAATAAAAAAAGAGGGACAAATATTTGCAATTGAATTTCGTGGACAATTTTATTTCCAAAAGTTAGAAATACAAAAAGGACACACGAACATCTAATAAGCAGACAAAATTGACTAGAAAACAAAAGTTGGTGGGTATTCTTATTGTCTGCTGCTTAAAATCTAATTATAAAATTCTTTTTTCATACTTTTTGTTCCTCTTATTTGAGTGTACGAACAAATGTGATTCCATGTTTTTGTTATGATTTTGTTGTTGGGCGTCTTCAATATTATGAAAATAAAAAAGAACGACGGACGACCAGCACCAGAATCAGAATCGGAAGCAGAGGTCAGAAGAAAGTGTTTTTATTTACAAACAATTTGTTTGCGCTTTTTGTTCTCGCTTTGACGATAGCAGAGGCTATTTCGATGGCGAAAGGAACCACAATAATATGTCACCTTGTTTTTGCGCTTGCAAGAATTGCACAATATTTTCCTCTCTAAAACAGTCCATCGACCATTTGGTTGGGTATTGGGAGTGTGTCATCATATCTACATCGCGTCGTGGATCGCATAAACAAATCTACGTACATAAATAATTGAATTAAATTTGTTCTTCTTGTTAATCTTTGTTCGCAAAGTTTTCGGGTTCTAAAAATAGATATAACAAATATATAGGTAATAGTTGTTTCTGCTTATTTCGTGTCCATACATTTTCATAAATAGTTGTTAGTAAACAAACTGCTTCTGATTAAAATCGATTTGTTGGGAATCTTCTGTTTGTCGTGGTCGTTGTATTTCGTCCTTGTGGTTGTCGTTGTCTGTGACAGAGTTTTTGTTCTGTTCATGTCCTGGGTGATTGTTGATTTTAAATGGCGGAAGCTATAAATCTATTTATGCATGTATATTTATTAAACACTTCAAATACAATACAATATACACAAATGTATGTAGGTAGACTAGTAGAAGGCTATTTTTTTGTTTGTTTTGTCAAGGTCATTTATGAAATGATAAGGCGCCAATTGTTTCATTGAAACTCGTTATTGAAAAATTGGACTGTTTTTTTTTTTGGAGTATTTAGAAAGCAAAGACAGAAGGTAATCGTATTACCAAATTCTAGGTTTTGGCTTAGCTACATCAGCATGGTTTGGATTTTAATGCATTTATTGTGCTATCTCTCAAGTGGGAGTTTAATTTTGTATCATGTTTCATATCTACTACTTTATTGAATGAGTAACAGTTTATTTTAGTTTTTTTTTTTGTTCAATTACATTACGCAATATCTGGTAATTTTAACAAATCTTCGATATAAAATGTGATGCAAGTGCATATTATGTATCATTATACATAGAAATGATTCCATTAGAGTAACAGTTTATTTTAGTTTTTTTTTTTGTTCAATTACATTACGCAATATCTGGTAATTTTAACAAATCTTCGATATAAAATGTGATGCAAGTGCATATTATGTATCATTATACATAGTTAAAACTTGTATGAGTTGTAGCTGTTTAATGACTTTAATTGAAAGACTTTTTTGTTTGTAAATGAAACCTACCATGGGCTTCATGTTTTATTTTCTTCTCTTTTTCTTGTGACAATGTTTTGTATCATCTGATAAATAGAAAAGTACAATAGTATGGAAGTAATAGAATACAATAAAAAATAGAGCTAAGACGATTTTACCAAATTGATTAACGGCATTTGATCTTTAAAAGTAATGTTCAGCAAGTTGACCCTTAACCATTAATTTTATATTCAGAAATAATACTCGATAATTATCTTGCAAGATATCTTTGATTATAATAACAGTTTAAGGCTTTCTATATACAGGGTGTCCCATGATAAACGTTCCAAACTAAATATTGTGATAACGTTTTAACTATGTATGTTTGACCAGATTTAATATAAGTAATACAAGTTCGTATCAATTTTTGACAAAAATTGGGTTTGATTTCAATTCCAAAATATTCTTTAGTTAACAAAATGGTAATAGTTTCTGAAATGCTGAAGAGTAGGAATAATTAAAAACAAAAAAATCATCAAGGTACTTTTCAAACTCTCACTGAAACAGCCTTTTCTCGGTACAGACACGTTGCTATAATCTGTAATATCCAGGACTGGACTTTGCACCATATTCAAAAATTATACAAAACCAATATATGTACATATATAAATATAAGAATGTGTTATTGTTTTCCAAAAGGCCGGTCCGTTGTTATTCTTCCAATCGGTTTATGTGTCGTCAATTTTTCTTTATTTTAATTATGAGCAAAGTATTTTTGAATAGAAATTGTTTTTTTTTTTTCTAAATAGAAAATGGAATCATTTCTAAGCCTATTCGATCCCAATTCACCCGATGATGGGTTCGATGAAGAGGACATACGAAACGGCAATGGACACAATCAAACAAATTCAAGTAGCAGTGAAAGTGACACCGAAAATCACAATGGCAAAATCATAATCGATTTTGATCAAGGAATTCTTCCGCCCGAACCTCAGTTGGGCAATATCGAATATAAATTGAAACTTATAAGTCCGTCGAAACAGCGTTTTGAGCATTTGGTGACACAAATGAAATGGCGCCTACGCGAGGGCCACGGAGAAGCTATATATGAAATTGGAGTTTCTGACTCTGGCCATCTGCATGGTCTGAATGAAAAAGACATGAATGCATCATTGGCAACACTTAAACAAATGGCCCATAAACTGGGAGCAAGCACAACAGTTCTTAGGCGAAAATTCGTTGCAGGGCGACGATCTGTGGCCGAAGTTCTAGTGCGAAAAATTCCCGATGACCAACACAACATTGAAGTCCGAGTGGCCGTCCTGGGTGATGCTGATGCTGGCAAATCGACTCTCTTGGGAGTTCTGACACAAGGTGAATTTGATAATGGTCGAGGTAGAGCACGACTTAATATGTTCCGACACATGCACGAGATTCAGTCAGGTCGAACATCATGTATATCCCATGAGACACTTGGTTTTGATTCACAAGGCAATGTCATCAATTACAAATACAATGAGATGATGACGGCTGAAGAAATCAGCGACCGGTCAACCAAACTGGTTACGTTCATGGACTTGGCGGGTCATCGACGTTATATGAAGACAACAGTTCAGGCGCTGTCGGGCTACTCGCCGCATCACGCAATGCTGGTCGTTTCGGCAGGTGGAGGGTTTAATGGAACAAGCAAAGAGCATCTATCGATAGTACGAGCTCTCGACATGCCTTTTTTCATTGTTGTCACAAAAACCGACATAACATCGCCCGACGAGACTGTCCACGAATTGAAGAATATCTTAACGTCGATTGGGTGTCGAAAAGTACCATTCTTGGTTACGAGCAGTGATGATGTCCTAACGGCGGGCTCTAATCAAGAATCGGAAAATATAGTGCCGATATTTTGTGTGTCGAATGTTTCGGGAGCTGGACTCAATTTGGTAACAAAGTTTTTGTATGTTCTTTCGCCGGGAATTAGTAATTCAGAAAAGGAGCGACTCGAGCAAGACCCCTGTGAATTTCATATTGATGAAATATTCAGAGTGTCTGAAGTGGGTCCGGTAGTAGGAGGACTACTAGTCAAGGGCGTTCTAACAGAGAATATGCAAATGAAGATAGGACCACTTCCCGATGGAAAGTTTCACTCAGTGACAGTACAAACAATACATCGCAACAAAGCGCCCTGCAGAGTGGTACGAGCTGGACAGAGTGCTTCGCTGTCTTTTACTCCCAACCAAAATTTGCCAGCGTTGAGGAGTGGAATGGTTTTGTTGGTCGATAATAATCTGGGTGATGAACCATGTGGAACTTTCTTCTTTCAGGTAAGTTTCTGTATTATATTTCAGTATATCTAATAAGATAATAATATAATGCTTTAAGTTCAAATTCAAATGAATTAATTTTGGGTAATAAAGTGGCGTATTCAATCCGTTTAAACAATTAATGTTCCTCATAAGTTAAGTAAAAATTTACATTTGTCTCCATAAAGTCTCTAAATGTCGAAAATGACATAACAGTTTTATATTCACATTTGTTTAATGCGGGGAAACAGTAACATTCCAGGATATTGTAAAGCTGATGAACGAATCAAAATCGGTTCAGAATTAAATCATTTACCTGCTTTAAAAAACGTCCAAGAGGTGAGGTTGTTAATAGATCGGTATTTAGACAGACATTATCTTATAGGAAAGCACGCTAGTTTGTCGTATTTTCAAATGAATTTTTCACAAGTTGTGTGGATGCCTGCACTTTTTTAAAAGTCAAAACAATTTTTAAAAAAGTAAAAATGAACAGCATTTATTTTAAAACAGTTAACAACAATAAGTGCACTTTGTCAAACACAATACAAAAAATTACTTTAATTGCACTCTTCAATTATTCTCCCTTATAAACTGGCTTTCGTTTTTCTGCGAAAGCCTTTAGTCCTTCGACCCTGTCTTTAGTTGGGATAACTTGTGCGTAGCATGCTTCCTCAATAGCATATCCAGTTGATAAATCAACTTGCAGACCCTTATCAATTGCTTTCTTAGCCATACGCACACCCACAGGTCCATTTGGAATGATTTCTTTAGCTATTTCTATAGCTTTGACATAAGCAGCGTCTTTAGTTTCATTTTGGAAAACAACATGATTTACAATTCCCATTTCCTTAGCGTCTGATCCGTCAAATATACGCGAAGTGAATATCAACTCTTTGGCCAAAGCAGGGTTCAAAAGCCTCGGTAGACGTTGAGTTCCACCAGCACCTGGAAGAATGGCTAATCGTGTCTCCACAAGGCCCAATTTAACATCTTCAGCTGCTGTTCGCATATCACATGCCAAGGCCATTTCCAGTCCTCCACCTAGGGCAACACCATCGATTGCAGCAATAACGGGCATGGGAAGTTGTTCAATGGAAATAAGTAAACTGCGCAAAGTGGAAACGAATTTAGAGACATCGTCTGGTGTCATTTCGAGACGTTCTTTTAAATCAGCACCCGCACAGAAGATGCCTGGCGTAAGGCTTCGCAAGACAACGACTCTGGTGTGTTTGTCGTGAGCCAGGTCAGATAAAATGGAAGTAAATTTGTTCACTAACGATCTACTAAAAGCGTTCTTAGCTGCTGGACGATTGAGTCCGAGAACAGTGATTCCTTCTTTTTTACCAGATAACTTCTCCACGACGATTTCATTGCCATCTTGTGCGGTTGATAATGACCTTGTGAATTCTGTTAGCAGTCGAATTGATTTGCTGGGATTAATGAAACTGCACTGTCTCGTTATTTTTGTTACACAGGTGAACATACTATCTGCCTATCTGATAAAATATATACAAAGTCCAATGGAAATGGTCCAGTCCCAGTTAGTCAGTATCAGTAGTGGTGGCAGAGACAAAACGAAGAATGAGAAATGTCATGAATGACTAAAGATAAAGAAACGTCAAACCATTTTAGGTCTGTTCTTTTTTGGACACGTTTATTTTAGTGAGCAACTTGTTTGGATGGTATTGTTAAAAAGTAATTCTGTACCTAATTTATGTAATTTCTGTCAAAAGTAGCAATGTCACTATTTTTAACATTAAAGCCAAATGGGATTTTGTGTAGTAAAAAAATATTTTTAAATTTGAAAAAAAGATGATTTTTTTAAATTATTCAACTGCAGAGCAATGAAATTTAGCTTTCATTTTAGTCAAAAAATTATCAGCTGGTATTTTGAGACAAACACGCTTATCTTAATATGTAATAGAAATGTTGTTCTTTATTAACTTTTAAAATTAAATGTTGCCTTAGTTGGACAAACATTTTATGTATTTTCTTTTATGTTATCTAAAACCACCCACTTAATTACTAAATCCCTAGTTTCCTTGTTCTGATTTTGCGTTCGAAAAGTGAATTTTGACTCAATATGAAAATCCTAATGTATCCTTCGCATGTGTTATGTTACTCAAGTACATCAAGTTGACGCCTTTGTATTTACATATAATGTAGCACCCCTTATCTAAATAGTGTCGGTTATAAGTACAATGTACATCTTGGTGCTCAATGAGAAATTTTACCTTGCCTGGAGTTCAAGAAGCAACTTTTCAGAATTTTATACTAACTAGCAATTTAGTTGCTAGTAGCCAGGGAATCTTATTGTTTTTTTTTTTATTTGAAGGATTTCAGCTTTAAACTCATGGAGACTGTGATAAAGTCAAGTTTTCAAAGGCACCAAAAGGAAGATCAATTACCCATACTATCTGAATCATTTTGTTTTAATATAACACGATGAGACACAGATTTTAAAATACAGACTTGTTTTCTTTTTTTCAGGCTAAAGTATCTGTACTTTTTCACGCAACAGCAATTTATGTTGGATTCCAGACAACAGTGCATATTGGCAGTATCAGACAAACGGCCATTATTCGTGGCATAATGGGTGGCGAGAAAATCGGAACAAACGACAACGCCTCAGTAATGTTCCAATTCGTAGGTCATCCTGAGTATGTTCGACCCGGTATGAGAATACTCTTCCGTGAAGGCACCAGTAAGGGCATTGGGTTGGTAACACAAGTGTTTCCACTCAACAAATAAAAATGCTGCCATTAAATGAATTCAAACAACTTTAACAAACAAAAATGTAACTCCGAATTAATTAGTATTCTTTTTAATTGTTCTTTTAAAGATAAAAGATAAACCATTTATTACTTAAAACGTAGATAATGACTTGGATTGTGGAAAGTAATTCTTCTGTGATTTTAAAAGATATCATTTAATTTTTCAATTGAAGTTTGAAAAAAAAAACGAAAAATCAGATCTTTTAATGAAATTTTGACTAAATCTTGTAAAGGCTAACAGAATAACATATTTTGACTTGTATAGCTTTAATTTAAGTTTACTTAAAATGTTTTTTGTTTTTGCGTAGACGAATAATAATTATCCATCTATATTTATATTTACAACACAAAGATGATATTTATTAAAATAAATATTAGGGTGTAAAATTTTAGTTTTTTTTAGAAACTTTATAAACGTCCAGTTTAACTAGAAGTGTTTTTTTTTTTTCTTAAAATTAAAATCTTAAACTAAGTAAAAAACTCGAAAATAAATAAATATAATAATAATTAAAAATTAGTATGTAAAAAAGTGAATTTATATACTTTGAATGCCAGAAACTCTAATAGCAAATGAAAAATTGCCGTTATTTCTAAAACAACAGCCAAGTTTGATATTTTTTGTTTGTGTTCATTTGGAATGAGGGGTAAAAGCCCCTGTCACATTATTACCAAATAAATTTATCTAAAGACAACAAAAATCTGCTCTATTTTTAATTTAATTGAACCAAGGATCGAGATTTATGAACATTCGATTTAATAATAAAACTTAAGTTACAGTAAGTTTAAAACTGGGTGGTTGTTAAAAACGTTGAAATCATGGATTCAAACCAGAGCTGACATAGTGCGAGGACCCTGTACTTTTAAAAACAATTACCTACTATTATTATTTTAGTATTTGGGTACAAAGCAATTATCAGGTACTTAAATATTTCAGCAGTACTTCAAGTACTTGACAAATACTTCCTAGGGCATAAAAGTGTTTTTTGTAAATTTTAATTACAACGAGAATGGATGTTTATTTGTTTTGGAAGAATTAACCTTAAAATTGCTTAAGAAGGTATTTGATACTTGTTTCTTGCAACGTGATCGTTGTGAGATACGGATAATTTCCATTACATACTTGAATTTGGACTTGTTTTACAGTTTAGATTTTATTTGCTTGTATAACGACCAAAAACTGGTTGAAAGAAATATTTGCGAAATAATAAATACAACTTATTTATTTGATTTTTAGAAACAATTTGCTTAACAATGCTCGCCATTTTCAATTTGTTCACTACATAAATAAAACAAACTGTTTAAAATTAACTTATTTTATGAGTCTTATTTGATGTCGCCGCCACAGGTACAATATTTGATTCAACAACTGTTCTAAATTTAAATAAAATTGGTATTTCACCGAGTACAGGATTCCCATTGACTTCTAATAGCCGAACCCATGATAAGAGCGAGTCTTTCGTTGATGTTCCAGTTGCACAAATTGCAAATATTGTACCATCGTTTTGCTGATGGACAGACCGTTTTTTGGTTATTCGTGATTCTGTCACAGGCTTACCGAAGAATGGAACTTTCAAATTAGAAACATCTGAAAAGTAATTTTGCATGATATAGTGTTGTAACATAAGCAAATAGAGTTTATTTACCATCGGCATTTTGATAGACGTCAAGGGTCTTAAGAAGTTCTGGGTCGGGATCGGCTCTAAGGGTAAAATAATTGATTGATTTATTTCGAAGCCATATCAGAAAGGGTCCTTCTATATAAACTGCTTTCGATTTGTTATGTTCCCGAAGAAGTTGACATTGTTCCGAACTCATTCCACTAACGATCCAAGTTTGATCGACAGCATCTTTAACATCTTTTGTATCAAGAACATCTACCTGCGACAACAAATCCACTGTGCACATCCTCTCTACAGCCATTTTCGCCAGTTCTAGTGCCTCGTTGGGCACCGGATTGGGCAGGGGCCAGGGAGACGCATTTTTAAACTTCGGCATCCAGTACATCATACGCCAATACTTTCTCACCGGATGCCCCCGTCTTCCAAATACATTCAAGAGCATAGCTTCCATTTCATAATCCGGCATGACGCCGAGATCTTCCATTTGTTCAAGTAAATCAATAATACATTGTTGCTGCTTTGGATAATGCATGAATTCAGCTTGAAAGGTATTCGTTGGAATGAATTTACCTTTGGGCATCACATTGATGAGTGCCTTATAGACTTCTATGTCGCGTTCAACTCCGAATTCTGCCATGCTCTTCAGTGCGGCATAAATGAATTCGACATGATTTCGTCGTTGCGCACCACGATCCTCAAATATTGATATCATCTCTAAGTAAGTTTCCTTGGTTTTGTCCTGAGCCGTTTCGAATGGATTTCTTAAAGCAGGTAATTGTGGTTTACTTGCTTTACTCCTTTTGTTATTCGTCCCGTCTTCGGGGTCCGCTTTTTTTGACCAGAAATTTTTCGCTGGTTGAATTGTAGATATTCGAGGCCATCGTTTAGGACAAGCAATTGGTAATATATAACGTAGGCTAATCATATTATAAATTTGAGTTTTTTTTTAAATACAATTTAAATTTATTACTATTATTTTTATTATGGCATAAGACATTTTTTTGGCAGTTATCAGCTGTGTTTTTGGGATTAGGACTGAAAGCCATCAATACCGGCAAATGTCCCAAATAAAAAAGGCCTGTTTATTTCGTGATAAAAAGTGCTTCTGGATTTCACGTTCACAAGTTCAGTTATTTCAAGCCTAGAACCCAGATAGAAGCACTTTAGAGGCAAAGTACGTAGCTGAGACTAAAAATCTTTTTTTTCCTACTGTTAATAAAATATTATGTGCCGAAATTGAGCCCAAAAAATAAATGTTTGGCATAATAATCCGAAGCTTATTTTTTACATATTCAGGTATTGATTGGAATTTTGAAAACAGAATTAGGAATACGTGGGATCTTATTGAAAATATTAGCTCATGTTTGGAGAGAAAATTGTGAGCGAAAATTTGAGATATAAAAAAAGGAATTTAAATTTTGAATACTTGTTAGAGAGGGAAAGGACTCGTTTCCCCTTTCTTTGAAATGTGTTCTAGATCCAATTTTATTTCTATTATTTCCAAATTTGAATTCAGTACAGTTCAAAATCAAATTCAAACGCCGAAGACGACGGACCGCCTTTAAAAAGAAACTCCCTTCTTGGCTCTTATCTTACTTTAAATTTAACTTAATTCTTAAAATCTTTAATTTAAATTAACTAAAGACTTGTAAAATTCTTAGACTTGTCAATAAAGAAATGTTAAATTTTAATATTGAGTTAACCTTTTACAAAAAGAATAAGTTTTCAGTGCCGCAGTCGTAACAATCTTCTTATATATATAAAAATCAATGCCACTTTTCGTTGTAATTTTATAACTCACTTATCTAAACCAAATTTTTAGGCTTTGTTCGGACTATTAAGAAGATGGTTTATGTGAAGTTTGCACATAATCGGTACCATGGATTTACACATAACACTACCTTTACTGAAATATAAGAGTTTATAGCACCTTTACGTATCAAAAAACAAATTCTTAGTTTTTTTCTTTTGTCAAAAATATAAATAAACAAAAAAGAACATATGATTTCTTTCAGACTCAAAACAAATTCGTGCATTGCTTCATACATACATATATGTTCATGTGTTCATTTTTAAGAGAGTTAGTCAATCAAATAAGCACTTTAATGTTCATCTGAAATTACTACGTAAATTAAACCGTAAAAATAAAAACATTATGGACTCTTGGTTTACGTAAGACGGCCAAAAATCGTTAGACGATGGGTCAAAAATTTTCTGGGATCAACGTAAACGAGGAGTCAACGGACATACGGCTTAATGTTTAGCGGGGAACATAAGATATCATTAAGACAACACATAAGGGATATTATATTTAGGCAAAATTTTTTTGATGATTCCAGTTGTTACTATATTTTTTATCTATACTATTATTATAAGGAGGAAATAGAAATCCTTATTAAAACAATTTTTTTATAAAAGAAAGTTTATTCAAAAAATATGAAAATGTCGGGAAATTATTAAAAAATGATTCTGTAAAAACAGAAAAAATAAGTTTTTGCATTTAATCACGTGATTTAATGATTTTGTATGACGTACATGATTTTAGGAAAAAATGTTTTTTTTTAAATTATTGTATTACATATTCAATTATTTACTACTACATAATAAAATCCATAAAAAGGAAACATTTTAATTATTAAAATGGGAAAAATTCTTTTAGAAAAGTATAATACAACTTCAAACTAAGCACTTCGAAAAATTGAATTTTTTCTACTAGGTCCCCACTGCGTGACGTAAAGGTAAAGAATTCATTCTAAAGTTCTGAAAAATTCGAATAATTCTAAAATTCATTATTACGCTATCTATGTTTTATTACTATGTACTTTTGAGTTTATGTTTATGTTATGTCTGCTCTTCTGGGGTAAGGGGTTGCGCTTAGTATGATTGAATTAAATAAATGACAATGACTCTCAATAACCTAATCTTGTGTATGAACTCATTATCAATTAATCATGTATCCGACCTAAAGGCTGATTTAAAAATTTGTTAATTCTTTTTTTTTCTTTCATAAAATAATTTTGGCAGCACTCGCACATAGAAAGAAATCTTTTCGCGCTCACTTTCCCCCGAAACGTCATATAACACTGCCCGAAATTGAATTTCACTGTTCACTTGTTGAAAACGGCGCACTTCCAGTCCCAGTCAATACTCAGTTTAGAAATTTGTGTCGCTATTTATTATTTACAAATTTCGAAATAGTTATCTAATTAACTTGAAACTATTTCTTGTCAAACTATGAACGGGAAGAAAGTTAAATCAACAGAAAATAACGAAAACCTGTGTCCACTATCAAGGTAATTCTTACGGGATTTTTTAAATGGTCACATATATTTTTATGTAAATCTCGGAAATTGGCGCACTACATATCTCCGTACAATTTTCTTTTTATCACACGTGTTGCATGGTAAAGGAAAATATACATTTTCCCCTTAATTGCATGGGGAAATTTACAAAAACAAGTTGAGTGGAAAATTGTATAGCTATGTGAAGGTGAACGTCATTGGAAAATTTCGTCTCCTGTCAAAAAAGGCGGCGAGATTTTCGTGCAGTCTTCAAGTGTAGTGAGTGACGTTGTGAAGAAAAGTAAAAACCAAAAAAGTTTAAAGATTTGTTCTACAAATTAGTTTATAGCTGAAGGTAGATATATTAAATTAAATAAACAAATGAATTAACTTTGTGGAGTGCAATAATTTCCGTTATCTATGCTCTCAAATTGTTAGTTTCTTATTATATTTTAATTTACCAAGAAAACTGAACCTTCCTCTTAGAATTCTTTTGCATTCTTGAAGAAAGACAAAATAATGAATTTATTTCAATATGTATTTTCTTAAATAAAAAGCTTGAAATTAACACTTTAAATTTGTTACCGGGGTTTTATTAAGTGTCTTAAATGATTTTGTAGCAATAAAGAAATTTGTGTTGCACATATTTTCGGTTTCCTTGAAGCTGACGATTGAGTATTGATTGCTTTTTTTTTGTTTATAATGTAGGCGGCGGAGATTATTGCCCTTTTATTTATTTGAGCCTATGCATATACAGAGTGGGTGCACCTATAGCCTTTGTATAGGTGATATCTTGGGATATGTAAAAGTTATTTTCTTTTTTATCTAGAATTTGATTTTTGGTAATTGATATTGATGAGTATGTAAATTTTTGATAGATGTGCTTCCTTTTGTTCTAAGGGCTCTTGTGTACTTAATCCAATGTCTTCAAATTTTGTGGCATTTAATATGAAATCACTAACCAATGCATTTAGATATTTATGTCCGGTGTTCTTATACCTATTGATATACATATTGTATACAATTTAGCCACGTCGCCATGGATATTTGAATTTCAAGATGCTTGATTTTAATCGCAAGATATTAATTTTCTACCTTAATTCTTTTTCTTATTAATAAAAAAGAAGGTGAAACAAAAAGAAACAAAAACTTTCGTATATACCGGTGGCTATAAAAACTAATAAACGACTTCCCTTGAAGTGATCGCCGACACAGGCAGAAGAACCTCTCATTATTATGTTTACTTTAAGAGATGAATGAATTAATGTAATTTGGGTTTACGCACTTATACAGATCTATTGTGCCCCCTACAAGGACTGGAGAGGTTCCCATTTTACAGTTCTCTAATTATTTGTAGAGATACATATATCTCGACACAGTATAACAATAGCAGGTTGGTTATAGAATGGAGCGGACATAGACACTATTCTTCAATAAGAGCTGAACTTCTTACTCATTAAACTGTTATCCCAAAAAAATGAGACACAATTCATTGTCATCTTCTCACACAAGTGCCCCACCAAGTTAGCGTAACAACCTCATACATTCTTTTAAATTGATATTGCACTAAAATAGTACTCTCATCGCGCGGAATTTTTAAAAAAATGATAGTAATTGAGTCTGCCATCATCAAAGAATACTAAACCTATAAAATCTGTTTATCAATTATACTTTATCTCATATCTCCTATTAATTAATGCAATCAGAATTTTAAATCATTAGCCCTTGGAATAGGCGACTATTGCTTATTTTTCTTGTTTATTTTAAAATGTAAACATTCTTTTTCTTTATTTCATTTAAGAAAACGTATCAAATCGGCAACCCCATCTTGGACACAAGTGAAGAATATTGAAATTCCACAGTGTCTTGAAGAAATGGGTATCGGAATGTTAGAATCCGATGAATCGTCGTCTTCAGCATCGGCGATAGCTCTGGCTGTGAGTGCTAGCGATGAAAATTCAAACGAAGCAACTCCCAATTTAGATGCGCCCAAATTTTGCCATCAAACAATACAACAAAACCGTCTAAACTATAGTGCTGATTTGGACACTACAGATAATGCAATTTATTCAAATGACTCCCTTAAGTTACACAACTTGAACAAAACAGTGAATAATCACAATAATAACAACACATGTAGTTCTGCTGAAAAGTATAACGATCCACGTAATGGTAGTGAAAAGAAAAAAAGAGTTGCAATATTGGGTGCTGGAAATTTAAGCTCACAAAAATCACGAAGTCCCTTGGCGACGGTGGCTTGCAACAATAATTATAAAAATATTAATAAAACACAAGCGCCGACATTCGCTGGGTCAATCCAAGAAATCACTCCGTCATCTTCTGGTGCACCATGCAGTTCAAAAGAAACAAATGCTCCGACCTCGTCTTCAACTGCATCCAAACAGTTTTTTGTACCCGATGAGAATTTTTTCCTATACCGCAATCGAGCCTTGCGTGGGTCCGACGGAAAGGATCATTTTTCGAAGCTATCCGATGAGATAATTCTACAAATTTTTAAGTTACTACCTAAAAAGACACTCATAAGATGCAGCTATGTGTGCCAGAGATTTAACTGCTGTGCAAGAGATGAGTCGCTCTGGACTAGATTGGATTTGGGAGGCAGGTCACTTCGTGCTGGAGCTCTTGGCGATATTCTTCCGCGAGGTGTTGTAATATTGCGCCTGGCTCAATCGGATGTATGATCGTATGTCAGACAAAAAGAGTTTTTCGTTAAAAACGATTTCGTTTATTTTCAGATGAGTCATCCTGTATTTGATCCCGAGCTTCTACAGATGTATCCCGATTTTGAAAGTAAACTACAGTATTTAGACCTAAGTATGGCCGTTATAACAAAACCCTCACTAAAGTCATTGTTATCCCGATGTCGACAGCTTAAAAAGCTTAGTTTGGAGCATGTTCCTGTGAACGATGAAATATGTGATGAAATTTCCAAGAATAAAGATTTAGAGGCATTGAACTTGGCAATGGTCTCTGGTCTGGAAGCGTGGAGTATACGTAAAATGATGCTTGAACTAAATAATTTAAACAGTTTAAATTGTTCTTGGACAAATTTAAACGTTGACGGTGTTTCTGCTCTGGTTTCGAATGTGTCTCCTAATTTAATGCGACTTAATTTATCCGGCTGTAGAAAGACTATGTTCGATTCGCGTAAGTTATTGATAATAAGTGTTAAACGCTTCATAGCTTATTAATTGTTGATCCTCATTTAAAGATTTGGTAACCCTCGCTAGAAGATGCCCTCAACTTATTGAATTAGATGTATCTGACTGCACTGCTCTTTCATCGAATGCAGTATCATTTGTTTGTAAATTTATGAGTCTCGAATATTTATCTCTTTCAAGATGCTATCAAATTTTAGCACCTGCCTACATGTAAGTACATCATAAATACATACTTTAAATATTAATAAGTTTCAGCATATATTTTTTTTTTTTTTAATTTTAGGGATTTAAACAACATACCAACTCTTAAATATTTAGATGTATTTGGTATATTATCAGATACGGCTTTAGAAATGCTACAACAAAACTTTCCATTATTAATGATCAACAAATTCATCCATAGTTCGGTAGCACGACCGACAGTTGGAACAAGAAGGACTTCGATATGGGGACTTCGGACACGCGATTAAAAACTTTTATTTATATTGCTCTTTAAGAAAGACCAGCTATATTATCTTTAAATTAAATTTTAAGTCAAACAAAAAAAAATAGAATTTAACGTAATTTTTAACTTAAGTTGTTATCTAATGCTTTTTGAAATTGTAGGTTCATTATTTGATATTTTACATTTGATTGGTATTATATTTATATAAAGACATAAAGACATTCTTGAGGTTAATTTAATGTGAATTGGTCCGAAATATTTTGTAAAATTTTATGTGCATACGAAATTTAGAATTGAACTCATTGAATACAAGTAATTGAGTATACAAGTTATAAATTAAATAAAACCATTAAGATAAAACAGCATATACCTAAATGTGTTTTCATTTTTAATTTTTTGAAATTTTAGGTCTCATTGAGAATTGCGATTGTTTTAATGAAAAACATTATATTGTGAAGTTTGAGATAGGAACTATGTATTAATTTAAATAAAATTCATCAATTAAAAAACTTAAATTGACATCAAAATAATCAATTCTCGTGGTACTTTATGTTTGACAGTGTCTCGAATGGTACGAGGTTCTTACTGAAGCAATGTTTAAGGCTGAATCGATATACACAAGTTGTGTGGCCTTAAGTGTGAACAAAATTGATTAAGCAAGATAGATTGAAGGTTCAAAAGGACATGAAGGATAATGAACATTATTTAAACAAGTAAAGTGCTCCGACTGTTGCATCCGATAATTACTGAAGCAAAGTGAGGTAAAGGAAAACAAAACAGACATCTAGTTTTAATTATATAAATTTATTTTTCTCTTTTGAGCTTTTTTCTTTCATTATGTTGTCTTGTTAGTTATGTATATTACAAAGTGTTTTTTTTGTTTTTTCATTATTACATTGGTTTTAAATATTTGTTCTTTAAAATGTGGCGTATAATGATTTAAGTCTAATTTATAATTTATTAAAAAACTAATTATTTCTAATTAATAAAATTGTAATATTAATTCAATTATTTTCGATTAACTTTAATATCTCACATTCTCACTTTATTGGTATTCCCTTGAATATAGTTTTTGTTTTTGTTTTTGTTTTTATTTTCATTTAATTTAAGTTTTATTTTAAAATATCTACTAAGCGAGTTTTAATATTATTATTATTTATATATAATAATTAAAAAATTAAAGCTTGACGAAAAGAAAATATACATTAATTATTATAATATGTATGTATTATTTATTTATGTGTAGGCATGTAAAATTTAGTTTGTTCCGTTTTTAATTTTGTAAATTGTAACTGGATCTATATAATGTGAGCTGATTTATTGTATGTCTTTTGGTTCCGTATTATAATTTTTTGTTTATTATATTCTTTTAATTAAAAGATATACATATTCACGTACACATACATTACATAAAACTGGATATGATATTTTGATTTTTCATTTCTTTTTAAATCCTTTATGCCAGAGTACTTTTATTTACATTTAGTGATTTTTTTCTATTTCGTTTCTAAGTATCTATCATTATGGGTTCCTATCTAAATAAAAATTGGAAAGCTGTTTTATAATTATTTTGGAATTTATATTTACAAAAGCATTAAATTAGATATTAGACTGAAAATGAGTTGTACATAAAAATGTCAACCGAAAACGATTGAAGACTTTTTTAAATTCTTTAGGAAACTATCGTTAAAAATGAATTTTGCTAATGCCCTTGCTAAGATATTCAGGTCCAGCTTTTATTTCGAAAAGATACATTTCACAATGTTGAAAGATTCTGAATGAAAAGTTTATTATTTTTTCTTTGAAAAAATTCAAATTGGAATACAAAAAAGAAGTTTATTAACGTTTTTTTTCAAATTACCTCGATAAGAAAATGTATGCTATATGTATTTGTAAAAACGAAATGCAACCTTTTAACTTTAAAGTTTTCTTTTAGGTGGGTTAGAATTAATCGTTTGACAAACTTATTGGGTCAAGGTATTATTAATATACCTACAATAAAATGTTATTTAAATCATCGTAAAACTGGGTTTTTGAAAAGAAAGTAGGAGATTTTACTTATCGAATATGCTATTATAGTGTAATTTAACTGACAAAAACAATAGAATTTCATAAATTAATTGGCACACACATTTAGTTACAATTTAAATTCAATATTTGAAATTTTTGGGAATACTTATTTTATTTTTTGTGTTAACACGTGTTTGAGTGACTTTGTATTTTGTTGTAAGTATGTTTGTAACTAATTTAGGAGCATATTGTGACAATGTATTCAATTTATTCATCAAGTTCAAAAATAATATTGCATTATTTTAGTTTACTTACATAACTGGAACTGGCAGTGCATTAGACTATGCATATTACTATTTATTTTATGTATTTTGAATCGGATTCTAGAAGTTACAACTACCTACATACCTACAGAGTTTCTAGAAAAATTGGTTTAGGTTTTTATTTTTATTTTTGTTTATTTTGTTTTTTTTTTTTAATCTATGAAAGAAAAACTATTGAAAAATCACAACATTCAAAATTAAGTCAGAAAAATGGCATGAAATTAAAACTAAGCTTTGTGTAGGTTGACAAATATAAAATAAGGTTGCAATGATATTTCGTTTGTGGTGTTTTAATATATTATGTATGTTGTCTCCCTACCTTACTTTTTCATTTGGTTTAAATTTTTTATAGAATCATTTTTGAGAGAAATGGAAATTTGTTTGTTGTAATAATTTTTCGAAGTGTTTTCAGAAATTTCAAGTTATTCAATAAAGTACATACAAATAGTATGTATTAAAATTTAATATATTACAACAAATCTTATAAGAAAATGGCACATAAATTTGGCACAGTTTTTTAATTACGATCCTTGAATTTGATTTGTGTTGAGAATGTTTAAAACTGGTTACTACATACATTACAATAACTTGAGCAACATAAGCAAAAAGTAATTAAAGGAAATAAAACAGGGTACCGAACATAGAAATTGTTTAAAATCTCAGACACAATTATATGTTGACTTGGTCTGTGTGAATTTTTTAGTTTTTGGTTCCAATTTATTTGAACTGATATTTAAAAATAATTTAATAGATCCAAAGGCTTTAAGGTAGACTATTTTGAAAAAAAAAACATGTTTTTAAATTGAATATCTTTGAATAAAATTTAAGATAACGTAACTTATAAGACCGATGATTTGTACTTGTACTTGGAAGTATGTACGTGGCATTATGAAAGGTTTCATTTGGTTTTATGTCTGAAATTTGGTATTAGACAAGTGTTATAGCTATTATAAATGATGTCAAACTATTTCCAATCATATATTTCTTAACATCCACAATGTTACACTTTAGAATATTACATTGATTTATTAGTACGAGTATGGTAGTTCTTTTATTGAACTCATAAAATTTGTTTCATGAAATTATTTCCTTTCTAATGACCACCTTTTGTCATCAAAAAAATAATTAATTTTCTCAAAATTAAGAATTCAAATTTAAAATAATAGATTCAACTGATAGTTACAACAACTGAAACCATGTACAGACCACCTTAGCTGTATTCATCTCAGATTTCTTTGTGCCCTTCAACAAATCAGTTGAAACTTGTATACATTTAAATGTTTTTAGTTCTCTTTTAAATTAAGAAAGTCATATTTTTTAAGTTTTTGAAACCCACAACAAGTTAAGGGAAGTAAGTTTTATTTGGTACGTTTTTTTAAAGATTTAAACTGGACTTGGGTGCGGTGATCCAAAAATAAGATGTATTTTTCAGGAAACATGAAAAAACAAAATTAACATCCCTCTCACTATGATAAGGATAGCATTTCATTCATGCGATGATTTACATTATGTGAATGGTAAGCGATAGGAAAATGCAGCTGAAATCAAAACAGATCCATTCATGACAGTTTAACGTAGTTTTTAGCAATACTTTTAGATTATTTAACATATTATTCAACAAAAACAATGATTTTTTGTCAATTTTGTAGTCTTTTAACATGCAACAGCAATATATAATAATAATTTGCACTTTTATTCACAAAACAAACTCATATTAAAATTTAGCTTATGAACAAATTCAAACACAACGTTTAAATTAAAAAATAAATAAACTTTTGTATAAAATTGAATTTCTAACAATAAAAAGTGTATACAAAGTATTATTATTTGTTTTCTTGTTGTAAATTTGGCATTTAGATTCTCACGAGTTTTTAATACTTTATAGTTTTCAAAATTTTAGATTTAAAGCTTTTTAAATAAAGTCACAAATAAGTCAATTAAATTGATTGCATAAGAAAGAACAATAAAAAATATAGTTGAGGAAAAAACTAAGAACAATATTTCTTGTTTTTTTTTTTTCTTTTTAAGAATAACTTTCACAATTAACTTTATTTTAATAAATAAAACTAAATTATAAAATCGTTATCAATATACATATACAAAAAAATTATGTTAACACTCTTAATATTTGTTGTGTGTGTGTATGGTTTTTTTTTCATTATTTTATTCTCTACTTATAAATACCTAATTAGATTCGAAAGGATAAAAGCGATACATTTCTTTTTAAAAGATGCGATTGAGGTCTTGACTGCATGGCACTGCCACTCGTACTATGCGTGTCAAAGGTCAAATCTTTCATCGGAACTACCTCGGGCAGTAAATGTCTTATGTGCGATGGTGATCTGCGAACTTTATACTGGTGCCTGAAATTATATATGTACATATGAAATAATATTTAGTTGATCAGGTGAATTTATCCAATAAATTGTTAATATATGTAGGTCTATTTATGTGAATATACAATAATATCTAAAAAGAGGTAGGTACATATAATTTAAATTTTGTTTTAAGCACAATTTGAATTGTTTTTGATTTATGTACATTTAGCCAGGAGGTTTTTTTTTTTTAAATAACTATTTATTAAGTTTACACTTTATCGAATACATTATGTTTTAGTACAAAAAAAAATCTTACATATTGCCTTCAATTGAACTTATTTGAGATTGAAATTCATTGGCGTTTCTGTCCGTTTGCATGTAAGAAAGATAAATAAGAGTAAAAAATAAATGGTGAATTGTGTAAATAAAAACAAATTATGCGAAAACTTGTGTTTATTTTAATAACAAATACATATTTTGTTATGTTGAGATTTGAGAATAAGATGAGGTCGTTTATTGTACATAGAATAGAATAAATACTGAAATATTTTAACTTATAAGTTAAGTTAGTGGTAAGTTATTTATTAGTAGACTATTTAGTAGAATATTTGTCTAGACAGTTTTAAAATTAAAGAAAAATAAAAATGATTAAAAAAAATAGAAATAGTGTTATGTATCATACAAAAATATTTTCTTTTCTTATGACCATAAATGTTTTAAAGTAAATTTTATAGAATATCTTTGATCAACGATGATTTATTTCACTCAGATTGTAATTATTCAATATCCAAATATGTACATTTAAAAGAAATGAAAATATAAATAATTTTTTTCTGGATTTCATTCTTTTGAGGGGTCGAAAAAGAGTTATCGATTTTCTAGACCTTTTGCGTTGGCGGCAAATGTTGAATTTAAGAAAAAATACTTTTTTTTTTTGCAATTTGAAATACAAAATTATCAATTGGGAAGGAGGGCCGGACAAGAATTTTGCATTTTATCCCCAAAACTTGTTCAACTTGGGTCTTTCTACAAATCTAGCATAAGGCGCAAAAGAACTAAAGTCCAGCCTTGTCGCTAAAGTTTATTAATTTTTGTTGTTGTTTGAACTTCACTTAATAGGAAGTTTGGCAAAAGATATCCATACATACAAATACGGTTTTCCATAGCAACTGAATTGTCATCATTTGTCGAAATATGGACTGTTTTTAAATCAACCTAAATTTTACACTCCTATTGGTCTACATACGCCTCAGTGAATCTGACAACAAAACCAGTTTAACTTAAAAATTTTGCACGCACTAAATTAAATATTACACTTCTGGTAACTTAAATTAAATTTCACAAGAAAGAAAACTTTTAATGTCATGTCAAGAAATTATGTTGGAATTTTTGCAATCTTAAAAAGAGATGGGTTTATTAGTTTTGTGATTATGTATTATTTAACCTGTCAGACGATTAGATTTGGAAATAATCATTATATACATATTCAGTCTACAAATTTGGATTTTTAGAAGATGTTAGTAAAATGTAAAAACAGTCTTAAATACTACATGCTTTCTTTTAAATTAAAAGTTTATATTTTAAGAAAGCAACAGACTTTAATCACATACATATTTACATAGTATATAAAAATATGTTTTATTTACACATCATCTTAAGCTGTACTCTGGAAAAATGAGCAACTCAATTAATTATTCATTTTTCAAAGTTTTAGTATCACATTAATTATGTCGTGTTTTAAACATATGCATTTAGCATATTATTCTAAACATTGAAGATATCTACAAAACTGTCTTTACTGTTACATATTGATAACATATCAAATTCAAACTATTCAATCCACTATCCACTTAAGTCTCTTTTTTTTAAATTTACATATTAGGAAAATATGTTTTGTTCATATTCGAATCTAGAATCCTTTTTATACAAATTCTAATAAAAGAATTGAGAAGGGTTAAAAGGTAAAAATGTACTACATTTTAATCCTCGAATTGAATCAGTGAATTCAAATTCCGACTTATAAACAATTTTCATTAAATTGAATCTAATATTTAATAACATCAAGGAAATTAATGTTCTTTGTTATAAAAAATACATATTTTACATTATAGATTGAAGATAATTTCAAAATACACCTCTTAAATAAAATTACCATGCCACCCTTCCTATAAAAAAAAAATTGAGTAACTTTCAAATTTCCTAAAAGTTAAAAGATAGAAAAGTGCAAATTTTTACAAAATTTACTTAACATACAAAACAATAGTACACAATATTCATACATATTCCAATTTCATTTTTAATGTGGATTTTTTTCTTAATGCGAGTTCCTTTTTTTAAAAAAAGTTTTTCATTCTTACATACATTTTTTTCTCGTTTAAATTGTAAAATTAATTTTTCATGTAGTGTAGAAATTGTACATAATATGTGCATATAAAAAAAGATCTTAAAAACGTTAATCTTTACTTCGATTTAAATTCTTTAAAAAATATTATCTTGTTTCTACTCACTTTTTATGTCGACTTGCCCTAAAACAGGCACACGAACATATCGATGCATCGTCAGCATTTATTGACTGCAGCTCATGACCCGTATAACCACTTAATATGGAACCGTTTGCTGTTATAACATCGCCATCCAACCGCACAGCAACTTGAAGGGCCTGAAAAATTTGAAATTCCAAAAAGAAAACCAAACAAAAACAAACCATAATCATTGGGGGATAACGAATTATAACAACAAAACACCGAAATAATAATTTTATCACCAAAAACAAAAAACAAAACACAAATAATTAACATATTATGGGAACACACACACATAAATTAATTTCAGTAATAATTTTCATATTCCAATTTGTTTTAACAATTTTCTAAAATATTATCCAACATAAAATAACAAAAACCAAAAAAGAAAAATAACAACATTCACCTCAGATGTCCAAAATTTGGACTTGGTCATAAACTTTGGGTTTTACACAAAATAAATTAAAAATAATTAAAAACAAAATGATAAATTAAAAAATAATAATTACAATGAAAGTTACATATTACGTTCAAACATATTAGTCAGTAAAAATTGTTGTTCTTATTTTTTTTTTCGAAAAATTTTTATTTTAAATTTTCTTTTGGTTTGAAAAAAAAACAGTTAAAGTTAAAAGTATTGAATAGATTATTTTAGTTGAATTAAAAATAATGCAAGGGTTTCAAATATATAATTTTATAAAAAGTTTAATTAAAAAGTATAGAGTTCTTTTTGAATTTAACAAAATATTACATTCTTTATCAATGGTTAGTAATTTAGAAAGGTTCTGGACTGCTTTTGTTTTGTAATTGTGTAACTCGTTTAGTTTTGTCAATACTCGTATGTTTGGAACGGGCACTTGGTTCGAAAGATAAACAAAAATCAAGGAATAAAATATTGATAATGTTAAATAAAAAAATAAATAACAATTGAGCAAGACCTCGCATATCTACACTATTAATTCTACTACAATTACATAGATAATTCTCATCTCCTTGTCAAACAGAGTTGGTTAATTAGTGTAGATTGTACATTTATAAGATTTACATTTTTAAATTGCGAACGCACCCTTAAATCCAATAAATCAATAATCAAACCATCAACGTTGGTCATTGATGTTATCTAGATTCTAGAACAATTTAGAACAGGATTTTCTACACGTGCAATCTTATTTAATAGAATCCTCTAAAAATATGTATAGTTATGGAGTGTATAAGGATTTATGTAGGCTCTATTCATTGTTGCATAAAGTCGTATTTATAAAACATTTTCCTACAAATTATAGTTATGCAGTTCTTATACCAAAAAAAAGTACCAAAATGAGAAATCTATTCCATTTAGATGTCATAATTTAATCAACTGTATCTTCTACTTTCAATGAAATAGGTAGACAATTGTAATAATAATACAAAATGGGATCGAAGGCAAAAAGAATGCGATCGGCAAATTGGGATTCGTCCGATAATGTTTGTAGTTTTGTTTAAAAGACGTTTAATTATTTTTTTCATATTTTCTTTCGAAAATCTATATTTATTTTTACGTTCTCCATCTCGGAGTCAGGATAACTCGATTTAAATTATTTAATAAGGAAGAAAATCGATAAGGCTTTTTTATTCATTTCTATTATGGACACAAACCATGACATTTCGTCACTATAAAATCTTTATTCAGGCTCTATTCAACCTCAAAACGCGTTTAGATTATTATGGCTCTATTCAACGTTGCATAAGTTTTATAAATAACATTTTCGCGTTTAGAGGCATTATAAGGAGTGTATAACTTTATTCATGGCTTTATGTGGCGTTTATAAATAAGGCTGTTGCTTTTTAGGTAGAACAATATTGTGAAAAGTGTCAAAATCTTTTCTTATCATTTTGTGGTTAATTTTAATTTTCATCTGTTATGCCTTTTTATTTTTTGTGTCTGTGAGTATACAATAAATAAAATATTATATTTTGATGTTTAATTTAATTTAGACAAAACGCATCGAAAACTATTCAACTGATTTATTATTTATCATAACTTTTGGTTATACATGAGCCAAAGCAATACAATTTTTTATTTACAATTTCAAATATCGGATATTTGACTGTTCTAAGTTGTTTGACGTTTATAGTCGTGTTCGCGGTTATAAGAACAACCTTTTGATATGGTGACATTTATTATCAAAAATTCAAATTGGTGACTTACGTTAGGACCTTAAGTTCTTAATGTAACATAACTTTTGTGGTTAAAAGTTGATGTGTGACAGGGATGTACAAGAGAATTAAATCATTGTGAATGAAATCCCTGATCTATATAATTCAAATTGACCTTGATAGAAAATACAAATTAAGTAATTTTTTTTCCTAGATAAATGTATATAATATGTAGTTAAACATTTTCAAATTCTTACGTTGTATCCTAAATTGAAGTTTGAATAGTTTGCATTACCATAATATTATTTTAAAGGGAAATTTAAGACAATAAACAAAAATATTTCTGCTCAAACATAAACATCTAAACTAAAAAATAAAATAAAACTAAAATATACCTTAATTCGTCACCATCTTTTATTACTATTATGTTTGAAGTTTAATAAAATTAATTTTGAATTGAGTTTTTAGTAATATGTAAGTGTTAATGTGTTGAAACTTTAAAAGATGTAAAAAGTATAAAACTGATTTAGAAGAAATTATAGATTTATAAACAAATAATTATTTCAATTCAACAAAGTTTATCATGTTTAAACTAAACAAAAAGAAAAACAAAAAAAAAGAGAAAATCTTCACATTCCACATACAATATTAACAAATAAAGGAAATAAGGAGGTTTACATCGTCCTCGGTCAGTTAAACGGTAAAACTCACTAATTAACAAAATACACTTTTAAATTTATGGGGCATCTATTTAAATAAGTACCACCATTCATAGACCACAATTTTTTAAATCATTTCATTGAAGAACTTTAGTGAGCTTTATCTTCGGACCGAAAAGATACATTTCAAAGCAAAAAGATAGGAATTATAAAAAAAGATTATTTATACAAATACATAGTTAAAAATTAATAGATGTTTTTAGAAAAACAGAAACACCTTAAAAGATATTTTTCAGACAAACAAGGAAAAGATAAATAAATATAAATAAAAAAACACAACAAGAAGACACGACACGAATACTATGTATACATACATATACAAACAAAAAGAAACTATACAAAATATATATGTACATGGCACTTAAATATAGTTAAGTGGAAAACAAAAACAACATACCTGCATTGCTTGGGCCTCGTCCCTTCGTTCGTCCTCCGTATTCATTGTTACAAATCTGAGAACTAAGAGATTCAGTGAAGCGGCCACAATTGCCAATCCAAACAAAATGAATATTAATGCGAACATTACATATTCGGGTTTCTTATTGAGGGCATTATCCTTTTGCAAAGCCACCATGTCCCCAAAACCTGTGCGTGTAAAAACAAGGGAGTTCATTTTAAATGAGCTATCATCTATAATAATTATTAGATTGTATTCATTTGTGAATGTTTTTGAAATAAAACTTAACTCCTACATTTATTTACTATAGAATTTGGAAGAGGTACGAGACAACTCAAACTTCTTCTAGACTTCTAAACCATAGAGTTAAGGGTTTATAATTCCTGACTTCAGCAACATGGTAGTTTTTTTATTTGAATATCAGACGCTAAAGATAGGAAGTGGATTTAAGAATAATGTACCTATACTAAAAAATGGAATTATTGTAAACTCTAACCCCCAGTTTCACAGTGGCAGTTTAAACTCCAGTTTTAGTTTAAACTTCAGTTCAAGAATTTATTCGGTTTCACAGTTTTGTTTAAACTGTGAACTCAGTTCATTTCGCAGTTTAAGTTAACCAAGGGAATTCTGCCGTTTAAACTCTAGTTCAGCAAACAAAACTGACATTTCAATTTAATTAAATGGGGTTTGTGTTGTAGAAAGTTTTTAGAACGTCGCGAAATATTAGATTTTTTTCAGAAAACATTATTTATTTAAAATTAAATTGTGCATTAAAAATTTTATCGCGTAGTGAAAGTGATTTTAGATGAACTAAAATATGTAAATCTCTCAAGATTATCAGCAAAAAAAAATTCATATTTATCCTCATTTGTTTACTTCAGAGGAAGAAAGAATGATAGAATGAATGTTTCCATATAGAAACCCATGAAAGTTTGGTCTTCCCCACCGATAGAGGAGACAAAAATTGACTTGCAGAGAGACGCTAAAGACATACATACATACATATGTAGGTAGATGGACTTAGAGGACCGGAAAAAAATGCTAGAACAGTAATTGTATTTAAAATGGATAACTTCAAAAAATGCATCGATAAATTCGACACATTATTTTTTCTGATCCTTCCGAATTTGGTGGCGAAAGTTCGGAACGCTTTCTTTATTTTCAATCCCAAAATTAAAAAATTTGTCAAGCGGTTTTTTCACTATAGTACGAGTAGTTTAAAAAAATAGCGAACATTTTGGTTGTTAGCAAATATTTCCAGAACGGAAAATACTATTGACTACCAAAAATTGGTAAAAATATTTTTTGTCTCGAATATCTCGAGAGCGGTCAAAGATGTGTATCCAAGTGGCAGTTTTTTTTTTACAAAAAATAAAAAAAATATTTTTCGTCTCAAATATCTTCACAACAAGCATATGATATTGACTTCAAATGTATTTTATTTTTAACATAATGCATATACATATATCAATACCTACATAAATCATAAAATGTTGACGAATATCACACTGACAAAAAATTTGTAAATAGTGTTTTTCAGGAATGCCAAGTTTTCAAAGTACAATCGGAAGTTATGAGTGTGGGTCGCACCCAGCCTCTCTTTTTTTTATATATACTTAAAACTTAAAACAATTTTGCACAGAAAACGATAATTTTCATAAACAAATAAAAAACCTTCAAAAATATTAATCTGAAATGGTAAAAATATCTCATTGGTAGCTCTGATGTACATTTTATACAAAAAGGTCCTTAAATGTCATTCATGAAATATTAGATTGGTCACAAATTTGAAATTCTTCTAAAGTATGCCATGTTTTAACCAAAAACACAAATGTTTACACAAAATATCATGAGATACGTAGTCTTTTTTTATTATACTTATCATAATCAGTTTATATCCACACCCCCATTAAACCTATTGAACTTTTTTTTTTTGTTCTATTATAATACAATAGAATTTAAGAAAATAATTTATACAAACCTATAGTAGTTAGAGTAATAAAACAGTAATATACTGAATCAAAATAGCTCCAGCCCTCAAATTTCGAGAAGGCCGCAGCACCACCGGCTATCGTTAGAGAGCTTAAAGTTGTAACAACACAAATTAAATCTACTTCGGAAGCCGCAGTTCGTTTACAGCGAAGTGATATCCTCACTGATTGTATAACAAAGCTGAAATTAAATAATAATATTTAAGATTAAAAAACAATTTAAATTAAAATTTGACATTTAACAATTATTAAATATATGTACATATTTAACTAACCTGCTCAGTCTATTCACTCTTTCTCCAATACTTTGGAACATTACAAGACCCAATGGAATGCCAACAATCGCATAACACATTGTAAAGAGTTTTCCGCCAATTGTACTTGGTGTTGAATGTCCATAGCCGATCGTGGTTAGAACGGTGGTAGCATAATAAAATGCTCCCGTGAATTTCCATTGTTGACCGGCTTTGTGTGGCTCAGATTTCAAGACAACAGTTTCCATTACCTTGAAGTCTTCTTGTGAAACATTATATTTTCGTATAATCATATCTTCGACGGCTAAAAGAAGAGAAATTATATGATTGTATATTTATTTTATTTTATTCTGATGTACTAAATTTTATAATTAATTTTAATAATCATGTCAACTCAAAAGTTAAATCCAATACATATTGTAGATATGATTTTGTTTTAATCAAGAACTCCGATGTCGTTTTTGATGTATTTATGGAAATTATTTTGAAATGCACGTTTGATTACTGCATTGTGAACGTACCCTTAGAGCAATGTCAATTTCGAAACAATCAGGAAACACAACATTCACAAAAGAAGAACGTTATCAAATCTTGAAAATTTAATTGCATAACGACGAGTCGGTGACTGTTAGGTGTAAACCTTCTTGGTCTTCAGGAATCATAAATTCATGCCAATTATTTTATTTCAGCGGTTATTTTCTATCAAATCTGTTGCTGAAAATTACATATGTGCAACAAATCGTCTTCCGGAATTTGGCAGGTGATGTAGCCATATTTTTTAAAGCTAACATCTGTTTTTGTTGTCATACACTTCAAATAATAAAATTATCTCATCAAAATGGTATTTCTTTGGAAATAACTTAACGTTCGGCAAGTTAAGACGCTATTTACATCCTACTAAGAGGACTATTCACAGTGCAGTGATTTTCAAAGTGTAGTGAATAAGCTTGAGTCCATTGATCCACCGCCGAACATATTTAAGAAGTCGATGCCTATGACATGACCACAATTCTGCGAAAGGAATTGACCATGGACAGGAATATTTGTTAGCCGAATGGGCTCATGAGGTTTTAAAAACTAACCCTCATTTTCATTGAATAATCATCTGAAGCCAGAAGCTCTTTGCTAGATAACTGTGTTTGGTACTCAATCACTGTTTGGAGTGAATTAATTTCTTTGAGAAAAAAAAAACTGCGTATAGAATTTTGACGTTTGCTCGAGTCTCGAATATACATGTTGGAACAATTGGTAACTCTTGTATATCTCGAATACATGTTAGTAGAGTTTGTTGTTTAGCATTCATTCGTCACTGACAGTTACCTACTCCTTTTACCGTTTCCTGCTATTTTTGAAATTTTATGTTTTATGTGCAACCAAACTAATGTAAAACAAAAACGTGACGCTGTCGATATAAAAACATTTTGTATCGTGTTGGTGTCATAAAAAGCTGTGTAATCTTTCCTAAACCAACACGTTTTTATAGCAGCAACAAAAGAGTTTAATTTAAGTAACAAATGGTTTCATATTTTAGTTAAACAGCGACATACATATAAGAGTTACTAAAGCGACAAAGTGATCTAATGAGAATCACTGTAGAGTAATGCAAAATTAGTATGCGAATGGATAACTGGCCACCAAGATCATGCGATCTGAAGCAGCAGATTTAAACGTCTTTCAAAGCCAGCATAACTTGTACCCACAACGATTGAATTCGTCCAAATTTTTGCACCGGAGTCACGGAAAATATTTCACCAGATATTCCCGATGAACAGCAAAACTCGGTATTTCACCAACACTTTGTTTTATTTAAATTAAATGATAGACAGCGATTAATGAAACACCCTGTACATGGAAATAATAATAATAAATAACATTTTTAGTTTTTTTTTTTCAAAAACTTCAATAACCAAGGTGTCTGTGTGTGTATGTTAAATTTCAAATAAATTGAAAACAAATCAATTTGGACACTGGGGCGTAAACACACTTTTTTAATTCTTTAATTTTGATGATTTAACTGAAGATATGATGCGTTTTTGAAGGGTGAATTTGGTCGAGAGTATACTTAAGGTTAAAGAGGTTTTAAATATATTGGCACCACAAGAATAATATAAACTCGAACATCAATTTCAAACCAAATTAAATTAACTTTCCCTAGAATTTAAATTACTCTTATTATGTATGTACATATCGATTCGCATAGCTGCTTTGATAAATTATTACAGCACACATCACTGACATAATAAAAACACATCAATACACAAGTTTGCATACATCTTCAATTGTTCAATTGTTCATATACATAAGTAGTTACTCATAACATAAGTCATAATTCATAACCAAACCAAATTTAGTTTGAAGTTAACCAAAATGTGAATGTGAGTTCTTGTGATTTTTGAAAAGTTCACAAATCTCCAAGAACAATAGATCCGCAAAACCAATTGTTTACCCCCAAACCATAACTTCCAAACCAAAAACCACTCTATCATTTATAGACCAGCATCACCATTGAGGGGTTCTTCAACTCACAATTCACAAACAAGGTCATTATGAAGTTTTCCCAAAAGAAAAACTTGATGGATACGTCATCTGCATTGCTTGCACCAAATTGTATGAGTAGGTATAAGGTATACAAAAACTGTTACAGTTAGTTACCTGGGTGGATGGTGGTGGATCCACCCATTTTTGTATTCTATACAAAATTCACTCATCACTCTTGTGTCAATAATAGAACAAATTGGATTTCGTCTACATCACCTTCATCAACACTCACGACCACACCAGCCCACAAGCCCCACAAATTCTGCAATGCCAATGACTTTATACCTTGCCAACTTTTTACACAAAAGCAAAATACCTAGCTATGTACCTCCATTAGCATCTTTACTAATTGAAGAAACAATCGTCGACGACAACGATTGACCTGCTGGTGGCGCGGTGGTACCGAGAAAAGCAGGGACCGAGAGTACAGTGAACCTTCAAACTAATTTTAGCTCCTCAAGGAGTTATCTCAAAAGTGTCCCCAATAAATAAACCCATAAGAAGGTTGGAGTCAGCACCAAAATCATAGCAACCACATTCCACAGGAGGCAAATAACGACGACGAAAATTGGAAGCACCACCGGCCCAGAAACAGCACCAGGACCAGCACCAGCATCCAAAATGAAATACAAATATACATATGAGTATACTCGTGAAGGTATCTGCAATGGAATCGTCATCACTGTCCTCCGTGAAGTGTTATTTTATTGTAAATAAATTACTTACACACTCATATACTCGTACTCGTCCTCGTCCTCGTACACAAAACGGAGCCTCGGGGTAGCCCGTAAAAAGTTAACTCGGGCAAAGTGTGTGGCAAACTGACGCGGCAGCAGGGGAGGTAGGACAAATTAAGCCCAAAAGGGTTAAAGAAACCAGAAAACGTTCGTGACCTGATTGCCTCACTGACTGGTCCCTTGCGTAACCCCGGAAACTTAAGCGACGACGACGACGACGACGACGTCGACTAGGAAGACGACTAGAAAACGCCGCACTACACCATATCAACCATATCAACATGCTCACGTACCAATTTGTGTGTACACCTATCTAAGATGTGAGATATGGATGAGGATGCCAGTCCTCCGTGGCTGGAAGGAGCCTTGGGCAGCAACAAGAAACACGTTGCATCACCCTCATTGATTTTTGTTTCTTAAGAAAAAAAAAAAAAAATACAACAAGAAATATGTACGAGCACACATCCGTTTTTTGGCGCATTGGTTAATAAAGGACCAATTCCCTATGTTCTTGGAAGTATTTTATATATCGACGTTTGTGTTTTTTTTTAAGTAAAAAGATACTTTTTGTTTACGATACTTTTTATTTACATATGAGTAATATTAAACACGCAAGGCTTTGTGGTTTTCTAAAATATGTGTTCGTTTTTTTTTTTTTTTTTTTTTTTCCTTTGTGATTGTGACACTTTTTGAATTTCTAATGAAATTGAATTTCTTTAAAACAAGAATTTTTCAAAATCTTTGAAGAATTATTGCGGTTGAACATATACCTACATACAGTCCGTAACAATAGAATAGCCTCACGTAAAGTTTTTTCTTAAAATTGCATTTTTTTTTGTATCTAGTTAATTTTGTATAGAGTTAGTTTTAGTTGCAAGTTCGAATTGAGGTTTTTCAGACTGAAAGAAATTTCGTTTTGATACAATAAAATGAAGTATCACTTTCTTTATTGCAGTTTAAATGTAACGTATTTATCTTTTTTTATATTCTATAGCTTACATAATTATCTTAATACTTAATACTACTACCCCCCCTTATTTTTAATAACATCAAAAATGTGGACTTTTATTGAATTATACCAAGAGTTTAAATAATCAAGGCCCAGGCCATTTTAACGTCTTCAATGAGCTCTTCTTTGTTGGTGTACTGTTTCGAACCTTCATACATCTTTTGTGTCAACCAATCCCATACATTTTCGATATTGTTCAAGACTGGGAAGTAGGGTGGCCAGGAAAGTTGTTCTATATTTTGATCTTGAAGTCAAGCTTTAATTATTCCAGCTGTGCGAATGGGCGCATTGTCTTGCTGGAAAATCAGTTGCAGCGGTCCGCAAATATCCTGGAACTGTGGGAGAGCCCTTTCCAGTATAGTTTTATAATATGGTGTTAAAATTTTGCAATTAACAAATACCAAATCGGTTGTTCCATAATATGATATAAGACCCCATACAATAACGCCTCCTTCACGGCTGTGGTAACGGTTTGAACACATTTTTTCTTTTCTTAAATCTTGGTAGTAATAGTGGTATAAGTCAGGCCCATCGAGTGTGAACTTCTTTCCATCAGAAAGTATAAATTTTTGCCAATCGTTTAAGTGACTGCTCCTATTACAGTTTTAAAAAACAACATGTGAGGCTATCCAATTGTTACGGACTGTATGTACGATGTACCTACATATATTGTATATGAACAATAAAGTCGGTCTTAAAGGCAAAATTAACCAACTAAAAACAAGTTGAAGCGCTAAAGGATAGAAAGTGAACTAAAAATGAAATCATGTACATAAATGTTGGCCACGACTACGACTAGAGGTGGTCCATTTGTTCGAGCATAGCGATTGATATCTCAGGAATAACAAGAGCAATAATGTCTTCCAAAGCGTCAATCGTAGTCCAAAGGTGTGATATAGCACGATCAAGGCGATTAATTTACTGTAGAAAACGTTAAATTAAGTGTTCACCACAATAATTTCTCAACAAGTCCAATGTCTTACTTGTTGAAACCAGAGCTCACTGAGACTATGGGCTTGAAGTTCAGGAAGCACATAGTTCGTAAAAAATGTGAAAAATAACGCTTACCATTGACGGTAACATATTGATTTGATTTTGTTAAGAAATGTGAAGCAATGATTTCAATAGTCCATAAACCACATCATACCGTTGTTTTTAATGGCTGTGTCAATTTTTATAACGTCTCCATTGAACCAGAAATGAGTTTAATCACTGAACAAAACTTCCCGATAAAACACCGGATTTTCATTATGTTTTCCCACAGTCCATTCACTGAAAACATGATGCAAATTCAAGTGTTTCTAGCTTCAATTCTTACTCAAGTTGAATTGAAACGACAAGCCAAGTTGCTGAGAACGACGATGAATTGTTTTGTTACGATCTTCGCGTACATTCTCAGCTACAGGTGCTATAGTCTCTTCACAGGTAGAGTATGGTTCACTTATGTAAACTGGGAATCAAATTTGCGAATGGTATGATGACTTGCCATACGATACTGACAAAAATGACAAGGAGTCACGACTCACGAGTGTTATTCTGCCGTTTAAACTCCAGTTCAGCAACCAAAAGTACTTCCAACTTTGACATTTCAATTTAACAGCTGCCATTTGAAAGAATTGGGTCAGAGAGAAAAAGTGAAAACAAGATAAATGAGTTGGCCTAAAAAGATTCTAAGAAAAAGATTTCTTCGGATTTATGAAAATACTCTTTAAGTTAGGCTTACAAATATAACAAAGCGTTTTTTTAACGATTTTCCTAAAAATTAAAAATGTTCATACGCATATGTATCTAAATATTGGCAGAAGAGAGAATTTATATTAATTTTTACTAAGAAGTGAAGTTAATCAAATTTGCGAATTTTAGAATGAATAATTTAAGAATTATTACAAAACAGTGGTAAGCTAAAACTACTTGATTAATTAAAAGTTGGTGGTTGCTAATATAATAGTTTATAAATTTGCAATTAAAAATAAAGCTATCATTCTCAAATGTTCTGTTTTGACGATGGTTTTGTATTGAACCATAGTCTACATTTTTGAAATCCAAATGCTTCAATTATTTGTATTCTATCATAAAGTTATTTAATTTTTTAAGAATTCTGAAATCCAATTGACTCCTTAAATCCACTAAAATAAATGTTGTTTTTTTCACAATATATACATACATTATGTAATATGTATGTATGTATGTGTGCATAAAATGATATTCAGTTGTTTTCTTCTTGAAAATTATTAACGACTTTTAAGAATGTAATTTAAATTGAAAGATATATTCAAATGAATATTTCGATTAAGTATACGCCATAGTGAACGAGTTTAATAATATAATCAGTACATTAACGGCTTAAAACAATTGCGGAATTTTATATTTTTATTGCAATTATATTTTAAAGGACCATTCCCACAATGCGTTTGAAAACTTGAAAATTATCCGAATTGACTTTCTGGTCAATTAACTACTGACAACTTGACCCCTTTGCAAATGAGCTTCAAACTGCTACCTAAGAAAGAACTTTTGATTTTTTTATCTGTCGATAGTTTATATAAATTATGAAGTTGAATTTAAATATTATGTCTGTCAACAACTAGGGTTCCCACATTTTTCTCATATTTCTACATCACAAAAAACTAAAATAAGAAAAAATCCAGGAATCTGAAAAAATACTTTGAATTAATTCGAAAGTGTGTACAACTTTAGACTGTTGACTTTAACTTAGGCACTGTAATGTGTCAATTTATCTTGTACGAATGTCTTGCGTCTATTCTATATCAACTGACAGCTGCGTTTTCTTATATGCAGTGTATCTAATCCAATAATTTATATGCAGAGTAATATGAAATGTAACGTAAAGTACATACTTGTAATGCTCTTTTATGAAAATGCTGAGTTGTCCAATTTTTGAGAAATTATATTGTTCCACAACTGGTCAGCAGTGTTCTAAGAAAGTCTTATGAACAAAACTCTAAGTACTTAGAAATATAAATTTCACTAATCTGAAAACGTTCTTGAGACAAGATTTTGACAATTTGAACAACTGAGTTCGGTAGTAGAAAAAAGTGGCGTTTTATTATGCATGATCTAGATCTAGATAAGTACTTTTCATGTATTAAAACAACACTTCAAGATCTTGATATATTTCTGGGTCAATTTTCGTGATTCAAAATTGATCTTTAGCACTGAGGAAAAGGGAAATTTTTAAATTACAACTACAAATTAGTGTTTTTGGTCTATGTTTTCAAGATAGAGTATTGCCAGAAATCAAGTTTTCCACTCTATCCGTATAGATTTTACTTTAAAAACCTGATTCAGGCACACTATGTGAAGGATAAAACGTGACTATTTGGTCTTTCTTTAGTTAGGTTTGCTTGGTCAAAATTTTAAAAGCAAATTACGTCTTAATGCTATAATGCCATGGATCTTTTGTTCTGATGAATTCAGTTAACAAGCCATAAAAATAATAATTGATTGAATAATTGAAAAATCTAATCTAGTCTTCCCCAGCAAACAACTGGCAACAATTCGAGGAAAATACAAACATAACTACATATATACATACATATATGCATGTATATACGTATTCTACTCAATGCAAAAAGGAAATTGGCAATCCACAAAAATTCGTTCCGAAAACCAGTAAATATACAAAATTTTATCTCAAAATTGAAACTTCCTTGTATGTGACAACCTACAATTGATGGTAAAAGAACTCATTCTTTCGAACTGTCAAAATCGCAATCATTCACGATTTGCTGTTCAAAAATCGTTACACAGGTGCAAAGTATTTTACAGTTCTTGGAATCAAAATTCGTTTGGGTAATTTCTCGTAATTAAATGATTGTAACAAGCTGTTGAATTTAACATTTTGATTTCAAGGAAATTATGAAAAAAATTTTGTATAAATAATAATTGGAAAAAACAAACAAACTTTACCTTGAAGTGCCTCCCAACGTTTCTTCTCTGTTTCCGATTCGAGTGCATCAAAAACTGCGGCACCAACCAATAGGTAAGTAAATGTGCACACGATCAAGGATATCGTGCGAACATTTTGTTTCTTCATTCTTCATTTAGGCCAGCTTTATACTAGAACTTATGCTACGCGCCAATTCAATACACGCACTTTTCCAATCTTCTCTTCTTCCCGACAACGTTAACGTTGCGTATCCGGGCGCTGCGCTGCTGACTTCACTTGTGTAACCAATTTTTGCTAACTTTTCTCAGGCTCGTTTATCGAATATTTTATTCCACATGTTGGCATTTTTATACCATTTTTAAATTATCAATTTATGACCGAGTTACCCAATAATATAATTATTAAAAAAAAAAAAAAAACACTAACTCTATCTACACTACGAGTATATGCTCGCTGAAGGCAAACGAGTAACAATTCCCCCCACTGCAACTGGCATAGGCATAGGGATCTGATCCTCACAACACTGAAGTAGTAAATTAGATTTCACTTTATTTGTTTAAGTAATTGAAATGCATTTTCACAACTTTAATTTTTATCTTAAGCTGCCCTGGGTAGTTCACCATTTTCTGGAAGATTTTCGAACACATACGAATTTATATCCTTGATGGCATTTAAAGATTCATCACTCTCCTCTAAAGGAACCAGCATCATTTGAAGCACACATTTTTTTTTCGAGTATTAAATTTCATGGACATGGACAGTCGAGTCGTTTCGCTTTTATGACACTCCACGATATCAATCCCATAGTTTATCCCATTCCAGAGGAAAAACTTTGAACTTTATGATTTCATATACGAGCACCTTGCCCAATCATTTATATCGGAAGCAAATATTTGAGATTGCTCGTTATCGTTAAATTGTTGCGAACATTTTCTCAAATTTTATTTTATTGGGTATACGAGTACCCTTGATTTTTATGAACAGAAAAACATCAAACTTTAGAATTATTATGGTGCCGAACCTTTTCGTCCTGTCCTGATACCTAGTAGTTGCCTATGCGTGTATAAAAACTTTTGCTCTTCAACTTCCACGAGTGATAAATATAACCGACAAAAAGTAATAAATTGTGCAGGTAGGTAGATATACAAGTATACCAATGTATTCCCCCTTTTTCTTCCAGAATCAGACCTTTTCGTATTTTGACAGCTGTCAAAAAATCTATTGTACGTCCTTTTTTCATGAAAAAAAAAACACTCGCACTCACACTTACACACTTTTGGTATAGGCAGGATAAAGGACGAAAGCTGAGAGTAGAGGATGCGCTTTTTAGCAGAGATAAAAATTGCTTTGTAGGTCTACATATGTTTGTTGATTATGTACATATGTACTTTTCTCATTTGCAAAAGGATATCTCACTTAATTTTCCCATCAACAATATTAATTCTATGCAGGAAACAAGTTGCACTTAAACTAATAAAAAAGCCTTTTTTCTCTTCTACATCGACAGCGAGGCTTTCAAGCACAACAACAGGACACTGGACACCCAATATTCTAAGATACTTGAATTAATCTGAATCTGTATTTAGCAGAGGAAAAAAAATCTATTGTAGATTTTAAGGAACTCGTTAAGGAGCAAAAAATTGTTATGACTCTCCTCCAGACCCCTGTATGTTAAGGATACTACCGCACCGCGTATATAATAAATTAACACTCCGTAACAATTATATAATGTATACCGAGGGAAAGAGGAATTATTTTTTTTTTCATATCATATTAATGACTTTTTTTTTGATTTTTTTCACTCCGGGTTTCCGTTCACAGCTTCCTTGTTCACACGCACCGAACAAAGATTTGAAATGAAAAGAAAAACTTAGTAAAGAGGTTAAAAGTGGAAAATTTCAATTTCACATTATATTCTATGATAAGTTAATATTTTAAAGAAAAAGAAAAACACAGGCGCGTTCGAAATTCGACTTCGATTCAACTTGGTCCTTTTTTAAAGCGAGCAATTAAAACGATTTTGGTCCTTGCTAGAGTAAAGATTCAATGTGCCTGAACAATATAATTGTAGTGGAAGGGAGATAGGTCATTCTTTTTTGTCCTGTAAAATTTATTTTCTCGTTTTTCGTTTTTTTTTTTTTTTCTTTTTTCTAAGGACAATTGTTAAACTTTATGTTACTTTCGGTTTACTACTGTTGTAATAGAGCGCATTGGACCAGGCATCTCTGTGACTGTGAATCTGTGATGTGGATGTGGAGAGAGATTTAACATTTAAAAAGCTTTTCATGCGTATTAAAGAAAGAATATATTTAGAAAATGGAATAGGAAGCTTTTATGTGCAAACGAGTTGCCATTGTCTTTTATTTTTTAATATTCAAATTTTGTTACATCATTTATAGAATCCGAGGAGTAGAGGCGGTGCGAGGAACCAAATGTCAATTTTTAAATTTCAAAATCACAAATCACTTCACATATCTGAAATTCTTTTATCGGATTCAGTAAGATGCATGATTACGGATCTGATTACCAGGTAAAATATTTATACTAATTACAGACAATGAGTCACGGTTGGATTCGAAGTCTTTTATTGTTGAAATATTTACTGTGACAGACTTTCAAAATTAACAATAAATTCCTTTCGCCAAAATTGGTATTATAAGTGTATTTATCTTTTTTGAGCTGTTCTTTTTCAATTTGAAAAATACTTAAAGTACAACGCGTAATTATTAAAAATACAAATCATTTTAACTAAAGCGGGTCGAAGTACTGGTATTTTACTGATGAAGCTGATATCGTGAACAAAATAAAGCTCGGTAGACTCCGGTGGGCTGATCACCTAGCTCGCATGAGTGAAGAAGTCCTTTGGAGTATATTATATGTATGGAGACAGATGTAGAGCAAGACACTCGAAGCCTTGGGGTTCGCAACTAGATGGTGTCTTCTCGCGATCGGCATTAATGGAGGTACTTGTTGAATGAGGCCACTATCGGATGCCGGTCGTCGAGCCTATGATGATGATAAAATAAACTTGCTTCTAATATGAGTATTTTTATAGGGAATTGTGCAAACTTATGGAAAGAAGTAATTTTTTAAGAACGTGAAAATATATCTTTTTTCATTAATAGCCTTTCTATAAACTGTAACAACTGTTCAGAAAAAGTATTTTCACATGAAATCGTTGTTTTTACCCATGAATTTATCAAAAACCTTACTTTACAAGGATTAATTAAAACATCAGGATATATTTAAAGCAGTTAACTCTGAAATTATATACATACATATCTTTATCTACATTTTTTCGTGTTATTTTTATTAACATCCTTGAACACATACATACATATTTTCAAATTCCATAAGGATGCTCAAAAGCAGGTTCGTGTGTAATAATACTTTATGTGAAATAAAATTTCACAGAATGAAATATTAATAAATGTATTAATTAAAAATTGACTTCCAAAAATTAATTTCACACACTTATTTACAAACGAATTATGATTGATCAGGACAAAATTTAATATGATTTTCAAAGCATTCAAAAGAATTGTATTTTATTATTACTTCTTACTGAATTTGATTAAGTTCTTTACTAGAATTCTGCCTCAAAAATTGTTTAATGTCTTATAAAAAACAGTACTTCTTTATTGGTTTATTACAGTCAATTTGTTTTAGTGAAAGAATGAACACCGCAAAAAACAAAGTTCTCACTGTTATAAAATCTAATAAAACTCATGATTACTAATTTAGCTCATTATTGCTCATCTTCTTTGAATGGATACTAATTTTTATATGTACCTAATTGTAAAAATACATCACTTTTTATTTTTTTTTTTCTGTGATTTAAAAAAAAAAAATAATTCTTCTTGAAGGATGTAAGATGCAATCCACCCAGATAACTTCTCATTGGTGTCCATGAAAAGTTGGCATTTATATTTTTCTGTTCCCTAATAAAAAAAATGTAACGTAGGTATTCAATTTCAAAGTTCACTTTTGGTAACATTTTTCAAGGATTTAGTAATTGAACAATTTTATCAGTTATCTATAAAATATGTTTATAATGTTATAAGTTTAAAATCAATATGGTTTGCATTCACATCATTTTAATTCGTAAAACTATTTTTAACTTTTTATTTTTGCAAAAATTATTAGGTATTAGGTATACTATGTAAGGATGAAACTTTGGGTCCTACATAATCATAATTGTAAACAATTTTTACAGGTGGTAAGGTCTTGAGTTGAAATTATGTTTGATCTTAGTAAGTGTGGGCGGCGGCGGCGGCGCCCGTTTAAAATTATATAATTGTCACTGTAGTCGTAAAGATAATTTAATGGGTAAATCATACCCCTTTGAGTGCCTTTTTTTTCTGGAGTCCTTATACCGTTCACGCTTTGCTTTAATGCCACTAAGTCGGTGGAAGTTTCTTTTTGAAAGTTACAGGTCTACCAGTTCGATCACCAATTAAAATACTTACGAAAAATCTCCGCCTAATAATAAAAAATGTCTCAGATTGGTGCCCACATGATATACTTCCTTTTATTTTTCTGCTTCTAGATCCACCTTTCATAAATCTTATAGAACCCGATCTTTTAACTGACAAGAACTTTAATAAAATGATTTCAAAGCTTTAAAACAACTTATATTTTTTTTTTCGATAATATCAATAGATAACTTCCCATTTTATTGATACACAGGTAATTTATATTATAATTAGTTAAACTATTTCACATTAACTTAAAATAGAATGAACATATTCAAGTATACAAAAATATTAAAAATATGCCTAGGTATTAATTTACAAATATGGATAGTGCCAGGTAACCTTGCCTAACTTACAACCTGTCACTAAGAGTGGTTGCGTTGGACTGAACGAAGTGCTAAGTACAATGTCCGAATGGCAGTCAATGGTTTTAACTTCAACAAGTGGCTTGGGACTTTTTTTCAATTCTTCATTCATGTATAGTCTTGGATGCTCCGAACAGTTTTCTGTGTATGAAAACAATCGCACCCCATTTTTGTATGGTGAACAAATGATTCGTCCATCAGATGAGAAAGAAGGCTCCTTGATAAAACCTCGGCCTTCATTTGATTCCTGAACATAATACATAAGTTTTCTAGCATTTTGAAGAATGAACTCTTCACTATACGGAATTGGGTTATCGTTCAAATATAGCGTTGTGCCATTACTTGCAACTGGAGGTAAGGGTGCAGTTACTGTACTTGAATTATTATTTGCCGATGTAGATTGCATTATCCCACTGCTGATGGCATATACAAAATCATAGCCAGCGACCGCGGTGGTAGAGTTCTGGCGAGCTCGTCGAGCTGACCTTTCTTCTACGGTTATTTCTGCTGACCAAATATCCGGTACAAAATTGACACGATTTGTTGCTGGCGCTCCAGGTGTTGATGCTGCAGTGGAGCTTGAACTGGTGTTTGCACTACTGTTTGGGATAACTGGCATTGCCGAAGTGGATGGTAGATTATCGTTGCTGGCCGTATTGGAAGAATTTCCTTGTCTGACCACTCTCTTACGAAACTTTGGCCGCCTTCCTGAAGTTGGCTCTTCTGTTCTTCTCCCTGATGGTCTGATGCCATTCGACGTTGATGGCAAGTCCGAATCAGAATCCTGAGCGGCTAACGTGTGTCGTATTCTTCTTTTAATTCTACTTCCTTTCGATGTGCTGGGTCGATCACAATCGCTTTTTTTCCGCTTTCGTTTTATATGAGTTTTAAAATCCGAAAGTTCCTCGTTTATGTCGTGTATGCAACTATATTCGTTTTTTTCTTCAATGCTAACATTTCGACTTAAAAATGAAAGTCCCTGTGGGTGAATCTGATAGAAAACATAAAGGAAAACCATAGTAAAGGTGTTAGTGATTCAATTAAATTTAATTAACATACATGTTAATTTACATAGAGACTGTTTATGTTATTGAAATAATTGATATTAAAATACACGAATTTAAATATAAATTTGTTTTTACCTGAAGAGCATGGATTATTTCAGCGTCATTATCCTCAGGAAAATCAGTCACTAATTCTACCCTATTTCTTTTCTGGTTCTTGGAAAAGATATGGTCAAACTTAGCTGCGTTAGGTATAAATTGGTTTGCCATTTGCATCAGTCTATATAAAGTCGGCTACAGGAATATACACTTTTAACAACCTTCCTATTTGATAGAATTTTCCAGCTTAGTACACTCACTCTGAAACCACACAAATCCTTATGCAAAGTCGTTAGATCAAGATGATGAATTATCATCAGATAACCTCCAGTCGTGCACATTACCAGCTTCGTACCATCTGGGGATATCCGACAACGCATTAATCCGGATGTGTTGAACACTTTCTCGTAGACGAGTCCTTCCTCCGTGTAGGAATTAATATCCCAAGTAAAAATACTCCCATCAAAGCCAGACGTAACTAAGAGTTTATCCTTATTCGAGTACTCAATATTTTTCACCCAATTTGAGTGACCCTGTAAACTTCGAACCCTATTCTTCAGGTAACGTGTATCCCAAATAGCCACTGTAGTGTCATCCGAGCAAGTTGCAAACGTTCGATTGTCAAGGAACCTTTAAAGAAATCTTACTAAGACACGAGTATTACAAGACAAAATTCTTACTTGATGCAGTTAACATTGTCAGTGTGAGCTTTCATAACTCTTTGAATTTGTTTCTGTGAAATAGCATCAAATAGAACAATTGCCCTTCGTTCACAAGCAGCAGCTAGAACATTTCTAAACAAAATTAAAGCAGATTTGTTTATTACTTTAGAACATTCCAATTAGATTTCGAGTAGAAAGTTACCCAGATGGCGAAAATTCTAAATTGAAAACCGCACCATATTCGGAGGAATTAACATGAGCAGGATAAAGATCATTCCAGTAGTTACACGGTTCAAGCCTTGTATAGATTCTTTTCATAACTTGGTCTTTGGTCCAATGTGTGGCAAGTAGCCCACTCTGTCTTCCGTCGATCCAGTTGTATAAATTCATCATTATTTGTTTCACCTTTAGTGCAGTAAAATTTGGAAAATTCAATGAACGTTGTTCATAATAAAACTTATAAGAATAATATTTTATTGTCTGGACAAAATCTACAATAATATATAAAAAAGTATCTAAATATATCAAAATTAAATAAATCTTGACTTAATTAGAAACAGAAAATCTGAAGAACTTCTGTTCTTGTTTGATGGATTGATGGACAAGAAACCATCGTACCTTCAAGCCCCGCACAGCTGATAAATGACAAGAGATGTGTTCGATTGTAGATTTTTCCGGCAAATTGCAGAGAAAAATGTGGTATGTTCGTTTTAAGTCCCAAGCAAAAATGGAACGTGTAATTTTTCAATATCGACTGAACCATTTGGGTTTTCAGTGAAGTAAGTTTATAAGGAGAATTGAATCGGAATTGAATAAGGATTTAGCGCCGCATATACCTGGATTAACTGAAAAAAGCTGGTGCACTGCGAATACATTACCATTTACGAAAAATATCACATAAATTACATAAAGTTATGATAACTACGTTGATTGCGAGGTTCAAATGCTTGGAGTTTTTTCTTGGTGAGCCACTTGGCAGTTGCCTTTTTTTTCTGTTTATCAAGGGATTTGTTTATGTGGTTAACTTTTAATTGTAAGTGAGAAACAAGTTATTTTTTCACCGAACATGCTGTTGTATATTTAAATCGAAGCAGTCTAAAATAAAACATCGATATTGGAAAAATTAATTGACTTTATAAATTAATAATAAAAATAAATAAATATAACGGTCTCGTTTATATGAGTACTTGTCAAAACTTTTTTTCTTTCTCGTATCTTACAGATTTCTCAGAATTTTGTTTAAAAATATTTGGAAATGCTTGAAAAAAACTACACGAAGTCTTCATCTATTTCACTGCATGATTTTCCAAAAACTGTTTACTTGAGTTATTAATTCGATGACAATGACTTTATTTAGTATTCTGTGGAATTAAGGATAGAACACCCTTCATATTTTAAGTATTATTTATTTAAACTCGAATTAATTTTACTTTAGTTAATTTTTTTCTTAGGAAAGAAATATCTTTTCAAGAGTTTAACATCGTCTTTTACTTCTATTGGATTTTGAGGAAATAAGCTTCTATCAACAAAATCTTTAAGTCATGCTAGGACCACCGATGTAAAATTTCAAGTACGACGGTGGAGAAGTCCTAAGACGCCCCACATCTTCAAGTTAAAAAAAAAATAAGCAGTTCCAATTTGATGATCAAGGTTGTTCCCAATACACTACACAGATAAAAAATATAATTCTATCGAAACATTTTTCAACCAAAAATCATATATAACATTTTACGCGAATTTATTTCTGGTTATGACCAATTATTTATTGAATTAATAATAAATCCACATTCGGAAAAAATCAGATCGTTTCGATTTAACATAGAGCTTTGTTTTTTTTGGAATAAAATCTACTTTTTAGTTGGTTTGGACAAATCTTCGAGAGCTTTGATTTCAGCCGCTGCGTTCCTCTTCTTTTCTTCGGCCAACTTAGCATCGCGAATAACCTTTTGTTGGGCTTCGATTTCACGAACCTTTTCTTCGCGGGCTGAAAGTCTGCTCTGGTGGAAAGCACCGTATCCAACACCGACAAGGAGAAGACTCCATCTGCCGAATTTGATGAGTGGAGAAACACGTACTGGAGCTTGAGACATTTTTCTTATTGGACAATTATGTAATTGTGAGCAGCGCAAAAAACTGTAAGAAAAAAAGCTTGGTTAGTTAATAATTTTTATAGTAACTGAAGAGGTATAAGGTATTTAAATTAAGGATTTGTTAAAATACTTGTATTATTAAAGTAGTTGAGAATTATTAAGAATTTTATAAAATAAATTAATAGAATGAACAAATCCTTACTCCAGCCAAAACTCTAACCTCGAATGTGCTGAAAAACGTTGACAGCTGTCATTAAGTCATTATGGGGCTGATTACACTTTTCTGAAGTATGAGTTTTGGGACAAATATACTTGATTTGTAAACAAGAGAAAGACTGAACACAATTGACGCGGCGAGTGCGGTTCGTCGAGACAATGTGACTACAACTGGAATGTTTTATTAAGGAAATGAGAAAGATTTTTGACTTTTTTAAATGAGTTTGATCGAGTTAAAATGATGAGTCTTCAAAATGCGTCCCTTAAGCCCCGGTACTCACAAGCGTCATTTTGATGCGCGACGACACTGCGGTATCGTGCGTCATACTTGAGAGAATAAACACTCTTATGTTTCTGCAAGAACGCTGCGTCATCGCAAAAGCTAGTTTCTTTCATTAAATAAATAATTAATTAAAATAAAATAAAATAAAAGATATTGAAAATGGCAGATTTTGACCTCAAAACATAAGTTTTATATATTAGGAACGCAAAAATTACTCGTTGCTTCTTATAAACCGCCATTGCTTCAAGTTAAACTGTGAATTGATTCCTGCTAGAAAAAACCACCTGCGTGTACTAAAACGATTGCGTCAACGCAGCGTTACGGAGTCAAAATAACGCTTGTTTGTACCAGGGCTAAGTTCAAAAAGATGTAATGTGAGGTTCTTTAAGTTCCAAAAATAGATTTCAGCATTTTTTTTTTATATTAAAGAAAAACAAATTTAAATGCAACATTTCCCTTTCCAACTAACACAATTTGTATGTATGTCTAATTGGCTCTAAATCCTGTAATTTTTTGGCTTTCCAGAAAGTTGCTTGAAGCGCAAGTATCAAATTGTCAGTCCTTACTTTTCCTATTGAGTTGCCCAGTTGTTCAATTTTTATGAAACTCATAATTAGGAAGTTTTAAATTTATGTTTCCGCTGGATTATGTGCCTTGAAGTCTTGTATTAGTATTGTTGAGCCACGGATTAAATATTAAATCAAGGTACAAAGTAAGGAATGTTAAAGACAGTGCGAAAAAAATGTACTGTACCTAGTTTCTCCGTGTCAAAGGCGACATTTCAGTTCAGGAAAATCGATGTTTATTTTTTTTTTGTCCCAAAGTATTGGTACCACTTCTTCATAAACGTCACTGACATTTGAATGACACTTCGTCACTATCACAACTGCACAACATAACCCTCGATAAACCGTGTAAATTGGAGCAGCAGCAGCAGTAGCGACGTCGATTGTTTGGGATTATTTATAATCATTATTCATTTAATTACTTTATTTGCAAATCAGAATTTCAGCAAAATGAGTAGAAACTATAAAGAAGATCAATGCAACGAAATCGAAGCTCTAGACTCCATTTATTGCGGCGACATGGAAAGTAAGACCAATATGTGAATAGCGAAGCCCGTATTCTTTTATTTTTAATTTTCTATTTAAGTTCTCGAAACATCACCATGGTATAAATTCCAAATTCCAATTGCCACTGAAGAGTTTTCCGCTGAAGAGGAAAATGGTCTGTCCTGCAATCTAGTATTTACTTATACTGCCAAATATCCCGATGAAGGGCCAATTGTCGAAATCGAAGATCCATTCAATTTTGAGGACTCATACGAACGGCTTCTGCTGGAGCACATACAAAGCACAATCGAAGAACATTTGGGTATGGAAATGATATTCTCTCTGGTCAGCAGTGCCCAAGAATGGCTTAACGAACGTTGGGACGATTACAAGAAGAAACAAGAAACCGAAACAGCTCGCAAATTGTACGAAAGCGAAGAAGCTGAGCGGAAGAAATTCGAAGGAACTCGCGTTACTGTGGAAACTTTCATGAAATGGAAAATGGAATTCGAAGAAAGCACCGGTATCGCAGCCAAGAGAGAGAAAGTTCTGAGCGATGGCAAGAAATTGACTGGAAAAGAATTGTTCCTGTGTGATAATACCCTCAACGAATCTGATATTAAGTTTCTCCTGGAAGCTGGAGAATCCATTGAGAATGTTAAAATCGATGAAACTCTATTCCAAAGTATTGGAGATCTTGATTTGGGTGAGGATCTAGAATCAGACGAAGACGATGAGGACTATGTTCCTGGCAAAGATGATTAAGATTGGGAAAAATAAATGTTGTTAATATTTAAAGGTGTTTTACTTTTAGCAAAGTTTCAAAAAGGTCGACTATTTGATAACTCCACAAAAGGTTAATACACATACACGACAAGTAGTTATTGGAATCATCGATGCTTGTCTTGTTGCAATGCAAGTGGGTGTTGGGTGGTTATTAGGTATTAGACAGCATTGAGTAAAGGAGGCTTTTTATTCCAACCGTTTTATGGTTTTCTATTGAGCAATGCTATCGAGATCAGAATTAAATATGTTAATCATCCGGAGAAGCAGGATGTGAATGTACGAACAAATTTGAAAAGCTTAGGTTACTTTCGTAAGCGAACTTAAAAAAGCCGGATACAAAATACAGACACCAGCACCAACACATTTTTTTTATTTCAGATTGTAACCATCCAATAGGTGTATTATACGGTCCGTCATTTAGTGCCACAGCAATAGGGAAAGGTAATCGCTTAAAAAAACATTCAACAAATTCAAAAAGTGTAAATAAGTAAATGGAAGTCAAATAAAAACAATATAAATTTAATATTTTTTTTTAGTTTTTATTTGAAACGTAAGTTCTTAGGAAATATCCGTCAGTTTGACACCCGTTGATACATTCTCAATGTCATCCAAATCAATATCTGAATCGGAAGCCGAACTTTCTTCTGCTTTGTGATTTTTTACCATCTTCCCATCGTTATTGGACTTTGAAGCTTCTTTCTTACGAGGAAAATCCAATTTAGCCCACGAACCAGCTTCTGCCTTTGGCATAGTAATTTCTACCTTAGTTCCATACATCTGGACCTGTGTTTGTTCCACTTTGATAATCTGAAAAAGAGATCACTCTTTAGATAGGAATTCTGAATTCATACGATTGTTGAACTAACTCCTCTTAGCTCTAAATCTAAATTAAACTCAGAATTTTCTTCCTCGGGAAAGACAAGACAAACTTTAAGGCGGATAGGATTCACTTTGACACTGCTCAATTCATAGTGATACATTTTGGCGTAAATGGTTACGATCACATTCGACGAGGTCTGATGCCAATCATACCGACAAGTCACCAATTTGTCTTCGTCGTCCTTGAACCATTTATGTGACCCGTAGGCGCACCCTGGCTGGGCCATGAATGTACCAAAGTCAGTGGTCTTTTTCTGGCAGCATGACCAGAACTTTAGACCTTCGTGGAAAATCGGAACACCAGGATGATATTGGCATTCGTCATAATCGCTGGAGGCACCCGCATAAGAGTACTTGCAGCCACGATTTTTGCACGCAGTTCCGTTAGGGATCTCTCTGCAATGGGAATGATTAAGTTCCACTATGATGAAGCAATAAGCATACAAAAAACTTACCCAGACTTCAAAGAAATTTCATCCGTCTTGCCGGCCTGAGCTTTAAGACCATCTATAGCTTGTTTCAAAGCAGGCGCAACCGTTGCACTGAGTTTTGTCAGAGAAGTATTAAAGTCTGGTCGCACCATCACCTCAGTATTGATAGGTGGGCGAATTTCTTTAGTTGGTTGAGGAATATCAATATTCTCTTTTGGTTTCTCTGGCTCTGGGGGTTTTACATTTGAGTGCTTTGACCGGGTGCACCCTTTGTAGTTTAGGAACTCAGTAAAGTCGACACTTTTTTTCTTGCAGCACGACCAACCCTTGTAGGCATCATGGAAATATGGAGCACCAGGATGATGACAACAAGAGTCTGATTGAATGATCAGTAAAGTGACACATTTTTTATTCCGGCGCCGAGCCGGGCCGTTGTTTGGCCAACTTACTTACCATCGTTGTTGTCTTCAGGGTCGTATGTTTGACCACAGCCTCGATTGTAGCACTGAAGCATAATTATTAATTTGTTTGAATTATTTTTCGTGAATAGAGTTATGTTAGTTAATAATTCTGCAAATTCGAAGTATGTTTAAGTTAAGGAACTTGAAGAAATACAATTTTTTATTTATTTGTTCTAGAAATATGTAGAAGTTGGGAATTCTGAATATGACCGTCCTTGGTTTAAATTATGTTATCACTCGTTGAGATAAACGTCAATTTTCAACTCGTTAGTTTGTAGTTCGATGTAATGCCGGTAGGTTGAGTACAATGAAGTAGAGAGGAAATTGTTAATAAGAACTTTTAAGGGGATGACATACTTGGTTACAGGCTTATGTTACATTTCCATTGGTCACCTTTGTACATACATAAAATTGAATTCTATGCGAGTATTCCCGATTTGGTGCAACTAGCCTAGCAAAAATGCGAAATTTTATTGTTACTTAGTAGACCGTGAAAGCACTTTTTCTCATCTATTTGCAACACTGAAGTAAATGTTACAATTAGTGACATTTGTTTTTTTGTTTTGAAAATTTAATTTTGATTATTTTTTTCTTTAGGTCCATTAAATTTCATTAAATAAAAAGAACAATAAAATATTTCTCTCAACTTCCAAAGACTTTTAAGTTTTAAAAGCTAGTGGCTCTTGCTGAGCTGTCAAAATTGCCACTGCAAATTTTACACCGTTATATTTTTCTTATGCAATAGGTTTCGGGTATAGCTTAAGTTCGACACTATTGTGAAATTGGACTCTGTATATTTTTTTCATTAATGATTTGGCAAAACACAGTGATTATAACACCCAACTTGACGAATGAAGCTTTAACTGTCAAAGTTCGGAAATGCCTACTATACGTATGTACATATAATCATTTGAATAGATTTTAAATGAGTAGGTAGATAAGGTGTGAAGTTTCATTGGTCGTTTATTATAGGCCATTCAGCGATACTAGTTCTTATAATTATGTAGCTTTTTAAAATCTCAGAAAACATAATAACCAATTGGATGGTTTTATAATTCAATTTGTTTGAAAAAAAAAAATGTTTCCAGAAATTGCAGTCAAAAAGTTGCATATTAAAGTTACAGTAACAGTACAAGACAAATACACTGGTGCACTTTTTTCAATTGAAGCAAACTGCTGACATTAAACGAAGAAAAAATTGACCCAAAGGGGTCAATGCTTTTAAAATGTTAAAATCTGTTTACATATTAACAAATAATGTAATAAATACAACTGACTGATCTACAAATGTATTTATGTATGTACATATGTATATTCTTTTGAATTTTGCAACATTTGGTTTAATTGTTTGTATTAATGGTAATTGTGACTTATGTTAAAGAAATTCCATTAAAGACAGTTAAAATTAAATTTTATACGAATGTTAACCCTGAAGCGATAGAATGACCTTAAAATATAGGTATATTTATTTGCACCTTGAAGGTAATGAACTTGAAATTATAAGGAGTTATGTATGCAGGTACTTTGAGAATTTATTGTTTTCTTTTTATTTAACTAGGTACTCAAAAAAACTGATTGACAGTTATAATAACTCCTCCGACAATCTTTACCTTAACAAAAAAAAATATTCTTCAGATATTTCAAATTTATTACCTTCATAAATTGAATCTTCATTACCGTTAATTGCAAATCATTTAACCATAGCATTGAAATATTTGCCTATTTACGTGTAACTTTGATAGATATATGTATATGTACATATGTTTATGAATATAATTTAACAATGATAAGTATAAACTCTTGAGTTTCAATGGAAATTAATAAATAACCATATTCTGACATTTGTATCTACTTTTACCGCTGTTTCCTATCAATTATTGTGTTTAATTTCAAGTTCCTTTCATTTAAAAACTTTTTAATCGCCAAGTAGTCATAATTGATTATTATCTACTTACCACAGCAGCAATGTTAAATCTAAGGTCAACATACATACATCCATTCCATGTATGTACTTGTTCATACCATGCAAACGTTACTGGTATTTTCTTGAAGTCCAAGCCAACCAACAGATGGCGAGTGATCTTAGCGCGTGTCTGAGGCATATTCGTATGCATACGTGACCACCTTGCTTGCTACCAGTTCTTGTTTTTTGTTTTGTTCTTGGCAAATCTTCAAGTTTTTTTTTTCACATTTTTTTTTATTGCTGTCTTATTCTCGTCGATTTTTAAATTGGTTTCAATATAAGAGTATACCAAGTACTGTCAATTTTAATACAATTAGTAGTCAGTTAATATTTAAACTTAAGATATTATTTCAATTTCAATTTACGCCTTTTGACGGATTTTGATGGACACACGAATTTGTTTACAACGATCGGCATTCTTGTGCAATATCCCACGCTGTCGGAATGCGGTTTGTAATATGTAACATTGAAAAAGACAATTGACAATGTTGGTCGAGAGCCAACGCTTCAGAAGTTGTAAATTATATGCATCTGGTTCAAAACTTCCTCACAATAAAATAGGCAGGTGGAGGTACCGATATCGAATGGTTAATGAAGGCCTGGTCAATATTCATTAACATTGTACTCGTTTTTTGTTTGTAAGAGAAGATTAAGAGTGTGGATTAACTAATATGCAAGAGATGACGCTAGCTCCATTTTTAATACATTCTATTAATTTAAGAAGATTTCATGGTTAAGAAAAATGTTGACAAACTATAAAAACCAGTTCTGTCAAATTCACAAACAGTTCAATAAGTATGTACAGTCAAAATTAGGGACAAAATGATAAAACTTTAAAGCGAGTCACCTATGAGATATACAAACATTTAATTTAAATAAATTGGGGCAAAAATGTATAGAAGTTTATAAAAATAACCAAATGACACCAACTTATGGTTAATATTTTTTACTAAATATATGAAAACACTTTGCAACCCATAAACTATAATATTGCAGTTTTGAATTTTAAATTACCTGCTCACATGTGACACTTAGGTACAATTAATTTCATATGAAAAAACTGCAAGTTAAGAAGGTGAAGGCACACACGAGTATGTGTGAGTTAGTTTAATGACGTCTAATTGTCATTGACATTACTGCTTATAGTACCATGGAGTACCTTAGTTTCTCTTGGTATGTTATTATTTTTAACTCAAAAACTTGATCATATCATAAAAAATAATGCCTATTAAATTGTGATTGAAATCATAGTTAGTATAGGTATACCAATTTGAATTGTGTATTGTGAATTCATATTTCTTATCGATTTCTTTATTTGTATTGCATTATAATATTTGGAAGCAATTAACACTTAGCTGTCAAACAATAATATAAATGTCTTTTGAATGTGCAATTCATAAAAGAAAAACGTTGTTAATCGCGTGCAGAGTTTAATATAAACCTCATATTTTTCTGCAGGTTTTTCTTCACTTTTTTAGTTTAAGGTCAAAGTTATGACTTATGAGACATTACATACTAAAAGCCATGTACATAGGTACTTGTATATGTTATTTATAAAATATATTTAATTTATTGTAAAACGAATGATTTTGTATGGAAATGTTGTTTGGTGATATTTACATATTATACATACATATACAAAATATGAGTCAGACACAAATAAAGAACCACGCCTATTCCAATTCTGGCCAAGAAAAAAATCAACCTTTGTAGCTTTGATTAAAATTAATCACCTCAGAAATACATATTTAATCTGATGATTAAAATTATTCTTTTAGTAAACAAAACAAATAGAGAATCAAGAATTAAAACAGTTAGTAACAAATAATTTAGAATCTTACTAAGAACTTCCTGAAACTTAATCTTCTATCAATTGCATCTATAATCTTCTCACGACAACACGGACGGAGTAATGGCGCGACACTTATGCAAATATCTATATTTTTTTTCTTAAGATTCATCTTTCAAAAATTAAAAATGAAAAGAAAAGAATATAAAAATCGTCTTGAACCGCCAAAGGCTTTTAACAATAACGTCGAACGATTGAACACATGACATCGTTCAAGGCTAACAGTTAACAGCCAGCAGCTCGAGCGGTGCGATTGAGTTGAGCTTAAACTTAAGCTATGTATGTTCATTTAATAACTGTATTTATGGAATTATAAACAACCAACGACGTAACATAAAGAAAATCATAAATCTTTAGCTGGTTTAATTGAGCGCTATAGTGTATCCGCAGCAGCGCACAGATCAAGTTCAAAGTCAATCAACGAACCTGTGCACTCTGTGTTGTGGCAGAGCCAAAGCTGACAGCACCGCCAAGTTAAGCACTCTTAACTATTAGCTATGTACATATAATGTATGCTTCAAATGTCAGTACAATTATCGTTGATGCGGTGCTGTGATGGTAATACTGACGCTGACGGTGACACTCACATGTGGCATATCCAATATCCATATAGGTACGTACATGCTTATATGTACCAATATGTGGATTTTTTGCAATTGACTTCAGTTAATTAGGTATGCTATAATCCAATTAATTTGACTAGGAAGGAAGGAAGCAAACATCTGGTGTAGGTAAGTTGTAAATTAGCCTACGTTATAACGGTACAAATAAGGCAATGACAAGTTGTGCATATGATACAGTCTCAGTATCTCAGGTCCCAGTCTACAGCGCAGCACAAAACAAATCCGTATTAAGTAAGCTATCGAATCGATGCCGATGGTAAAATTCAAGTTCAAGAGTCATGCAACAAGTTTGATTTATTTCCAAGTTTACTGGGGCACTAACTGCACTCACTGTTAACAACAACCTACTTTTATTTTTTTATCGAGTGTAAATCTAACCTTAAAATATTTTTCGTCTAGCTTTTAAGTTAATTTTTTTGTTGTTGTCATTGTGTATGTGTTTCAAATCAACTACTTGCAGGTACATACATACATATTTATATCGAACAATTATGTTAGTAATCCGCTTAACCGTTTATCATGCCTCACTGGGTTTGTGCCCACAGCTGTATTTTGTGAACGCCAACTTTGTTTACTATTGGTATCGATCCCTTGACGCATGTGCGTATGAAGTTTGATAATGTCTAACTGCATCTATGTACATACAGGGACTCCTAAAATTTAGAGTACACTCACATTATATAAAAATAAGTAATTTGTCATTTATTGAATAGTTAAGATGGCAAATTTTTTTTTTAATTCTCTTAAATTTCTTCTACATTCCACACGCGAAATTTTCTTAAACTTGAGAAAAAAGGCCAAGACATTAAAAAAAATTAAAAGAAATATGCTTCATTTGTGGAATCTATTTCCAACAAGATAACGGTACATTGTTTGTGCGTGAAGGAATGATTGCAATTTAATGCTTAACACTATCTTATAACTGTACTTTAGCCTCTGGAACTCAATCCAAATTAAGAAGTGTTCAAAAACAACAATCTAATGTCGTTTTCAATTGGTAATCCGGAATAAGAAGTAGAAGCAGAATCCCAATTGAATACTTTTTGTGAATTCTGAAGAATTTGAAGTTTGGTGTGACTGTATTGGTAGTTTTGCAATCTTGGATTTTTGGAAAACTCCTGCAATAGAAAATTAACTGCATCACTTGCATCGTCTTCGTCATCACTTGATGAAGAAGATGAGGAAGACGACTCAAACAAAGTTTCTAACAAATTAGGAACAATTGCTAAGATATTGTCAATATTATTATCCATTTTTTTATAGTTTAGTTTTAATGTCAAGCAATCACTTCACAGTTCGCACAATTTGTTAATTCAAAAATATGACATTTGTCAAGTGTGACATGTGAAATCTTTGAATGTGTGAGTGATTCTGTTTTTGCTTCTGACTTTAAATCCAGAAGAGAAATCTCTTCTTTTTCAGAATTAGAACTGTCACTTTTTCTGATTCCAGATTACCTATTGAAAACTACATAAGTTAGTCTTAAATTGCATCTTCCATTATAAATAAATTTTGATCGATCGAAACTAACGTAAGCTAAATTTTGAGAGTAACTGTATCTACAAATATTTAAGCCAGTTGTAAAGATCGTGGTCATTGCTGGGGTCTGTACCAGAATATATACATAAGCTATAAACTGGATTTGATTTATCGATTTTTGAAGTATGGTGGTAGCGAAAGCATGTTCAATTAACAGTTTAAAGCTATGTTAGTTGATTAAATTATTCATAACTGTCACTTAAAAAGAAAAAAATCTACAACTATAACTAATGTGTACTTTGTTGGATAAGTATATTTCAACACAATGAAGCCAGTATGTAAAATCTATCCAATTAACAATAAGAACTCGTTCTTCAAAAGAATATTATATCGGTAAGTTCTTTTAAAGTTTATTCTAAATGTTAAAATATTACCCGGAACAGGAAGTGTGTCGCTCCATTATATGCATATAGCTTTAATATCCTGTTTATTAGGTTATTGTAGAACCTATTTGTTTATTTGAATAAACAACACTCTAAAAGTGTAGATTTAAGTTATGCATGTGTATATAGCCAATTATATATTCATTGAAAATCTTTTCCTTTAAATATCAATAAAAGAGATTTAAATGCTTTAATGTTATGTTAATAAGAAACGTAATAATTATAGATTTTTGATAAAACACCTGTACATAATATTGAGTGTCTTCTAAGATCTTAAATTGTAATGGAAATTCAATTTTAACAAAACCTTTATAAAAATCTATAAATAAAACAAATGCATGACTTTATTATATTTTATTTGGAAAAAGTGTTTTTCTATGTGAAGAATTAATGGCAATGGCAACACAATAATTTCACAACTTTTCTGGTATCTATGTGATTGAAAAAAGATCCAAGTATCAAATAAGAAGATAGAAAGAAGTTAATAGGTATCTGACTTTGGTTGAGCTTTTAGATTATCATTATTCTCAGGTGTGAATTTGAGTGCTGAAATTCTCCGCTAATGATCTACAGTTTCATATGAAAGTTTTGTAAAAAAATATATAAGCCTACAAAAAGAATTGCAACACATGTATGAATGAATTAGTTATTCACATGTTTTCAAAAATCATGATGGTAATGACATAAAAGTCAAAATGATTACTTACATTTTTGTAGCTAAATCCGGAAGTTTTAATGTAACAGAAACAATATTGAGAAATTGACCTAAAAATTACACTATGTAACTTCTTAGGTCTAAGATGATTTTAACCAAATAAAATAAGAAATTGCGTAAAAAAGCTTAATCTAGTCTACGAAACTCAATTTTATAATCAATTGTATACATTATCATTGTTTAGCATCAAAAAATGTAAGCTGATGGACATTTAATGAAGAACTTTCGGAATTTCAACTCAATTTAGTTGGAACATTTATACTCGTATAGTTATTATAGTGTTCAAAGTTATGTTGGAACTTCCACTATCGTAAAGAAACAAAGTGTATTCAAAATATAGTTTACATAATGTTAATATAATAATAAATATACACTTCGTCCAGTACTTAATAACTATGCTAAGCTTCTCATGACTGATGTATGTAAAAGATAAAAATTTAGAGGAGGTTCAAACTAATTTTTGACTTAAGACAAAGTTTTTATCATTGCATTTTTTAACTTTAAAATTCTAGTTTTCATTTTACATACGAGTAAAAGAAATATTCGAAACTTAAGTCATCATTACAAAGTAAATCCGGCTACATTTAATTTGATCAGGGCTGCAATATGTAAGTAAGTTTCTATACCTTGAAAGTATTTTTTTTTTTATTTCTAGTACCCAATTAAAACTTTCTAAAAGACTTTTGACTTTTATGTCAAATTAATAACATTAATAAATTACACTCCTGACATACATATGTAATTTCCTTCTGACGAATAAAAATGATTAAGAATGTTTCCAAGTAAAAATGTCACTGACATTTCATTAAGTTTTATTTCACATTACACACACATCAGATGTTCCATTATAATGTCATTTAACCTTTCATACGGAAAGTGTTTAATAATATTACTTAATTAAAATGAAAATAATTAAACAGAGTTAATTTCAATGAGCAATGACCTTTTGCAATACACGATTGGTGAAACATTTTATTTATTTTTTTTTTCAGGAAACATTTTAAACACATCGTTAAGTCATACACCAGGTCAATAAATTCATTGAATTTATAAATAAAATCAATAATAAGAAGTAGTTTTTTTTTCACATGACTCAATATTTTATGGGATTGTTTAAATTTATATTCAAAATTTATTGGAAGAAATTAAAATAAATGAAGATAACAGATATTCGGATATATGTATGTATGTATGTACAGCAATCAAATTGATTGACGAGATTGAAAAAGAATACATTCTTTTTTTTTATTCTTTAAATAAAATGATGAATTATAAAAGTAAACATTTGATTTATTTATTATTTACGGCTCGTCCTGGCATTGCACGGGATAGATAGATAATAATAGATGCTTTTCAAATTGTCTGGCAGAGGTATGGCCGCGGTGAATTTGTCTTGGACTCGCCTTTTTGTGATCGGAAGGTTGATATCTATAGATGGGTGAGGAAATTTTTAGGTTAACATTAGTATTCCCAAAAATCATTTTTTGGGCTTTTTGACCCCCTATTTCACCACAAAGGCCGCGACTAGGAACTGCAAGACATGGATTTTTGTACTCACATTTGCAACAGCTTTCCACTCATACCCTTCATTTTTGGTTAACTCTCACAACCCAAAATTTGCTGCGGGCTCTTAGACTAATAGTAGTGTTTGAGCTGAGTCAATATCTTTTTATTTATAATATTTCTATGCCAAATTTTATCCATTTTAAAAGAAATCTATCCCACTGGAACCATTCATATTACCGGAATAAAAAGTACCCTATGTTCTATTCCACACTATAATCTATCTCTGTTCCAAATTTCAGCCAAATCGGTTCAGTAGATTGAAAAACAGTAAACAGTGGTTTGTTATCTTGTTATCTTTTTATTTAGAAAAATTTAAAACATTTATTAATTAATAACATCATAAGACCTTAATCCAGAGATTTTAAAAATAAGGAACTAAAAGAAATTTGTTCAAGTATATAAGGAAATTGATTTTAATGATTTACTTTTTCGAAAATATTTGGAACAAAAATGATGTTACTAAACAACAGATTTAGATAAACAGAAATAAAACGAGAATTCTATAGGTACTTGTAACTTTCATGATGATGTACCTACAAAGTTAATTGAAAGAAATTTACATTGCACGAACTCAACTACCTATTCAGATTGTAGTTTTCTAACGGAATCTAATAAGTAAAACAATTAAAATCTAGGAATTATGTTGCACACATTCACAAATGTCTTTCTTGAAACAATATTTCGTCAATTTTAAATGGTAACACTCATTTGTGTCTTTATCTAAAAATCTAAATATAAATCTAAATAAGGTTTAAATATCACTATTAAATATAAAATAAATGCCACCCAAATACGAAATCTATATTAAATTAGATGCTGCCGTACGCCATGAACATAAACATAAACTAATAAAATCATCTATGTATAATGAAATGACTTCTCTTGAACCGTTGCGGTGCCTACGTGATTATTTTGTTTGATTTTCTGTTCTAACTTCTACATTAGCATTAGCATACACACATAAACCAGATGTTTTTTATTTAAAAATAATATGGTAGAACATTTTACGTAATAGAATCTTAAGACAAAACAAATCCGGAAACTACTCTTTGAATATAGCAATCTATTCATAATTTCATAACAAAATATTACTCATACGCCCAAGTGAACCAAATGCAAATTCCTATTAACTTAACCGCGGGCCGCCGACGTTGCCGACGTTGCGACGTTCGCGGCAAATCGAGCTTTGTTTGGATTTGCATAGATGGAGCTATACATTACACATACACATACTTCCGACTGTCATGGTCACTCCAGCTTCTCTAAAGTTGTCGCTATGGTGGCGGCGCGCGCGTCGTGCTCGGCTGTGCCAGCAACTAAGAGAACTTTTTCAAGAACAAATCCATAAAAACTAATCGACTCTGAATTCTCTAAGAAGGTGCTAAGATCGAGAATGAACCAAGTAGCAACTGTCTGGCTTGCACGACCATCGACCGCGTGCAAATGTTCCAAGCAAAATTCTGTTTGGCAGAGAATTTTTGTCACTTTTCGCTTTCAATCTGAATAAACTGGTTCAGATGGAATATAATTATAATATGCTTGTATGCCGCGCCAAGCTTGAGAGTATTCAGACATCAGACATCTGGTGCATTTGGCTTTTCCTGGATCTCCGATCACCGATTCGCATTTCAGATGCCATACCAGTGCAACTTAACTTGGACATAGTATCTGTATCTGACTAAGATGAGATTCTCATGAAAAAAAAAACGAACTCGATTGTGTGCGCTATGCGATTATGCTAAGTAAATCTTTTGCAATTGTAGTGGTGATGGTGGCGGTGGCTTAAATCACACATACAGCAGATTATGTTGGCCCAATCAATACACAAGCGAAAATCCAGCGTTAAGTTTATTGTTATTATTATTGTCTGTAAAGTTGGTTTTTTCGCTCATGCGAGAGTTTATGTTTGTAAAGTATCTGGTGGATTGCCTCAAGCATTTGTTGATAATAATATAGCCTCTTTTTGTATAAGCCCCTGCCACTATAGCCAAGGTGGTGAAGTTATTATCAAGTGAATGCTGGTACTGGCACTGTTGCTGGTGCTGGTGCTGGTGTGTAACAACAAGAGAAATATGACCGCGTGTAAGAGAGTTCCATGTAAGAACTGAGAGCGTGTACCTGTGCCTATTCGGTGTTTAATATAAAACCAACTGATCTGAGTGCAAATAAATTCATTTTGCATTCCACTGTCTAGCTATTCGCACCGATTCGATTGTTGCTTTTTTTAATTAATTTTGTTTCGTATCCCTTTGTGACTAAGAGCGGTTGAAACAAATACAACATAAATACGATTTCATTGATTTTAAATACGAAAAAAATTAAAATAATTCAAATAAAAATAAATCATTTTTAATTTAAAATTGATTTTGAAAGTTATTTTATAAAATTTACTGACGGAAAGTGAAAATTGTTAATAAGTTTTGTGATACAAAAAGTGCTTAGGAAAGCCTAAAGTGTACTTAATTCAAAAATAAGGATACACAGTTCAAACTTCAAGAATAATCAACATGAATTTCGTAAGCTTAAATTTTTTAAATTGATTTCATAAAATAATAAAAATTAAAGAAAAAGTTAAGTTATAAATGGTTATTTTTTACAGTTTAAACATTAAGATCTTAATTCTTTCATTTTATGCAGCGGTTTAGTTATTGTGTCTTATTTCTAAAGTAGTTGATTTATGGAGTTTTGATAGATTGAATCAAATAATAGTAAAATAAGTGAAATAAATAAATGAAATTAATTCTGAACATTTGAAAAAAACGGCTTCGAGAAAAAAATCATCATTTGCTAATAAGTGCTTGTTTAATTTTTAATACTAGCAACAAAAATAAAATAACTATTGACGTGTAGATATTACTAGAGATCAGAACGTTTCAGATCAGAAAGGATGCAACAAATTAAATAAATAGAATAAAACACCAATAGTTTAGTTCACTTTCTTTAATTCTTGGTATTTTAAACCATGTATTTTTATTTTGTACTTTAAGTACTTTTACTTTTCAATTTCTTAAGTATTCAAATTCATTTTACATTCTCCAGACACCTGTACCTACTTTAAATTAAATCAATAACAAGCCCCGGTGCAATAAAAAAGTAAATTTTAAAAACATTACTTTGTAAATCAAAATTTCTTTTTTAGTAAGATTCTGCCCATCAATATTAAATAATTTATTAAATTTAACTAATTTAACTAATGATCATACAATAAACAGACTTGCATCTGTAAATTTATATTTTTAATTTAAATCTTAAATCTTTAAATTAATTTTAAACCTTTCTTTTTAATTTATAATTTTTATTTACCGCACTAATTTAAATTAAATTAAGTTTTGAAGTTCGATTTAAAACTGGAATACATTTAGCTTTCCGCTGTGTGTCAAAAATTTGACAAGAAAAATCTTAAACACAATCTTCTCTCCATCTTGAGAAACGTCAAATGTCTTCTCTCCATCTTGAGAAACGTCAAAATTTAACCACTAATGTCAAAACTTAACATACTTCGCAGAAGGATAAATTTTAAGCCATTTTATTCCCCACGCCACTGGCTGCTGGTGTCAAAAACAAAATTAAACCAAACGAAAAAATTTAAACAACATTTTAACCGAATTTTCCTAAATATTTATTGCGTTTCAGTTAAATTTTTTGATTTGTCCGATTTGTTTAAGTTTTAGACGATATTAATATGAGTCATTAATTTGATAAGGAAGTCAAAGCATTTTTACCTACACAAACCTCTTAAAATGCACAAAAAAATACAACAGATTTTCTGTTTTCTTAAACATTGTTTTACTTAAAACATCTTGGAAATTACCCGTTTACATTTTAGCATCACATCTTACATCAGACCTTTACACATTTATTAATACGAGAACATATTTTAAGTCAATATAAATTTATCACTGTGCGAACTGCTACAGACATTTGTATGAAAAAGAATTGAAAATAAAAAGATTTATTTGGGTAGCTTTGACCTCCAGGCAGGAAGTTAAGCCGAAAACAAATTTTGAATACATATACATCTAAAGAACTACCTACCAGGCAGTCAGGTTTTTTCGTTCACGATTGATTAGAAGGCAAAAGTTAACCTCGGCATCTCGCCGCCGCCGCGCCGTCTTTGTCTTGGGCAAAACAAATTGTATATTTATTGGCTGTCAATCAAAACACTATTTGTCAATGCTCAAAAGTCATTATTTTATGACTTCTGTTGTTTTTTTGTGCGGTAACTGATCTGATCTGCAATCAAGTGCTCATATCTCCAACCATCAGCAAAAAAAAACAACCTTGCTTTCCATTTCAACAAGCCTCCTCGCATCCCTTCCTCCACAGTTTAACCGAACATAAATTGAACACGGCACACACCTTTTATATTACCTTACCTATCTTAATACCTCAAAGCCTAGTTTCACAAGAGCCCGACTCCAGATTGCGATGCACAGATTTACACGCACATGAGTACGGCTATAAAGCTTTACGGCTGGCCTACACTCACCTCGGATTAATAAATAGGTATAGGATGGCGACGTTGGACGGGCAGCGCGGCGCGGTATAGAAACGGTAGCAGCCAGGCAGCGGTGCGTGTTGCTGATCAGGAATTTCGATTTAGCAAAGTCCACGGCTAAATTATACGACTGATGCAGACAGGTTAACGAATCAATTAGCGATTATTTGATTTTGGTTATTTTTATCTGAATATTGATGTTGAGTGGTTATTGGAGTTTCTTAACCTCAATCTTGAACTTGAAATCTTTTAGATTGCTCAGTGGAATACGCAAGGCATTAAAAGTCGTTCAATCGTTGCCGAAGCCGTTATAAGTTGTCGTTGTCGTAGACTTTAGACTACCATATTGACGACAACAACGCGTCGTCGGAAGGACGGACAGACTTATGGCAGGCTTGACCGGGACCGGATTCATTTGGCAAAGCACGCATGTCGGGGAATGGATTTGGTGTATCTATGTTACATATACTCGAAGTTGAGATTGAGTCTTGAGAGTTGGAGGCACGGCTCATGCATTTGCTGGGATATCCCATGTTGCTTGGAGCTTAAGCTTGAAAACTTATATCGTCTGCGCATGCGTAGACATTTAGGGTGATGTATCTACTAAAATAGATGTAGTCTTAGTTTCTCATAATATGTGGTTTAGCCAGAACCAGGTGTTAAGTAATGTTATGAGGTGTTAAATTACTACCTGTTCGAATTATTATTTTAATCGCGAGTCAACTGGGGAATCCATTTGCATATTGCATGAGTAATAATGATGTTTGGAGTGATTATAATTTGATAATTCGGTGCGGTTTTGAAGCCGGTTAACGACGACGCGACGCACGGCACTGCCGGTTGGAGACGATGATGGCTGATGGGTGCTGGTTTCGATTAGCATTTATTATCAATTCTTTATTAATAAATTAATATATTTGTACAACTTCATTCTTGGTGTTGTTTAAATTGACTAATAAAATTTCATTTTAATTCACATTTGACGTAATTATGCAAATAATATCGATATACATACATAGGTATCGAATTTTGATGAGCAAAGTCCAATATCTCATTGTAATGTATTTTAACAGATGGATATAAAGTTTTTAAATCGTTTTTTTTTTTTTCTTTTTAAGATACCATGTATCGCTCTGCGCACGCATTATTTGATTAAAACAATTAAATTTTATATTTACTTAATTTATTAACCTTGATTGATAACTAAAATAAAAAAAAGTGGCTCTAAGTGACTGCCCTGAGGAACTCCTTGATTTTCCAAACAAGATGTTTGGAAGAGTCACTGAACTAAGCATATTAACCCCTGCGTTATGAAGATAAAGCCAAATCCAAGCATAGAATACAAGACTTCAAAGTTGTAAAAAAGCAATAAGCAGTGACAAACAAAAGTTTACAGAAAGACTTGCAAAAAGTTGGGTTTGTCAAACCTCTAAATAAAAAGTGAAATTTTAAGAATTTTCGTTAAAAGTTATCAACTTTGGATTATACAAATTCTTCAAAATACTATAACAGTTTTGCTGCAGCTTAAGAAAACAGACTGAGGAATGGCAATACTTGTATCAAAATCTCTTAGACTTTCAAAGACATTTAGTTTTAACTTTGCTTTTTAAATTTATTATAAAATTACCCAACTATTACGAGATTCGTAAAGATTTCAAGAAAATACAAATATTACATGAAAATTGAGAGGAGATCACGAAGCAAAATGTTATGAAAATGTTAAATAATAGCTGTTTTACAAATTTAATTAAAACATTCAAACAATCACTTAATGCCACCGGATATTGTTTATAAAGTTTAACTTAAGCAAAGAAATTCCAAATGCCGTCCTAATTTTAATATCAAGTGATGCAAATCGCATTTAATTTGATTGCACTTGTACATAATCACTTCTGTCAAATTGCAAATTGAATTGCTTATATGTCAATGTCTTTTATACCTATTAAATTGCTATCTACAGACAACACTGGTCTAATATCTCCTAAACATAGACAGAGACACCTTTTATACTAAATCGTAAGTAAAGTTCATGTAGGTATATAAGATATTATCAACCATAATAAACTTCTCACCTCGATGAAGGTCGATCGAACTCGAACTCGAACTCGAACAATATGTAATTATTTTTCGACTAATACATATATCACTGAGTGTTAAGCAATTTAATTGCCACCTTATTCGAGTTTCAATGAGGGTTCACATCATCTACAATTGCCAGATAGTGATTTTCGTATACCATTTCTCGATTAATAGCAATAATTTTCTATTTAATAACACATTTGACCTCTGCGGCTTTTGAATTCCCTCGAACCACAACTTATGACCGTGTCCGTGTCCGCCGCCACCGCCGTGCCGTCGTTGTCGAACGCTTGTAACCAATCACCCGGATCAATGAGTGAGTTAATAATCGTCAATTAGTTTAACAGGAAGTAAATCCATTATTTAAACTATCATCGATTTAAAGATGTTTGAATTGATGGAAATCGATAATCACTTCGATATAGTGCTTCCTTAATCACTTTACCTATACCTATATACTTAAAAAAAAACATATTATATTGATCTTTGGCGTTACTTTTGATGTGAAAGATTCAAATTAAATGAATTTATTTAAGAAAAGTGAACGCAAATATAAACATCTGATGGAAAATAATAAAAGACTTGAACGTGTTGCGGATTTGACTTAGCATTTTTCGTTTTTAGTTTTGTTTCCTACAAGCCAGAAAAAAAAACACCGTCTTACTGGCACAGGCACACTACGAGTATCTACTTTCAAACCGGAAGGCGGCTTTCGATTTTCGAATGAGAGATTAGTCATGTACCCACAATTTTTTCGTTGGCCTACGAGCAGTTCCAGATGAAGTGCTTCGAATATTTCTGGTACTATAATAGCTCAACCAGTTTGTGAGTATCCAACTGTGGGTGGAAATAATAAAAAAAAAGTATTATAAATTATGACACGCTTGTAGTTCAATCTTTGAAGCCTATAAAAGCAAACTAAAAATCAATTTGTTTAAGTGGAAGGTCGAATCTTTAAGTATAATCTATAAATTCTCGTTCCTAGACGCTAACCAGTTAATTATGCTGTGAAGTATTTGTACGAGTATTGTTAAAATGCTGCTGCAACTTGCACGAATCAACATTTAAATTTGTTCCAGTTTAAAAAATAAAAATTGCCAAGATTATGGCTACTTTAATCGAACAATTCTGCATTGCGCGATTATCAGTAATCAGCAGAGATTCTTAGCTTAACACGGTTTTCTTGGATAAAACAGCAATTATAATAACAAGACAGAAAATTTGAGTTTTTGGTGTTGACTATCACGATGGAATGATAGAGATAATAATAAAAACAAAAACACAATCAATATGTGTTTTGATTAAGGCTACCTTGAGAGAGAACTAGATATAAATTATTCATTGATGGTATAAAGATAATGTCTATACTATAATTTGTTTTATGGTTTAGATCGATACTTAATTCGAGAATTATAAACTTTTTTGATCGATAAAATTTTATAGCTTAAAATTGATTTTAAGTTCTATTTTACGTTTTGTTTGTTTTGAAAATTCTTTTAACGGCTAAGTTTTAGTCTTGTATATGTTATGACAGAAATAGACCGGTATTGATACATTTCCTACAGAAGTTATTGACCGGATTAGATACAAAAAAAAAAGGTTAAGCGACTTAACTTTAGGATCTTATGAGAGGATGAATTGGTTCACTTTTATATACTGATCTATAAAAAGCTCGCCAGATCGATTAAACATAAGCTTAAAGAATATTATATAACAATAGTAATGAAAGTCTTGTCTTATGGCGTTTTCAATTGGTAATCTGGAAGCAGAAAAAAGCATTCTGAAAGCGTTCAATTGGGCAAAAGTGACAGTTCTGATTCTAAAAAAGAAGAGATTTCTCTTCTAGATTTGAAATCAGAAGCAAAAACAGAATCACTCACACATTCAATTTGTGCGAACTGTGAAATGAATGCTTGAAATTAAAATTAAAATATAAAAAAAAGGAAAATAATATTGAAAATATCTTAACAATTGTTCCTAATTTGTTCCGTACATAAATACACATATGTAGTTAACACATGTCACACTTTACCAATACAGTCAAAACAAACTTCAATTTTTTCAGAATTCAGAAAAACTGTTCAATTGGAATTCTGCTTCTAATTCCAATTCCGGATTGCCAATTAAAAACGACATTAGCTTAGAGAAAATGACTGGTCACTTTTCATTTTGCCTCGTCAAAATGTTGTTGTCGTCTCGGCATCGGCCTTGTAAAATTGTGTCTAATCTTGGTCACGTGTTTTTTTTCGTGGCTATAATTTAATTATAGAATAATTGTCTTAAGTTATTGAACCTCCAAATTTCAAATTACATAGTTCTTTACTGGAGAAAATTCAGTTTTTTAAGACAAATTTAAATGTTTATTTTTAAAAATGGAAAACACAAATTTTGATTTACCAAAACGAAAATCCTTATAAAATTTACTTTTAAGAAAAGACTCGCAAGAGTCTCGGGAAATTTCAGTTCATAATTTCCAATATTGTCTTGTTTTTATATTATTATTATTATTATTATTATTATTATTATTATTATTATTATTATTATTATTATTTTATTATACAAACATAAATGCTTAGCATAATAATATACAGCTGTAGCATCAAAGGCTTTCTGCTGTTGTTTTTATAAGATGATCTTCACTAAGACAAGACGGACATGAGATCGAGGTTATTCTCGTCTCGTGATCAGTCGTATTATTTTCAATATCTGGTATTTGAACGACTTTCTCAGATAGTTAGGTAACGCTCTTTAGAAGGTTACGTGGCTTGGTTTATGCTCAGAAAAGGCTTAACAAAGAAACAACCGACGTGAAGGTCGTGAACTTGGAACTCCTGGATCAGTTGGATCCAGGGCCTAAGTATCGACGCCACAAAATTCGCCAATTTGTAGTGTGCCATAATGGTTTGACATAAATCACTTAATATTAATGTATGAATTTGACAGATGATCCAAATAAACTGATCCACCCAGACATCAATTGTCTTTCAAGCACCAAATATATGAATTGAAGACTAAGAAGAAAGTCTCTTGAAATTGGTCAACGTGAACACAAATGTGTAAAAGTTAATGTAACATTTTTGAAGATTGTTACGTTATTATATTAGTTACACATACATACTTGTTAGTACCTAAAATAAGTATTCTAAATGAATCTTATTTCTCAGCTTTAAGTGTTCCTACTTCCTACGCAAGATTCACTTTTTTATTTAAAAAACTATAAAAGGAATTTTATATTCAACTATAACATGTGTATTCTCCTATACTTTTAAGTAGTAATTAAAATTGACTAAGGCAAGTTAAAGTCTGTTAAAACACAAAAGATTTTATTGCAGTTTTTTTGCTTATATGTATTTTTGTTACCTAAAATGTGTGTGTATTGTTTTCATTAAAGGATTTGATTACCCTTTGTTAATTGAACCATTTCTATTATTGATATTGGCAGTTATTTCAACTGAATTTATAACAACAGCACTTACATTTTTTGACATTTATGACTTTTGAGTATTTAACAGTATGACATATGTCAAAAAAAAACTAATTACAATTCTGTATTCAAATGAAACAAATTAAACACGACTTAATCTCTTCTTAGCCTATGTACATATACTTTTAATGTTAAATTGATTTAAATTAGGTCAATGCAGAATGTACTCATATGTAGGTACACTATGTTTCATTCGTATAATAAAATAATTATATCAACGAAAAGATGAAAGATAAGTAATAAATGCAATCAACAAAGACAAAACTTTATACTCACTATGCAAAAAAAAAAACTAAAAATAAAAACTGCCGCCAAAGTAAACAAAGACTCAGTAATGTATCTGCATTATTTAAATTGCTAGCACGCGATTAAAAACCGGCTGCGAATAATAATAATAATTCATAACTTCAATGATACTAATTTGTTTGAATTGAACTCCTTTAGAGATTATCTCTCTTTTTGAGCACATGAATATATTATACTCTTTGGATTTCAATTGAAAGTTTGTTAAAAAATTTATTTTAAAGGGTGTTTTTTTTTTATATATACATATTTATATGAACTTGCTTGGATGAATCTAAATAAAAATCAAAATACTAATAATTCACAAAAGTTCAAAGTTAAAGAAATGTCGAGAAACATTCTAAATATCATACCTTATTTGGAAACGCCCGCCACAAGAACATTACAATAATTGAATTCATTGAATTTAATGATCCTGTGAAAAAATAGATCCTTTTTAAAATAGTCTATTGAAATTCGTTTTTAAATATCCAAAATATCTTGCTCAAATAAAAATATTGTAGAAATGTTGAGTAACTAATCAAGAAAGATTCTAAAAAAATGCAATTAAAGTTTTGAAAAAATAAAGTTTACATCGCTAAAAAACACCCTTTTAAATGACTATTTATGCTCGGATAAAATAGTGTTGGAAAAGAGTGCAAGACAATAACATTCAATTTTTCAATACCAAATGTAAGGATGAAACACAACAATAATTGTTTATATGTAGATTGGGAGTGTAGCCAAAATAATTGGAGTTTTTTTAACTTTCAATTAACTTTTAATGAAAAAATACATAACGGATGTAAGGAAATAAATTGTTCCATATCTTAGATTCAAAAACGTCAAATCTTTGCAGGCGTTGGTAGATTTGGAGTCTTTGGACTTTGGTCTGGAAGTTTTGTGCTTAGGGATTTAAAATTTATGGTTTAAGGATTTGAAGATTTTGGTTTTGGATTTCGGTATCTAAGAAATTCGGAAATTTTTATTAGAAATATTTCATGTCAAATTAGGTGCACTTTTTTTATTATTCTTGTTCGAATAATAGAGCGATTTACTTTTTTAATTTAGGAGATAAAAAAAATGTACATACATACATATATAAATTGAATTATTTTAAGGCAATTTTCTATGCAATGAATTTAAAGTTAAAACTTGAGAAAGGCAGGGCCATAATTAACTCTTTTGCTCGTTAAATATAAAAACTAAGTCACGTTGTCCTAATGTTTCAAAATGAACTATTGAAATTTTTAATAACGACTTACTGGTAAGTGGTGCGTTAATTTGTGTCTGTCTATATACTTTTACAATAAGAGTAGATATTTATAATGATTGGGTGTTATGTAATATGTATACATAAATATGTGGTTGCAGTCTTTAAGGTTTTTGCTTAATACCACATTTTAAGAGCTTGACGTAGAATTTTATTTCACCTAAAATTATATAGGTAATGGCGCCACAAAATATATTCAAAGGAGGTTAAAATACTGCAGGCTTTACCTTAAGAGTCTTCTACCTTTAAATTTAAATAAATCTAAGTCGGTGTTAGATATTATCGACACTTTTTATTCGATTAAAAGCTTTCCATTGATGTTGATGTCGCGTTTCATGCTTAAAAATTTACTGTGGTTTATTCTAATTCTACGACTTCTAAGTTTTAAGGGGTCCAATTGCTTGGTGTTTACATCACCTCCCTTGAAATATTATGTACTGGAATTCTAACGTGGCGTGAGCAGTGTGACACCCAGTCTTCTTATTGAAAACACCTGCCATATCTTAGTCAACAGCAGTTAGTTATCATTGATTGTTCGCTATTGACGTACATATATGCTCATATTGTTGTCTACATTATTAAAAATTGCACCGATGACACCACAAGATCAAAAATATCATCTGAAGTTCGCAAAATGGGCCATGCGTGAGGTACGGTACATTAACCGACCAAAACACACAATTATCATTAGCACGTACTTTTAAAGGGCATATCACTCCATGGCGATGGCGGTTTGTCAAAAAAGACTTTATAATTGACAACAAATTTGGCAAATCGCCACTATTAACTGTCAAAGTTCAAAAGTAAAATCTGAAATCATTCGGAATATGTTTGTAAGTGTCAAAGCTTACTTAGTGTCACTTAAGATTCAAAAAATAATATTAAATTGATGGAAGTTCCGTTTATGATATTACCCATACAGCGACACAACTGATATTTACCAAAATCCATGACATAAAATAGAACAGAAATTGAATTTGTTTGTATGTATGATATCTCCATACAAAGGTCTCAAGTGTTAAGTTTATGCTTCCCGGTTTTAATTGTCACTTCACCTTAACCTTAACCTTAAACTTACCTTATTAGTTAGCTAAGCTATGTTAATTGTTACATCTGTTTGCATTGTTTAAAGGTTCATACTAATAGTAACCTTTAAAGTTGTGTTATTTTTTTAAGAAAAATCATAAAAAAATGTTTACGCTTACTATTTATTTGCTACACACATAAATGTACATACATACATACCTATAAAGTCAGGAATAAAGTGAAAAAGACTTTATACAAAATAGTTTCGTTAAATGACAGTTATTTTATATGAAGGTGTAATCATGCGAATCAGACGAGGTTACACCGCTCACGGCATCATTTAATAATACACATGTTTCCTCCCTCCTCGTCAACGTCCTCATCTACCTTTCCTTTCCCCGCCCCCCGCCCACCGTCCCCTCAAACTCGACCACATTTTTCTAGGTTTCAGTTTCATTTGGCCGACTATAGACTAAACCAGATCAGTAGAAAAGGTATGTTACGCGGTTACTTCATGTCCATTATTTAATAATGTACAAGTGTATGTAGTTCAGGCAATAATTTTAAAATACATATATTGTTTTGTGTGTGTGTGTGTTATGGCGGGAGGAAAAACAAATTCAAAGATATGTTTGAGTATTCAAGCGGAAATTTGATTTCATAGCACCACCAAAGAGGATTGAGATTATGTTTGTTAACAAATTGAAAAATAATAATTAATTACCCTGCAATATATGAAGATTTATTACACGTCCATGTTTCTAGGTTAGAATGAACCAAAAGTGCATAGATACGAATATGTTGGCATAATGTGTGCGATACTTGAAATTGGTAAAAACCATTTGCTACTGCAATAAACAAAATAAACAACAAATAAAAAAGAACATACAAACATTTATCTATTTTTGAAGATCGTGATATTGCAATGGATAAACAATATTCGTACTCGTATACTCGTACTCGTATGGATGTAGATGTTTTTGAGCTTCAAGGCATTCGATATGAAAAAAAAAAAATAAACTTTTCTTGGTAGTTACGAATTTGTGGGTGAGTTTAAGCTCGCATGTTTGTTTTAGCCAAAGCCACATGTGGGATATATGTACTCGAATATGGGAAAATTTATTATACCATGGATCGTTCAAAATTGAGCAAAGTTATACTGAGGAGTTATACGAGGAACGAGGAATGGATTAATGAATGCAGATTTTGAAAGGCACCGGAGGAAATTAATCAATTAGTAGTTTAAGCGGTCAGTTTGTTAACATATTGTGCTGTGCAATATGTACATATGGACAATTGGACTTGTAAGTTATGAAGACGTCTTACAAAAATATTTAAACAAGCACATGAATTGCCGAAGAAGTTTTCAATTGATTTGTGTGGTCCCCATGCGTCTGTCAAATAAAAAATATTGCAACATAATTTGAATACAACAAAATCGCTGAAGAATCTTTAAATAAAAAAAAATGTTTATTGACTAATACTGATATTTGAATAAAACCATTTGAGATATGTACTCGTATCTATGTATTAGAAAATATATTAGGGCAAGAAGTAATACAGAAAAGTGATAAATGCCTTCATATGTCAAGATGGGCATTTGTTAATGTCAATTTGTGACTTTTATTATGAAAATTGAAGAAGGTTTCTTGGGGCCAACACCACGTTGGGGATAATTTAAAAACGAATGATAATGTCTGTCCTGAAAAAAATATTCAAAAATATTGAAATTATAATATTAATCTGCAAAATAATAACATACAACTCGTTCAAAGTAGGGTCAAAGTTGGCGAATCCCAAGAATTCGTCACAGTGCTTAAGTTAATTAATATTTGGTATCTGTGAAATCAACTTGCGGCGTTTTTTCTTGAGTAGGTACCTATTTTGGAATATGGCCAAACAGTGTGATATCAATGATCAAGCACCTCAGTGATGAGTCCAACTATCACTTTGGACAAATTGTATTTTGAACAAAAGTTCAAGTTGTACATATTTGTGTTACTTATTCTAATTAAGTTCTAAAAATGTTGATAGAAAAATTCATTGTTACCAAGAAATTAATAAAAACGCTTACAATAATTTTTATTTAGTTTTCATAAATGTTTGTGTTTAATTGGGGTTAAGGTTTGTTTCACAAGTTTTAGTCTTATTAAAAAATTTAAACTAAAATCCCATAACAAATTAAGAGCAAGCATTTGCAACTATTCAATGTTTGTATTTCATTATTCATGAAATGTTATACACAGCAGAATTATCTGTAGTTAAAAATCAAGATAATTTCACGACAAAAAATATTCAAAAAAAAAAATCGTAGCACAAAGCAGCTACCTATAATGTTTAAATTGTATGCAAATTTCTTGTTTTATATCAAGAACCCAAACCATAATTCATTGCACCTACAAATTAAGTGAAAATAATAAATTTCAAAATCAACCAGAAGTCGGTTAGGACGGCCATAACTTTAATTTCTTATAGGTACCTACATATAACCACATAGTCATAGGTTGACTTAAATTATAATACGTACTGCTACTATTGCTGTTAGGTTAAAGCACTAACAAAGCTGTAAGACGTTTACTTCTGATGATAAAAATGATAACAATCTTAATTGTATAAAAGTTACCATTGAAGAGGAAGGTCTTAGTATCTACAAGACCTTATAACACAGAAGTCTCTTTTTGCAGACAAACTGATTAATCGACACTGATTATCGGCAATTTAAACATCAAAAGTTCGTGCAATTCAATGCGAAATAGGTTTGCATTTGCAATGGTGATGGCAATGGCGTGGCATGGCGATAGATGGCGTGGCGTACGTTCGTGGCGCTGACTGTGTGTGTTTTATTTAGTTTTGTCTTCCAAAGACTTCCTTATACTGAACAAACTGAACATTGAACAAGTCTTTTATTTTTTGTTTGTTTTTTATTTTTCATTTTGATTTACAGGTAACCATCAGCTGAATGGAAGTCGTCATTCAAATCAAATGTAGGCCAGTAGAATAGGTTACACTCTTAGACTTATCTTAATGTCCTCCCATGGGTTTGGCATATGCCTACAAGTGTACACATACATTTGCATAAAATAAGAAATAAAAACGCTCAAACTTCACTTGCAGATTGCCATAAGTAGCACATTGCACTCGATTTAGATTTAGATTTTCTACGAGTATCTTTTGTATGAGGTTTCAGTTGGATGATGATAATGGTGGTCGACTAGATCACGACTATCTGGCTTTGACAGCTCTGACTATGGAAAATCTAGGTTTTTTCTTTCTATCTCTATTTGATTCGCATACAACTCAGGTTAAATTGAACACGACTCGTTGGCTATTGGCCGCAAAAAAAAAAACGAAAAAAAAAAACGAAAAAAAAAAACGAAAAAAAGTTCATTATTTCATTTTCTTTACCAAATCGTTGGTTTTACATATGCAAAGTAGATCGAATTTGTATCTTTCGAGGAATATAATGGTACTATGTAAATACTTAATCCGAATTCTTTTTGTTAGATAAAAATGTAACAATTTTGAAACAGTTTTGTTTTAGATGAGGGAATAATTTACACATATTGTTTTGACATTTGGAGTGACAGTGATGAATGTATTAGGTTCTTTTCAAATAATGTGATTTTTCGTTGATTTTTCTTTGACAGTTTAAAAGAGTTACCTAGAGTATTTTGTTTTTGGTTGAATATTTAAATATCATCTTATTTAAATACATACATAGAAATTATGAAATTATCAAACTAAATGTACCAAACTAGAGTTTTCTATTTAAAAGTTTTAACGTCAACTCTTTTGTTTATGTAAAGATCAAAAAGTAAAATCAATAATACAATGTTCTAACAGCAATATTTATTTCTAATAAATTAATATACAAATTTATGAATTTATTATATAAATGTAGACTGAATTTTTATCAAATTTTATTCGTTTCTTTCAGCTTGCCGTATTCTTTGCCATCTGCATGTCGATTTCCCTAGTGTCTGGGCAATTTTTTGGTGGTTTCGACCGAAGATTTTCCCTAAATGCAATTCCAAATGATTTCAGCGGCAATGGAATCAGGGACGCACGACAAGACAGAGGTAATATCTATATACTTATTAATTCATAGATTAAAAATAAATGAATGAATGAAATGACATCTTTTTTATTTTGATTTTAAATATGTTTATTGGACTTATTATCTATATCGTTTTTTCTAAACTTTATAGGGCCAGTTGTCTTCCCTCCACCTCCCCGTGATGGTCCAATGGAATCCAGTGGTGTTGTTGTAGGTGCATCAGGTTTTGGTTTCGTGCCACCTTCCCAAAGTAATAAAGCCTTTTGAGAAAATTGCTTTAATTTAATTTCCCAAACTAATAAATAATAATTTAATTGTACATAAGATGAAACCTCATAACATATACTTATATAAAAAAAAAACCTTGGTATAACCTTATGCACTTTATGTTATGTTATTTATTGATGCATTATGCACATGCACACATAATTATTAAATTATGCACAATCGCACACATGTAGTTAACTACTTTCCTCTAGATTATTATTTCCCAATACTGTAGTGAAAAACATTTATACATATTTAATTATTTTTTATTTTACATATAAGAGAATGTTTGTGATTTGTGTATGCACATATGTATTATATTAATTACTAATGTTATAAATTATAAATCATACACCACTGGAAAAAAAACTAAAATCAATTTTCAGTATAAAGTTTAAGAAAAAATAAATCCGAACTTTAGTAGTGTACACTGTACAGAAGTATTTTTTGTTTTAATCAATTGGCACGAACAATTTTTGGAATAAATGCACTTTTAAATTACTTTTAAAATTTAATTTAATTTATAAATACACTTATAAATAAATTTAAACAATTGGAAACATATAATAAAGGTAATCAATTTAAGTAAAAGGGTTAAAGGCTAGAAAATATTTATAATATAAGTATTTGGAATTGGTACCCAAAACAACTTGCTTTTATTTGATTAGAAACTACCCCTTTCCCCTCCCCGAAATGGTGTTGGAAAGTTCCCTTGCTATGCCAATAGACAAGAAGACATCAAAAATGAAACAATTGATACAAAATTATAATAATATATAAATACTAGAAATTTGTAAGTTTCTCTGTGGTAACCTAACACTGGTTGCAACTTGTGGAAAAAAAGTATTTGGATCGTGTAAAGTGTGAAAAAAGTATAAAATTGTGTTTTAAACTAATTAATATGTAAATGAAATGATTATAATTGAGTTTGTGGGAAAAAACTTTAAAGAAGATAAATATGTATAAATATTTTCTTTTTTTTCTATGTCCAACAAATGAGGATTTTTCTGGCGCAGTTTCAAAAGTCCATAGGCCATTTAGGTGCATTAAAAATTCATAAAAGAACTTATAACCCACCCAAGTGGGACAAAAGTCCACAAGAAAGAAGTTTGTCAGTTCATGTTTTTTTAGAAAAAACATTTACATTTACATTTAAATACAAAACTTGAAATTTAAATATTAACCGACTGAATTTTTTTTTAAATTTAAATTTTACAAAAAAATACATTTTTATACAACGGGCCAGTAGTACAGTATTTTTTGAATACGTCGTCGTTTATAAGCCCTCATCTACACTAAATTTGTTTGAGTATTTATCTACAAGTATTGGAACAGAGTACCGCTTAAACTATTCAACCGTAATAACATCGCTTCAAGGAATATGATGTAGCAAAATTTTAAATAACCTACTGTTAAGGACTTAACATTTTACTAACTAGCAATTTGCTAAATATTTAACAATTTACTAACAACTCCAAAATTTTAAACTCTTTTTTTCGTTTTTCTAACAAGTAAACTCCTTTTTATTAAAAAACGGGCATCCGAACATGTCCAAATAGTGACAGTTCGTGAGAATTAGCGAAACAAGCATACTTAAACGGACCCATTAGTTGGAAATGTTCCAACTGTAAACTGGACAATCCAATGCAATCTAATAAGATTAAAAAACACAATATGAACACAGGTTTTTTTCTCGTATTCCATCATCCTGATGTAGATTTCTAACAAAAAAAGGATTTTTCTGCACAAATATTTCCAAATTATGAAAAACATACGAATCAACACTTTGAATTAAAATTGAAAAGAATTTTTTTCTAGGATAATGACAGATATCATTTGGATTTAGCAAATTGCTAAAAGTTAAAGTAGGGTTTTCGGGATTTTAACTTTAGAAATATGTTAAGAGATAGGAAAATGTTAAAATAGTTTAAAATTAGCTGAAAATGGGTTTAACAATTTGCTAAATCATTTAAAATTTTGCGTCGATGATGTCAGTCTTACAATCAAATACAAAAATTCGTTTTTTAGCCGTATACATCCCAAATGTGGAATATGTTGTCCTATTTTTCCTTAAAAAATTTAGAATCTTAAAGCTAATGTTCATCGGTTACTCCTTTCAAATCCTTTCCTACTTTCCTAAACACGTTTTGTTCTTCATAACATTAAAAGGGTATACATAGGTATAGGTACCTAAAATCCTTCATTGAAAAAAGAATACTTCTGCAACCTATACCAATAAGTGACCTGGTACATTAATAACTAAAGCTAGTATTACACGGTCAACGTAATGGGTCAACGCGTTGACTCTCTGACGTCAAAATGACGTCAATATCTGTCCCAAGGGTGTCACGTTCGTGTAATCGTCAACGAAAAATACAGTCAATGCGTTGACGAGTACATTGACGCACATCTTTGAGTCAACGCAACGCGTTGACTCTTTTTTGTGACTGTATGAAATCGATAAATTAATTTTTCAAATCATGTGATTGTCAATGTTTTTTGATTTAATGCAATGACACTGTGATAATATTGTTGACTCACATATGAGTCAACGCATTTTGGGACAGCATTGACCGAAGGGTGTCATTCGTGTGATAGACAACTTTTAATACAATGACAATGTGAACGTTGACAGTGCGTTGACGGAGAAAATTTTGATTTTTCGATGACATCAGAGAGTCAAGGCGTTGACCCATTACGTTGACCGTGTAATACTAGCTTAAGTAATGGAAACATCTTTCCACAGTTCGATAATAATTCATTTGCTTCTGGTATCTTCTCCTTAGATTTGGAGTTACCTTTTGGACCGTTCAATACAAGTCTGAAATTTACAATACATGTACGAGAGTGCCTCAGGGTTCCGTGTTTTGACTCCGATGCTCTCTGCTATCAGAGTCGATGGTTTCCTATCTACAACATGTTTATACTCGTACATCGAATTATCTAGCAGCTCTCAGATTTTGAAATTTTTGTTTCTAAACATTCATAAGACAACTAATGATAAATTTTAGTTTTGAAAGAATAAAATTTCAATTAAAGTGTATAGGTTAGGTACTGTAAGTTCAGGTATTTTCCAATCAACATTCAAAATTCATTTCCTTATTCAATTGACATAAAAGGGACTAAGGGTTCTCTCTTGTGGTGGGTGGCTTTATAAATGCAAAAAAAATAATGAACAGGTGTTTAATGTAGGTAATAAAGAATCACAACATCATGGCTAATGAATTTTTTGATTAACTCAACTTTCACATGTTAAGGATTATAAAACCATAAATCATGACGTACATACCTTCTAACTATACAATTACTTTGTAAACCTAGTTTTTGTGGGCCCAAAATCCTTTCGGCTCATGGTGCACGATATTGGTCTGAGACCATAGTCAAATGTTAAGATTGTGGCTAGAAGGGCACGTTATTCATTACATAACCCCATCCCGCCATGTTTCGCTCTCTATATACGAAAATATGTATGTGTACCTACATCAAACGGTATAACTTCTGTTTGTGGTTTACCAGTGTGTAACCGAGGTAGTTGCGGACGCATGCTACCTCGAAAAAGGCAACAAGCAAAAGAAATTGTGTAACACATTTTTCCATTTCACCCTCCGCTCAAATAGCGGAGTAACTACATTCAGGTTGTTTGCCGTCGTCGTCGGTCGTCGTCATCGTCGCCGCCAATTCCATCGTCCATTCGGGAATTGTTTCATTTATTTTATTTATATTTTTTGTTTTTACGACATTTTCTATTGGAAATATCTGCACCTTGTTGATGCATCACTGCACAAGTGGGTAAAAAAAGCTAAGCGGAGGAGAAATACATATCAAATAATTAGTTATTTAAACTTCCATTGTACCGCACCGATTCGGAGCTTGTGAGAGCAATCAAACAAGGTCGTGGGGTTTAAAGGCTTGAGAATGTTATTTTAATTATTTCGGTGTTGGCTTTGACGTAAATTAATATTTTCCAGCTAATTTACACCGAAACTGTTTTTATCGGAACAAACGGTACCTTTTTCAGATGACGTTTAACACTCTATCGTTTAAAAGTAATTTGATAGAACAGACTGTATAAATGACAACCAATTTGATAGATGTTTGGCTTTAAATATATTGCCACTATCAACTGTCGAAGTTCAAAAGTCCCTTCACAAAAAGGAAATGCAATAATTGTATTGAAAATTAAAAAGTTTCACCTTGCTTAAATTTTGCTGTACTGAAACAGCAATCATTCCAGAAAATGAATTGAAGAATGCAATTTGTTTTTCGTAAAATCAATTATTAATAACAACCTTCCATTGCATTGTATGAATTACGAAGAAGAATTATTATTTTTGTTAAACATTGGGATTTAATATATACAAATATATTCTTATATATAAAATTCTCGTGTCACAATGTTTGTTCCCATACTCCTCCGAAACGGCTCGACCGATTCATATGAAATTTTATATGCATATTCAGTGGGGCTGAGAATCGGCTACTATCTATTTTTCATACTACTATGTGTTGAGGGTTGACCACAACTAACATTTTTTTTTTTTTGACAATTTTGTTTTTATTTTGTTATGATGTGGCATTACAAAATCCATGCAACCTTTAATTTTCACCCTTCTATCACCGACCTTTAATTAAATCTTAATTAATTTTCTTGATTTTGTATAAAAACTAGAAAACTTTCTCCATCCTAAATTGATCACATTATTAAAGTCACGAATTTTTGGTGTGATGTTAATTTGTTAAGCCCTATACATGATTTTTATTTGGTTGGACAAAATATAAAACATAAAAAATTGAAGCATAATCTTCGGGTTTTGTTTTACGTTCAGAACAATGGCACTTAATGTTACCACAACTAGGACATGAAATTCGGTTGTCTTGCCGCTCCATCCACTTTTTTTTTAAACAGGCAATGCACAGCTATTTAAAGGCAAGACCATGTATTAGAATAATAGTATAAGAATAGAATTTTAAAGATCGGATTTTTAGGTCTGAAAAATAACATTGCTGTGCATAAGAGTTGGTAATAGAATCACCCATTTTAGCGAAGGGAGAGTTTTAATATCTTTTTGATAAATGGTAAGAAGCACACCCAGCCATCTAGAAACTATAAAAAAAATTCACGGAAAATTGAAAAAGCAACAAAATATTTTTCTATAGCTTGAATTTGTGTAATAAATCGTGGCGAGACGAAGTTCGCCGGGCCCGCTAGTAATATATAATATACAAACATACATATGTATGTTTAGTACAGTAACAAGTTGATTTTATATTTCAAAAAATAAATTTAAAAAAGTTTAGCAAAATTACATAAGTTCAGAACTAATTTGAACTTAACAAAATGGACAGTTTTCAAGAGAATGTGATAAATATGAAGAAGACAAGGGGGTCGTTCATAGATTATTATGACTTAAGTAAGATGTTGGATAGTTCTTCAAGTGCAGCAGATAGGGTTTTCGATTATAAATTTTATAGGACTAATATGAATTCGAAAACGCCGCATATACAGAAAACACAAGACATGAGTTGATTCGAAAGATTATGTGAAAAATACCCATTTAATTAAATTACCAAAAATTAGTACAAATAAATTTGAGAAGAATATCTGCCGAAAAATAAAAGCGCATGTTGGTTGTTAAATGCCTTCATAATGTTTTTTTTTATATTTGAAGCCATTGGTAGTAATGTTGTTTTTATTATTCATATAAAATAGTTTTATAATAAATTTTAAGCATGATAATACAAGTAAATAACAATTTGACAATTCAAAAGTACTTTACTAAAAATATCTTAATTTGTAAATGTTTATTATAAAACTGCTTTCTCATTAAAAATTAACTAAACACACCTCAAAACTGTTTATAAACGAACCATTTCCGCCATATTAATATAAATGTTCAAGTGTCAAATAGTGATAGCACTAAAAAATAAAGTAGCCATTTTGCAATATTAATTGTAGTACAATGTCAAAAATTTGTATTCCTATCATACTAATACTGCTAAATAGACTCAAATATGTTGCACTTCTAAAATAAATTAAAAAAAAACTATTTCAATGTATGTATATTAATTTAAACCCACTTACATATCCTTATATGAGTATGTTATTTTTTATTGCATCACATTAATTAAGTTTAAATTAGTTTGATACCATAGAAAATTATATTCATTTCAGGCCAATACTACGAAACTCCATCACAACCATCGTTAGATTACTTTAACAGTCAATACTTCCGATACTTCTAAGTCATATTCTACTCATATAAATAATAATTATGTATGTATGTATGTTGATTAGTTATTAAGTTATTGAATACAAAATTTAGTTAAATAAACCAACCTCTGTACATACTCTTATACAACGTATCTTAACAAGCATATTAATGTTATAATTATTATTCGATCTATTAAAAAATTAAATCAAAGAATTTGAAAAATTCAACAACAACAACAAACAAAAACAAAAAAAAAACATTAAAACAAGTAGCATATAGTGCGCCCAAAGTCCAATTTAATTTAAATAAAACATGTACATAAATATAAGTTTAATATCGTAACGAAGCGATGAATTGGTATTTATTTCTAAATAGCCGCTGGGAAGTGTTAAACATGTTTCTGAGTATTTTTATGTATTTTTATGCACATCAAGATCGAAGTATGTTTCAACAGCAATCATGCACTTTGATATTGTATTTTGTTTTAAGTTTTTGCTAAGATTTAGTAGGAAAAAAAAATATACATGAAAATAAAAACGAATCCAAAAGATTTTAAGATATCAAGGAGGCTGTCTAGGCAATCTACACCACATTATTGGTTTTCGTAGCTAAACCACGGAGAGTTAAGGTTGCTGCTTAAAGAGGAGGCTACTTCTGAAGCCATGGCTTCGTATGTATTTGTGGACCTGTGCATTACTTCTTGTTAACTGCATCTTTGGCACTAGTCGCGGATACTCAGGCATGTCGGAAAAATAAAGAGTGCACCTTTTTGCATTCAAATACAGGTAATCTTGATCCAATTTAAAATGAAGCTTGTTACTTTTTATTCGTATTTACTTGTAGATCATTTTTTCCCGATATTTATGTGTATTTTTTTTTTTTAAGAAAGGAAATAAAAAATATATGAACAAATAACTATTAGGTACAACTTTTGCTGGGGGAAGCAAAAAAAAAAGTCAGTTATAAGTAAGATGTTTGTTCTTGTGCTAAACTTAACAACTTTTTTGTAACACGTGAAGCTAAAAGTTTTTAATTAGATTGTGAAATATAAAAAAAAATTAAAAATTACAAATACTACTTATAACTGAATTTGTGTTTTCAGCTGTTGGATGATCTATAACTTACAGTATACAGTCTTGTCAGGTGTTCTTCCTTATCTCGCAGTTCATTTCACCCTCTCTCTTTTATTTCTATCCTGTATCACCTGATAGCCTTAGTCGGTATAAGATACCAGTGTGTCGTCCCTGTGGAAATTTAGAATGTATGATCTAAATGAAAAAGTGTTTTACCCGAAGACTGCTATTAATATTGACTAAGGAGTTGTGTAAAAAGCATGGTGATCCACCCAAAGAAACGGTTCATATTGATGCATTTAACCATATCCAAAGTAGGCATAGAATTTAAGTGAGTAGAACAGAGGACTCAAAAGGGAAATAAACATCATTTAAACCTGTAAAACGGGCCACGTAAAGGTGCTGTTCTTAGTTATCAACTTTTACTTTTTCAAGAAAATCTAAAACTGACCAACTCGAGACTTAAAAACCGAAACTTAAAAACACTTAAAATAAGGCCACAAATTAAAACTAAAAGTCCCTAAGTTATGTTCAACTTTGAGTGAAAGAAATCAAACTCAATCTTAATCTTTACCAAATTCAATTATAATCGAATTTTATTAATTTCAAGTTAAACAGTAACTATTTCCAAAATAAGATACATGTTTAAAAATATGATTCAAAAGAGAGCCAAACTTTAGCTTTAAGGAAAGCTTTCTATTCCTTTTTATATACATAGATAAATCTTAGAAAGAAAAAAACTTACACAACACTTCATTCATTGGTGAATTTTATTATTTGTTAAGAAGTGACAAATGCTTCAAGACTACTTCTTGTCACGACAAAAAGTCTTTTTTAATCATAATTTTTCAGATTTGGCTAAAGGTCCTCTTATTTCCTGCAAACTAAGAACTCACCCAAAAGAATGGTTAAAACCTTACAATTTATGTATGTAGCAATACATTTATATAAATACAACAAAATGCCTTTAAACGCTACAAGGAAACAAAACTATTGTCAACCTTTGTCTTTGGTACAATGAATGGCCAGATCATATTTAATCTCTTTTTTTAATCAATCTAGCCCAACCCTTTATTGCAATTCGTTTAGAATTTGACAGTTAAGCGCATTTATATTCAAATCTCCAAACAAGCTTAATAAATAACAAGAAACGGAATCAACTAAAAAACCTTCGAAAGCGGTTAAGCAAAAATATCATATTTCTTGGTTTAACTTCCTTTCCGACATTTATATTTTTACTGAACGTGCCTAAGAAATTAGATTTGCGCTATTATGCCACCATTACTTATTAACGGTGAGAACTGGAGCACTACACTGAACACTGCAGTCATAAGAAACAATAAAAAGAATGACAAAAAAGCGCGAGAATGCCATATTTCATGGCTTGCTGTCACTTTATAAGTGACTAGACATCTCGGTCGGTTGTAGAGCCACAACGAAGACACTGAAATGGAGCCCTCTACAACAAGGGCACTTTGCTGTCAGATTGACTGTTAGGCGTTTAATATAATGTTAGAGACCAATCGATCTTCATACGAACGAATGCAGATTTCATCATACATATTGCACACCAGAAACCACAAGCACCCGACTTAATCTAAGTCGACTGACTCTGCACTAGGACTGTACAATGTACATATACGTAGAATAGAGGTGGTCTTAAATTTATTTATCTGATAGTTGCAAAACAATCTCTATTATTTAATCTTACAATGGTTTTGTCACTACTTGTGAATTTTACACATTTTTGTGTAGTTTTCCTTCCGCAATGCAGCGCCGCGCCGTTGATGTTGTCTTTTGGCACAAGACCATGTGCTACATGGCACAGCGAGGGTATCTGTAATATTTGTGTTGGGTACCTAATCCAGTAGTTCAATTAGTAATAAAGTTGGTAGGTACCTTATTTGAGGTCTACATACAAACATATATTCAAAAATCATACAATGAGACTACGGTTAGCCGCACTGAAAAAAATTTCTCAGATCACCCTATTAACATAGATACCGAGCTTAGGTCGAATCGAAATGTATGAGGATTTTGGTTTGTTTAATGTAAAAATCGATGACGAAGTGGACGGAGGCATGTAATATCCATATTTACGAAGAAATTCTGATGAAACCGACAGTCGATATAGGTCTTTTCTCAGGCAGCTCTGATCAAAGTTTTCTTTAAACAGCTCTGAATAGTGAACACCTAATTTCTTTCCAGTTTTCGATGACTTTGGCGTATAAATCAGGCTGAATTTGACCGATGGTGTCGTATAAACCTGCGACTTAAGAAAGCCCCATAAGAAGAAGTCTAAAATCACACGATCTTGGTGGCCAATTCACCTTGCCTAAGCGCGAGATAACCATGCCATTAAACCGCTCGTGCAGATTATTATACCGATTGTGTCTTGAGCTGTGTGGCACGTAGCGCCATCCTGTCTTCGGGGTTCATATCAACCAGACCACAATAAGTTTGTGATCATCGACCTATAGCAATCGCCATTGACGTTGATGACCGGACCATCATCATTTTCGAAGAAGTAAATTTATTTATATGCATTTGCACCTCGGGAATCTCGAATGGATTGGTGTCGTCCCAAATCCGGAAATTTTGCTTATTCATCTATTCAACCAAAAATGGGCGTCATCACTAAAGATAATTTTTCGACTAACATTGAGATCAACTTCCAACTGCCCCAAAACTCCAAACTTTTATCAGTTGCTCGACGCTGTAACTTGCCATAATGATTTGTCTTAAAGTGACTGAATAAGAAGCGAATGTAAAAGTAAGAATATGACCGCCACGAGCTGTCAAAATTAACCCGTCTCTATTAGAAAAACCTTTACAATTTTTAGAGCACATAAAGAAGTTACACCGTGTATTCATTATTTCGTATTCAAACTGCTCTAAGTTAAGAAAACAAAAACAATGATTATTACCACAAAATGCAAAACCATTTTAAAACTTAAATTGCAAATCAAATTCTTGTATTTATTTTTCTGTATTGAATTTTATCAGAAATAAGTACATATTTATTTAATTTGTTTCTCACTACCAATTTAAGATTCTCTTCCCTAAAATTTACATTAAATAAATGCATACATTACATGCGTATGTATATCTCGTTGGTCTTTTTATCTCATTTTTTCTTTGAATACTGCGTCAATGCAATTTTAGATTATGGGCGAAATATATGCTTAAAATCTATGTCTTTAACATACTGTCTATAATATATACAGTTGCAATAACAAACCAAGTATATTTTATTGCATACGATCAAGATAATATAATTTTAATAAAAGTAAAAGTAGTTCCTTATCTTTAAGTCAATACTGCATTGATATCTGTAGTACATCGTTTTTACCGAAAGGAAGTCAACTTATTTTAACCAACTTCAGAACCAATCATGTCAGAAACTTTAGATCTATAAAATTTTCATAACTAGTCGATGACATGAGCCTCAACAATATTTAAAAGTGGTTGAAAAATCACATCCCCACAACTCAAATACTGACAGGGACAGGTGATCAAAATTTTAAAGCATATTGCAGAACTTTAAAATTACACATAAAGGTATGTAGACATTAACCTGAAAAATACTGAAAATTTGCTGTATTAAATTTTGAAAAAGTGCTTCATTCTGGTTTCTGGATTCAGGATTAATAAAATCTAATTTCAAAATCTAATTTCACTATTTTGAATTGGTCATTTTCAACAGGTTAATGATTATAATTTTAAACACTTACAGTGAGCGTCAAAAGAAAGTGTACTGTTAAGAAAAACACGTAGACTTTTTGTAGTACTTTATTTTTTATTTAATTTAAATATTATTTTATTTTATTTTGTATATTTTATTGCAAATAAAGACACTCAAAAATTTGTCTCGTCCTATCGGTTTGGTGTCTACAGTCAAAGTGTAATTTTGTTTGTCTGGGAATTTGTACATAAGGCGAATCTTGCAGCTGCTTGCATTCGGCGGGAAAAGTTGTTCTTATATGTATCTATGGTGCGACATCTGAATTTAAATAAATGTATCTTTGGTGTTGCCACTGCATGTTTTTTCGTAACAGCCCCCTTTGATACAAGAAATCCAGGCTAGGATGTTGTTGTATCCTTATTATTTAACTGCAGCAACGCCAATTTAACGGTTGGCCGTTCAAAAATTCCATTGGATGTTTGAATTGTAGCACTTCTGACTTGGCCATCGGATGATGTTTTAACTGCTATTATTCGTCCTTTTGGATAGTTGTTCCTGGGCAAATCTTTATCTATTAAGATAACAAGGTCACCAATCTTCAATAAAGGTCGTACTGGATCGTACCACTTTGATCGCAGCGTGAGCTCAGGTAAGTACTCGATAATGAAGCGCTTCCAGCATTTGTTGGCAAATTGTTCTTTATACTGGTATGTCTGTTTGAGTGTTTTCCAGCTGTCTTCGAGTTTCATTGTTGGTTTTCCTCCGCCTGAGTCTAATCGCAAAAAATGATTCGGTGTTAATGCTTCTAAAGATTCATCATCCACTGGAACATATGTTAGAGGTCTTGAATTGATGATATTTTCAGCAGATATCAAACAACTTCTAAGCAATGGGTCACTAGGAATTTTCACAGGTAAAGATGCGTACAATGCTGTTTTGAATGAGCGAACTAATCTTTCCCAAGCGCCTCCCATATGTGGCGAGGCTGGTGGATTAAAGTTCCATTTTAAGGATGGTGATATGAATTGTTTTGCTATCATGACTGGATCAATTGCTTCTAAATCTTGGCGAAGCTGACGTTCTGCTCCGATAAAATTCGTCCCTCGATCAGAGTAAATCTCGTTTGGTTGTCCTCGGCGCTGGATAAAGTCATTGAAGCATAAAATAAATGAATCAGCATCTAACTTATATGCGACTTCGATGTGCACAGCCCTGGTGGTTAAACATGTAAACAAAACGCCCCATCTTTTTTCCTGCCGTCTTCCAACTGTAACATTCAGGGGCTCAAAATAGTCAACGCCTGTAAATGTAAACGGATTGCAAAACAAGGAAAGTCTGGCCTTCGGAAGTTGGGACATCTCTGGTTCTTGAGGGTTAGCTTTTCGATTCTTGCATAGTTGACAATATTTTGTGATTGCTGATTTTATGGCACATCTCAGCTTGGGGATTGCGTATTGCTGTCTTAGATGGTTCACAACAGTTTCGTTGTTTGCATGTAGGAATCTCTCGTGGCATTGTAGGATGATTAAATTAGTAACATGATGTCCTCTTGGAAGTATAATTGGGTGTTTTTGGTCTGAACTCATCAAAGAAACTGCTTCAAGTCTTCCCTTAGCTCTTAATAATCTTTGATTATCAAGGTAAGGACACAGTCGTCTTATCTTGCTGGAACGGTGTACTGTTGGTCGACTCGTATTGGACAAGTTGTTGGCTTCCTTCATAAGACTGCATATTTCCTCACTGAAAGCCTTTCTTTGGGCTTGCCGAAATAAGATGATTTGTGCTTCTTTAAGTTCGTCAGCGTTTATGATGCCTTTTGTTGGTAGCTCAGACTTGAATTTAAGTTTGATGTTTAAATAGCGGATGACATAAGCTATTGTTTTTACGATTGCACTCCATTTTGAGAATCTGCTGCAATCTATGATTGGCATTTGTGTCACATGTATATTTAGAAGTTCTTCTGAAGTATCTTCTTTGGTTGTTATGTCTTTTGGCCATTGGTCCTCGTCAGACTTTAAGAATTCGGGACCTTGAAACCAGCGGTCGTTAGCATCTAACTTTGGTGGTTTGGTCCATTTAGTTGCTTCATCTGCAATATTTAATTTTGATGGAATATATCGCCAGGAATTCATATGTGGAATGTCTTGGATCTCAGCAACTCGAAAGGCAATGTATTTGTTGTATCGGTGTGGATTGCCTTTTATCCACGCAAGCACAGTTTTGGAATCACTCCAGCAAAAAGTTTGGTTCACCTTGATGGACAGTTCCTTTAAAATTTGAGTACCGAATCTGCAGCCCATAACAGCAGCGTCAAGTTCCAGACGAGGAATAGATCGGAGTTTAATTGGTGCTACCTTTGTCTTAGCGCCTAATAAGGAGCACTCTATCTTTTTATCTTTTCTTATACGGAGATAGGCTACTGTTGCGCACGCTTGTTCACTCGCATCCGTCAAGATATGGAGCTGTACATTTGCGTTCTCCCAATCTGGTAATTCTTTCAACAGGCATCTAGGGATCTGAAGTTGTTCAACTTGTGGAAGTATTTTTAGCCATTTGGTCCATGCTTCAAATTGGTCGTCGCTAATCTTCTCATCCCAATGTATCTGACTTCTCCAAATGTCCTGTAAAAGGATTTTAAGATAGACTAAAAAGTTTGCGATAAGGCCTAGTGGGTCATAGATCGACATTAATATCTTCAGGACCTCTCTTTTAGTTGGGCGGCATCCTCCATTCAAAACTTGTTTGCTTCCTTTGTTATACCGAAGTGAAAATGTGAATGTATCGCTTCGGAGGCACCACCACATGCCTAATATTTTTTCTGTGAAGCATTCTGGATTCATATTAAGGTCCTTTGGATCGTTGGACAATTCTGGGTTGAGGATTTTCATGACGTTGGTGTTGTTCGACCTCCAATTTCTGATCTCAAAGCCAGCTCGTGAATGTATCTCCGATATTTGTTTTGCCAGTTGTACTGCCTCTTGCTCCTTATCAACGCTGTCTAATAAATCATCTACATAATGATTTTTGACGATACTTTCGACTGCTCGAGGAAATTCTTCTGCGAATTGTAACGCGTTGTGGTTCTTGACGTACTGAGCACAACTGGGGGAACACGTTGCCCCAAACGTCATGACTTGCATCACGTACGTTTCGAACTGGGAATTATCATCTTCTCGCCATAAGAACCGGAGTACGTGCTGGTCTTCTTGCGGTATTTTCACCTGGTGGTACATCTCCTTGATATCTGCGGATAGCCCAATCTTCCTTTCTCTGCTTCTCAACAAGACTCCAAGTAAAGATGAGTTCCAGTCTACACCTTTCATTAGAAGCGTATTTAAAGATACTCCGTTGACTGTGGCTGCTGCATCCCAAACAATGCGAATCTTTCCTGGTTTATTTGGATTCCGAATCGGAAATATTGGTAAATACCAAATCCTTTCTTGCTGCCTCTCCAGTTCTTCTTTGGTAAGTTTTCGTATATATCCCTTCTCTTCGTATTCTTTAATCTGTTGAATCATATTCTTCTTCAATTCTTCATCTCCATGAAGTCGCTTCTCAAGACATCTCATTCTACTCATGGCCATTGGTTTTGAATCGGGTAGCTTAATGTTTTCATAGCGCCACAGAAGACCTGACTCATAGCAGCCCTTTGATGGAATTGTTTTTTCATTTAGAATACTTAATGCCTTTGCTTCTTCTTGGATGATTTTGGGATCCTTTTTACCCAATGTTCCCAAACTATCTGTAGCAAAAAACTCTTTCACCAACTGATGAAGCTTATCATCTGGCTGGCATTCACATTGATGGCAGTGATGCTCAAATTCTGTTGAATCATTTCGTTCAGGTGTGACGGAGAACACAGTCCATCCAAGGCGACATTTCACAGCGATGGGATCGAATTCCGTTGCTTCTCTTACTTTAAGTGGAACAGCAACGTGCCAGTTCTTGAGGCCTATTAGTATACCTGGACTCACATTGGCATAAGATTCAACAGGCAGTCCTCTTAAATGATGAAATTTGGTAGCCATACGTTCATAATCCAAAGATTGACTTGGCAAGTTCAAGTTTTGTACAGTTCTCACATTAGATAGGTTAAAGCGTGGAGCATTTCTATAATCACCAGCGATTGTCAACGAGATTGTTTGTGAGTTTTTCTCTTGACGCGATATGGTTCCACTCCACTTTAAACACAAGGGTGCGGTTACTCCTTCAAGTTGCAATTCCTTTGCTAACTTTTCATTGAGCAAAGTGCTGGAGGATCCTTCATCCAAAAACGCAAAAGTTCGAACTTGTTTTTCATTGTTGGAGAGTACTACAGGCAATATTCTGAACTTCACAGAAACAGGAGTGATGTGATTCATGTTGCCTTCATTTGATACCTCGTTGTGCTCTTGTTTGACTAGTGCATTATGCAGAAGAGGATGATGTTGTCCATGGCAGTTGTCTTGGGAACATCTCACAGGTGTTGTACATTTGTACGGGTGCCTTTTGAGACATTGACGACAAAGCTTTGCTATCTTTACAAAGTCCCATCGTTGGTTCACGCTCCAGCCAATGAATTTTACGCAAGATGAGTTTGATTTGCAATTTCCTTGGCACACACTGCATTTTCTATTATTAAGGTTGGAGGTAGATGCTTGTTGGCTCCGTCGCGTATCCTTCTGATTATTATGAATATTCACATGTTCATTCTTGTCTTTTGATTTGTTTGTGGAGTCCTTGCAGTGAAACCAATTTTTTGATGGCATGATGTCACAAATGTCACCTGCCAGAGAATGTAACCACTCACCGAGGATACAAATGTTGCTGGAGTCTTCTTCTTCGCGTCTATGTGATGCCCAAGAAAGTTTGAGAGTAGGTGGTAGCTTCTCGACAAGAGTTCTCATGAGATTGGGATCACGCATGTGGGCTTGTAGATCAGCCTGCTCTAGGGTTGCACATAAATTGGTGACAGCAACTGCGTAATCTAATACAGTTTCCAATTTTTCTAATTTAGGTGACGCCATCTTCTTGATTCTATCGATGTAATGATCTAAGATTGTTTCCGGTTGACCAAAATATCTTCTTAATGTTGATATAATTATGGGAACGCAGCTGGGAATGGTTAGCTGTGCTGCGACGACTTCTCTTGCTTTCCCTTTTAAACAGCGTTGCAGCCGAAGGAGATTTTCAGTTTTAGTAAAGCCGCATGCTACTGTTGTCTGAGTGAATGTGCTTATGAACACTGGCCATTCTCCTGGGTAGCCCGTAAAAACAGGAAGATCCCTTGGAATAGCGCGCCTGGTTGCTATTTGCTGATCAGTGAGTTTTATACACTCGTCGAGAACGTTGGATTCGTATGATGGAGTTGGTTTCGCAGACACATGAAAATATTTTGGCTGAGGTAATTGCGTCAGGTATTTATTTAGAACAGACGTACCACACGGTTCGTCAAGCGGAATTTGCTTGACTTTATCCTGTTGAGCAGTGCTGTTCTTCCTTTCGGACACCACAGATGAATTATTGTCTGAAAATTGATCAAGAAGCGCTTGGCGCTTTGAATTGAGGATTTGTCTTTCCTTTAGGATACGATCCTCCTCCTCCATCAATCGAAGTTTCTCTTGGACCCTCTTGGATTGACCAGACTTGCTTGACGATGCACTAATTTTGTCTGATGTTGCCGTCGATTTTGGTTTGCGCATATGGAACATTTCCATTCTTTGTCTTTGGCAACTTCATCGTCAATATTACCACACTCATAATGGATCCATTTGAGGCATTTCGTGCACTCTGCCATGTCGGTGTCGGTATATTTCTGATGGCACAGAGGGCATTTCTGCTCCACCATTGTCGTGTTGACGGTAGACATAACTTTTTGATTTTAGTAAAATTTTTGAGAATTGTTAAGAAAAACACGTAGACTTTTTGTAGTACTTTATTTTTTATTTAATTTAAATTTTATTTTATTTTATTTTGTATATTTTATTGCAAATAAAGACACTCAAAAATTTGTCTCGTCCTATCGGTTTGGTGTCTACAGTCAAAGTGTAATTTTGTTTGTCTGGGAATTTGTACATAAGGCGAATCTTGCAGCTGCTTGCATTCGGCGGGAAAAGTTGTTCTTATATGTATCTATGGTGCGACATCTGAATTTAAATAAATGTATCTTTGGTGTTGCCACTGCATGTTTTTTCGTAACATGTACTCTTATTAACTTTTTTTAATGACATGTTGAATTAAGGGGTTGCGCCCATTGATTAAAAGACACATGTCATTTTTTCAGATAATTTGTTCTTAATGAAATGCCAAACAAAAATTTTCAAAAAATATTAAAATATTAAAATAAAAACACAATAACAACATCACCAAAAAAATGCAAGTCAAAAGACAGTGTACAACTTGCAGAACATACGGTTACAGGTTCTGTTTATCGCAAAAACAACAGTTATTTTAAATTTGTATTGTTTTTATTGTTTCTAAGTCATTAATTATTTAAATTTCGTTGAAAGCGGCGCGCCACGTGGATTATTATTATTAAAAAGTGATTTCTTTTTGGTTATGTTCATATTGTATTTTTATTTTAATACTAGCTTTTACCCGCGACTTCGTCCGCATAAGTTTTTTTGTTTTCTCACGGCTGTAAGTCCCCCTGCAACTGTGAGAATGAGATATTTTCCCGAAGTAAAAAGTAGTCTCAATTTTGGTACCTTCCTACCCTATAAGTTAAGTAGTGTGAATGAATGTCGCTAAGTTTCGATCCAAGTAAAACTGTTAAATAAAGACAGTTGCATCAAAATTTTATCAATAATTCCCTAAATTATGGCGCCTACCTACCCTCTAAGTTAGAAAAGTGATCAAATACTAACTTGAAGTCTTAGTAACACTCAGTTAAAAAAAGAAAAAAACATCAAAATCATTTCAGTAGTTATGGTGTCATGCGCTTCTTGACACGATCACGCTAGATTTCCTCGGGAATGAGGTATTTTCCCGCCGTAAAAAGTATCCTGTGTCCGTGCCTAGTATCCTATCTTTAAATTAACCAAGTCTTATAAAAATCCGTTCAGCCGTTTAGGCATGATATAGCAAAACTCCCAGCAAAAACCATTAAAAAATCACTAACTCAATTCAGTTTTCTGCCTACTTTCTACCCCCTAAGAACGATGGCGTGATTATTTATAGCCTATGACCATTTCTAGGTTATCATCTATCACCATATACCAAATTTCAACAAACTCCGTTCAGCCGATTAGGCGTGAAAGAGTAACAGACAGACAGACAGACAGAGTTACTTTTGCATTTATAATATTAAAAAGTATGGATTAGTATGGATTAGTATGGATTTTTTGAAAATTTTTGTTTGGCATTTCATTAAGAACAAATTATCTGAAAAAATGACATGTGTCTTTTAATCTTTGGGCGCATCCCCTTACTTCAACATTTCATTAAAAAAAAAGAAGATAATAATAGGTGTACACTTTCTTTTGACGCTCATAGTATGAACTTAACTCGAACAAAAAGTTAACTGAGTTTTATAATAACATTAATAAGTCTCTTATGTCAAGTTTTTATCTCATATTTAAAAGACAATTTTTCTAATTAACTTAAAACTAAAAGTGTGCGGCCATTATGCCCCAAACCAAATATTGAAACTTATCCAATCTGAGCCTCACCCAAACGTTGATTATTAAAATAAAAAGCAATTATCGAGTTTGAACATTTGCACAATTAAAATGCCTATACGGATACATACATATACCAAGACAATTAAAATGTTATCTTAAAATAAGCTCTGTCATAAAACATACAAGGAATTTTTTTGTTGCTGTTGTTGTTTTTGTATTTAAATTACACTTAAGTGTTTCTAAGTTTTCCTTTCAAACATGTCTTTGTCTCTGCACCATATCCGTCTTTCAATATCGTGTTGTTAAAATAACCAATAAACTTGGGCCGATATCGATAAATAATCGATAGCGTGTGGAAGCAAACGCCGCCGCGCCGCACCACAGCACAGCACCATTGCCACAACACACAACACAAGTGTCAGTGTTGGCTTTTATTCAGATCTCCAGTAAAGGTCTAACTTGGTTGATGTGAGCTTAGAGCTCGAAAAAGTTATACCTACTTTTTTGTTATATAATTGAGCAAATATATTGTTTAAAATTGTTTGCATAATTGCTTAAATATCTCACTACCGTGCATATTTTTGTAGATCGACATAGATCAGTCTTTATTTGGTTGAATTTTAGTATCAATATCAGTGAACTCGTATCAGACCGAGTTGCGCGCATGAGGAATGCATAAATGTATATGGGAGTCAAAGTCCTTACACTTTAGACACATTTTGTGGCAAAAATTCAAATTAATGATTCCAAAACTAGCACTAAACGCGCGCCGCCACTGCCGGCCGCCGCCGCCGCCACTGTTACACACAATTGATCAATTTGCCACCCAAAACACAAAATGTATCCGCAATTCTTCACAAGCTTACCGCGACCAATTCATCACGAGCGAGAGCGACTCCTTTGCCTGCCAGGTTTCTCCGATTTTGGCTGTCACCAATGTTAGTATTGGATCTTGTTGTTGTTGTTGTTGTTTTTGGTTCTCCAAGATAAACTTGCTGCCATCCACTAAATTAACACTCAAGCCATGGAGGATGGAGATTGGAGGTGGTTCGGATTTCTTATTCTACAATCTGCGGACACCTCCACCGACCGCTGGTTCAAGCAATTTACCAATTATTAATGAAAGCAATTGAGTCCGCTGAGTTTGTGCTGGCGCTGCGCTGTGTGTATGGAGTTAAGTTGTACCTTTTTGTAGATAAAGGAGTATACATTTTGGTTTAAAGTTTTATATTATCGAATCTTGATCATGGCTTGAGCACACGAATATCGTAAGTGCAATGTGTGGGCAGAGGTGTTTTTATATGGTCGCTGCGATAGTATGGTTTTAGTGCAGTCATATAGACGGTGAGCAGTATTCGGCAACGCGTACGGGGGCGGGGGCGTCAGCGGCGTCCGTCGTCAGTTTGAGTCGTTATCCTTTATGGTTTTTCACAGTCAAGCAGAGAGCCTCATTGTTAGTTTGATTTAAGACTTTTGAACTAAATGCAATCAAAATTTTTGAACAGCAGCGTATTTTTTATTGATATACATTATACATAGCACATTTTAAATTTAAGAAAAGGAATAAGGATTGTAAATGGGTATTTGATAGTTCTGACGACATTATTATTATCTTCGAGGTTTATGAATTCATTTATGAAGATATTAAATCCAGCAACAACTTTATTTACTAAACTCCAAAAACTGAAAAAACCATAAAAGCCATAAATCCATGCCAGAGGCACAGTGTTAGGATTTAAGAAGGTAAGGAGGGATTAGAAAGAATTTTTAAACATTTCATTGACAGGGAAAGGCAGAGCGTGATAAGACATTCCACATCCGCGTAGTAGGCTATAGAATGAATCTCTGTACTTTTCTGTACGGCCGAAGTTGGACTCAAGGGTTAACGGTTGAATTGTTGGAGGGAGAAACGCAGCTGGCTATTTCACGATAAAAAAGGGTGAGGCAAGAAACATTACGACGCGACGGTGTTGGAGTGACTCAAATGCTCTTCTTTGAATACTGTCCTTAATACTGGCTTAAGTAAGTTACTGGAGCACCAGCTCAGAGATAAGAGTTATACAGTTATACACAAGCTACGTTCTTATTTTTAAGAGCAGGGAACGGAACTGTCAAAAAGAGATATGTGCTTCTTTTTTTTGGTCAGACACATCGGAACTCTCGGGTTGTGTTTTTTTTTTTTTTTTTAATCGGAGCTTGTTCGGAGCGCGCTCTGTGAGCTCTAAATAAAATGATCGAGCGAATCGAGTAAAAAGCTGAGCGCTCCTAACTCACTTTTTTATCATGTGATATGAGATAGACAGACTGCTTTTGACAGTTCAGTGCAAGTGTGTTTCATAATTATATCGGAGTAATGGAGAGCTTTATCAAACTCTGCTCAGCGCTCTGCTCAGAGCTAAATAAGAAAAATGCCTAATGTTAGAATGTAATGGAAATGGAAAAAATATTCTACAAAACACAAAGGAATTTTAGCTTGTGTTGCCGTCACCATAAATCAGTACAAAAGAATTCGTCGTAATTTTTAAGATCTCATTATTTTCATGGCTGAGAGTTAACTGAAAATCTAAGGTTTTCAATTCTTACTTACCAAAAAGCCAACCAATAATTTTTCCTTCCCACATTATGTCCTTTAAGCTAAAGTTCAATTGTGCTGCTGATCAACTCCCTTGATCTGTTTTTTCTTAAAAAATAGCAAAAATAGACTAAGGCCTTAGATCAAATGCCGATTTCAATACTCGAGCGTGACCAGAACTGCATGCGTCACATTAACAAATTACTTGAAATATCTCATTTGAAAATCTTCAAATGCCTTTTCCAACTACAAGGCTTAAAATCTCACAGACAAAAACAAGTCGGAGAGGTAGACCGCATTTTTTTAATATTTGTATGTTATAGCCAGTTAAAGATTCATAAAAAAGAAGTTTATGATTGATAGATTTAAAAACAAAGATAAAATTAGCTGCTTTTATAAGAAGTATAAATCAAAGAAAATTATAGTACAGGAAATAAATAACTAATTTACAAAAGCCTTTGTTTAAATAATAAAATAATACCATTTTTAACAACTGCCCAATAAATATAGAAACTTACTTTGCCTAAAGATCACATACATATGATGTCATCTAATATAACGTTTATTCATGAAGTGATTGTAATGTAATGTGCAGATTAAGAGCAAGTACCTGCGACCAAGATCTTTAATTTAATTTCCTTACATTTTATTTTATATTAACTTACATGAATTGGTTACAAGCCAGGTTTGAAGTTGTTTTCAATTCGAGTAAGTATGATCCAGATTAATACTTTTCCGGTCTTCTTTGCGTTTTAAACTGAAAATCAGGCCAATTAATTGGAGCGATCTATCGTTGCCTGGTATATACGAAGCCAATTTATTATTTGTATTGTAAAGTTAGATATACAAGTTGGGAGATTAAATAAAAAGTGGAGTTATGTAAAACGAAATCTTCGGCTTCTGTTTGATTTTCAATTATCTTAGCTTCTACTAAATATTTATAATATGTCATTCTGTACGGATATGAACATGAAATGAAACTGGATCAATCTAAGATTTATTTTTGACAGGATAGTTGTCATGGTATCATACGGATTTAAAATAGAAATGTATTCCATTAAACGGCAAAAACAGGCTTTAGATTTGATATCCTTAAATGATTTAGGTATTTGTTCTAGTCTAAAATAACTAAATAACTATTATATTTTTATAATTTATAATTTAATATGTTAAGAAATAAGTTATATCTTATACGTACACAATAAAGATATAAACACCAAAATGTCTATTAATTTTAATATTTCGCAATTTCTAATTTTATCTTATGAGAAAAAAACTGATACGAAAAGCAATGGTAAGTAGATACCAATGCCATTATATGACGAGACATGCCAATTTTTTTGACTATGTTTTGGAATTTTCATCTATATTGGTTCATGAATGTCAACAACTTTAAAGCAATTTGTTTAGTTACTGAAGTTCCAACTTGAAAGAAGCAGATTTTACATAACTAAGTGTAGGTAATGCATGTCTACCTGTACTGTGCAATGACTCAGGTGATTACCTTATATGAACAATTTAAAACCCAATTTGAGTGACTGCAAATTGAGTGTACAAATGATCGCTACGTCAGATGGTAGCGCAAAGAATTGAGATATTCTCACAAGTTAAAAACTTATCGTGGGAAGAGTGAATTTGTTATAGGATTTTTTTATTTATTTATTTGAGGTTTACCTAGCATGATCTGAGGGATTGAATTTTGAAAGAACTTAACTATTTAATGTAATAGTTTACTTAGTAATGCTTTGAAAAAATTACATTAATAAAATACATAGTACTTATCGTACAAAGCAATAAGTAAACACTTTATTTAAAGCATTATTATTAGAAATGTAATATTGGTAGTACAAATTTAAGGTTGATGTCCTTACTATTATTTCGTTGAATTTGTTTATCATACTTTGGAAATGATATCCATAGCAGATTTTAGAAAAAAAACTATTTAAAGACCCACATAGACATCAGGGCAGACTTACGATTTCTATATTTAATTAAATAAAATTAAAAGAAACTGTCAAAAAACAGAGAACTACACAACACCTAAGATCCATAAAGAAATCTATACATACATTTCTGTCTACAAAAAGATAAAGATCTCAATATTTTATATTTATTTTAAATTTGTTTTTTTCTTTTACAACTAACCATTTTTTATAATTGAGTTTAGGTACATTGGTCTCAATTCTCTCAATGATTTATTATGGAAGCAAATAGCTTTGGCCTGCAAGACATTAAACTGAAAAAAGCGCCTCCCGGTGTCGATATCACATATCACTTATAATTTCTAGTGTACAATGGAAATTTCATATAGCATTGACGTTTACTGTAAGTGCGTCCAGTTACATTTGCACATATATCTTTGCTTATTTAAGTTTATTTTAAAACAAAGTAAAAACATGCATATGAGTATATCAAGAGAATATTATAATAATTTATCTTAGCTGATTTAGTTAAATTAAACTAACGCACCCAATAAATTTTCAACGCAAACAAGCCTTTTATACCAATCGCTTACAATTGACGTTTCAATAAGTATAACCAAAATGGTATAAAAACTACATACAAAAATAAAGGCTGTCATGTCATTCGTTGCCAAACTGACTTTCACTCATACGAATTAATTGTGCAAAAGTGAAAAAAAGTGAAAAATACCAAATGTTTTTCTCAGTTTCCCATAAATATTCACCTGAAATAGTGTTTACTCCCCAATTGCTTTCGATGAAATTATGCAGATAAGATAATATTTGCCCGCAAAGTGATTAGATAAACTGCTAAATTGATTAAATCACTCCAATTCCATCAACAGCAAGGAGGGTTGCTCTTTTTCTGTTTCCTGTTTTCTTCTTCGATTTCAAAATAAAATTTTGTGTGCTTTGTGTGACATTTTTATTAACTTCATTTTAAATATTGATCTAATTGAAACCAACAAACATTTGCACCAAGGAAATACGAAGCTAGAAACAAAACAGCAAAACAAAATCGAGTAAGCTGCAAGTACATATAAATGTAAAATCCATAAAATGAAAATCTGTTAATTTTTGTTCGGGCGAACAAAAAATAAACCATCAAAAACCTGACCCCCACATCGTCGTGGGTCTGACAAGATTGTGTGTTGTGTGACTCACGCGATTGTGCATAACTGGGGCTGGAGGTGCTTTTGTGATTTTTTTTTGTTTTGTATTTTTATGTCGTCGTGTTGTACTTGTCCTTTTGTGCTGTTTAAGCCTCCCCAATGGGAGCCCACACCAAATTAAATTAATTCAAATATCTGCAGCCATTCTGTCTTGTATATTTATAAATATAACATTTGAATTAAATAAATGAATAAAACAATGAAACAGCAAATGTCATCAAGCGCCGCTGGATGCGAAGGCGGTGGCGAACGCCAGAAAATAAACAGTAGCAGTGATCTATTGACGACTAGCGAAAACGAGACGGTCTTCGGGCTTCTGGGACGAAGATGTCAGGTGAGTTCTCATCATAATTCAAGGATATACTCGTACATTAAGGTTGGTCATGTTCAAATCCATTTTTCAATCAATATGCTGGCTGGAACGAAAGGGAAACCAACAAGGAATTGCAATTGGCAAAGTTATGTGGGAAACTTTCTATTTTTTTTTTTTTTTTTTAATTTGCGAATGCAGAAGTGAACAAAAAAGAAAAGAAAGCTATGTATCGCTACTGGCGTTTTTTTACAAATCGACAAAACAGTAATAATTCATTTTATAAAAATGCTCATGACAGTAGATGTTTTTGTTATTTTTGGAGGCTGAACTATTTGGGTTATTTGTCACGTATGATTCAATATATGTTTTAAAATTAAGATCGTAAAATAAAAACAATAAAGTCGCATTTAAAATTTGAAAAAATTTACATAATAAAACACGTAGGAATGTTTTTTAATGATATTTGTTCTAAAATCAGTTGGATATAAATTAAATGCATTCATTTCACGTTACAGAATTTTGTAAGCTGAATTTAAAAGTCTGAAGACCAATAACAGCACAAAGTTGCAATTGTCTTAATAATTCCAACAAATGTATGATAGTTAATTAACAATTTGCCCTAAAAGGGTAAGACACTGATGCCACAGCTTTAAAATTGTAGTCTTACTATCGTTACTGGATAAAATATATCTTTATTTAAAATAAGTCTAACAATTTAATTCAATCTTGTTCGATCTATATTGCATCCTATTGACCTTTGAATCTTGTTGAAAAAAACCTATCCTTTTCCCCCAATGTCACTCTATTGATAAATCTATCCAAGAAATTAAAAACTGTATGGAGTGTTGATTAAATTTCGTTGGTATACGGTGCATTTTTCTGGACCGCTATTTAGCTAATCAAGTTCTGGTTTAAAATTGATGTGAACTGATGATGACAATTCAATAAAGACATACATACATACATATCTGAATAAAATAAATTAAAGGAACACTTTTTCAATTATAGCTTTTTATTTTATTCATGTTCAAATAAGTCTAACAAGAAGACATCTAAGGCTAAATTGCCATTTAGATTTTTGTTTAAATTCTATACTTCAAAAAGGAGTAGGTTTACATCTTGCAGAAGTCAATCAATGGAGTGGCATTAACATCTCAAAGTGACTCATTGCTCCGTTTATGTGAAGACCTTTAATTCAAGAATTTAACTTCTTCGTCTTCCTAGTCTAGACTAGGAATATGGCATTTTTTCTTAGCATTCTCAATCTTGTCCTTAGCTTATTCAAAACATTTGTGTACTGATTAATCATTTCAATGGTATATTTCTACAATTCTGAAACCTGTAGATGTTTTAGGTTATCATTTTCCTAAAGAAGAATTTATCCATTGACCTGTTTTATGACTACCGATTTAATCCCAACGTGTCTCCTATTGACCCTGAAATCAACTTTGGTTTACTTATTCCCAAATTTAACAGTTCTACATGTTCCATGTTTGTGTGCGGATTACAGGGCTTACGTCAACCTTTTTCTTCCTTTTCTTACTAACATACGATTGATTTCTTTGACGCTCAAAGCAATATTAAACGTGATAAATAAACAATCAAAAGAAGAAAAACGCAACAGTTAAATGTTTATATGTATGTATGCATATTTATTATAGATTTTGTAGCAAGGGATTGCAAATGTATAGGAAATAAACTGTGACTGTAACACATTCATAGTGATAATTTAGCACGAATACATATCCCCAAGTTTGACTTACTAAATATTTTTATTTATCACTTTCAACTTGTAGCCTAAAAATCGTTTGTATTACACATTTAAGAATTCTTGTTTGGATTTTAGTATTTTATGGAAGTAATTCGAAATATGAAAACTCATTGTATTTTTTACTCATACCTCCATAAATTGTGATTATTTTTGTGTAATAAAATATATTATTTCAATATTTATAATAACGCAACCAACAGCCAACTTCAATTCTATATAATGTTGAATCATTAATTTGTAATTAATTAAAATCATATATTTACCATTCATTTCACGCAAAATTTAAATAAGAGAGTGACTGATTATGACAATCCCTAACTCACATTATATCTGTCTATTAGAAGATATTTGTAAATTCTTAGCTAAGCAGCACACCTTTTCCAGAAAGAATAATTTTGTATACATATATGAACTATGTACTTATCGTTATATTTTTAGACAAAATATTCTGTAATTCTATTGAATTTTATTATTATTATTATTATAATATTTATTAACTTATAAGTAAATTACAAAATTAATAAAAGCTAGAGCTAGCTGCCAGTGCTTTCGTCTAGAGCAAAGAAAAGAAATTAATTTAAATTTTAAGTAGTTAATTGATTTAGTTTATATACAATTTTCAATGTTAAGGTCGGACAAAATAGAGTATACAAGGTTAATGTTTTCAGGATTGACACTATTGAATTTTATTTCGAACTAAATATTTAATCCAATATTTAAAACAAAAATTATTTTACTTTGAATTCATCAATTATTAAGGCATGTGCATATGTATGTACATACATTATATGTATGTATGCAGATATTATAAGGACAAAATAAAAACACTGTTTATTATGGTTGATGGAGCTTCATATAAAGGTTGTCTGCCAAATCTATTCTTGGGGCGCTATTGGTGCACTTTATCCGCATTTTGCTGCAAGCATATCGTTTGTATATAACCTAATTTGTTCTTGCATCCTCTTCAACGCAAACACATCCACTAGATATAAAAAAATAATCCTTTTAAGATAAGTAGAGGCAAAATAACTTTGTTGATCAATAAGCTGGCACAAGTAGAATAATTTTGTTTCTTTTTTTGTGTTTTATAAAGTTTCACGGTCATCGTGTTGTGAATAGTGAATTGGATGCCATACTCACATGTCCATCAATTGTGTATGCCTCATGAACTACTTTTGTTAATAATTTAAGACTTGATAAAAACATCATATTATGTATTTATAATTAATTTTTGAAAGTTTAACACTTAACACATTTTAAATATCTGCTAAGCCTTAAAAGGTTAATACGTTTAAGCAAGTAAAAATTTTATGTTAGAGAAATTATATAGATTTTCTAATGTACAAGTACCTATACAGATATAACCTTTAGCGAACTATGCTTTTCAACTTTTAGAACTTTATCTATGATTCTATTTACAAAATCTGATTGCACACAATCTTTAACCACAAAACGGTTTTCGCTAAGCACTAATTTCATTTTTATGTGGTGTACTCAAATATTTCAAAAGAAATTCAAGGAATTTAATGCTTTGTATGAATCCAGGTATGAATTGTTAGCTCGAACAAACTCATGACAAACTATTTCCAGTGCACAAAAGTAAGCTGATTGAAATCACAGAAACACTCCTATGAAAAAGTAATCCTACATAAGAGAAATTTCATGAAAAAAAAAACTACATGAAGAATTCAGAAGTTCTGTTTTTATGTTTTAAAATTTTCAAATATTTATATAAAGTTAAAAGTAAACAAATTTGCATTAAATAGTATTAAAAGATTTCTATTTTTGATATGAAATTAGTAAGAAGAAATAATTTTCCAAATTGGAAATGGACTTGTGAAGGGTTTCGTTTGTTGTTTAAAGTCACATTTTGAGCATAAACTATAAAGAGATAAAGCTACAGAAATTCCATAGTAATTTATTGTGAGGCTCGGTTGCGAAGAGCCAAATAATTTTTTTTCCTTACTAGCAATACAATATAATCAATTTCCACATTTTTCAGCCCAGTTTTCGAAAAATTAGTACTTGTACGACTACTTTTCTAAGCATTCTCGAATATATTATACTTACTTTAGTGATGGCAATGTAACATTCCTTGTACTTGACTTCTCACAAGCATTTGACACAGTTCAACACGTTTACCATTGTCATAAGCTTTTAGCACTTATTTTCGTTTGCAGTGCTCTTAATATTATCCTACATTCGAGATATTTAGCGGTGATGGTTGCCAATTAGTTATCTCCATTTGCTTCAAAAAACTTTTTCTTCGGTACTCGGGCTTATTGAAACTGCACATAAACAATCAATAATAAGAACCTTGAAATAATATCTTACTACTCCAAAGTAGTGTCTAATAGTCTAGATTTAAATGTTTGAAATTCAAGTGCATTGTTATTAGTGGAAAAGCCTTACCACTCTGAAAGTAAGAATTATATTTCAATTGTAAGATAATTCTTGTAAATTTGCCTCGGGATACAAACATCAATTATGTCGTTGGTAAAGTATATTGAGCTCATAGCAGGTTATTGATTCTCTAACAGATATAAAAAATCTCACACATCTGACATCTCGCTACTATATCTGACTTCCGAACCTTAATTCTTCTTGAACGTCATACGACTGTGGAATTCCATTTTAAGGCATATAGTGAGATTGAGTGGCATGGTACCGATTCGTAGTGATCAACAAACCTATCTCACTTTAAAAACTAAAATTTTTCATTTCCACTCGTTTTTAATGCATAAAGTATGAAAGCTTTTTCATCACAAGAAATAGAAATGTGAACAAATTGACTCATGATAAACATAACATGTAGTCTTAAATAAATTATAAAAAGAGGCTGGGTGCGACCCACACTGATAACTTCCCATTATGCATAATTTGAAAACTTGGCGTTCCTGATAATAATTGATTAACTTTTGATTTTAGTTGATAACAATTTTATTAACATACAAAATATCAGAGATATATATAAATTTCAGTTTTAGTTTTTTATTTTAGTAAATAAACTGTCATTTCGACATTTTTGTTAAAAATGTATCATAAGTTGACAGTTTTATTATGAAAAAATTAAATAAATGCCAAAGTTAAAATGATTTACCACTCTGGACATATTCAAGTCAATTAACTAGTTTTGACATTTTTTGGCTAATTTTTGTTAAAGTTTTTTATTTTTTGTGAAAAAAACTGTTAGTTCTATATTTGTCAAAATTGTAGCGTATACTAATAATTGTATTTTGTTTAAGCTAAAATAAATTTGAAGTCAATATCGTTGCCCATTCTCGTGATATTCAATTCAAAAAACATTTTTTACCAACTTTTGGTAGAATTTTTTGTACTTTTTTATTTTTTGTAAAAACACTGTCAAACATTTTACCAGATGTCAAAGACTACATTTCACATAGTAAAAAAATGTTTTGAAGATGATATCATTTTTCCTTCATTGTAAATTTGCACGCCAAACTTTTTTTTTAGTTTTTACTTTTTTAAAAAATAACGGTATGTTAAATTGTTTTTAAATTTACACCAAACCTGTGTCATATTGCAATCTACCCAATAAAATTTATTTGAAGTCAATAGCATTATTCGTTCCTGAGATATTTGCGACAAACTAAAATTTTCACTAACTGCTATAGTGGAAAAACCGTTTGACAAATTTTTATAAAAGTCCTTTCAGCTTCTTTTGAAGTTATATATACCGTTAACGAAAAATGGTATCTCGAACGTACGAACATACTTACGACATGTCTCTACAAATGACGAATTTAGATTCTAGGAACCATAAAACGTCCAGATTTGTCAAACATTTCAATTTGACAAATCGGACCGATTTCAATAACTCCCTATGGGAAGTTAAAAATTAATGCAGTTTTAGGAATACAATCAAATAAATTTAAATTTAAATTCGATACATTTTTTTTCGATTTTTAGTCAATGAGCACTGCAGTGGTGCAGATATACAAAACCGAAGGATCTGCACATTCACATTGGAAGAAAAAACACACAGGAGTTGTTTGTTTTGTGAAAGACAGTTGCATTCGTTCGTATTTTTTCCGGGCTTACTGTTTGATAAAAAACGAACTCATTTGGGAACATGAGGTATACGAAACACTTAAACTCAACAAAGCTCGGCCTTTTCTTCTTACTTTCGAAGGACAGGTATGATGATCATAATGTATAAATAATTATTATTTAATTTATAATTTTTAATGATTTGTTATTTAAAGGATGGTAATGTTGGACTCAATTTTGTGTCCGAAACTGAGTGTGATAACTTCTATCGAATTGTGGAGACAACAATGGAGACACGCAACCGAAAACGCCAAGGTAAGTTTTATTTATACTTCATTTTTAAACGGGTATTATTTGAAAATATTCTTATTTTCTTAAGAACGTCGCCAAAGATCACGGTTAACCTCAGTACCACCATCGGTACCAAACACCAAAAATAACAAACTTCAACTGCAACCAACTGCACCAACTGTCGTTAATTCAGATGATCGTGTTCAGATGCGCAATCATAGTACAGCAAAAATTCAAACCAAACAACCCAAGACCACATTTTTGTTATCTGGGTTTTCGCTGCTATCGAACAACAAGGATAAAAAACCGAATATCCAAAAATCAGACATTAGCAATCCAACTAACTTTGTACACTTAACCCATGTGGGTTGGGATATCAATAATGGATTGGATACGCATGTCACCGAAGAAGGTAAGAAGTTAACAAATTTCCTCAACAAAGCAGGTGTTTCGGAAAATCAATTGAACGATCGTGGTACAAGAGAATTCATTTATGAATTCATTCATGCCAACAAAGTTTTAGATTCGGTGGAAGCGGAAAAGGCAGAAGAACTAAAAGCTCCTGAACCAGCTCCACCACCTATACCGAGTAGACAAAATCAGTTGGTAAGTCCAGTAGGATATTTAACTAAGAAAATATTAGTAAATTTCTGGTGTGTTTTCTTAGCCTCAAAATGGAACATCTCAAAGATCAGCACCACCTCCACCACCAGCTAGACAACCTCCTCCACCTGTGCCCACCACAACACCAAGAGGAAGAGTACCTCAGCCACCATCAAGGCTGCCTCCTGTACAAACAATTGTTACTGCACCTGCTGCGGTAAGTTCTTTTTAGAACCGAAAAACTGACAGAGCTTTAAACTAAATCGGTCTAAATATTTTGTAGCCTCCTCCACCTCCTCCTCCGCCGCCACCTATGGCTCCTCCACCTCCACCCATGCCAACTGTAACAGATGCGACAACTGTAACTTCCAACACGTTAAAACCACCAGCTCCGGCGGTTCCAGTTGTTAACGATACGAGAAGTGCTCTGATGGACAGCATTCGAAAAGGAACAACATTAAAGGTAATTTATTTATTTTTTAATCATAAAACAAATGTTAAACTTAAACTTGCCCTTTTGTTTACAGAAAGTAGATACTTCGACCCTAAGTACTGGAAGTGGAGACTCACGCAGTGAACTTTTGTCAGAAATACGATCCGGAATTGAATTGAGGCCAGTCGAGAGTAGGGAATTAGCTCCGGCCTCAAACCGAGTAAGCGATGAAAGTTGTGGTACTGACGCCCTAGCCGATGCACTACGACGAGCCCTGCAAGAACGTGGTCCTTACGTGCAGTTCTCTGACGACGATGATAGCGATCAAAGCTCCGATAACGATGGCGAATGGGACGATTAAACTTAAACGAACCGTATTATAAAGATTAAAATATAATACATCATGACCACTTTTAAATATTTAGGGAAAATAGTTCAATTGATTATAATTAATTAAAGTACATATTATAAAATGTATTCTTATATCCCAACTCATGGTTGTTTGCACTTCATATCCATATCCGTAGATAGACTTTTTTTCTCAAATGGTTTAATTATGAACAAAAAAAAAAATAATAAGAAAGAATTAAAATAGAAATAACGCGGTTTAGGTGAAGCATTAAGTTGATTTTCGGTGTGAGTTTTCGAATTGAACCATTTGGATAATTATATCATACATGTCCCATCAAGTCATTTTAGCACTTTTTGATTATGGTCTTTCCAAAAATAAAAAAAAAACATTTAGGAAATTCTAAAATAACCAGAAAATTTCAATTTTATTCTTAACCCCAATGTGCCAAATGCAAAGGTTTAAATTTGTAATGAAATGTTTTAGAAAATCTTTAAAAAATGAATGAAAAGAATGAAGACTCCTTGATAAACTAATATTCATCTAATGTGCCTCGATCCCCTAAAAAGGCTGCAGAATGAACTATTTTAATATTCCCATTATTAGAATTAAGATTTATATTAAAAAAAAAACTTAAATCTTAACTATAACAAAAAGAAGAAAAAACACAAACTTAACACAAATTATAAATATATAAATGTAGTCAAGTGTATTTACAGAGAAATTTCTATAATTTGTTTTAAAACAACAAAATATTATTCAGGTACATAATTTAACATTATAATACGTTATCGTTGTTGTTAATAATGTAACATAATATAATTAAAAAACACAGACAAAACTAACAAGAAATAAAAAAATGTGAAATTATAACACAAAGAGGAAACCAATTTAATTGAAATAATTTTAACTGTTGCATGCATGTTTGTTGTAAACTACGAAACAATTTAAAAATAAATAAACTAAAACAAATGCGTTTAATTTTAAATAAAAATTTTATCCTATAAAGGGCATTTTTCAGAAGAGCTTCAACCAAAGGTTGATAGGCATTTTTGATTTTAATGTATAAAAACTGTTATTTTTTTCCATGTTAACTTTATTTTATTCCAAGAAAAATACTTTTAATCTTTAATCTGTATAAAAATTGATGTAAAGAGTTATTAACATGAAATAAATTATCTAGTATAATAATTCCATTTGTTGTTTCTTTTAATAAATTCGCTGCAAAGGACTTTGCAGATACTGGCTTACGCAGACGATATCAAAAGAACCGAAGAATCATTTTGATCCGAATTGAGTAGGCGATATAAAATCTCGGGCAGCACATACATAAGTGAAGGAAAAACAAGAAATGGAGGAATAGTTAGTCGTAACAATTAGGGTAACCTAGCATAAAATTGAAGACGTGTAATCTTTTAAATACCTTGAGTGTTGCTCATAGTGTCATAGTTTTTTAAAGCTAGAAATCATACCATAACATCTAACGATGTGAACACTGAGCTCTTAGGCGCATTCATAAGCACTGTAAGCAGTCTACCTTTAAGATGATGTTGACATTGAGACCAAATCGACTTCGATTAGGGAATAAGTATCGGCTCAAAAGTTGGAAAGATATCGTAGACTAGGACGTCTCACGCGATGACTTCCTTTCGCCATGGAGATTTGTTCAAGGAAGTCAGGAGCGAATCAAATTACGATATGAGGACGTACAAAATTTGGAATCTAAAAGCTCAAAAATTTCAATAAAATGCACTTTTTAACTTAAATTATATTTATCTTATTTTATTTACATACTTTTGTATTTAAAAAAATGCACGTTCAGTGTTTAGGAAGCACTTCGTCAACACTGCAAATTCCTTTCGACGTAATCAGAAATTCGGTGAACTCACTTGGACTATCGGGCGAATACATTATTTCAAATCTTCTTAACGATATCAAGTGCTTATCAACAGAAACTTGTTTTGGGATTTTTGATATTTTTATTCTAGTCCGACCCAAATGGGCCCATGCCAAACCCAGACATGGAACATTTCTATTTGCATCGTTGACCGTTGTTACCTGAATTAAATAAACTTCCAATAAATAATACTTCAAATTGAGAAGCTATTTTGGTTTCAAATACCTGATTCACGCAAACCACTCCACAATTGTATTTATCACCGTACAACAGAAGACAATTCGCAAGTTTGCGCATTTGTTTGGCTCTTTCAATTATATTTGAATTCATGCGAAAGACTGCAGCAACTGAATCGATAACAATCAAACCTATTGTTGATGTTTCCATAAGTTTAACCAACCTCTCGCTGACGCATTTCAGCAAATCTTCCTAAATTAAAGGTAATCGAAATAATAACCTTCCTTTTATGTAGACTCTAAATGCTTACGCTTTCAATGATATGTTCGATGTAAATGTTAGACAAATAGTTAATTTTTTCGTCCGGATATCTCTTACTAAATTCTTCCGCAATCTGATAGAGACGCTTCGATGGAAAAGCATCTTCTGTGCATATAAAAGCCGTACCCTTACCCAGTCCACCATTTTTTGGTGAAAGTTGAACTGTGAGACTCAAATGCAATAGAATCTGAGTCTTACCTGCCCCAGATTCTCCGCAGATCTCTGTTATGCCTCGGGTCACAACTCCACCCCGAGAGCATTTATCCAATGCCGGACATCCGAATGAAATACGTGACCATTTCGTAGCATATTTCGGAAGAAGCAATTCTCCAGCTGTACATATTATGTTTATTATATCAATCGTTGGTATAAAGAATTGTTGTAAAATTTTAACGAACCAGTTACAAAGTTCTGTTCAATAAATTTTGCAGCTGCAGTTTTAAGAATTCTTACGTCATCGGCACTAGCTCCAAAACTCAAAATTCTTTCATTAGGAGTCAATATGATTTCTCGCGGCGAGGTCAAGTTTCCTACAAAAAGTAAATAAAATTTAAGTTAAGTTGTTATTGGAATAATGAATAAGGTAAAATATACCTTTTGCAGCTATTCGTTGTACATTTTGGGGTAATTCTTCGTAGAAATCGGCCATGATTTTAAATCCAAATTGGAACTCTGGATTTGTTAATTTTAATAAATACAAAACTGGTTAGAAAGGATGTTTTTTACATTATTTGACCTTAATGTAGGTCATTTTGGTATTTTGTTACTAGGAAACCAAGAGTAAAGCCATAAAATAACAAAACAAAAAGGTTATCCTCGAACCTCAACCAATTCAACTTTAATTCAATTCTTCGTTCCCGCCTGCAAATTTGGATGTTTATAAACAAAAATTAAACAAAGCAACTGACAGCAAGCAGCAAGAGACATTACGATACGTTGCGTGTTATTAATTTGCATTACATATATTTAGGCGTTTTAAATACAGATAACTTCATTGTTTCGCTCATAGATGGCTAAATGCATTTTTTTTTGTAAAGAGCTACGTTCAGCAGAATCTCTCCATTCAAGTAATCTTTATGTTCTGAGGAAGCAGAAATCAATTTCTATTGAAGCCCTAAATACTTGTTGACAAATATAATCTAACCTCAAGAAATGTACACATAACTGTGGTGGAATTGTAGAATTGGATATTCAAACAGTAGGAAACTAAAGAGAGGTTGGATTCACTTTGTACAGATACCGAATCGCTGTATGAGCTGAGCAGTAAGAAAAAAGTCAGTAGGTTCCTCAGTTTGTTTTTACATTCACGTCTTCACTAGAACAAAAAGATTACTAGTCCAAGGGGATAATCCTGAAAACTATGCAGCCTTTGTTCGTCAAAAACTAGTTTCCAATTTCCCATATTTGGACCTATGTATGTAAAAACACACTTAAATCGTTTGGATACAAATTAAAAGACAGAGGATGAAAAAAGTTCCACTATTTAGTGGTTAGGTGAAAATATAAACAACACAATCAAATTTTATCCTTGGTATTATTGATTGTTCGAGATCATCTGAAAGGACTCTTGTAAGAATCTGTGGGTCCAGAATAAAACTCTGAACACCGATGAGGTTGTCCATTAACATTTTTGAGATAGAAGTTAAGAAGAAAAACTACAGAAATCAAAATATTGTCATTATAGCATTATAGGCAAGTATGTAGTATTAAAATAATTGAAATCAAAACTTTCGAATGAACCCACCAAAATCCTATATCCTTAATTACTACTTAAGTGCAAACGCTTTAGCATTTTAATAATCTAAGACGAATAAAGGCTGTTTATTGTATAAGATAAATTAATAGACACCTCAACATTCTTGAGTTGGAAAGGAGTACTCTCGAAAGGCTCTGTTACGAGAAGTACAAACCCACCTACCTACTATGTATATTATAAATATTATAGTGCCCATGTCAGAAATCAACTATTAGAAGAAAAGGAACTTATTTGGAGGTTGTACTGTAGAATGAGTACATAAGAGAACACAAAATCTCGAGGTCATAGTTCATTCATTTCATTAACAAGTTTTAATTTCTTCTTTAATCAATGATTATTACACTTGGTAAATCATCGAATGGGTTACGATTGAGTTTCTCACTAACAAAATAGAAATTGGTTTATGACCTTGATCTGCAAGACCAGTCATACTTCTTCCAGAATCTGTCTTCACAATAAAAGACAAGGCAACCATTTACAACCATTAAACAAAAATTATAATCTATTTGAGAACAAAAAGAAAATTAATTTGTTTACTTTTATTGTTTATCTTAAGTTTCCTAATATCTTCAGTATTAGATTCTTAAATATTACTACAATTAAATATTCAATAAATGCCTAATGTAATAATTATAATGTTAAAAATTGAAAACTCTTTTTGTTTTTGTTTAAATGAAATAATACGAAATACAAAATTTGAATACTTTTACATCTTACAAGACTAAATGCTTTTATAATATTATATTTAATGGGTTAATGTATTTTTCTTTTTTATACTTATTTTTCCTCTACAATAAATGTATGGTTATGCTTTGCATAAACAATACAAAAAAATACAAAAAAGGACAATCAAAACGAAAGCAATACATTTTTAAATAATAAAACAATAATCATACAAAAAATAATATAGCAACTACTATGAGATTTTGTTATATGTACTCGTATATGCACTACAAAATTAAAACTAAAGGATTTCTGCCTGGCACTAACTTATTTATGTATATATTATTCTTATGTGATATCAAAATTAGCACGATTTTCATTCATAACGTTATTATCGTCGACATCGTCATCATTTGATCTATCGGCAATAGCATCAGCCAAAACGTTTCCCAGTTCATCTTGCAATTCTCTTTCGATATTAGCATTGTTGTTATTTTCAGCGATTTCATTTAGGTTTTCGAAGTCATTGAAAATCGGCGCACGGTTATTGGGGGCTACAGAAGATCGTGCCCTCAATACACTATCATTAAATTCAAAATTGTTAATTGCAACTGTGTCTTCGTTAAGAAGATTCTGAACTTCTTCGCTAAGCACTGACAGGTTGGTTAGGGATCTTGATGAAAGCTCAGGTGACTCATTCACAACTGGTTGTTGGACAAGAGAAGTTTGTAACTGTCCAGCAGTTGGGGGAGTGAGATAGTCGCTGAAGCTTGATGGATCACTGTTGCAATTAAATGCCGCATAACTTGATCCTGGGGCGCTTAATTGTTGAAATTCCATTCGGGATGGCGGAATGTTAAACACAGATTCACTTGGATTCAGTTCCCGTGTGTCATGGTTATATGGTGGATCTATATTTGAAATTGCGTTTCCAACTGCTGACCCCAAATCCAATAGAGTGTTGGTATTAGGCGTGCGATTTGCTGGTACACTCAAACTGGTTGGCAGAGTATTTTGCGAATGTGAATGTGGCGGATTGTGATCTTTATAACTTATGTGGTCACCAATGGAGTAATTTGTAGCACTATTTTGAGTGCTGGGTAAATGAGAACCTATTAGACTTTGTACTGATGAGGGAATAATTTGTGAGTTTTCTTGTACATCATTCACTGGGTGAAGTTCACTGAGATTATCTGCTTCTGGTGTAAGGCAGCTAGCGCCTGTATTAAGTAATCTCACTGCAGAGGGCTCATGTGCCAAACTTTGACTTGTTAATCGAACTCTTGAGAAATCAGTCAAGTTAGGCAGCATTCCACCGTCCTCTGTATGAACATTCATTTCCTTTTGTGCAGTATCTTGGTGACCAGTGACATTTTGACCCGCTGTTTCGTCAAATGATTCTACACACAGCCTAGAAACTTTATTAATTGACCGCAAGGCAGTATTATAACATTGATCCATCGGCACCATATCAAGACCAATTGTAGCTTGTGAAGTGCTTACACTTGGTATATCTGTGTTTGTGCATTTAATACCTCCTTGCAACAATCTGCTCGTAGAGAAGACATTTGCATTCCCAGGGTATAAGCTTCGATTTAGATTATCAGCCATTTCTATTTTAAAACTGCTAACTGTTGTTGCAGCTTCTTGAGACGGTACCTCGACAGACATACTTTGCTCCTTATTATAAGAGCTTGGGTTATTTTTGAATTGTTCATTTACTTTACATTCTAAATCATCACAGACTTTGGCTAAATTGGTGTTTTCCAAATTTTCCTCACAAGAAATTGATGATAGTTTATTTATATTCTTTGACGATTTTCGAGATTTTAGATTTACTTCTGAGCTTTCGCAATGATCTATGCTGTTCTTTCGAGAAGTTGAAGCTTCTTCTGTACTTCCACCGTGGGAATCAGTTTCAGCAATCTGGGATTTTTTCAGTTGCCGAGATTTTCCATCAATAATCGACGGTTCATGCAACGGTTTTTTAATTTCACATGTAGTTTCCAGCATTTTTTGTTTTGCAGATTGCTCATGGATATCCATATTTTCCAGCATTTGCTTTCCATAATTGGATTCTGTTTGGATTTCACTGTTGAGTTGCATAAGACTTTCATGATCTTCACTGCAGTTATCAGTTTCCTTAACGCTGGTACTTGATTTCAGATTCAGATTGTAAACTTTTTTCTCAGTTTCCCGTTCCTGTTCGGTGGTTGAATTTAAACTCAATTTGTCATCAGAACTCATTTTTTCTGATTCAGTCTTTTTCCTCGATTGGGGAGAAACAAACTCGCTGTGGACGGCGAGAATTTGTAAGCCTAATTGTGTATGTGAAGTTGGAGTTTCCTTTTCCTTTGCGGGTGGTACTGTTCCCATCTGTGGAGGAACAGCTGATACCTGCTCATCATTTTCGTCAATTTCTTCATTATCTGAGGGTAGTTCCCGATATTCGCGTTCAGATTCTGAATCACTTTTGTTGGAATCATCATCACTGCTATCCTCATCCGAATCGTCACTGCTTTCATCTTCAACTTCCTCGTCTTCGCTTTCTTCTTCTTCGTCATCGTCTTCACCCACTTCAAAAGCGGAATTCTCCAAACCATCATCAATGTACTCCTTTTCTTGTTTAATGGTCAGATTATTAAAGTCGATATTGGCAATGTATGCATTTTCTTCAGCTTGTTTTTTTGAAATTAATGGATCATCGATCTGTTTGTCTTTCTCTATGTCCTGTTCTTCTTCATCCATCTTTTCTTCTTCTTCATCGTCTCTTGCTTCTTCTTTTTCCGCCTCCACTTCTTCTTCATCCTCATCCTCGTCCCCTTCATCATGTTGTTGTTCATCATACCTAGGATCGACGACTTCCTCTTTAATACTCACTTGACTAAAGTCAAAGTCATTCTCATTACTCTCGACTATGTTCTTACTGAAATCTTCACCTTCCACCGAGGAATCATCCGATTGAGGATGATAAGAAGCAGCTTCATTGCCACTGGACACTGAAACAATTTTTGGGACTGCGTCACATTTTGCAGTAGTTTGCCGCCGCTTTCTCTTAATAGGTTTTCGAATGGGTTTGTCGAATACCTCTGCTCCCGATGCAACACTTGCTATTTGAAGCATGGGTATAAGGTCTTCCAAACGGGGTTTAATATCTATTTCTTCTTGCGTTTCTTGAGCCATAGGAAATTTAATAGAGGGGGTATCTTCGACATTAGGTGAAGTAAGCTCTTTTGATGCAAGAGATAGTTCCATGGAAGAAATTGGCTCCACCCAATTAGCTGGTTCTTCAGATGTTATGCTCGCTTGTTCGATAGCAGAGTACGGAGTTTCTTGTGGAATTGCTTCTTCATTTTCATCAGATCTGCTAAATATTACACCCTCCGAAACACATGAAATCTGCAACGAACCACTCGATGCTGCAACAATACTTGGAGTATTTTGACTAGATGCCTCCGCCTCTGCATCCTCCACAACTTCGCCTTCTTCGGGTACGTTAATTTCTTTTTTAATATTTATTATTTCCGGCAATGGCATTGACGGTTCCTCTGCTGTATCCGAAACAACTGGCTTATTAGATTCAAGCGCAGAAGTTTGATTTATTGCAACGTTCATTTCAACAAAAACATCTTTCTCAACTGCATTATTAACCGGTACGTCGGCTGTTGGCAGCGCGGGAGTTTCCATCGCAACACTACGTTCTTCCTTTTCAGGCGACTTGTTTCGATCTTCTTTTCGCTTTTTCTTCTTCTTCTTTTTCTCACTTTTTGGTGAATCCATAAGAACCGAATTCAATGTTCCGTGCTCTTTGGTTATCTTAAGCTTCAATATGGGTTTGGGGGCAAGTGATGACTCTTCCGGCACATTCATTGCTTCAGCATTCCTTTTATGTAGCGATTCTTCTGCGGTATTTTTGTTTGCATCGATTTCGTGTTTGATATTTACCTCAATATTGTTGTACAAATCTCTGTATCCTTCGTCTATTATCTCCTGTTTAATTTTTCCGACAGGTTTTTCGGGAATTTGTTCATCGGCGCTTTCTGAGTCATCACCATTATGATGGAAATCATCTCCACCGCAAGCCATTGGAGACCCACATGTCGAGTCCAGAGGCGATGTAGGCAGTTCATGTTGTTCTTTTAGCTCTGACGACGAAGGTTTGCCGTCATCTGCGAGGGATGTATCGTCTCCCTGTGGCGGTTCATGTTTAATGCTCACCAAAGTTGTCATCGTGCTTTTAAGAAGTTTATCAAACCGCTTTAGGTCTTTCTTTGTGATGCGTTTTCCCTTACGACTGCTCTTGGAAGGTGATGACGCCCCGGCATCTTCATGGAGTGAAATATTGCCGGGAATAACTACACACTGATTTGAGTCCATCTGGGGTGGTGTTACCCGTGTAGATGACGTCGATTGTACTGTAACGCTTGAAATTGTTGTTGCTGGCAGGGCAATTGCAGTAAGCGGCGGGATCGGTGATGTGGGGAGTTCAGCCTCGTTTTTGACTTGTACATTGGATGTCATGTAAGGGGGAATCCGTTGGAACGCTTCGGAGCATGTTGGAATGTGTTTGAAGTAGTCCTCTTTCCATTTGAGAGACACCTCACATCCCGGACAGACTAATCCCTTCGCAACACAAGAATGAATATTAAACAGGTAAGTGGTTTCATAGTTGCCGCTACAATCAGGACAATGCCAGTCGGGAATGTGTGAGTCGAGATAGGCAATAGGATTGCAATCTCTAATGTGTCTGAAAATATGCAACAAAATAAAATACGTCAATAAGCATTTTTAGCTTAGCAATAAAGTTCTTCTTACTTAGAGTAGGTATATATGCTGCAAGAAGTTTCAGAACATTTTCCACATTTAAACGGTGTCTTCGAGAGCTTGTGCCACAAATTGTGATTCTTAATTTCCATATTTTTCTTTAGAGTTTCGTCACATTGGACACAATGATATCGCTGAATGGTTGGGATGTGGGCTGTTTTGACATGCTTATCGAGATGGACTTTGTTTATGAATCCCTCACTACAAATCGTGCACTTCTCCTTATATTTGGGTTTAGTTTTTGATGATGCTGCTGCTGATACGTTGCTTGGATCTGAATCCAGAATTGCGACTGGTGTCTCCTCTTTTCTAAATTAAATAGAATTGATTAAGGGAAGTAAAAACCAAGAATTTTTTTTTTTTTGGAATAACATCTGTTTTACTTTGACTCACATTTTGGTATCCAACACTCCTTTTTTTAGTTTTTCTCCTTTCACAAGCAGCTGTGGAAGTTTTTTCAGTTTGATGTGCTCAACTTTTTTCTTCTTTGTTGTTTCTGGCAACACTTCTGAACCGGTTTCCATTTTGAGTTTCTTTTTCATTAACTTTGTTAATTTGGTAGATTTTGCTTCTTTTTTATTCTCCTTGACTATTGGCTCAGCTTTTAGGCGTTTTTTAGATAATGGAATTTTCGAAAGAGGTTCTGATTTTGGTGTTATTTTCAAGGCGGGTTCTTTTTTTGCGGGTTTTGTGCCAGGCTCAATTTTAGTTTCTGTTTCACCGGTGTTACTTAATTTCATGCGTTTCTTTTTTGTGGCGCTGGTGGCAATATTAGTGGTGGATGGTTTAATATCATCACTTATGTCAATTTTTATGTCTTTGGTGACTTCCATATCAGCATTTCGACGTTTTCTACCAGCGCGCTGTGGAGTCACTTCAGGAATGGGTTCTTTATAGTCTTCGAATTTGAAATCAATCGAAGAAGATGGGTCAATTTCTTGGACCTGGAGATTAAAAGAAAGACAAAATTTTAATAAATATTTTATATATAAAAAGCACACACAAAATAGAACAAAAATCAGCATAGCTTCTGGGTCAATACTTCCTACTTCTTAAATATACTTATACCTAAAGATGATGTTAGTTTGAGGGAAACTTTGGAAAATGGAATTTTAAATACACGGTGTGCTAAAATTGAAATCGAAAAGGTTTCCGATCGATGCACGGTGAGTGGGGAGATAAAGGAGAATAGTATTTTTCAAAATACTAGAATAAGTGTTGGGAAAGATTGATTTGTTCAGATTTGCGTAGTTAATAGAGCGATGGTTAAACAAGATGTCATGTATTTCTACGTTCTAGTTTCTTCCTGAATTGATGTAAGATCAGTGAATCGTTCCAAGGATCCGAGGTAATTTTGACTTTTACTTTATCCAACACAGTATTTTTTATATGTTTCGTAATTTATTGCTACTTTTGCAAACAATGATCCAGAGTAAAAACTTTTCATTTTAACTTTGAGCAAAATTTCGGACATGTTCGTATCTATATTTTGCCTTAAGTCGGACACACAAATTAAAAGTTTTTAATTAAAAACGTTAAAAGTAAAATAGTTTTAGCCAAAGTTGGTATTGTACAAGGTTTTGTTGGACTCATAGAGAGTATAACAGTTTGTTGTCATTTATTGATACATTAAAATAGTTTATTTTGTATTTTCTAATCAATCCAGTTCTGATTGGATATTCAAAGACTAAATTTAACATTATATTTGCCTAACCTAACTAACTTAAAAGACGAAGTTACGAACTACAAAATCCATTTTTACACACTTAGAAGGTAAATGACATACAATAAAGTGGACAGAATCGTTAATAATTTGCTACTTTTTTTGTGCTGTTGAACATAAGCCGACAGATGTTTTTGAATGCAATATTTTTCATTGAGCTGTTTTTACAATACTGAATATGTTTAAACTTTGAAGTTTTTTTTTAACAATCATTGCTTACATCAAAAGCTTTGACTATGGGAAATTCCATACACCGGCATGTTTTCTATAATAAATTTATATATTAATTGTTGATTAATTGTCCAGATTCGTTGTTTACCCTAGTTGTTGACTTATTTAAGAAATCAGAATGGGCCGTGCACCATATACACCTGGTTACACATAGAGTCTACGAATATAGGTATATTAGTGCCTACCTCCTTTTCTGCTTCATGCAAATTACATTATGTATGTACAATGTACATACAAGCACCCTTTCAGCAGTCACTTTAAGCACGACAATAAGACTGTTTTTTTTTTGCCTGATGAATAAAACTTACCTTCGATTTAGGTTCTCCTTTGATTCCGAGAAGCTTGCGAGTTTGTCCATCTGTAGCATAGCACATTTCGCGAAACTCGAAAAAATCATTGATCTTGTCAACGCAAAGAGTACACATAAATTGTGGCATTTTGTCATCCTTGGTTATCTTTGGAAAATTGTAAAATTAAACTTAATTTTAGGCAAACAATATTGCAGATTAAGCACTGTCGAAAGTGAGAGTATGGAACATAAATATACAAAGAATGATATAAACAAATATTTTTTTCGGCTATAGAACAAAAAAAAGATAATAGATAAATTATAAAACAAAAACACACACCAGCAGACCAATGCAGTCGAAAACTTTCTTCCATAATTCGGGTTCTCCATCTTCTAAATTAACAATATTCGCATCGTCCCGGACTTTAATTTTATCCGGATTATCGATACCACAGAGGCGACAAATTTTATAAAGATTTGCCCGAAGACTTTTATCAATTTTAATTGCAAAACGCTCCATTGCAAAGAATGGAGTCCGATTTATATGCAAAGCCCGTGCTTTCTTTAAATTTTGTGTAAAAAAATCGTTTTTGACAATTACATTTTTGAGTGTACAGGGTGGTTAAGAAAAAATTGTTGTAATATCAAGAGTGGAAGTGATGCCAATAAGATGGCGCGATGTTTTTTATTTTACAAGTCCCCCCTCACATGTTGTCAAGAGCAATTTGTTTTTGGCGTCTACCAAGCAATTTGTATTCACATTTTTTTTAATGGCAATCGGCGAGTTGAATTTGCATCAATTTTTTTTTTTGAACTGTTTTTTATTAATTTTTTATTTTTGCAATCCTATAAAGAAACGTTTTTTACACCTTTATAAGTATGGAATAACAGTTAAAACACAAGTAAAAGTGTTTCATTAATAAAAACAAAATACATATTTGATTAATAGTAAACTGACATTAGTCGCGTTCCTTTTCGGGTGGCTTAGTACTCGTCAGTACTAATAATAATCTAATAATGTAATACTATCACCTACTCATGATCTCAAGCGATCTCAAGCACTTAAAACACGAGAAGCCAATTTTGTGTGTTCCATTAAAACTGTCAATTTAAGTACTCACTAGTACTTAGCCACCCCAAATAAACGCGGCAATTATTAAAAAATACCTGATATGTGCAACTTTATGTTGCTGAGTGAGCGCTGAGCGACAAAACTAAAGTTCTGCTCTTTTATTCATGGAAAGAGGGTTATTCACATTCTCATATAATATTTAAGAAATATTGCTTGGTGAACATTTGAGGAATAGAAACATCAATAATCACATAGGTCAAACATTCTGTCAAACAAAGCTTAACTTCCAAAAGATTACAAAATTTACTTAAGCTTATGGTAAATTAAAATGATATGCCATGGCAATCGTGATTTCATCAATATTTTTTTTTTATTTTTCTAATCTACAACTTGAATTCTGTCAAAAATAAGTTTGAATATCTTCCTTTGAAATTAAATTTTTAGGTTTGCAATATAAAAATATTTGTATATCAATTCATCATATTTCGAAATACATTTAATCAATCGCTTTGTATACTCGTATATGTATGTATACGTACATGTATCTTAAAAGATGGGTTCCTCTTCATGTTCTTAATACTTAAAAATACATCAAAGTGTGATATAAGCCTAACATCGCAATTCACAGCAGCAAGCTGAGCACAAGCACTATTTTTTCAATATCATTTTTCGCTGAACGAAACATAATTCATCTAGTACATTTCCATTTAATAAAAAAGTTTCTCGAAAAATGGCGTCAGTGAATGAAGAAGAAAACGTTACGCATGAAAGTGGTAAGTTTATACGAAAAAAACTAATTGTAAAAATCGAAAAACACAGTTTTGGTACAGGTTAGTACTTCATCTTTATGCATGAATAGTAATTGCGGACGAAACAACACGCATTATTCAAGAAACACCGTTTTGTTTCGGACCCGCCATTTATCGGCTTTAGGTTTTCTTTAGAGGAACAAAATTGTATATCCCCTATTTGATAATCAAATAATCTAAACCAAATCAAACCATTATCATCTAAACAGGTCGTCGCACGAGGTCGGGAAGAAAGGTGACTGCTTCAACCCCCAGTTCACCAGCTATCAAACCGAGTACCAGGAAGCGATCCACAAGGAAGCACACGCAAGAGCAAGTAAGTGTCGATTTTTCTGCAAAGCGTAGTTAACTTTTGGTTATGGTTTCTTATATTCAATTCACATAACCTCAAAGGACGGACTATTTTGTCCAAGCTTTGATAATGATGAAAACGATTGCAATATGTCGGCAGGTGTGGCGTTGTTCCATCTGCCATGATTCCCAACTGGGAGCATGATTACTTGCAAGGGCCAACTGAATCCCTCGTCAATATTTTAGTCTAATTATCGATACACATAACTGTAGATAATTTTACATAGCGACTTCTTTTCTATAGGTTATTGAACCAGAGCCCCAGATCATTGAGGAGGAGGAGGAAGCCAGTTCTTACTCGGAACAGTCGGACATAATTAAAGAGATGTTGGCTGAGGCTGCCCAGGGCGTTATAGGGGATGAATCTTCGCGATCTCAGCCTAAGAAGTCCCTAGAAGATGATGGTAACTCTAATATAATTCACGTGATCCAAGATGATGACGTTGAGATAGCAATAATCGAGGATGGGATAGTTGAGGAAGAAATCATACAAGAAGACTTAATTGAAGAAGTCCCAGAAGATGAGTTAATAGAAGAAATGCACACCGATCTGGTTGAGGAGGAAGTTGCTACTGAGGGAATGGACCATGAAAGTTTAATACAACATGATGGTAATATAGTGAGCGAAGAAATAATATCAGAGGTTCCAGATGTAAATGATGACGAACTTCTGACCGAAACGGTTTCGGAGAACGAGATGGACATGGAGAACGACACAGCCCAAGATGGTGAAGATGGTAGCGATGCTGCTGCAGTCGTCGGAATAAATATTAACAACGTGGACGATGAAAAGAGTTCATCATTTCCATTTGGAGCCGCCGGTCACAACGAAAACTCCGAAAATGGACAAAACGAAGTTGTTGCCGGTGAATCGGAGGAAACCAACACAAAAGAGTGTGTTGAGAGTTCTCTTTTGGCCAGTCTAGCTGGAGACAATGCCAACAGCCTGCCCTCAGTGGGTGAGGAAGAAGGCGAAGCAAAGAGTTTTGTCGAGAAAATTGTAGCTATAGAGCAGGAAGATGAAAGTATTTCGGAACCAGCAATAGCTGAAGATATACAAAACAACAGCAGTGATGCCACTTTAATAAATACAGAAATGGTGTCGGAAGACGAGCTTCCAATGGCAACGAAACCAGAGGTGAACGATGCCGAAGAGGTGTCCGACGAGGAGCTACCAGCGCCGCAGAGAGCTGAACTGCCAGCCGATACGGAAGTTGTCTCCGAGGATGAGTTGCCGGCGAATGGCAGTAGTACTAAGAAATCGGATAATTCAGCAAATAAGCGGAAGGTGAACGAAGTTAAAACTGGTGAGGAATATAATCCGGGAAGTCCAACTAGTGAGAGTAATGATAATGATGGACCAGTGGAGAAGAAGGTCAAAGTTGATGTAGAAGGTATGTTCTGGTATAATACTTATATAAAGTTAAACTTATGACAAAAATTCAAAATTCTAGGAGAAGAACAAAAGGAAAAGAAAAAAGAGAAGGAGAAGGAGAAGGAAAAGAAAAAGTTGCCAGATCTTGACAAGTATTGGAAGGTTGTTAAAGATGATCCAGCTGATTTTACGGGATGGACATATCTTTTGCAGTACGTCGATCAAGAGGTGAGTCAAATAAGTCTTATTTATGTACATATGTTGTTATGGCGTTATAAAGGAAAGTATAGCAGGTTTCCAGATTCGGCAATTTGATGACATACATATAATTGCTAGGATGTTTTGGTTTCCATTGTTTTTAATTTTTTATATTCAAATTTCAAAATTTGTTCAAGACGAACAATGACCAAAATGTAAGACAAAATTAAAGAATTGGTAATCAAAAACAAGTATGTAGTCAAATTCTAAATGACGAATCGGGGAAACATTTCACATATTCTTATATCATATTTTCCAGGGTCAATATTTTTCTTAAAAAATTTTAAATTATTCTTCAAAAAAAAAAAAAAAAAACATTCTGAATGTTCAAACATTTCCATCCAATTTCAGACTGATGTGGAAGCCGCTCGAGAAGCTTACGACGCTTTTCTCTCACACTATCCATATTGCTATGGCTACTGGCGCAAGTATGCCGATTATGAAAAACGCAAGGGAGTCAAAGCCAATTGTAACGAGGTGAGTAAAAATGAACTTTCAAATGAGATTCTCGAATTCTGTTCAGCCCGCGTTCTTTTCTATGTTCTAATGTTATTTGTACGAAACCAGCTTCAACTTCAAAAGTAATCCTCATTCGCAATAAATTCATATTTTACATATATAATATTTTGAGGCTATTAAATTAGCTTTCGCGAATAATAATTCCTTTTTTGTAACAAAAAAAAACTTAAAGAATTCCTAATCCTTATAAATTAATGCATTCCAATCACATACTACAATAATCTATAATTTCCAACAGCCTACGTTCATGGGCACTTGTTGCTGTTATATATGTGCAGTCGAGCTTCCTCTGTTCCTCCTCGACGAGGACACAGTTGTTGTCCTTAAATATTTCCTGAATTATAATGTTACTTTGAAATATGTGAAATTTATTATTTTGTTGTATAGAAAGCAGCACATCATCAATGTTGGCATTGATGCCGATCTTACTTTCGAAAATGGATGATATTTTATCGTCTTCTAACAATAATGGTTGTGTTAATGAAAAATAAATAATCAATCAGGCTCGGATGCGCCATTGATGATGGGCTACGACATGAAATATAAAACGTATTGTTAATTTACCAAAAGAAATTCTATGCTACATTAAATTAGTACAATAAAGAAATACTACTTCCCATTTTTTGTCTCATAATCGTTTCTACAAACAAAAGAGTTCAGTTCAGTTTCGTTAAAGTTATTAGTTTATTTTTTTTTTTTTTACAAAAATCATTCATACTTTTTTCTGCCAAAAAAAAAAGAAATGGTCTAGTTTTTGGGTGAAAGTGATGTTTATAGTTTGAAATTTATGTAAATATTACTTACTTGTTCTTGTCGTGGTATTTTGATTCCTATATTGTGTGAGTTTAGAAAAATTATAGATTTATACATATAAATAAATCATTTACCCAGGCGTAAGTACGAAATGGTATTAAAAATGAAATATTTGAATTATTATTTATAATCTACATATTCACCTATTATTCAAATACTATTTGTTTAAAATAAATGGTTTCTTACAACAGGTTTAGGAGGCCAAATCGGGCACGTGTGTTGCAAGGTATTATAAAGGACAATACAATTTGACATCCATCAGTTGTGAACATTAAACGAATAGGAAGAATTTCTTAGAATAGTAGACTGCAATAGATTTTTTTTTTTTATTTAAGATGGAAGCAAAAATGATCAAACTTGATCTATAAGATCTAACTTTTAATATAAGACCTTTGGTATCAATTTTAAAGTTAATTTAGTGATCTCCGACTAAAATTTTATTTTCATTTCATATGAGAATAAGGTCTTGAATAGCTCATAGCTCAGTTGATACACCAATAGCACTTTGGTGGCATTGGAACTACAAAAAATATATTTAAACAAAAATTTAGCTGTCATAATCCAAACAAAGAAAACAATGAATGTTTATATTCGAGGAAAACGATCAAATTGAATGAAAAGAAAACTTGTCAACTTTCGATCAATTAGTTCCAAAAAAGTTAAAATTTCATATTCAAAAATTAGAAAGAGAGGTTAAACAGTAATAGTTCAAACAGCAAAAGTATAGTTTCATTTGATTTTAGCTATTGACTATTTCTTCGAGAAATCGGGTTAAAAACAACAAAGTGAACAGAACAAACAAATGACAGTGTTCTTTGTTTAGTCATCAAAATTTATACACAGCATTAGACCAAGCTTATAGCTATTATAGTCTATAGTCAATGATCCTCGAATAGAATCATAAATAGTCCTAAGTTTCCCATATCATTTCATAAAGTTAAAATTTTTCTTTAATGTATATGGTATTATATAATGTATGTAGGTATTCATCGTGGTTATTGAATATTTGAAAATATGTGTATATAGTTTTCAATATGAACAACTTACATGTTAAATAAAAACAACTTGAAACTGATATTGATGATTGATCTCAGAAAGATAGAAAAAGTATTATTAGGTTACAAGCAAACAAATATATTGTATTAGGACATTTTAATTCTAAGATGGCCCACGTCAGGTCTCTTGCTATCAAGGGTACAGTTTAAATTTTCATGTCTACTTTACTGAGAGTTTGTAGTTAGGCCAAATTTCTAAACGCAAAACTTACACAAATTATGTTAAGCAAACAGTTGCAAAATATAAACGTAAACATTCCCGCTAAGCAAATGTCCCTAGAAGTAATGGACTTTAATTGTGTGCACAAATGTAAATGTACATATATGTGCAAAAGGTAAAAATATGTTCCGCACTTCACATGCATTTCAATTTCAAACATTACATTAAATATGTTTCTCTTAATTTTGTTTGAATTTTAGTTTGCATTTGAAAAAAAAAATACTTTTCTACAACTGATCGAGTTAAATTTGTACATTGTTCTGTCTTGCAATACAATACGTTGAGGAGCGACAACATTATTTGTAGTTTTTGTCTTTGTGTCCATTAACAAAAAAAAATATAAACAATTTCTTACCATCTTCGTAATTCTTCTCCTCAATTTTATCACATTATCCCATCACCTAAATAAAATAAAAGCAACTCCACAAAAGCTAAGTATGCTTTGAATTTCATTTGGTAAAACTAAACTTGGCACAATTTCCCTATTTCTTTTCTTTCTTTATTTATTTTCATTGCCCATATCTTTCTCCACATGAAACAAACAAAACACAAACGTATTCTGATCGCAAAATAGGTGTTCGAACGTGGCCTTAAAGCAATTCCGCTCTCGGTCGATCTCTGGATTCATTACTTGACCCATGTAAAAACGAATCAAGGTGACAACGCCGAATATATTCGATCGCAATTTGAAAGAGCAATAAATGCTTGCGGATTGGAATTCAGATCGGACAAACTTTGGGATGCATATATAAAATGGGAAACAGAAGGGAAACGCTTTCAAAATGTGACAACAATTTATGACCGGCTATTGGCTATCCCAACACAAGGCTACAACGGACATTTTGGAAAGTGAGTAGATTAGGACAAAATATGCGAACATTCCTGTTGATAATAACTATAATTACTTCTTTTACAGTTTCCAGGATTTAATCAACAATCATCCAGCAACAGAAACTGTATCAACAGAAGAATTTAAAAGACTCCGTGCAGAAGTACGCGAAGCTTTGAAGGCTTCAAAACAAAGCAGCAAAGAACAGCACATAGAAAATGAGATACCAGGAACAGGTCCAGAAGATATTGAACCCGAAGAATCGGCTGATGAACCTGACGATCATGTGCGCTCAGCCGAAGAAATGGCTGCTATTAAAGAAAAAATTATATCGGCGAGAAGAAAACTCCACAAGGCCACGGTATCAGCAGTGACGGCTCGATGGACATTCGAGGAAGGCATAAAGCGACCATATTTCCATGTGAAACCCCTCGAGCGATGTCAGTTGAAGAACTGGAAGGACTATCTCGATTTCGAAATTGAAAAGGGTGACCGAAAAAGAATATTGATTCTATTTGAACGTTGCCTTATTGCCTGCGCGCTCTATGATGAGTTTTGGCTCAAGCTTATACGCTATCTGGAGGGACAAAGTGATCCCCAATTAATCCCTGTTACGAGGGACGCCTACCACCGGGCCTGTACAATCCATCATCCGGACAAACCAAGTCTGCATCTAATGTGGTCGGCTTTCGAAGAGTGCCAGAACGAATTCGAAAAAGCAGCACAAATCCTTATTGATCTAGAGAAAATCTGTCCGAATCTTTTACAGATAGCTTATCGGCGAATAAATGTGGAAAGACGTCGCGGTGACTTTGATAAGTGCAAGAAACTCTACGACCACTACATAGAAACAGCGAAGAACAAGAACATTGCCGGAAGTTTGGCAATTAAATATGCCAGATTTTGCAATAAGATTTGTGGAGACTTGGATGGCGCAATAAAAGTGCTAAAGCAAGCCTTAGAAAAAGATCCGGCCAATACAAGGGTGGCGCTTCAAATGATTGACATTGCATTGCAAAGAAAGACCGTTGATGAAAAAGAAGTTGTTTCGATAATGGACAAGTTTATGGCCCGAGAGAATGTCGAATTGGAGCAAAGGGTGTTGTTCGCTCAAAGAAAAGTTGAGTTTTTAGAGGACTTTGGCAGCAAGGCAAGCGGTCTTCTCGAAGCACAAAGAGCCCTGCAAGTTGCCCTAAGTAAAGTGAACGAAGCTAAGAAAAAGAGGTATATTATTATATATTCTATCCATTTGTATTTTTACTTAAAATTCCATTCTCTTTTTTATTTCAGTGAAAATAGTCCAAATAAGAAATCGTCAACTTCAAGTAGTAAAGACACTGGTGCTATTGCAAACCAAGCTCAAGCAACAACCGCGTACAATAATAGCACCAATAGCTCATCAGCGAACTATAATTATGGATCAGGTACAAACTCCAGCTACTACAGCCAAAGTAGCCAAGCATACCAACAACAGCAGTACGATGGCTACTACAACCACTGGCAATACGGTTCCGGTTACAGTGGGTATGGCCAATGGAGTGGCTATGGGAACTATTATTAGGATTTTCAATAGTTTACAAATCTGTTTTCAAAATGATTTGGCTTTTCTATAATATACTATAACATTACTTATCGTTTATATTTTTATGTTTCTGTTGACGATTTTTATTTACCTATTTGAAATTGAGTTCTACTTCATTAAGTTGGCTAATATATATATATTTTTTTATTTTTTGGCAAAAGAATATAACGACATTTTTTTGTATAGAAAAGCTATCATAGAAGTTAACATACATAACATAACATACAATAAACGAAATTATGATAAAGTAATTATATATATATATATATATATTTATATATGTAGAATAAATATATGTATATGTAAATTTGTCTTAAGCAAAATAATAAACAAAATAAGCTCTCAAGGCCAGCCTTAAGATTTGCGTTCGACACTGGATAAACAAAAACAAGGATAATTTGTATTTACCGTTTAATTAATTAATAGGTTTAATAAATAAATACGATATGAAGAAGTAGTGACGTGTTATATTATTGAATTAACTGTTGGTTCGTCTAATTATCTTCTCTATCGAGTTATTCGCAGTAGCAGAGATTTAAATTGCGATTTAGCTATTTTTCCCACGAGTGTCTTCAAGATCAATCTTATCATGGTAACCGGTGTTTAAGCTTTAAGCGCCATGTCCAAATATTTATCCCCACAACATTGTTGCTAAGACACAGTATTGTAAATGTGGGGATTAAATGTTAAACCAGGTAATCATTGGTCAAAAAAAAAAAAAACAAATCGAGGTGTTTGTTATTAGACTTAAAGAAATAATACATTTTGTCACTAAATCTACTTATTCTTTATATGTTTTATGCAAAAAGACAAACAATGCACTTCATATTGGTAAGAGACTTATTCAAAGAGTAATCTGAACAAATCACAATCAACCATTGCGATGTATCCTTTTGTGAAGTGCATTTTCCATTTCGATTTAAAATACAAATTGGTGTTCTGAATTCTACTTTTATCTACATATATCAATTTAATTTTTTCAAAACTAAATTTAGGTGAAATTTTTTATTCTAAATTTCGATACTGACGATTTTAAAATGATTTGAATTCGACTAGCAGTAGTCTGCAGTAGTCGGTGTGAAATTGTGGCTTTAAATTATTTATTATATGTATATTGAATTTATTTAAATAATATACCTTATTCAAATACGAGTTAGCATAACAATTTTTCAAAGGCAAAAAAGTTTTATAAGCTTAATGAAGAAGCATCAAGATCTAGAGGTTTCGTTAAAGGCTACTGAGAAAATTAACTGAACAGCCAAGGCCAACCGTTGAAAAATGGAACTAGAAGTCTAAAACAACAACATCGCAGTCTTTCACATCGATCTTTGAAAACTGCATTTCACAAAAAAAACCAAAAAAATTAGCTAGTAGTTTTTTTTACATTTTAGTCTCTTCCAATGATACGATACAAAATAGTGAATATTTATTTCTTTAATCAGACTCGGCAATACTAATCGGATAACATAACATACGTCTCACAGTCTGTTTATTAGATTACGTTACACAATACCAAATATGAAAACTAATCTAAACAATCGAAACATTTCGATTCGATTGATGATTGACAACGACAATCGGGGCCTTAATTTCACCTGAAGTGATTTCGAAAAGTATGAAAAGATAGAATTCTAAAAACATTTTCACTCGGAAATCTGCGTTTGTACAATGAAATTACCTATCGCAATCGTTTCAGCTTTACTGCATAAATGAAGACTCACGCTTTTTATTTTCTTCTTAATACCAATAACTTCTATAGTTAAAAATGAGCATACATATAAAATCTACTACTCTAACAATCTGCTCTAGCAGGAAGGCTTAGGTTTGCAATTTTGGAACTATTTGCTTATCACAATTTGCGCAAGTTTTGCGTTTATGATTCTAACCAAATATTGGTAAGCAACATAAATATTAATCTGCCCGAAGCTGATGACAGAAATGATGCAATTCATCTGCGTTTGTTCGATCAAAAATTCGACTCTTTGAACACGTCTTATACAGGGTCTTGGTTAAGCAGACATTCATGAAAACACCAAATCTCTTGGAGTGATCATAAATTTATTGTCGCCCTCAGATTTACCTATAACCTACAATGCTTACATTTAGTAAAAACTTTGTTGTATGTAGGTGTTTTGAACAAAAACCATCATTTTCATCATCACCCTAAATTAATTTCTTTATTGATAATAAACAAAAAAATCTGTAACTGGAATTCGCAAATTCTGAACTCGTAAACTCTTTAATATGCGATAATAGAACAGCTCTGGTGGTTCCAACAATATTTGTATGTACTTTCGTATATTCGGAATCACCTTACTCGAAAGTTAATGTCAAAACAAAGCAAAATCGCAAGTAATCACTCTACATCAAAAGTGTGCGAGCAGATCGTTCGAAAATAGCAAATTTGTTGAAAAATGCTTGGTATTATTGGCACTCTATTCTTTCCCCATGCATAGTACCATTTAAAAGTAGAATCGCTAATAAGTTTCCAATAGAATCAAATATTAGAATTGAGTTACATAGTAGGGCCCCAGCTACAGCCATACTTTTCAGTTATCAACATTGAACTAATCCAATTAAAAGCAGAAGACAAGATTATTTTGCGTTTTAATTCATACTTTATTTTATTTATTGAACCTTAAACATATATACTGTCAGATACAAATAGAAGTTTAAAATAAAAAAGTAATTTCTAGATACCGCTATTAATTTATTAAATTTAAAAACGCTGGACTTTACTTAGTTATTTTGCTGTTGTAACTTCCTTTCTGTTAATGTGTTTATGATCATCAATCAACTTATAAATGAATGCCACTTTAGTTGATTTCGATTTATGAGCCCGGGCCAATACTTCTCTCTATAAGAAGCAAATTTTTATTATTTAAAAGTTTGTTTTCTCTTTTGTTTATTTTTTTTTTGTTTTTGTTTTCTTTACACCGTTATAATATTACATAAATAAAATTTCACGAATATATGCAATTATCAGAATTCCAAAATAAAGTACATTCATTAGACAAGAATTAATCTAATAAATGTAGTTTATATGAATATTGTTTTGTTTTCTTATTTTTTTTTTTTTTTGTATCAAGTCCTTAATAATTGTCTTATCAAATTTGCAAAAACTTCCAGTTTACACTACACAGTAAAAATGTGATTATATTTTAAAGAAGAGGAAATGTTGAAATCAAAACAATTATGTAACTGTGAAAAATGTCAATTTAAAGTTAAGTAACTTAGGTGACAATATTATTGTTACATATATATTATCTCCCTAAGATTTTTGTTTGTTTGTTTTTTTTTTTTCTCGTAAGAAACTGAAGCAAAAACAAAAAAACTGTTACGTTAAAATTATCATAAATCTAAGCCATTTAGTCTTCCATGCTCTCGTTATTTCTATCGGGTGACATGTTACCGTTCTTTGGGGAAATGGACCGCGAGCGTGATTTATTATTTTCCGATCCAGACCGATCCCTGAAATGAGATAAAAAATAAAAATGTTAAAATAATTTTGTTTCAAAAACAAAACCTTTGTGTTCATGTGATTTGTGATCACATTTTTTTTTTTTTTTTTTTTGAATAAATCAGCATCACCTCTTTTTAAATGCCTTTGTAATGTGCATCCAAAGTCATGCGGCTTTGTAATAAAAATAAGAATTCATTTGTTATGATCGTGCAATTGTTTTCGTTTTAGTCTACCTTAAAGTTACTAATCATTTTAATATAAAAAGTGTAAAGGGAAAATGTTAAAATTTGTTGGTGTTGTGCAGGTCATTGGATAATTTGTGATTATAGAAAGGTAACCTTGACTAAAATATTTAATAAATTACGAATTTTGTCACCGGGAATTTCCAGATTAAGTTCGTTTCTTTAGACAATGCGTCGTATCGAACACAAATCATAGTAATCTTTTAAGTTACCAAGTTCGAAGTAGGGAAACATCGCAAGAGAAAATGAAAACCAGATCCGTATGTAATTACAAATTGTATGACTTTAGTGGGATGATTCTTATCATTTTTTTAGTTTATCGAGTGCGATGCAATATGTGACAAGGCTGACTATAAAATTTAAGCGACGCAATATTTACAAGCTAGTTTTTGAAATCTCAATCTTCTGATTTTAATCTGAAAACCTTTAGAAACATTCAGAGAACTTCATAAATCTCCCAATTTGTAGTTGTTGATGTATACAAGCAAACAAAAATACGAGACCCCTCGGGCTTTAAGAACAGAAAAAATATGCAAGATGAAAACTTGAATTCAACTTAAAATAAATGTTTCATGCACAAATACATTGTATGGTTCTATTTTGTAAGCAGGCTAAAATTTAACAGCAGCTATTTAAATATCTAAATTCCTGGACATACTCAAAACTCAATATTACATAAAAGTGCGAAATAAAAGTTAAGATGATGCTGATTGCTTTTAAAATCTTAACATAGACTCATTTCTTACCTTGAGTGTGAATCTCTTCTTGACTTTGAGCGTGATCGAGAACGGGATTCGCGCTTAGAATGTGAACGGGATCGTGATCTAGAGGATGCACGCTTCAATGAACGGGAACGGGAGCGAGACTTCGACTTGGATTTAGAAACATCTCTTGATTTGCTATAAATTAAAAAATAATAATGAATACATTAAAAAAACTTTTTCTTTTCGATTTTAAGAGAATAAACTTACTTAGAGCGTGATCTTGATCGTGATTTCACAACTGACTTGGACTTGGAACGAGCTCCACGAGATTTGGAGCGGCTATGAGACTTTGAACGAGATCGGGATGAACGACGGGACCTTGAGCGAGAACGTCTGCGTGAGCGAGACCTAGAACGTGAACTTGAAGAACGAGATCTTCCACGTCCACCGCTGCGTCCTCCACGACGGTCTTCCACCAAACGAACACGACGACCATTCAAATCGGTATCGTCGAGCTTTTCAATTGCTGTTTTCATGTCAGACAACGAGGCAAATTCAACAACACTATAATTTTATAAATAAAGCCATTAGAAAATAAATAAATTAGTTAAAAAGAAAATAAAGTATTTACCCTTCGTTGCGCCTTTGCTTGTGTGCATCTGCATAAGTTACTTCACCTGCCTGACGCATATAGTCTTTCAGATCCTTTACACGAAGAGAAGAAATTCAGTTAAAATAATTTGTCAAGTAGCCAACAACAAAATGGATTATCCAGTAAATAGAAACACAAAAGAACTGTTTACCACATCGGATAACCTGCTTAATAACTTCAATCAAACTCAAGAGAGAAATTGCATCTTCCGGTAGGCGAAGCAGGAGCCGCGCTGCTCTTGTGTGTAACATCTTTTAGCGAGTACGTGCGTGCGGCGAGCGACGGAATCCACTAGAATGACCGAATGATCAAACGATCATAGTTATTGGGAAGCAAGCGCAAGAAGACATAACCACCCCTCAATCAATTGACAAAAAAACCCTAGCCTAGGACTGGTTGATTGCATTTTGAAGACCTTTCCATCCCTACATCCGCTTGGATAGTGTTCTTTTGAGTTTGCGTTGAAGTTAAAACAATTATCGATCTCCAAACAAACATGAAACTTACTGCAGTTCTTTTGTGTAGATTTAACATTAATTATTATAATATAAAAGAATACAAATATATTTCATATAACCATGTTTTTTTTTTATATAAAAAGTTCTTACATAAAAGGATGATACAAATTATACTTCTTTATCGTTCTTATATAGCTTAACCCATTTGTTACACACGCATTTGGTGATTCTGATTCTATTTTGTTTCACGTTAACTTGTGTTTCTGTTTAAAGGAAGAAGTCAACAAGCTTATGGACTGCTCGTCGTCAACCATCGACAAGCCCTGCTTTTTAAGATAGATCGATTTTTACGTCTGGTAGGTAGGGCTACGCAAATGAGTTGTATGACTTTCAAACAACATCGTCTCCGAGTTTCTTTGTTTTGTTTTGCGTGGATCAAATCATGGGTGTGATGAGTGCGGTAGAGCATAAATGGTTTTTGGTGGCAGGTTATATTTTGTTTAACAAGTTAGTGTACCGAGTCCAGCGAGAGTGTATCACAAGCATTAGCTTCAGACTGAAAAAGAATATACATACACAAAAAAAAAAGATTGTCTCGTCGTCGAAGGTACTTTGCGTCTGTTTAAATAGAAATCTTCATCGTCAAGTCTGTATGTTTGTCTGTCTGTAGAAGTTTAGATGACCACATCAGGTTGGGCGGACGCACGCTCATCCTATAGAATAGAAGCTTCATCGGCCACACATCGAGAAAAACGAAGAGTTTGGTTGTGTCACACAGGCTGTCCTCTGGGGGCGCATTAGCATTGCACATTATTTGTTCGCACACGCATCTCTTAACAAAGGGATTACCGTGAGTATCCTTTAAATACTAAACTTTACTTTAAAATATCATTTAACAATTAAAAGTAAGAAACATCTATGATGTTATAAAACAATTAGTTTTTTTTTTTATTAAACTTTTTCCTTTTTATGTTAAATACCAAATAATGAATTTTGCGAATGACCCGAAGAGAGTAGCTTTAGCTCAGCCCCGAAACCTTACGTGGATTGCAATCATCTTGACCCGTCTGAGCGATTTAATGGCGTCTCTAACACGTCTAATTGGAGGAAGAGCTGCATAAGGACTTCTATCGAGAGCTTGCAATGCAGTCGTTGCGCGTTAAATATTTTCTGGACCCACCACAATGAAAACAAAAGCTTTGAATCGAACCGGTCATCAATCTTGTTGTTGAGATTGTGGTTAATACGTTATGGATGAGCCTCAGTGCATCACGCTGCCATGGAGGTGTACAGCCACGCACAGATAGAACTATCGCTTTTTGGTTGTTTCTTGTTTGGGTGGGATGCACATCTATCACGTCGATAGCCATGGAACCTTGGCTCTCATTCGTCTTCAAGCACTCGCTTTGCTTCTTTTTTTTTAGTTATGTTTTTGGTTTAGTTATGTTTGGAAAAGAAAAAGCGGTCTCTTTCTCGACCATCTGAGAGAGACTTATATCACCTAAAACGGAAGTTCACTTCTAATATCAACCCTATTGCTGCCGCGTGGTTTTGGGGCATCACATGACAAGTCTAAGTAAATAGGTCGCTTATAGTAAACGTCATCGGAAGCACACACGCATACTATTTTGGGATTAGCTTTGACTTTCGCTCGTTTCAAGCACCTCATCGCGAAGTTTAGCTAGTTTTTCACCTGGCAAGCGGCCCAGCACATACGGTTGAGAAGAGGTTGATTTCTTTATTATGAGTTAGAACGGGGACCCCGCGACATCTGTCTGTAAGAAGTCATCTGGGAGGAAAACCTTATATGCGTTGTTTGCTCATAATGCTCATAATGGGCACCCAGACCACTTCCGCTTTCTCTCAGAAGGAGGATACACACATAATTTGGTTAGCCATCATCAGTTTGCCTGCCTTGAATTGCTCATCACGACCCAATTTCAATTGTTGGTTGCAATTCTTCGAAAAAATAATTTAATGCGACACTTTAAATTATTTTTTACGAAATCATTAAGTTATGCATAAATATATAAAATTATAATATATACAAAGAAGTTTCTATATAAAATATACTTTTGTAGAAAACAGAAACCATATGGAAAAATTAAAAAAAAAGAAAAGAAAAACTAAAAAAATATTAAACAAAATTTTGTTAATCTAACTAAAAACATTTGTATGGGTAGCAGTTAATTGTGAGGTGAACAAAATAAAGTAGGATTTCTTCACCTATGCCGATAAGGGCTCATGCAGTTTTTAAATACTCAAAATACTCTCTCTCGCTGTGTCTGTGTGTTATCATTATCATCTACCTCGAGCAAAATTATCTTATTTTTGTGTGTACATTCATGTCCCAAACCGTCTGGATATTTATTGTGTCGGGTGGGTGTAAGGCCGCCCTACAGACTCTGGTCCCTCAATTGAGATCCAATGGCAGGTGGTAGTCACGGATGAAGGGTAGCTATTTGATTGTGTTCCTATCGATATTATGTTGGAGCCCATGAATGCACTGGATGTGTTTTCACTTAAAACTTTTGGAAAATAAGATAATTATGCCTCCCTACATGAGTATTCCTTTTTATCATTTAATTAGTTTTTTAAAAATTCAATAAAAACAACTTATACATATAACATTTTTAAGAATAAGAATTTTGAGGAACATGAAAATGAATCCTTTTAAAATAAGTACATACCTGCCAGCTGACACGGCTCGAAAGATTCTCTACGATTAGACGGTACTCGGTGCGTAATGGTGGTCCGTATCTTGAGGACGATCTGGAATTTTTGGATCTGGTGAATTAAATAAATTAAATAATTAGATGTGACACTGCTGCACATAGTTAGACACGTTTTCTTTTTTCTTTTTTTTTTTTGCACAGAAGTAAATAAGTTTAATGGTGTCCATGTCTACACAGATTCAGTGTCATAAAAATTAATTATGTAAGAAAGATTAAAATAGAATAAATGTGCAGATAACGACCGGTCAAAGATTAAATGTTTAACATACAGGGTGATTTGAAAAGGATGCAACAAAAATATAAGACAACTTGGGACAAGACAAACAAATATACATAGAGGAGGTAAAATTTCCTCGCACAGTCGTAACTTAAAATGTTACGAACAACTAGTGTAACGCATCACTATCGAAACGTTTACTTTCTCGTTGCTGAGCCAGCACCGCATTTTTCCTTTCTTCTTTCAAAAAGACATTGCTCTTTCAAAAAGCATTACTTCTGAAATTGTTTATAGTTAATGTATCCGACTTAAAAAGCCTAATACCATGTATTTTCAAAATGATATGCTATTGTCTAAATACTGTTAACTACCAGTGAAGACTATGCAGCATTGGAAAAGGATTTAATTGTTTTGACAATGAATGAAATATCTTTTTTAGAGATGAACTATAAAATATATTTTATTATTTTCGTCAATGAGTTGTTCTGTTTTATGTTGTGGCATCCTATTCAAATAATCGACTGTACATTAAATATTTACTTCAAATGTAACACTTTGATCGGTCATTATAATTAATTAGAAAGATTTTGATGATGAACGTTAATTATTCAAATTTCTCCTCCTTCAGTAAATTTTTAAATCACAAAGCTATCGATACTCCTACCAGATATAACCTTTTCATGTACATACGTACAAACATATATAATATTTAATAATTATTATTACTCGTGAAGTGGTATATGCTAATCTTTTATTGTAGTATAAAATCTTCATAAGGTTAATTATCATGGCAAATAACTTCCTATAGTTTGAATGTTTTGATAAATTGGCGGGAGTATTTCTCGTATTATCATTAACAAACAAATTTTTCAATGTTTTTTTTTTACGTTATCACGATTTATCTATTTACTGCATTACGTTTTGATGACTTGTACTAAAGAAAAAAATCCAACTCATTAAAACAATAGCGACAGCGACATTTGTTCATTAACATAGTGCCGACTATTGAGTGATAAGATAAGAAAACATTTTATCGGAAAAAGGAAAGCTATTGGCTACTCAAAACATAAAATATTCACACTTGTTATGGTTGTCGTTTTATGAAAACAAACTTTTCATTATAATAGAAAGACCGTTGCAAAACTAAGATAACATCGAAGGTTGAATAATAAAATGACTTATAAAATTTTCTGTATCTGCTGACATAAAATGAGAGAAAACTACGTACATTTCAAAACTTTGTATTTAATAATAAAATGAAATGTGCAGTAAAGAAATTTACGTTTTTTTATTTGATGGGCGTAACCAAGGGATATGATATTTACAGATTGTGGATTACAATTTGAGCGATTAGGAAAGTGGGATATTGTTTAAAAGTAGATAATGACGCATATAGGTTTTCAAACTCTCTTAATATCGCATTTGCCACAATGGTTAAATCGATCCACATTCGTGAAGTGAGGGTTAAGAAAGAATCGGTAAAAAAAAAAACAAAAGTACTCAAATGCTTGTTGATGTAAGGAATGGAATTGACTATTTCAGTTAATAAAAATAAAACGTTTTTTCATTTTAAAGCTCTTTTTTGAATTCTATCCAAGAGACTCAATTGAGTTTTGGACGAATAAAGGCCTTATACATTATAGTGAGATCAGAAGAAACTTCAGCGTTTTTGGAAAATTGTATCGAGGACTGATAATTGTTTTTTGGTTTTGCCTTGCCGTTTATGGAATGTCAGAGGTTTACACCTTAGCCCTTTATTCACGAAGGTGTACATTTTTTTAAATGTATGTATAAGTTTGAAATTAGGTCAAATTTGTTGGATCATTGAGCTGATTGTTCTCATTTTATTTTTACGGTATAATCAACAATTGATATTTTGTAAATGCATGTATTAGCATGTATTTTTTGTTATAAGAAAGACTTGTATTTAAATGTTTAAAACTAGACTTGTAAATTGAATTTAGTTTAAGAAAAAGTGTAAGATAAGAAGTTTCAATACTTTTTAGAATGTTTTTTAGCTTTAAAGGGCAGTTAGAGCGTTAACGCTCTAGAATTCTCAATTAATCATAATTAACTTCTTACCCTCAAGGAAAATGGGACAAAATATTCAATTCTATGACTTAAAAACTGTTCTTAGTGTTTCAGCCACTCAATCAACAATTGAGGGGCGGTTTTTCTCCCAGGCATTATATTGAGTGAAAAAGGAAACAGCTGAAGTTTCATTCTAGAAAATTGCCTTTATTGAGACTATTAAACATCATTTTTTTAGTAGCATTATTTTTGAAATGCTTTTACTGCTTGGTTTGATAATTATTTGATAAAAATGTATCTCAGAATATGGCCAAAATATTGTTCGAAAAAGTGTGTGAGAAACTAAATGAAAAAACCTTGACAATTATTTTTGAACTCTGGATATTTATCAAACCGATTCTACCTCTAAGTCCGGTAATCAATATTTTGCTTTCGGATTCACGGTGAATTATATATTCAAGGTGGGGCTAACCATGCGTTCTCTCTTCTTTCTTCTTCAAAATATCTAAGCATATCCTTTTCTACCTACCCGAAAAGCAATTTAATTTTAACAATGGATTGAAAGATTTTTCAGGATGTTGTCAGTTGGGTTATTTTCAGGGAGGACATACTATGTGCCATGAATTTGCTTTCCTTTTTTCATTCCTTATGGGTAAGTTCGAAAATAGATCTTCTAGGGATTCTTTTTATAAAAAATCAAGCTAGGTACCTACTATTTATGTTACATCAACAATTGTTATGTTTGATGTTTGCTTTGAAATGCAATATTTTAGCTCTCTTTTTCTACACAAAATAATAGCTACCTACCCCTGGGAAACATTTGATTCTTCAACAAATATACCTAAACCCTTGAAATCAATAAATAAAGCAACAATTTCTTTTCAAAGAAAAAACTACTTAATAGAATTTTGAATTTAGAGATTTTGAATAAATTCCGATAATTTAAATTCATTATTAAAAAAGATTGTTTATCAATTTTAATCTAATTTGTTTTGTTTTTTTTTGTAAAATATTCGAACCTGGGATCATCTCCAGATTTGTCCATCTGCCTGGATTTTTTGCCATCATCACTATCACGCCCTGGGCTCTTACGACTATTGTAGCCTCTACGTCTATTGAAGATGGAGAAAAATGATTTTCAAAACATTGAGCCATATTTCAAGCGAGTTGATTTGAATTGATTTTTTGTATGATTTATAAATTAAAAAAAAAAAATCTTTCTTTTGTTTTCGCAGTTAAATGTTTAACAATTGATTCAATGATAGAGTGACACGTTTCTAAACGTACAGTTTCTAAAAACAACAAATCATTTGTCTGAGTAAACAAGAAAAATAAATTCTTCTCTTATCGTGAATTACTTTTATAATTTAATTTTTTTTCTTTTTTTTTGTGAGGAATTAAACTACGAAACAAGTTTATTTGGATTGAAGGAAAGTGCAAACAAAATTAGTATACTCACTTATCGTTGTAGCGCCCTCCGCCGCCGCCTCCACGACGACTGTTATAGCGGTCGTCGTATCTATCTCTATGGCTACCTCTGGCTGTTCCCCTTGCCGGCTCCACAACCACCCTTCATAATTTTGGAATAAAAAATACACCCAAAAAGTATTTTAAAACATTTAAGACAGGATTCCTAGCAAAGTAGTGCAAACTTACCTTTCACCAAGGAGCTCCTTCCCGTTTAATTCGTAGACCGCGTCATCTGCGTCTCGATAGTCTTCGAATTCCTTAAAAATCAAATAAAAGTCTAGTCAGAAAAGTCACAAGAGACAAGAACCACAAATTATACGCAGTTATAATTAAATTAAGGCAAACGCGTCGCTAAGCAAAAGTCGATTTATCGATTCGCAAAGTCACCGAGTACAACACAAATAAAGCAAAAGAAAAAATACTTACAACAAATCCGTAGCCATTTTTGATGAGAATGTCTCTGGTTCGTCCGTAGCCTTTGAAAAATCTCTCTAAATCCCTTTCTCGGACACCGTAAGGTAGTCCTCCAACATAAACCCGAGATCCAACCATATTTTGTTTGGTTTTTATTCACTCTGCGATTTTATTTCAAAGTTTAAAGAAATTTTAATTTAATTTTTTGTATGCCACTGATAAAAATTTTTGTTAGCCAAAATGGCGTCGCAGATAAAATTTTTTTGGATGCGTAGGTTGTTTGGATTGGTTTTAATTTTATTGCAATTTCAGCTCACCTTTTGATGGATATTTTATGAAATTGTTTAAATTAGAGTTACAACAAATAATTGTTGATAATTTTTAATAATGAAACACAACTTATTCGGTGGAAATTCTTTTGAAAATTACAAGTAGTCTCAAAACAACGCCAACCTCGCGGCAACTGCAGAACGGAAATGGCAGATTTTGTAATCTAGACATTTTGGGTAAGGGTCCCTGCTAATTGCGTGCGGAATTCCGGATGATGAAAAAGTGATGCCAGTATCAACATTTTCTTGACGGCATTTCAGTAACAATCTTTTATGAGAAGTCAAGAAGTGTGAGCAACGGATTTTGCTATAAACCAAATAATTTTATTCTATTACAAACCAATTGTCAAAATTTGTCTACTTATTATTATAATACATTTATCACACTGATAACAAGGGGTTTTAAATTATAATGGACGATAATGTCTCATGTTACCTTAAATTACTAGTTATTTATTCACAAGTTTAGAATTTATAAAGGTTAGAGAAGCGAGAAGAAAGCCATGAAGATGTCATTATGTTCTGAAACTACGAAATAAATAACTTCTCCTGCCATTGGGGTTTTTATATGCATCAAGCATGAATGAGGTAAGACTATCAATGCCTGTTAGCTTTAAATTGCAGTAAGATGGCTTCTGCACATTTTACTTTTTCAACAAAAACAAGGTTTCTTATATGAAGAAAATTTATCAGTTTAAAACATACATACATTTTTAGTCAATTTTTAATATATGTATTATTGAATTTGAAACGTTACAATATCATTAATAAATGCTGTATAAAGGTAACGTTAATTTTCAGTGTCTATATATGCGGGGTTGAGAACAAGTTTTGTGGAAAAAATTGCATTCAAATATCTACCGGCAAATTGTTCATGTGAACTCAGCGTTATTGCGGATTTATAGCAAAACTTGCATTATGGCGTTCCTTTGATCAACTAAGAATTAAAATTGGCCGCACTAACTCACACAACAAATTTGACATTTCTAACTAAAGTTTGTGACGTTTGGTGAAAAGATTCCGATTTGGTTGATTAAAGAAAACCTTTTCTACTATCTCATACTTATTTTTTTAAAGGAAAACACAAATTTATTTTTACAAGCCTATTTAATTTAAAAAACGATTAAAGTATTTTGTAAATAAAATTACCAAAAAGCTAAAATATGGCATCATCTCCTTACTTACCCCTAAGCGAGTCATGTGCCAAAGCTTTGGGCGACAAAATGTATGAAAAGCGACGTTTAGCTTCTCAGGAAATTGATAAGTAAATAAAAAATATTTTATAAATTAAACTTTGTTAAGATCAATAACAATTTATCTATCTATTTTGTCTTAGAACGGTAGCAGAATTGAACAACAAAGGAAATTCTGCGCAAATAAGAAATCTTATTGAAATTTTGTCAAATGACTTCGCCAAATCAAGAGACCCGAACCGAAGAAAGGGCGGATTGATTGGTTTAGCTGCTGTTAGTTTAGGATTAGGGAAGGTGAGTAATTGGTATACAAAGAGATTTCAAGTGTGTTACTAAATGTGTATTGGATGTAGGACACTGAAAAATACGTTGGCGATCTCGTAACTCCTATACTTCATTGCTTTTCTGATCAAGATGTAAGAGTTCGATACTTTGCGTGTGAATCTCTGTACAATGTTGCTAAGATCGCGCGGTCGGCGATTATACCATACTTTTCATCCTTATTTGGAGCCCTGTCTCAACTAGTTACTGATTCCGATAAGATGCTTAAAGATGGAAGCGAATTACTTGACAGACTTTTGAAGGTAGATAAATCATGTTAAATTATTAGTTCTCTTCTATTTATATTTCCTCAATAGGATATTGTCACAGAATCATCGCAAACCTTTGATTTAGAAGCCTTTATACCACTTCTTAAGGAGAGAGTATATGTAAAGAACTCACAAGCACGGCAATATGTGATTTCCTGGATCTCCATTTTGAACGCTGTTCCGGAAATCAATATGATCTTTTACCTCACAGACATTCTAGATGGATTGTTTTGCATGTTGGAGGACAATACAATCGAAATTCAAAGAATGTAAAACTCTAGTAATGATTATGAATTATTTATATTAAACAAATACCGTGTCTAATTCAAGGTGCGAAGCTACGATAGGTCAGTTTTTGAAGTCAATTCGTTTGGATTCGTCATCGGTGAAAATGGAAGATACAATAAACATATTAATCACTCACGCACAGTCCACTAATGACCTCATTAAAGTAAGATTAAAAAGTAAAAAACGTCCAGATTGTAACAGTAATCATAATTTTTAAACTCTTAGAATATCTCAATCACATGGATTAAAGAGTTTGTTCAGATTTTTGGTTCGGATGTTTTGCCTTTTGCTAGTGGAATTTTTACCGCCACATTGCCTTGTCTCGAATACAATGTAGAGTCGAAAAAAAGTAATTATTAGTAATCTTTTACAAATGATCTAATAACTAATAAACTATTCCATATTTTTTTTAGACATCAAAGAATGTGCTGTGGCTGTGAACACATCGATGCTTCAGTTGATTTCGTCGAAAGATCAAAAAATTTACAACATTGCAAAAATAGATCTAAGGTCAGTTATGGAGGTACTCAGGCAATATTTGACGCACAATTCGGTTCACACAAAAGTAGCCGTACTAAAATGGATTCATCATTTGTTTCTACAAATTCCAATCGAGGTGAGATTCCTTTTTCATGTTATGTATGGTTAAGTTGCTCATTTTTGATAAGGGCGGAATTTCAGTTAACGTATTTAGAACTAAAAAACCTAATCCATAGCTATCATTAAATCTCCTATCGGAGTTTGAGTTTTGAATGTGGTTCGTGTAGAACTTTGAACTATTAGCTTTAATACTCAACCATACATGTGTTTAAAATAAAACTACCAATCACGCTCATAACTCATAACTAAAATAATAAATGTTTTTAATTTTAGATGTCATCTCATACCAACAATTTGTTTCCCATTTTACTTGGTATCTTATCGGATAACTCTGACGAAGTTGTACTTCATTCTCTAGCTGTTCTAGCTGAAATAGTAAACTCTAAACATTCCAATGGTATGTGATAAAAAAATCACTTTTTAAATTAACTTATACCTGATTAATTTATTAACAGATTCATCCGACTTCAATAAGACTCACTATCGTAAATTTTTAATAAGTCTACTTAATTTATTTAGCGAAGAAAAGCAATTTTTAGAGAAACGTGGCAGTCTTATTATCAGGTAAATTTTAAAATTTAATCATTGATTTTTTGTTGTTTTAATTTTCACTTATGTTATGTTTAAATACAGGCAACTTTGTGTTCTTCTCAATGCCGAATACGTTTACCGCACATTTGCGGAAATAATCGACGAGGAGACGACAAATATGAAATTTGCTTCAATGGTAGTTCGTTCACTGAATATGATTCTTTTGACCTCATCGGAACTTTTTGAACTTCGGAACTCTTTGCGGGATATTGCGAATGAAAAGTCAGCTTCTTTGTTTAAATGCCTTTATAAGAGTTGGGCTCACTGTCCGGTGTCAACGCTGTCGCTTTGCTTACTTGGTCAATGCTATCAACATGTGTCGGACTTAGTTGTTTTGTTGTAAGTCGTCTGATTAAGTGTTCGTGATGTAATTTGAAAATAGTTAAAATTTGTTTGGTTTCAGTGGAGACCTGGAAATAACTTTGGAACTTTTAAATGAATTGGACAAATTGGTTCAACTGATTGAGTCGCCAATTTTCGCAAGTATGCTTTAGGTCACATTTTTGTTTTTTTTTCTTTTTATATTCATGGAATTTTAAAAACTGTTCAAGGTCTACGTTTAACGCTGGTTTCCAAAGCAAATAAGTGTGCAGATGCCCAGCATTTGGCACATGCTTTATTTGGTATTCTAATGCTCCTTCCGCAGACTGAAGCTTTTGACATGCTTAAGAATCGATTGCAGTGTGTACCAAACTACTGGGGTCAAGTTCCAATGTAAGATAGTAATTTAGATATTTTGTGTATGTGAAATAATATTGGATTAATTTTTTTCTCAAGCGATGGCAAACACTCTCTAGAAAGCCAAAGTAAAATTAATTTCAGTGAACTGCTTCAGTATTTTGAGAAAATACAAAAACTTCACCGAGAGCAACGAATGATACAAAGAAAGCGCAGTGTTATGCAATCCGAGCCTTCAACGTGACTCTTTTAGTTTTTAAGTATCTAACTATCGTATAAAACGATAACAATTATTACATTCTTAATGTATGATGTAATTTTTTTATTTCACTTGCTGTGATTAAGCTCAAGCGATATTGTTTTTTTGAGCTTTAATTTTGTTTATTATTTTATTTTTTAAATGCACTTATAAGAAATGACTAAATAAAATAAATAAATACTATTATTATTATAAATACATTTTTTGTTTTTATAAATTAATAAACATGTTACGAGTTTCAACGAATACATTCATAAAAAAAGGACACGGGCCTTGTTTCTGATATACCTTCATTCACTCATCCCTAAATAAGACATAATTTAACTAAGTAAACTGCTGTCTGGGACATGATTACTTAGATTCGAAGATTCCCTTGACTTAGCATTGTTGTCCACACGCTTGATGTAGAAATTGACATCTTTTTTGACCACATCCATTTCTTTCTACTCCCTCAATCACTACCTGATCTGCCTGGCCGAGAGGCTTGTTGATACACAATAGATTGGATATGAACTTTAATGCGACACACGCAGAGACATGCCTCGATAATTCCTGTAGAGCATAGGCTCGCTTCTTTTTAGATGAAGCTGATAGAACAATCATCGAGCTTGCTTCTCATTCATATTTTATTGATAATATTATGATTAAATTCCGTTATTAAAAAGTATCATTGGTAGTTCATCAGCACCGGGGCCTTGTTCTTTAGTTTTTTTTTTTATAGAAAAATCTATACTTTTTTCTATAATTTACTGACACTCAGGGGGTTATGATTACCTTTTATATGATCTTTACGACCAAGTGCCGGCCTAAGTAAGAAGAAGTTGAATGATAGATTGGAAAGAAGATTTCATTGTGGGGCCCAGTAGAAACTGGAGGAAAGAGAAAAAAGACTATTACTATTACTACCACTGGAACATGTTCTATATTGATCGTCCTGTCACTTGATCTACTTACCAAATGGCCGTTCAGCATCGAAAATGTTGCTATTCTCCAATTTAAATATGCATATTATAATATTTATGTATATATTGTATCATTTTAAATCTTGTTTACTTGGTGAGCATGTGTTACAAAATTGTAACATTAACATTCATTATCGCAACAGTAAGTAGAAAAACTATAGATTGAGACGGTACAAGACCATAAGATTGTGTGTCCATTTATACACATGACCAATAGGTGTATGTATGACCTTGACGCAAAATTATGACAAATGAGGAAGATATAAAGTCTTCTTAAGATTTCAGCACATGTAGCATAATTTGGATGGGAGATTGTATCATAATGTTTTAAAGTTGGTTTTGAGCCTACCAGCTTTTGGAATTAAGCTATAATCTTTTTTTTTTTTAAATGAATAAAAGACCGAATTATTAATGTTCAAAGCAGTTTTTATTAAGATATGTACATAATGTTTTTATGTTTTAAACAAGTAGGTAAATTATAAGTGTTTGTATTTTCATGGTTTACTCAATGGGGCAATAAGTGGTTCCCATGTCCAATCTTCCCAAGGTACACATTTTCGTTCGCTATAAAGGAAACCTTCTTCGTCATCACATCGTTCCATTGATGCAGGTACCCCTAGTTCCGAGCATACCCAGTAAGCAGATGAATCATAGAAGTTCCTATACACTCTATCGGTGATTTCTTGTTCGGTCTTACATCCTGGTTGACCATTACCAGAAGGTGTAGCAGTTATTGAGCCAATGACCAAAACAAGCAAGAAAGCACAAACTGCTGCAAAAATAAAGTACAAAAAAATGTTACAAAAATTATTAAAATGTTGTTTATAAATTCTCAAAGGATCAGCAGGAGTCACCATATTCTTACCGAAAAAGTTCATTGTAAGGATCAGTTTTCTTTTTTGTTTAACTGTACAGGCAGGTAACAATTAAGTTAAAGGATGATGACCAAGACTGGAGAACATTGAAATTTATAGCAAAATTTGTAAAGACTTTATCAACGAAAAAAAGTCTCTTGTAATCAACAAATTCGCAATAAAATGATAACATTATTCTTTCGAAGCACTTGAAAGGAACAACTCTGACAATGTCCAATGAACATCAGTTTAAATATAAGCATGAACATTATTTATTTAAGATTTCATTTTTATTGGTATGAGCTCACGAATCAATTATTATTATTATTTGTTTAAAAAAATAATAATTTAAATAAATACATATGTACATATGTACATATTGTTTGTTTATTTTAAACTTGTATTGTAAGTATTTACATTGTATACCTTCTGTGTATCATTTTAAAGTGATTAAATTACAGTACGGAAATGAAGAAGAAAGTAGTTCAGTTTCCGGTTGGTTGGATGGTCTTTTGTTGGAAAGTATAGATAAATGGTGTTCGACATCATGTTGTAAGTTAACCAAAGTCAAAATTGGAGGTGGAAAGGTTTAGGGTTCTGCTCAGAGGGGATTTATAAAATAATTTTAAATACAAATACAATAAGTTAAGACGTGTAACAACCTCCTTCAGTACTAGTTTCAATTTTTTTTCTAAGAGAATTTAACTACAAAAAAGAGATTTAGAATATAAATAAATCTATTTATTCATGGAAATTTACTTTTTTGAGTTCTAGTGGGCTTAGGTTTAGCATGTAACAAGCTTTTTTTACACAAGTACTGAGTACAGCTGTGGCCAAAATAATAGAAACACCACTTTTATTTTTGTAATATTGGCTTAAGCCATCGCGCATCGGGCCTTGGGTAACGAAACCAATTCTTTTTTTAATGACATCCAAGATTCTGGAGTCTGTTTGTTACAGTCTCTATTCACGTAGTTTTTCCATGTATGCCAATAGCGAGGCGATGTTTCCTTTGGGCACCCCAAGGCATCGGGCGTCTCTTCCCTGTCTATGCCTTGTAAAAGATAACAGTTACCGCAATCAGTATTTATTCAATACAATGCCATCTTCGTAGTAGCTAAGAAAAGTAAGCTAACGTTCCAATTAAAATATCCCATTAGAACTATTAATCAAATGGATCCATCTGCCATTTACAAGGAAAAAACATTATCTTACAAATTTTCAAAAATACTCCCATACATGAAATACTTAAGAATCCTAGCCTAACAAATATAAATAACATCACCGAGTTTATCAAAAATGTAAATATTATAAACTAAATGCCTAAACTATCAAATAAAAAGCCAATAGTCTCTGCAGCTAGGCTTATTTAAATTTTATATTAGCTTGTAATTTGAATAGCTTTTTAATAAATAATAATAATATTATATAAAAAAATTAAGTTGAAAATTAGTCTCCCATAATTTTAATTATATTTTGTATAATAATAGTTGTGATTATTTGATAAATCAAACACTCAGCTCGTTTGCATGTAAGTTTTCTAATTTTAGGTTTATAAATTAGCAATTACATATTATATAATAATAAACTATATTGGATTAAAAAAAATGGAAGCAATTTTATTTGTTTTTGATTTCAACTAAGCCATGTAATGGCTTCTAGATTTGAAGAAAGGCTATGCTTTGAACTTACTCTACATCGGGCATCAGAATTGAATAGTGGAGCTTCGCGTGTGTCGGCGAAGGGAAAACGGGGGCACTTTCGCGTTATGTCTGTTTATTTTTGGGAAAAATTACTTATTTCTAAGGGCATTTTGTAATGGTTCATTTGACTTTGAATAAGGTGCAGCTCCACTTCATGGGACTTATAGATTTTAAATTGATGTTTATTTTCTTCTTCTAAAAATAGAGAATTTCCAAAAACTAAATGGTCCATTACGTTCTCTAAAAATCATTGTTATTTTTAAATCCAAAATAATTTATTATTGCTAAGTTTTTGAACCTATTCAAATGCTATCTTTTAAAAAAATCACATTTATTTGGGTGTTCGTGAAAACTTCTGCGGATAATTTCAATATCCAAAGAATGACCCCTGACCCAAACTTGTCATTTATACACCAAAGACCGATTAGCATAAATAGAAACATCTCAGATTTAAATAATAATAATAAAAAACAGTATGGTTTCAAATTAGCATCAGGCTATTTATGTCAAGACTGTTGTTCTATATTATTTTTGTGAAAAAGTCTCAGGGCGTGCCACTGTTTTGTATGCAATAAAATGTGAGGTCTACATTTACGCATGTGTTGTACAGCTTGATCCGGGGTCCAATGGTTTCGCTAAAAAATACAATCATTTACATAAATCTTATAGGCATAGAATATAAAAAAAACACGAAAGCTAATTACCATCATTAGATAACATCCAACAAGGGTCGCACTACGTGTTCGACCGGCTTTGCAATGAACATAGACAGTACCATTGTTCTCTGGCAATGAACTTGATTTCAGATTTGGTATTCTTTCCTTGGCAGGCAGGTACTTGTTTATAAATTCTACACCCTGAAATAATTTATCCTGGCAGGGAGATTCAAAAATATCCGTTGTTGCCAGTTGGAGGAAATCGATTCCAAGAAATTTCCACTTCTCAGCAGTGTTTGAAAAGGCTGTTAGCTCATAGTCCTCGTTCATCGACACTACCGCCTTCATGTTTTCATTCTTGACCAACTGAAAACAAAAGAATATCACCACCACCAGATAAGAAGTGAATCTTATAAATTAGAGAAAAACCTACATCGTTAGTCATCGAACGGAAGGGAAGTGCTCCCAAGATAACATTGTCGTCGATTCGATCGAACCAATTCCTGGCGGTGGCCTTTTCCATGACAACATTGTACAGAAGGGTCGGATAAAACGAAATACGTGCCAACATTCCCTGAGATTTGAAAGAAAACCCAACTTTAAATTAGTAACGACTTTCACTTTTTGTTATTAACACACAACAATGCCCTCGTTAAGCCGTGTTTTCGTCGATTATAAGAAAAAGTAGGTGCTTCTACGAGAGCGATTGAAATGAGACTCACAGCCATTTTTGGGTAACCTATTGGGTAGAGTCTCTCTTGTGTTGGAAAACAATGTAGTAAAAAGTGACTCAGACAACAGACACAGAGCTTAGATCAAATTCAGATACTGCTTACGGGAGGAATACAAATATAAATCGACTCTTGGTTTATTTACAAATTTACATAATAAACTGGAATCGAAAGTCGACTGATTGTGAGTGAAATTTTAAAACTGAGGCCTTTGGGTATTTTGACATTTGCAACAGCTGTTTTTATTTTGACAGACCACAATTGGCGTTCAGGCGATTTGTCTTATGGGGATGTTAGACGGAAGCCAGCGATGTTATGCGTAAAACGAAATGTCATCAATGGCCGAATTTCATTGGATTTGTAGAATTAATAATAGATAAAGATTTTGGTTGACAATTCAATATCGTAAATTAAAAAAATTTTCAAAAAGTATCCGATAATTTGGCAATTTGGGTAGACATATTGTCATTTCTGACTTAGGATTCGTAGCTCACATTGGTATTTCCTTATTTTTCATTGAGAAAATGTCTGCTGTGAGTAACACTATTTTAGCGTTCATTGAACTGAATTTGTGTCCTCAAGTTCTGAATATTCTGAACTACCTTTTGAGCTAGTGTCAGGTTGGTGAAAACTGTCAAAATCAAACCAGTTAATGTTATTATTCGAATATTATTTCTTATAATTTACTTACGCCGATTTCACATTTTTTATGTAAACTTCCACAGGGTTAAATTTATCAAGTGATCCATTTCTTTTTTTATGGTTTCCAACTTGATAAAATTTAGAAATAAAACGCTTTAAATTTCATTTAATATGTATAATGACAATGAATGAGTTTTTATCTTTTATTCTCATTTTAAATTATCTTTATATAATCACATTTTATCAAAATTACACTTACACTTACAATAATAATAATGTTTTCTTTATAAAATATATATAATTAGTAATAAATATAAATGTTTCTGTTTTTTTTTTAATTTTCTTCTGTTAATACAAATCCTAAAACATAATAAGATTCTAGAAAAAGGGGGCTAACATTTTAATAGCTCATGCATAAATTTTCCAAGACTTATCTAAATTAGGAAAGAAAAAATAATTAATAAATTATTCTTCTTGAATATTTTTTCTTTCTTTTTTTTTTTGAGTTTGTGCTGTAAAAACAGTCCACTATAGCAAAATGCCTTAAAACGTCATCGCTGCAACTGCAAAACTGTTGCGCAGCACGCCAAATCGAAGAAATTTACAACAAGATTTTGAGAAAAGACATAAGATTTTTGTTTTGGAATTTTGTAATTTTAAAGACAATTTTCACAAGTTTATGTTGTTGCCTTTAATTTTTGTTGCAATATCTAACCCGGTCCCAGGTTGTTTTTAATAACAGTCTGAATTGAAGTTATGCATTCATGTTGCTTGGATGTGGTCTTATCGAGCAATTGTTCTATGAATTCATTGGCAGACACATTTGTGCTCGGTGGTGCGTCTTGGGTGCATGATATGTACTTGTTAAATATCTCGGTGTTGAGTGAACTTTGGGAGTAAATGGCATCGCGACTTTGGCTTAGAATACGGGCAGAGGTCAGCAATTCCTTTTTGGCATTGTTGTAGGCTCGGATTTGTTTAAGACTTCCATGCTCTGCCGCAGCAAGGGTTATGTCTTGTAAATGTCGGATGTGATGTTGCCGATCGGAGACAAATTTCCCTAAGAGATAACCTGTTAATGAGAAGAAAAAAATATCGTCAGAATAAGTTTAACTGTTTAACCTTCCAATAGGTACAACAATTTTTTAAAAATATTCGCCATAGAATTCTAATAAATAAACCTTAAGAAATTTAAGCATCTTAGAGCTAATTAGACAATGAATATTATTTTATTTGATATGCTGTTTTGTATTTTTGAGTTCACTTCATAAAGGAAACTTAAATGAGTTGCTAAAAGGGGATGTCATTCTGCAAATGAAGATAAGATACGATAAAGTATTTTGAAAGAAGATTCAGGTTACTATGAATACTATGTGCTGTCAGAGATCTTTGTTATAACAAAAATAATTTTTGAATGTCTTGAAAAGCTTAGCAATATAAATAATAACACGAAATGTCCGAAACAATGAAAGAAAACTTTCGTTGCCTTGCTATCCAAAATAGCCTTGGGCCCCTTACACATTCAGTGACCACAATTTAACTTCCACCTGTCAAAATAATTTATTGTGAAAAACATAACCACTGTATTTAGTTATAAACTGATGAAACGTCAAAATACGTCGAGTTATTTGTGAACATCGTCATATACAAAAATTACATGTGTGCTTAGAAGTTGAAATTTTATTTCAATTCAATTTGACAGTTGCTTGGATTTTACAGTGAGAATTGAACAATTTTAAGAAGAAAACAAATATGGTGCATGAAAATTTGTAGAATGCTAGTATTTTCTATGTGTGGAATTTTAAATAAAAGATCATAGGTTCAGAAAAACATTGGTCAAATTTAAAATGCATAATTTACTAAAAATTCTAAGAAGAAATTGGCATTTAATTAACAGTGACATCGATTATGATATATATTGAAAATTTAAATCAAACAATTTGATGGAGTTGAATGTTTAGGTCACAATAAGTGACATCTTAAAATCTATGGCAACTAATATTTTGGAAAATTTTCAAGGCAGCTTTAATTTGGACAAATCTAAATCACTTTGACGTCTTGTCATGTAATTTCTCCCCTTTTCATAGAAACGAGATAAAATTATGAGGCATCAATAGGCTCTGTTCAAAGGAGTTCCAATAACACAATACCACAGTCAATTATAATTTAAATTGAATCACACCACTTTATAGACGCAGAGAACGCGGTGATAATCAAAATTGGCAATCGTATTTAATATTCTGTTATAGTCACTTATCACCTTTGCCGATTTGATCAGACTTACAGATTTAAATTTAAAGCTTATACATTTCTAGGAATTGTTTCAAAATCAAATCTAAAGATTATTAACGTCTCTCTGGTTTTAATGCAAAATTCAATTAATTATAGTTTCTACTTCTTATCTGTGAATGCATGTATGTATCTATGTATATTATGTATGTATATATCAATCGATTAAACTCGAATTCAGTTGACATACATAGATACTCGTACAAACATTTCAGTACACACACACTCGCTCGTATTTAAAAGCAATGAGCGAAAAAAAAGAACGTAATCTATAAGCTTCTGTCAAATGCAATTATTTTGTGCTCTTCAACGTGATTGGTATTCAATTTTGAACTCTGGCTATTGATTTTGGGATACATGTCCATTACACATCCTTTTAAACTGTTTTTCTTTTTTCAAGTTTTTTTTTTGTTGTTGAAGTTGAATAGCTTTTCGTTTTGGGTTAGGGTTTGGGTACTCTATTTTTTTCCATAATGCAGAACCTAAGTGTTCAACAGCTTTATAATTTTTTCATAGATGCATTGCATCGGCATCATAACATGGAGCTGTTCTCTCACCCGGTCCAAGATTGTGTATAGTGCACTTCCCCAACCTACCATCGCATCTCATCAGCCATCACATCGAGAAGGAGACCGATGACGATGACGGCGACGGCGACGACGACGAAGACGACTTTATATTGTGTCATCAGGGCTGCGCTTTATATTTTTAACCTCTTGACACTGAAATAGCTTTATCTTGCAGATGCTTGCCTGGCTATAAGCAAAGCGGTTAAGTGAGGGCGGTTTGTCAGAAGTTTAGATGTAAACTACTCGTGTATATGTATTTGAAAGTGCCCTCAATCCTCTTTGAATTCAATTATGCTCTCAATCTCAATCTCAACTCACCTAACCCAATGCATATTTGGAATTCTTCTGCGTTGCACTCGTCCCTGACCCCATGTACTCGTAAGTGAAGAATAAATTGAAAAAAGCTTTTAAGAGAATAAAAGAGCAGAACGGAGAATTTTATTCTCTGTTGGGATTTAAAGTCCCACAAGGATATAAACAAGGCATCCAAAAAAAGGAACGTAGGAACGGAGTTTAAGAGAACACGAATCTGTATTATGAATTTTGTACTTAAATCCCCATGACGTCTTTTTAATCCTCTAAATGATTATAGAAAAATTCAAAAACTGTCAAATACAAATACAAAAAACAGGGGATTTCTATTTTACTGTTCATCAAGGTCATGACAGCCATGCCAACAAATTAAGTATGAAGTTTCTCACCACTAAATTCCATTTTCTTTAAATTATTTCCATCGTTCACCGACATTATCATTTATGTATGATTTAATTAAGAAATAATTAAATCTTAATTGCAAAACTTTGACCATATTAAATGCAATTTTAATAGAATAAAAAGCGGACTCAATTCGTGATCTACATATATATGTAGGCGAGTTTGGTGCCAAAACACAGGTGCTATGCTTGAGTAATTTCATATAGTTAAAATATAAGGCCATGTTGTAAAATTTTCTGTTTCCTTAATTTCGACACACCGGGCGTATACGCACTTTTTGTACAATACATAATATGTTGACATTTGAAAGCATACGGTCTTAATTTAATGATTCGTCCAGAAATGAGCCTAATTTCTGAAGATAATTTTAAATAAAAATTAGGTTTAAATTATTCCAACGAAAATGTTTCATTTTCTACGGATTTTGGCCCAAGAAACGAAGAAAAATTCGATGAGTTGAGATCTGTGAAAAGCGGAGTTATTGTGAGTGACATGAAATGGACTGTCTACACATTTTTGAGCACACTCACCGATGAACCAAGGCTAATTCTTTTGGCAGATCTTGCATTTTGTCAACCTATAAGTATTTGTTGATCGCTTACTAAATCAGCAGACTCAATTATATGTTTAACACATTGCGAATTGTTTCCTTATATATGTATGTATGTATGGAACGTTGTCCGAAAAGAATACCTACTCATTTTGGAACAAAAATGTGCTTCACAACGCAATGTTCGTCTCTGATGATTAGGCAAAACAGATTTAATAAAAGACAGCCAGTTTGACAGATACATACATATATATATGTTCCATCAGGAATGCCAACACAATCAAATGAGAGCCTAATGTCGTTTTTAATTAACAATCCGGAATTGGAATTAGAAGAAAAATCCCAATTGAACAGTTTTTCTGAATTCTGAAAAATTTAAAGTTCGGTGTGACTGTATTGGTAAAGTGTGACATGTGTCAACTACAAACAATAAAACTAAAAACTCCTGCAAGAGAAAATTAACTGTCATCACTTGATGAAGAAGATGTCGAAGACGACTCCGACAATGTTTTTAACAAATTAGGAACAATTGTTAAGATATTTTCAATATTATTTTTCTTTTCCAGCCGAAAGCCTTGTCGCTAGAGCTGTTTAGTTTTTTAAGTATTAATTTTGTACATTGATGTGTAAATTAATAAATAATAATAATAATAATATTTTCCTTTTTTTTATATTTAATTTTAATTTCAAGCAATCACTTCAAAATTCGCTCAATTTATTAATTCAAAAAATATGACATTTATCAAGTGTGACATTTAAAATCTTTGAATGTGTGAGTGATTCTGTTTTTGCTTCTAATTTCGAATCCAGAAGAGAAATCTCTTCTTTTTCAGAATCAAAACTGTCACTTTAGCCCAATTGAACACTTTCAGAATGCTTTTTTCTGCTTCCAGATTGCCAATTGAAAACGCCATAAATCTAACGAAAAGTTATCAGATGTTATTATTCAAATAAACAGTAAGCATAACTGTAACTACAATTGTACAAGTTAAGAGTAAAACTTAACGAAGCTTAAATACACTTAACGTAACTTGATTTGATTTGAAAATTTATTTTTCTAGCACATATTAAGTTTGTGTATCAATTGATGATACTTAACATAGTTCAATCTTTAATCTGCATTAGAACATCAAACTCTCTCTTACTTTTTTTACTCTTTATAGTATTTCGTGAAATCTGGGAAATCCTTTACAACTGATACACAGGACCTCATTATCTGAAGCAAATTAATGGATAAAAAAGTCTATTCAAAAATCGAAATACAATTGAATACTCATGATATAGTAGACAATAAGCTTCGGAAGGTTTCATTATTGTCCAATGTATTAATCTCGAAATGTTTTTGAGTACAAAGCAAATATTAACCATTTTGTCATTAACGAAAACGACAGGACACTTTTCCACTTAACCGGATGCGCCTACTAAATTTGAGGACGGTTCCCACCTTTCTCAGTTACGAAATGGTCATTTATTTCGTTATTACTTAGAACTTTATCAAAGAGAGTTCAACGAAGCAAAAATAAATTTCCCTTTAAAACGATTTAAAAAAAAAAACATGTCAAATTTAACCTTTAAAGTATCTTTGAAAGTACTCTTTTCATTCGCACTGTAAATTTCTGGAACACGTGTTTTGTGTACTTCAAATTACTCGTGGGTAGTGCAGGTCCTTACTTCATTCATGTCTCCTGGCTGATTCATAAATTGAGGGAAAAGTCAATTTTTTTTTCTACTGAAATCTGGTTGATACTATAAAATTCCTGGTATTTTATTTCACAACAAATTGAGATAAAAAGTGTCCTTTTTTTCCATCGTCCTTGAAACCAAATATTATTATCCTTCTACGAATTCCCAAGATGGAAATGCCTCTTAATAAAATTGATATAATTCCCATGTTGCGTATATAAAAAATAAACATACACTTGTTAACTTTATTAATTCTATGGAATGGGAGGAATATTAAAAATATAAAAAAAAAAAATATTTACCTGATATAAGGGTGAAAAATGCCATAGTTAAAACAAGGCTAACACATGTCCTTTTTGTCACATATTCTCGTATATCACGAGCACTATTGGCTCGCATAGCGGTTTCATAACTCAGTACTTGATGCATTTTTATGATATCTATAGACGCAGCTACTACAGATCTGAAAAAAAAAAGAAATTATTAAGCATTATAATAAAATTATACTCTAATTCACATTAATGTACAAAGTTTAGTAAAAAAAATTCCTAATTTTAGTAACAATTAATTTCTCATTAGACAGGAATTTGACTTAAAATTGATATAAGATGATAAAAAAATTGGTAATTTACAATGTATGAATAATGATCACATTTGATTTTACTTCAGCGACTTATTTTGACATTTCATAAAATAATCATATCACAAATATGTCTATTAGAGAGAGATAAAATTATAAGATGTCAAAATATGTCACTTAACGAAAGAACCTTTTCTCTGTCACTTCAAATAATGAAATGACAAAATGCCATTTCTATACATACATATAATTTTGTATAATTCATCACAGGTATTCCATATTCATGGTTTATTAAATTTATTTGTTTTTGTTTATTTTAATCTGTCATTAAAGCTGCTTACATTGGATTCTCTTAAATCGACTTCTTTTGAGTTTTTACCTTTTTATCTCGGTATCTATAGATTTTTATAGAAGGACAATGAAACGTCAAAATAGAATAATGTGAACATTTACATATTTAATTTCAATTTTTATCATATAAATCTGGAGTAGATTGGAACGAAAGAAAAAGAAATTTTAATAAAATAACAACACAAAGATGGTGATTTTAAAGAGATAATTATTGCCATTAGAAAGGGTTCTCCAATTGGAACTTCTAAACTTTGAAAAAAATGATTGAAGGTATTTCGTTTAAGCTATAGGTGCTGCCAAACTGGCTGTTACTTATTAAGTTTGTAACCATGTACTTTTATAAAACTAAAACTTATGTTTGCGTAACGCTCCGTTCTGTTCCGTTAAGGATCGACCGAAGGAGAATAAAAAGCAGATTCCGTCTCACTTAAAAAACTCGTACTTCCGCAGACCCTCAACTTGGTGAATTTCACATTGTGAATTAAGCCTGTATCCATACAAGATTCAATTGATCTAGTAGCTGAAAGTAAATTACTTTAGGCAAAGACAAAGTGTTCGCTGAAGGATTTTGGAGTATTTACAAATTGTATCTAATTTGTATCGAAACAAAACTCAGCATTGTAAGAAAATTGTATTTCAGAAGAAGAGACTTTAAAACTCTGAGTAAAAAAGCAGAATTCCGTTACATTGTCAGTTTCGATCATCACGTTTATCAATCTCCCTTAATGGTAACGTAACGAGATTGATGCGTTTCAAGCATTTGTGATTTATGTACATATTTTGTTTGTTTAAGCGCGTGAGCATTTTTGATTTATACTTTTCCGTTATAAATTCGTTTAATCAAAAATGATCTTCGTAGAGTCGAAATTACAGAAGGTAAGTTTTAATTATTTCCAAATATTTTTCATTCCTGAACTTCAGCAAACTAAAATAATATTATCTCGTCAAAGTTTTGACATTGACAGTAGAGTGCGTTCACAACAAGAGTCCAAAGTTTTTGTTTGTCGGTGACTGTGAAAAATTTGAAAAATCTGAAATTTGTGTTGACTTTCCGGCGCTGCTTCCGTTTCCTTTAGCTGAAAAGTTGTATTGCGTATTTCCTCCGTTTTCAAGATCTTTTTCTCCCGTCTACATATGTAGACTTCGGGTTACTAAATTAGACGACATTGGCATTCATTGTTCACAAATTTTAATAAATTTACTAAGCTAACTATGTTTGTACATTACAAATAGTTTAACGTGAACACGAACACCTATTAAAAACATTTTTCTTGCAGAAAGTCTAAAACATTAGCGTCATAACATATTACAATGTTTCCAAATCCCGACAGTTTGTGTAGTGATTTTACTTGTAGGTAGACATCTACCTACGAGTAAACTCACTTCACATGATTTCTGCATTATGAATTCTTTTCATTGTTCCAAAAGCTCCCCAAAAACCATTAACCCACCCACAAGTTTTTTAAAGAATTTTTATTAAAACAAGACGCTTCTAAAATGTTGAGTACGAGTATATGACGAAAGAGTGTTCCATCGACAGTTGTTGTCAAATGCTACATACTTGCTCTCTGAAGCAGAACAGTTTCTCCTTATAATTAGCTTAAACGACCCCTAAAGCTTTTTTTTTATTTGAATATGGTTTTGTTTTTACTGTGCTTGAACATGAACAAGAATTTGCTTCTTGAGTTTGTTCATATGAATGGAAAATCCACGATTTGGTTGCACGTACGTGCTCTAGAAATTCAAGAGGTTTAGAGTTTTAAGAATTGTAAGTCTTTTCCGCTTTGGGTACGTTAAATATAAATTTTATTATAATTTATGAATTTATATTCTTCTTTAGAACAACTTTAGTAAACTGATTTCAGTGACTTAGCAACAAACCCAAAACCTATCCCAACTGTCAAATATGTCAGAACATATAAATATGTCATGTTAAAACACCAGCGTTAGAATTTTTTTTAAAAATAACGATTTGTCCATCTAAATGTACAATTACAAACATAAAGAGAAATCAAAATCCCTAACTGAATTTTTTACGAACCCAAAGCATTCGCCATAAACTTGAAGTGCTTGTACAAATCGCAAGTAAAAAGACTATAAAAACACACGTTTTTCGACCTCTCTCGGAGACTGATTATGAATTTATTTTGGAGAGTAGTTCTCGTTATGAAAAAATATACTTTAACGCTTTAACGATCTCATATATTATGGTGACTGAAAGTTACAGTATTGCCAAACTAATTGTTTTAAATATGTAAAATAAATACACAAAAAGAATTAATATAAAAATAATTTTTATAATGTTTAGCTTGATAAAAATAACATAATCTTATTTAAAAATATATTTTTGATTGTTCATAACAATTTTTGTTTACATATTTTAAGACTTCTTCATTCTTTAAAGTTCCGGTCGGGAAAGAATTTTGTATACATTGAATGGTTTATTACTTTATAGAAATGAAAAAAGAAACAGTTAAAGGAAAATATAGTTTGTACAACAAATTACTAAGAAGTATCCAGTGGCGCTTTTATAAAGTGTAATATAATGTATAATATAAAATTAATGTATAGTTAAATGATCGTAAAACATATAAAAACATAAAATTTTTTGAATAATGCACAGCACATAAAAAAAAAAGTTCTTACTTTTAGAATGCCTAATCCAAAAAGACCTAAAAAAAACATAGAACTTTCACAATTAATAAACTGCAAAGTATTTCATAATAAACTTTCCGTTCACTGTCACACCTAATGTAATGTCAAAAAGTCTATTTCATAATTTGTTGATCGGGTAATGATGTTGTTAAAGGTGGTGCTATGTCAAATTGAAGAAACCTTACAGCTAGCTGTCGAGAATAGTTTATCTGATTTCCTTAAAAAATAAAAAATAAAATTTTACAACTAAACTAAGTATTAAAACGGAAATCAAAAGAAAACGCGGATGGCAACCCTCTCAGCATGCAAATGGAAGTCGTGTTTTATATTTTTGTCAAAAGTAATATGCATCAAATCAAAAAAGTTGAACATGAACTCTAAGTCAACAAGCAAGTTATTTTTGGAAGTGCTGGAGCTCTTTCCCCCCGTGTATGTACCATGAATATTCCCTCCCGACACCCCTGCACACAATATCACAAGATTCACAAGCAGAATATACATACACTACATCATACCATACACCCTTTAAAGGACAAGATTGCGGGAGCAAGAAATTATTGAGTGGTTACGTTGGCACTTAAGAGTAACCATGAATTGGGGTGTACCTGTGTACAACCGGGTGACATTGAAAGCTAAAAAAAAAAAAAACAAAATCCACAGCTCGCAAGCCCCAAGCCCGTTCTGAGAAAAATCAGTTTCTGTAGGGAAAATTTATTCTGTAATAGGTGATGTTGATGAGATGTTGCTACATTCTTTTGGGGCATGACATGTGAAGGGCTCTTGAGCGTTCATCCCTCGTGAGCAATGCATTGCAAACATACATACAGTACGAGTACGAGTACCTACTATGTATGTATATAGACATAGAGGTATAGGGTACATATAAAAGTTACGAGTACGAATACGAGTACATATGTATATGCTACAAAATAAGTGAGGAAATGATTACTCGTATATAAAAAATAAAATAAAACTGTGTTATGTACATTTATGTATGTAGGTAAGGCACGAGTACATTGTAATGAGGGAAGGATACAAAAAAGGACGTAAGTTCTTCGCTCCCGATCCTAAAATATGTACTACGTATATATAGTTCCATATACTCGTATGTATATCCCTCTGGAAGCGGATGACGCTGAGGTTAAGTATGCAACAAAATACCGTAAGTTTGCATTGAATAAAAACAACGAAAACACAAAAATATACATATGTACCTATAACTTTTGTTGTACTCGTATTCGTATTCGTTAGGGATCATGCGATGGTTGCTTAGTTTTGAGGGAGTTTTTAAGCTTCAAACAGAAAAGGATATAAAAGTTGATACGTTTGTCTTTACCGATATGTTCCCCATTCTGTTTGTTTCACGGTTAGGGTCAAGCGTATTATAGGCATAGGTTTAGTACATCAAACAGAACAAAAAAACTAAGGTACTTTGACATTTAATACTTCTTAATGGCAATGGGTCTGCATTTATACTCGTACAAGTATGTGCATGCGGAGAAGGTGGGGTATGTTTGCTCTTTGATGTTCATTCAACCCTTACGAGGGCTTTGTATTGTCTCGAATCCTATTGTGACGAAAGGGGATACTATATCAAACGCAGGTTTATCTAATAATAAAAGTGAGGTATAAAAGACTAAATTCAATGTTCTGTGTGGTTCCTAAAGGTTAATCTACTTATTGGGAATCGTATACAAAGAGTTCGCTTCTTGCGGTCCTGCTTTTTTTTTTATTTTTTTTGTTGTCCTTAACCAAATGGATTGGTAATTTGTAAAAGAAAAGCACTTAATGGAATTCGGAAAAACTCTTCGATAGGTATTTGTTTGTTTGACAGAAAATGTGATTTAGCGTTGTCAAAATTGTGATCTTGTAAATGTATTAAAATTTATTGTTCCAGATTCGATGGAAAAGCAACATCTTGAAGGTACCCTCAATTTCTGCCTTCACCTGTCTCCAGGAATGAATGGGAATTGTCAATTATATAAGAACTTAATTCTTTACGGACTTGGAATGTAAATTAAGCAAAAGCTAAGTTGACTTTTAGGGATCTTCATTAGATGTGAAGAATAAGTGTTACCATAAGTTATTAAACCATTAAAAGCAGGGTTTATAGTGGCCAACTTGTCAACTTTTCAATGTCCAATTTTTCATGACTCTGGTTCATAAATCAGGCCTAATATTGTGAATAGAATATCAATATTGTCTTTGTGGCCTGCTACAGTTCGTGGCTGAATGCATCAATGTCATAGTCAATTATCAACTGTCAAAATTTTGAAGTTTTTATTGGAAGACACTTTATGAAGAAAAAAAAAAGAAGAAAATAAAATGTCGTCGGTCGAGTCAAGGCTTTCTTTTATTCAAGTTAAAGTGCAATTTTGTTTTTCTTTTTTTTTCTGTATTCTTGTATTTTTGAATTCCATAGAAACTGTAATTTACCTCTTGTCAATGCCAAACGTAACAATTTCTCTCAATCCTTTCAAGGACGAACTCAGCCCACACGCCCAGCCCATATACAATCTTGTTTTTCGATTAATAGCTTTTATACCGTTTACGGTTTTAGCGTCGCCTCCGCCGCCTCCTCGCCGGCAGTTCGTCGTCATGTGTTGGGCCAACAACTAAATTTCGATTGCTTTCCTTTTGGCTTGTCTTTGAGTTGGCTGCCACCGCTCCACAAGTCCACAACCACCTCGTCGTCGTCGTCTCCTCTGACTTGGAACTTGGAAGACTCCTTTCAAAGGCAGATTATTATATTTATGTGCATCCTCAGGGCTTGTAATCTTCAAAGAAGCTGTGGGCTTAATGGCTGGAGGCAAGGCACCTGTTTGTGCGATTTAGCTTCATGCTTTATGGACTGAGAGCGAGAGTGGGTTTAAGTTTCTATTTTTATCATCCTTTGGTATGCATTGTGTTGGGTATTTTAATATCTGTGTGTAGGTGAACCTAGATTTATTGATTTTGATAGCTTGCATGCAAATATTATTAAAATCATATCTAAAAGTCGGATGTAATAGAGGCTTTCCATGTGTATGAACATATGTTTATCGATATTGTACATAGAATATATAGAACTTTATTGTGCATCAAGGGAAATTTTAAATCAGGTAAAAGTTCTACTTTTTTACTCTCTATTCGTTTATAATAACAAAATGATTGATTGATAAACTTTAAATTTTGCGTTTCAAGTTAAAAATAGAACCACAACCACACAAATTGATTTGACTTACATTACTGACGGAATGGTTTGTATATACATATACATTTATATGTATGTATGGTATATATCGACCAAAATGAATATTGGTATGATGGAAATAAATTACCTTTTATGAAGTAGTGACAACTAAATAACATTGAACACTGATTGAATAACGTTGTTAAAGTTAATTTTAAACATATATTATATTAAACTCTAAATTTAACCTTTGGGTGCTTGATGTGGTAAAGAAGGAGGCGTCCTAAAATAGATGGAAAAGCCACAACAGAAAAACCATTTAAATTCACGGTCAATTTTGTTGCCGTTTGAAAGAATTTAAATTATGAAATACATATAATTTCAGTTGAAAGATGTCAATTGAACTATCGGGATGTGGTCACAGGTGTATGTGGGTATATTCAAAGTTAGTAAAGGATAAAAGAACATTTCAACTTTAAAAATAAGTTTTATTTCTAACTTAGGTAACCATGACATCCAGAAAATTGACAAGCTGACATTCGCATTTTCCAGAAATTCTAAGAAAGAAGATAATTAATAGATCCTGGATGCACCCTTCTCAGAACGCATATGGATATGTCAGCATCAGCTGTTCTTCATAGAGTATAAGGACTTCAATTCAATGCTGTCATTCTCTTATTCCGCAAAACGATGGGTCTTTTGTTTTTGAATGAAAAAAAGGTGATGCAAAGCCTAGCAAAATCTAAAGTTTTTTAGTCATAGGTACTCGTATGAAGTTCAAAATAGACCAAGATTTAAGGCTGTATATTCCATCCTAAGCTAAAAGTATAAGTAAATTTAAAATAGCTCAAGCTCGAAAATGTATTCAAAGGCTTAAAAAAAAAAATACCAACATTCATGCACCCTCTTCTAGAAGGCTTTGACTTTCATACAAGGCTTTTGAGTTCATAAGTACGAGAAAAACAACCAACGTTTTTTACAAAAACAGTTAAATAATTGTCCACAATTGCTTGAATACGATATTTAGAATTAAAAAAATAAAATGTGGAGTGGCTTTCTAATTCATTTATTAAGACACTTTAAAGAGGATTTCAATTTAGAGAATAGGAAAAGACATTTAATAGACAGAGTTAGTATTTTTATCAATTTTTTAACATCAGCTTAAATCCTTTTCAGCTGTTTATATAAAATGTCAAAGTCTTATATGTACATTAGGGTATCCCGTCGATGTATGAAGAGCTACACTATCAAAAGGGGTATCAAAATTTGCGTAATTTTACACAGATAAAGAGAATTTCATGTTTTTACATACATACTTTAACCTTTTGAATAAAACTATAAAAAAATTAAGTTTTAAACGTATTTTATTATTAATATTATTTAAACTAATCACATAAAAACAAAATAAGCAAGAAATAATTTTCATTTCATTCATTCATTGCAGTTTCCTGAGACAATATCCGTTTCCTGCGTAGACCATTTTTTTGCTTCCCTCTTTGACTCTTCAATTTGCCTCTGCTGTCGTTTCTTCAAGATATTTGTTTCTTTCTTGTCAACCCCGCTTATAACCATTTTCCTTTCATTTCTCTGATCCAACAAAAAACTTCTCTCATGGATGGGAACTTTCTTTGGTTTTAAACACGAACAAGTTTCAAATGAAGTGCATTTACAAGCAGCAACGTCGAAAAGCTTCTCAGATGAATATAAAAAACACTTCAGTTTGTTTTCGAAACTAGCATTTTGTTTGCTTTTGGGGTATCGCTTCACAATATTGTACCTTTCGAAACAGGATTTAAGTAATTGAATAACTCTTTCCTTAGTTACAATTGGAATCGAAGCTTTAGCCCAAATATTGTCGATTTCTTCAAAAAAAATCGCATATATTTCTGAATGGGAAGGATCCTTTCCGTTGAATTTAAGTTTTAGTTCGTTCCTTACAAACAAAATGAATTTAATGACATCTCTTGTAGTTGGTAGCTGCCGATCGTCAAGTTTTTTGTATGATCCCAATATAGCACACGTAGTCCCACTACGTCTTGAACTCATTATTTAAAAAAAAATCACAAAAATTGCTTTTAAAACTGTTACAACGCACTTTACACAACCCGTTAGTTAGGTTCTTACTAGGTGAAAAAAGAAAATAGTTGCTCAGAATATTAGCAAATTTAATTTAAAAATAGATAGCACTGTGCAGAGATCAATGCCACAACTACAACATGATAGATGTCGTTATGCGTTAACTGATGTAGCGACTCTGTATCGACAGTCAAGCATCTACCGGAGAATATACCAACATCCTTCGAATTTTAGTAAAACGCAAATAGAATGTGCGAGAACAAAGACTTAATTCAAACTGTACATACATACATATGTTAGATACGAACCTAGATTTTAAATTATTTTATTCCATTCATTCTGTTTTCCATTGTTCAATCTAACGCTTCAAATTCTTTTTGCTCTTTAAGCCATTTTGTTCAAATTAGATAAATTATATTTCATTCCTTGAAATATCAAAATTTCAATAGTGTTTCATTTTTAAAATATTCATCTCGTTCACTTGCCTTCTTGGTGCTTCTTGCGAAGAATTAGTTGGTGTCGAAGAGAGACATCACACTGAGGCTGTGCACATTTGACAGGTGTTCTTTTGGCAGTGTCAGTGTCTATTGAGAAAATGCGTTTTCTTTGCCACAATTGATTTCAGTTTTGTGTATAATACGCTGATTACGGAAGGTCACATATTGTTTAAGATCTATTACATTTCTTATCCGAACCTTAAACCTTTAAATTTTAGAACTGGCAATTCCTACCATTATTTTACTTTCTACTTTCTATTCGCTATTTCCTTTTGACCCTAGTATTGCGATAATTGCAGAAAGTCATACAAATCTCGATTGGATTAGTGAACAAAATCAATAGCAAGGGGAAAAATAAAACTTCATTGGCAGCTTAACCGACACGATTAATTATTATTGAACATACAAAAATTTTACCGCTGAAGGTGGGATCAATCATAATCAAATTGCGGAATATTAATCGTACGAAATTGTACAACGACTCGCCTTTGTCCATAAAGAAATATATGAAGATTGTAATTTAAGTGATGATCATCAATAGCAAATTTAAGGGATGAAAAGCCAATATTCCTCTAATTCCGATTATTAACTGTTCAATTAAACATGATAAGTTTCTCCGTTCGATTGGTTTTTGTGAATTGATGACAACCAATAAATTGTAAGGCTAATCGTTGGAAGTCTGTGGAATTAAAACGTCTTCGTTGTTTGTTTGTGCATCGGAAAACTAATTGAAAAAACATAACAATATGTAAATTGGGGCGAAACAAAGTTCTTCGGGTCCACTAGTAGAAAAGAACCCAAAATATCAAAACTGACATATTTACTTTAGGACATAAACATAACTGTTTGACTGATTTGTCAAGAAATTTTTCAAATAAACATTTGCAATTGGTAAGATGTTTTCATTGACATAATATTTTGTGAATTTGTATGGTAGCTGACGTCAGATTTTAAAATTATGTTCTCTTCTTTTACTTAAGGTTTGGTGGACTCAAATATTTTATGTATGTAAAATAATTCTTAAGATTAAACCACAATGCAGCCACTATTTTGGTAAACTTCCGTGGTGAAATCCGGGAAAAAGATTGTCTCCGTGCACCGAGGCTCAGTTGAATTTCTAAAAAAAAATCTTGAACGTCTGGCAACACTATACAAAAAAAACTTAAACATGTGAGAGTCTTATCAGAAATTTAATAAAGCTGAAATCTTGTAAAAGCAATTTTTCTTAAAAAAAAAAGATGTCAAATAAAGAAAATTAAATTATTGTATGTATAGAACACTTTTGCCAGCTTTGATCAACAAAGTGACTGATTTAACCAAAAGAAGAAGTCCTGGTGGTGTGTGTTTGCTGTATTCTTATTCCTTATTTTTTTTTTTCAAATATGTGTGTTCATAACTTAATTCAGTTACCTATACAAGACGATAAACCTATGAGTGTGTACATTTTATATTCTTCGAAATTGCTTGGAAAATGTGCGCCCTACTTCTGACTTTCTGAGGCTGATGTAAAATTTTAAAGGATTTTATTTAAAAAGTAATTAAGTTGAATTTTTTCTTATTTTGAAATCTTAGAAAATCAACTTGACAACCGGGATTCAATCCTGTCATCATTCAACAAGTCTCTCAATTTATCCTGGTCGTCATTTCCCCAAAGTAAGCAAGGTCTGCCACGCTGTAGCCTTCCATAAAATGTACTACTATACAAAAGAAATTCCTCCTCACTCATGCGGGCTAGGTGACTTGTCCATAGCAGTCTACCGATATAAGCTTCGAGGTAGATTGCCTACAGTTTATGATTCTAACGTCTTCGTAATGACTTTACTCTCAATTCTCGAACGCGGTTAAGAGGTTAGAGTGCCTTTTAGTAAGCACCCAGGACTCGGATCCTCCATATGTAAGTATTGGCAGGACCATCGTCCTGTACATTAGCCGCTTAGACTTTATGGCAAGGTTTGTGGATTTACCAAGATTTGACAGACTACTGCATGGTTCTGTGTGCTTTGAGTAGTCACCCACGTATTTCTTCTTCTATATTGATATCGGCTGTTACTTTTGACCCAAGTGGATTACAGAGCTGTAAAAAAATGCATTCTTTTGTTTTATTGCAGTTAAATTGAATGGAAAGACTTTTTTACAGTCTTTTGATTAAACCTCAGTATCGCGACTTTCAAACTAAAGTCCTAGTCAATTTTGCAGTCTTTGATTAAAAAAGCATCTGGAGGAGTCAAATGAATTCAATTCAAAAGAATACATTCTTTTTAGACTGCTTGCAGTCTTTGAAGTCTTTGAAAAGTCTTTTGCATTCTTTGGATTTTTTACGTCTTTTAAATGCATTCAATGTATTGAAGTCTTTTTTACTGCTTTGAAATCTTATTACTAATTGAATACTTTTCACTGTTTTCGACTGGTCACTTGGAGCTAGTCGGTCTTATTTGATAAGGAAGAGGAGTATTAACCTGTATAATTTCTGCACATTGTGGCATCTTCTTTCTTTTTTTCTTCTTTTCGCCAGTCTTCCGGCATTTCTTTGTGGAGCCAGCAGTTCTTCAGGGGCTGACTGTTTATCAATTCATTTATATCGTTCCAGTTTGAATGCAGGATCAGTAATGAGGTTCCCCTGCCCATCCTTGCAATATCCTTGCTTGGTGTATACCTACTTCATCATATAGAATGTCTGTAGTGCACAATAGAACAATAAACAGAATGATAAACAAAAACAAAAATTTTATAAATGAGACGAAATAAATAAATCAACCGCAGACATTTTTTCTTTTCAACATTTTTATCGTTTAATTTCCGGGAGTCAATTAATAAAAAAAAATAATTTATTAAACAAAATAATAACCTTACATACCAAAATATCTCAAACACTTATATTTCTCGTTTGATGAAGAGGTGAATTTCCAAAATATTTATTTTATTGTCTCTTCTTTCATAATTCATTTTCTGTTTTTAGACAACAGAGACATTTCGTTTCGCTTCACTTCGATTGTTTTTTTCGGTTTTGTCAAAATTTTTCTTTTGTTTGAAAATTTCTATTTTCCACAACTTTTTGAGTATGCCAATTTCTTCCCGTTTCGTCATTAAATCGTTTTTATTAACACACCATTTCCCTCCGTGTAATTAATTACAATTTTCTTGCCATAAAAAAAAAGAAAAATGATTATAGTTTAACTTAACTGCGATGGAAAGCCATCCCGCTGCTGGGTGCAATGGGAAAATTTCCTTTGATATTCGAGTACACCGAGTACGAGGTATAGTGAAATTCCATTTTAACTGTTTGTTTTGCTCCTTGGGTGAAATAAACTTTCAACCTCCATTGCTCTCAGGATATCAGCCTCATCGAGTCCTCAAAGCGCAGATGCCTTTATTCAATTTTTTTTTTATTATTATTATTTCTTTTACATTCATCCATATCGTATATAAGTTTATAGATATGCATTACCTGTTGCTTAAGGGAAATGCTTGTATCTACACTATCTAGAGTACCTACAATGAAATGGTATAGTTTTCCCGTAGTGCGTATAATATAATTTTTATATATGCACTTAATGATGGTGTATCTACAATCATTAAATTTGTTTAAAAACACAAACACACTTATTGCATTTTTGATGTGTTTTTGAGTTATTAAATTTTTTTATTGACGAAAGATAAATTCATCCAATCGAAAAATATACAAAAATCATTGAAATCAACTCAACAACCCTCGTCGAACACTGTAAGTTCGAAATAATCGTGTGTAATTATTCCAATCAATATTGAGACGCCGAAATTTCGGGCTAACGACCTCGCGTCTGTCTGTTTATTATGGCGGTTGTCATCGGCTCGCGGTCATTTATTTTCGTTATTCAAAAACGAAAACATGAAATTATTATTGATGCCAATAAACAAAACCGTCAAGAAAATAATATTTCAAAACACCAAGTGGCAAGCAATTATCAAAAAAAAAGTATTTGTTGTTATTCAATTTCACGAAATGAAATTGAATTGAATTGAAAAAAACGACATATTAATTAAATGAGACATATTAAAATACCATAAAAAACACATCTACATAATATTACCAGAATGTGGAAAACTGGACACTCTTCTCGAGGGGTTGAAATGGGTGCTTCAATTCGTATAGTCAGTATTCACTTGAATCCAGTTCCTTTGGGTGGTTGAATGAAAGAAAGGTGCGCAACACCCATCCCTGTTTTGTTTCGGTTTTCTGTTTCTGTTTCTATGTTTTTGTTGTTGTTGGTTTTGTTTAAAGTTGGCGTGTAGACCTTCTTCTTCAGTTCTACATATGTACTGTACACACACGAGGGGGTATAGGGAAGTTATCTCACCTTTTCACAGTAAATTACACAAAAACAAGAAATTTCAAAAACCAGTGAAAAACGCAAATACTCGTACATTAAACTCTGCGAAACGAAGCACTTCGAAAACGTTCGTTTTGAGTTTCAGTTTCTCGAAAAATGTTTCGAATTCCCACTCATTAGAGAGGCCACTAAAAATAGAACCGGATAATTCAGTTTTCTTTTCTTTTCTGTTTTTTTTTTTGTTGATTTTTTGGATTTTTTTTTTCAATTTGACTCGTAGTAAAAAATAAATCCGAATAAAAAAATAAATACGACTGAATGTTTTTTTTTTTGCAGTTTTTATGTATGTATGTATGTATATGAGATAGATTTGCGTAGAGGTAAAAATATACTCTCGTGAAATTAAAATGCGAAATAAGAAAAAACACAACACTTCACAAAAATAGATTAAGATTCCATGCAGTTTTGTTTTTTTTTTAAGTTGACGAATTTTTTGACGAAAATTGACAAAAAAAATGTATGTACTATGTAATTGAAAAATGAAAAAATAAATAGTATTTTTAATTTATGCTTGAGGAATAAAAGAATCCTTGGCAATGCAGAAAAAAAGCTACAGACGGTGAAGGACGATACAATAACGGTATATGAGATTCGCGCGTGGTTATGGTTACACCCGCCAACGGAAACTGAGAGCGCAGTAACGTTGAAAGCGAGTTTTTAGGCCGTTGGCCGAGAAATGGTCTGACTGTTGTCGCGTTGTTCTTGTTGTGTGTTAATATTTTTGGAGCGAGTTAAATTCTTGCAGGAGATTATAGGGATGTGGTTCGGTTCGGTTTGATTCGACTGACTATGTTGGTTTTTGTTTCGTCTAAATAGCAAGGCTAACGAAAGAGACAAAATGCTTGAGGGGAAATTTTGTGTGTTTCAGTTTGGTGAGAGTGAAAATTCTCTTTTTTTGAACTTCGAAGTGAAAAAATGCAAAAGCTCAATGGAAGTTTTATTTAGAAATGTCTATTTACTGAAAATATGGAAGGAATATTCCTGTCATTTGATTTTTAAATGCATTTGGCTTAGCTTAAGAGAGTCTAAGGCTAAAGTATGTTCGTGGAAGTAATGTTGAAAAAGCTCGTTAGAAGATGAAAAAGCTTTGAGAAGGATTTGAATGTGAAAACCGTTAGTGAACGTTGGATAAATGAGCTCAAAAGCTGTTTCAAAAATTGAATGTAGGGTACGTTTCTTATGTTTGGGTTTTTGAAAGTGACAGAATAGAAATATTCTCAATGAATTGTCTACTACAACCCAATTTATTCTACTTTAATAATCTATTGGCTTCAGTATGAAAAGTATACTTCAAAAGCAAAACGAAAACTTTTATAATTACATAATTGCATTGTTTGAAGAAACAGGTACCTAGGGGAACAAATAGCAACACATTTAAGAAACGCCTTTAAAGTGCCTAAAAGACATTTAGGATTTATGAGCCAAGTCGAAATTTTTTTGATCATGCCTCAATAGTAAAAGGTATCCTAATTTACATTATGTTATATCGTCAGTCAGTTCAGAGGTTGTCAGAAGAGACTTTTAAGTAATAAAGTTACTGTTTTTATTACATGAGTTTTACATTTCGAATTAGGGCAAATCTTTGGCTGTACATTGAAAAAAGCCAGGTTATATAAAATTTCACATTTCATGAAATTCTTAACACTCATATTTTATATTCAGAATTGGTCCTTCGTTGCACTCATAAGAAAAAACCCAATAACCGTACCAATGTTGGTTTTCTGATGAGATGATCAAAAATCGTTACAGTGTATTGAATACAAACCTTAAGTATTCAAAAAATATTAATAAAAAATTTAAATTGATAGTTTTAATATTTATTTTAAAAATGTGTTGTCATTAATACCAAAAAGACCTTCGAATGCAGGCTCCTTTGTAGTTTCTTAAAAACGAGGAATTTCATCCTAAGAAAAGAAACTATCATTTAAATAAAAAAAAATCTTTTTTTTGTTGTTTAAAGCATTTAGTCTCTTATCATTGCATATTGTAAAATATTGCGTATACGCCAGAGTGTCCAAAATATGGGTTCACAAATACTTTGAAAAGTAGGAAGTAGTTGCACGATTAAGAGCTGGTTCATCATATATGTATCTACATATTTAAAAAGTTATGCATACTTCGAAAACTTGGCATTCAAGTTATTAATCGATTTACTTTTGATGTTGATTGATAACAATTTTATAAACAAAAAAATTATCAGATTTGAAAAATTGCTCAAGATATTGTAGCCGAAAAACAATTTTTACCAATTTTTATTTACAACTTTTGTAGTTTTTTTATTTACTGTAAACAAATGTCTATTTGATATTCCTCAACATTTTATCATTCAGGTATTTACAAATGCATTTTAATGAAAATAAAGTACATTTGAAGTCAACCTCGTTGTTTGTTGTGAAGATATTTGAGATATCTGAAAACCAATTTTTGACAGTATTGTATTGTATTAGTATTGTTTTTTTATTATTCGTAAAAAAACTGTCGAATCGATATTTTTCAAAAATTATAAATCATATGCAAAAATAAAATAAATTCGAAGTTAAAATGATTTACCACTATGGACATATACAAGCCAAGAAAATAATTTTGACAATTTTTTGGTTAATTTTTGTTGAAGTTTTTTTATTTTTTTGTAAAACAAAAAAAATCAATTCGATATTGGTAAAAATTGTATCATATGTTAATATGTAGTTGTATTATGTTTAAAATAAAATAAATATAAGGTTAATATCAAAACACATTTTTTACCAATTTTTGGTAGTATTTTTTACATTTCTATTTTTTGGAAGAAAACTATCAATTGATTTTTTTCCAAAATTGTACCAGATGTCAAAAACATCATTTCATAAATCAAAAAATTATTTTGAAGTTTATATCATTTTTTCCTCATTGTATGTTTGAGTGCCAGACAGTTTCTTTTAGTTTTTACTTAAAAAAAAAAACAGTATTTTGAGCTTTTTTCAAATTTATACCACAACTGTATCATGTTGTAATCTACATAATACAATTTATTTAAAGTCAATACCATTATCCGTTCCTGAGATATTTGCGACAAATTAAAATTTACACTTTTTTAAAATTGCTATTGTGAAAAAACTGCTTAACAAATTTTTATAAAAGTCCTTTCACAGTCTTTGGAAGCTATAAATTATTGAACAAAATTTAATTCGAGTCCATATCGCTATTCATTTTCGAGATATGTAGATGTAGGAAAATAGTAAGTAAAATAAGTACCTTAACTCTTACATTTCAATTTCTTACTTCAGCCACTCACTAACCTACGTACTGTTCCTAAAACTACCTACTGATTATCAAATTTGACACTAACAAAATTAATTTAAAAAAGTAGATTTATATTGTAGATAATTTCCACTTTTATTTTGAGTAGAGAAAGGTGCACGGGTGAACTCACTCATAGAATGAAAAATGGTCTAATTCTTAAAATTCATTAAATTGGCTGAAGCTGTTCAATCACTTTGGGAAATCAAATTAAACTTTTAGGTAGTGAAATAACTCCAAGTTATTCAAGTTCAACTCATTACTAACAAAGTGGTAGGGTTCAGATACTCCGTTCAAAAATGTTTGCCTTCATATTGGTATTAAAAACTTTATACTCGTATAATAAGAATTCAATACATCACAAAATGTTTTTAACTTCAGAAAATTATGTACGGAATAATTAATTTTTTTTAACAAATAATATTCCACATACGCCCAGTGTTCCAGAACTAGGATTTTATTATAAAATAAAATATTGGAAAGATCAATCATTGGGAGTGTCTATAGACTTAAGAAATATTCTAAGAGAGATAATATGTTCTAATTACAGATTCTTAACGGAATAAAAGCCATAAATGTATCTATTTAACACTTTAATGGTTATTTTCTTCCCCTACCACCACGAGCATATCGTTTCCTTAATGGCAGAAAAATAAGTGCATACAAATAGAACTCTTTACAATTCAGTTTTTATAGAACAAATCTCAACATTAAATAACCTTTAATTAAATAATCAGCACCGTTTGTCATATAACTATAACCCAATAAATTCCCAATTCAGAATACAAAGTTGTCTAATGAGTCAACCATTACATTCAGTATATGCACTTGAAAACGTGACACAACGCATTTCTAATTCTACCCCTTCAACGATTTTTCCTAATGACGTCATAATTATGTTAAGTATCAATAGAAAACCTTATAAAAATTGTATACACGAATAGTGTTTTCCAAAGCTGAGAAATATTTATAAAAAAAAAAAATCAAAACCAAAGACATTTTAAGCCTTTTTTTTTCTTTATACTTTATAACACCAACGTAACGCAACAACTCGTAATCGACCATCACTTGCATTTTGAATTCCCCCTCTCTCTTATAGCCAAAATCGATTTTGGTACAAGGAAGCCCTCCTTATTAAGCTATAAGTCTATCAAAATCTTTCATTGAACGCGTCATGGTTAGGTTTATAAGGTTTTCCAATATTTTCTTCCTATTTATATTTCAATATTGCATTGTTATAGTTTTTCACTTTAAACCCGCATTTGATTTTAATTTTTAAAACCCTATTCCGCTAACGGTTAGTGAACTAAATGACCAACCCTTACTCTTGTCAATGTGACCAGCCTTTGTTTTTGTAAATTCCCAGAAAAACTGCATATTGGCAATAAATTCAATGAAAATCATATAGAGGACAGTTGAACGAAAAACAAAAACAAAACACAGAGAAAGCTGAGAAAAGTGTAAACCGAAAGAAAGAAATTATTGAATTTTAGTCTAAACACTAATGTAATTAGAGCCCTATACCTCGAAGGCAAGTCTTGAATTTTTCAGTTCCTCGCGGATTCCGATAGAAAGAACATCGGAAGAAAAAACCAAAAACCAAAAAAACAAAAAAAAAACAAAGAACCCTTTTAATTTCTCAATCCAAAGAAGACCTACTACTACAACTAATAGTATCTCTGAATCTAAATACTGGAATATTCCTTAAGTCCTTAAAGTATTAATGGCCACATGGGATATTAGCTAAAGAAGGAGGAGTCCTTTCTTCCTTGATTCGTGTACCTATATTCGCGTGCGGATTGGTTTTTGTTTTTTTCCGTTGTGATTGCCATTCGGTTTTAACGTCTTCCTTTTAGCCGTTTTCAAAGGTGTTCTTATTTGAGTACTTAGAACAACTAGCTAGAATCTTGGATATTTATATTAAATAAACAATTCTAAAGTCTAATAAGGATTAATATAATATCGTTTTGGATATAAGGATAAATCAAGTCAACAATAAAATCAACGAACTAATATTCAAATGAAAGAAAAACATCATTTCAATATTGGATAAAAGCTTAATTATTTTGTAAGTCATGTTTTGGTATGTTTTTTAACTGAGTGATTTATTTTTCAATGTTGAAATAAATATTTTCTAGAATTTTCTATGAATTTTTTGTTATGTGTTATTTCAAAATAAATCGAAAAAAAAGAACAACACAAATTGCATTTGTGTGGCTTCCCTTACAACTGTTATGTAAACTGTCAATGAAAAAATACTACTCGTGTATGAAATGGAAAAATAAAAAAAAAAATAGTTTTTTGAAAGAGAAATACATTTTTTTTTTAAATCAGTCACGTAATACTTTTTTCCAGATTTAACAAAACATTATTTGCTCACATTTAATTCTTTAGACAAATTATGACCTAAATCAAATGAATGTTTCTTTAATGATTACTAAATAATAATATTTATTGAATAACATTCATATATTTAATAATTATAAATGAACGAAATAGTCAGAAGTTTGTATTTACAAAAAAGAATGAAAAGTGGAAATTTTTTTTTGAATGTGTTTCCATTGTTAATTTTTCAAGGATTTTTGTAAGCTAGTATCACCGTTTTTTTTTTTTTTTTTTTAATTTGACTCAAAACCTTTTAGGATTTTTAATTCCGCAAACATTTGATCAAAAATATTTAAGAAAAAAACCTTTTTTCTATATATTTTTTTTTCTGTTGAAAATAATAGAGTGTTTGACAGTTCAAGGACTTTCAATCGTTCAAATACTTTTTAAGAAAATTGTACCACAAAATTTACTTTAGCCTATTTATATATGTATAGACATATGGATTCTAGGTATAATAAGAATCTCTATTTCAAAAAAAAGAAAACTAAGTGAATTTATTTAAAAGATTTTTAATAGCACTACAAAATAATTTATGACCAATTTTCAGGAAAAAGAGAGACAATTACTAAAAAAATTTAATATTTACTGAGGTGTAGGGGAGAGGAGGGCATCTTTGAACACATTTTACTTCCAAGTCTTAAAAAAAAAATTTTCTAATTATTGACGTGTGACTTAAACTAAATTTTAGAATTGATCTTTTACTTTAGTTGAAACGCATAAGTCTTTTATTTTTATGAAGTCTGCGATATATTATTATTTTTGAAATGAAGCAGCTCATTACGTTCAAAGGTGCCCCTCATGTGGGGCAGCTTTAAACTGAACTGGGGGCACTTTTGAACGGAAAAATCGAATTTCTATCACCAAATAGGACAATACAAGATTTGTTTTTTATTTTATTTAGAAAACTATTATAACATTTTAAAATGAGATCAAAATATATAATTATTACCAGAATTTGAAAGTTTAATTTATGGCACTACTTATGAACCAAACTAAAAAGTCAAAGGTAAAAGTCATCGTGGTAGCTGTTCTCGATGTTCCTGGAGCATAAATTGGTGGTGAAAGCTTATCTTTAATTGCTATGTCACTTGTTTTCTTTTTCATGATAAAAAAATCTGACTTACAATTTTTTTTTTTTTTGAAAATTCAATGAATTCTAATTATTTCCAGCTGACTACTTAGAAGACGACCAAAAATATTTGACGTTTGAAAAAATAGTTTTACCAATATAAAACTTTGGTTCTTTGTTCAAATGTGTCTCTCCCTCTCCCCCACTCCTTATTATCGCTAAAAATACTTTGCTCGATTTCAAATTGAGGTAAATTTTAAATAAAATGTTAAGGACTTACAAATAAAAGTCTTAAATAAATTTGGCTACATTTTCCAGAACTACATATATCAACTAAATCTTGAAATTTCATTTTCACTCGACTAACCTCAAAATTTTGTAGAGGAATTATTTTTTCAAACTTTTTCTTATTATCTTACTCGTATGTATAAAAGAAATTTAAAAGACAAGAAAACTGAAATTTCTTGTCTAACTAAAATTCGAGAACGGCTTTTCCGATTTTGCTGATTTTGGTTTTGAAATGTTTGGTGTAGTCCTCGAAAGGTTTAAAAAGTGAGAAAATATGGAAACAATTATTTTGTTCTACCTGTAAAAAAAAATATGTTTTGATTATTATCAGTTGGTTGTAAAATTTTACATGTCATTATGTCACCAGTTGTTAAAATCTTTTATCATCAGTTTGCCAGTGCCTGGTATTTAGTGGTCCTAAAATGCCAAGGAAAATAAGAACTTAAACTCGTAAAAATTTGAAAATCTTATTCGGTTGGTAACATATCGACCAATCTAACAGTCAGGTGTGCTGTTTGAACTCAATTGGGGCGGGACAAAGTTCACCAGGTCCCTATATCTTTCTATGAAGTTTCGAGAACTGTTCTTACATTGTTTACTTGTTATGTACCAAACAGGGCAAGTCCTGGTTTCAGGGTCTTCAATCGCAGGTTTTATAATATGCTTGTGCTAGAAGTCCGTTCACCACCCTAGGATTCAAATTTAGTTTCAAATTTATTTCAAGTTTTATTTTTGCCTGCTTTAATTTTAAACAAATTAGGAAATAGGATAGGATTTTAATATCACTAGATTCAGTCATGTTATAATATTAATGTATTAATTTATTTTATGTATACATAGGTTAGGTACATAAGGAAATATTTCAATTTGTTGAACTTGCAAATCTTGAAACCTTCTTCTCGATTCGCTTCGTACAAAAATCAATTCAAGTACTTTGGGGGCCTTGAATTTGTTGCAATGGTTGATGAAACTGTACGCTTATCGAAAGTCAAACAAGACTCCGAAGACCATATCTTAATTCATTACGACATCATTTTACAATAATAATGATGGATTTTTGGAATTTTGAAACGTCGAGATTTGCCAGCATTTACAAAAGTTGTATAAGGCCCAGTTTTTCAATGTGAGATCATCCCCGTTTCTAAGTCAAATTTGAGTTAAGTTCTAATCATATATTTCACTTAATATTGGTTTTATAGTTAACTTAGAGTTAACTTTTCACGTTTAATGAGTTAACTCGGGATTTGAGGAACACATATTTTTAACAGAAGTTGAAATAGTAATCAAAAAAGTTTTTTGAAAATTTTCAATAAATTGTTGTAAAAATGAATGAATTTTCGTTTGTAGTTTCAGATTCTGACCTAAGAGAGACATATTTATTCAAAATATTAAAATTAACTGTTTTGGGAAGAAAGAAGAAACTAAGACTCATCAAAACGTGACAGTATCATTTGCAATTATTTGGAGAAAGATTTTTTATGGCCTTTTTTATGTTTCAACAAAAATATACCGAATTTAAATATACTCATCAGGCAAAAATTAACCCTTCACTGAAAAATTGCTTCATGAGTTAACTCTGGATACAAGATTAAATAAATCTGCTTTAACTCCAAGTTGAACTTAGCACTGAAAGATTAGGGCTTTAACGGTAATACTGAAATTTAAACAAAAGTTTTCGTTAATTCTAAGAGGTTAACAGACTTTTCCTGAATTTCGTTGGAATTTTCTTAAAATGAAAATTTTTGGTGGATTTTTAATTACTAAATGCTTCTTTATTAATTATTAGCCTTGGATATAATTTGCTTTTATTAAAACAATATTTGATGTTTATTAAACGATTTTGAACATTATCACTTTGAGCAACAATATTTTCAAGATACCGACTGGTATATCGAAGGCAACAAAACTAGTTGAGAGGCTTGAAATTTATTGTTAATTTTTCGAATTTTGAACTCCCATTGGGTCAGCCTTGCATCCAGTTTTGAAATTGTTCAGGAATAATTTTTGAAACAGAAACTCTTAACTCTTCTAAGGCCCCCATGACACTATATTGTATTCTTTTGCACCTCATTAAATATTTGAAACATCCTGTTTTTTTAAATGTCTCCTCCCCGTTAATATTGATTTAATTTATTTAAGCTTAGCTTGCTCCTGATCAATTATATTGAGGAATTATTCAATAAAAAAAATCATAAACACTCAACTTAATTTTTTTCGACAATGGTTCTTTCTTTCAGACTCTCCACTACCACACAGTCGTCACGTGATAACTTTTTTCTCTCCACTTGAAGACCAAACCTATAAGCCGTCATCATGTCGGATGAACCAGGCGAAGCTGAAAAGGGCCAGATGGACTATGACATCGTTATGTCCGAGGAATATGTCCTAAGTGACATTGAAAAAAACTTCATTTTAGCTGCTGAACGTGGTGATTTGCCGGGTGTCAAAAGGTTTAAACACTCAATATTTGGATATTTGACAAGAAACCTCAATAATTTTAAATGCATTACATGTTCTCAGAATCATTGAAGACAACAAAGGCACCAAAGCCTTCAATCTTAATTGTTTGGATCCACTTAATCGTTCGGCATTGATTTCGGCAATTGAAAATGAAAATTTCGATTTGATTGTTTTGCTCTTGGAGGAGGGCATTGATGTTGGTGATGCGTTGCTCCATGCAATTTCTGAAGAATACGTCGAAGCAGTCGAGGAACTTCTGCATTGGGAGGAATCGCATCACAAAGAAGGAACGCCTTATGTAAGTGATGAGAAACTTCCGCTTCGGAGGGAAATTTCAAAGTTTCATTTTCAACAAAGAATTCTTGTGAAATAAGGAAACAAACAGAACTAATATCGTGTGTCATCTAGGTGACTGGTCATAGATTTTTTTTTCTATCCCAGAAATGGTCCCTCCGACGCACGACGTGGAAGGACTTACCTGTTTATTTGCAGTGTGTTGAGCTAGACAGACTCTTCCAAGGCACGCTTATGCATAGAAGCAAACTGATGTGTGAAATGTGTTTGATTTTACTTCCAGAGTTGGGAGGCAGTTGATCGGTCCAAGTCAACATTCACCCCCGACATCACTCCACTGATTTTGGCCGCCCATCGGAACAACTACGAAATCCTAAAGGTCCTATTAGATCGTGGTGCAACATTGCCCATGCCACATGATGTCAAGTAAGTAAAATCTCCTTTGTCATATAAATTTCAAATACTCGTAGTTTCCATCATCATTCCGGCTAGCGGCGGCGGCGGCGGGCGGCGGGTTTATGTCATTCGCGTCATGCTGCGAAAACTGCAATGGAAATCACGTAAATTTATTGTCCATGTAAATATTGACAAACGTGCCCTTTGGCTGTATTGCAATGTCCTGTCCTGTCCTACTCCTGTTGCCGGTTTGTTTCGAGTCAATTAAGCCAAAATGTAATCCGGAGTCGGCATCGTTTTGGAGAGGTTTATTGCATGAGTGTTGCTGATGTTTGACTATTCATTCGCCGGGTTCTGGATATTGTCAATAGATGTGAAAGAAAAGATGTCCGTTTTAATTTTATAGGAAAAGCGTGTTTGGGGGATGTTATTCTATTGACATTATTCGATTCAACTAAAAAAATAGTGACAGTGCAATTTTCTACATGAAAGATTCTTGATAACATTTATGAATGTACATGTATGTTATGATTTTCAAATGTCAAGTTGTGCATAGAATTCCTTTTTAAGATAAAATTACTAACTTAGCCAAAACAAAAACTATAAATAACTATAACTATTCGAAAGCTTAAAGTATCGAAAACTCAAAGTTTCGATATAAAAAGTTTGAAGTGTTCGAAAACTTCGAAGAACAAACGTTTTAAAGTGGAAACACGGCATAGAATGAAGACGAAATTATTAAAATCTAATTTGAATTCAAAGTTTTCGGAATTTTGGATTTTCGGGATTCTAGGTTTTCAGAATTTTGTATTTCTGGATTTCTGAATCATGAAAAACATAAACACTATTCCATAAAGTCTTAAGAAATCATACTTCAATAAAATAATCATATGTTAGTATTTCCTATTTTTAACTGCCAATATTTTTAATGGTCTTTTTCTAAACTTTTCTTCAAATTTAGATGTGGCTGTGATGACTGTGTAACATCTCAAGAAACCGACTCCTTGCGACATTCACAATCTCGTATCAATGCATTTCGGGCTTTATCTGCAAGTTCCCTCATAGCACTCAGTTCCCGAGATCCTGTTCTAACAGCCTTTGAATTGTCCTGGGAATTAAAACGCCTTCAGGCAATGGAATCGGAATTTCGCGCAGAATATACGGTATACATTTTTTTGTTTCTATTTTTTAATAAAAAAAAGGAAGAAAATGTTGATTCTTTGATGTGAGTATAATGTGGGGAAAATGGTCAGACAAGGATATGATTCAATTTGGGGTTTGTTCAACTCGTGTTTGTGAAGAGTCAAAAGGACCTTTGTTGATTTAATTTGAAGCAAAAGTACAAGGTTTTTATATTTATGGTGTATTAAGGGATAGAAGCACCTTTATGCGGTTTGAATAAAATAAAAGACTCTTGGATTTGTTTTTGTTTTTTAGGAAATGCGTGCTGACGTACAATTGTTTGTGTCCTCTCTTTTGGATCATGCACGTACTTCCTTGGAATTAGAAGTTATGCTGAACTACAGTCATGAGGACACCCATGAAGTTTGGCTGCCAGGGACGCGTCAAACATTGGAACGCTTGAAACTGGCCATTAAATATAAGCAGAAACAAGTAAATTAAAAAAACTTTACACTTAAAAATTCAGTAAGTTTCTGAGAATGGAATTTTTTTTTTTAATTTAATGTGACAGTTTGTTGCCCATCCAAATGTCCAACAATTACTTGCTGCTATTTGGTATGAAGGTTTACCCGGATTTCGAAGAAAAACTGTTAGTCAGCAAATTTTTGATGTCTTGAAACTGGGATGCATGTTTCCCCTTAACAGCATGAATTATCTCTTAGCCCCCGAATCGGAAAAGGGTCAATTGATGCGAAAGCCTTTTGTAAAGTTTATCTCACATTCTTGCAGTTATATGTTCTTCCTTGGTATGTTCTTAATTTTTTTTTTTATAATAATTATAATGTCTAATAATAATTTTTTAAATTATATTTAATTAATTTATAGCCCTTTTGGGTGCTGCATCTTTGAGGGTTGTGCAAATTATGTTTGAATTAATTGCATTTCCTTGGATGACAGCGATGTTGGAAAATTGGAAGAAGTACGAGCGGGGATCATTGCCAGGACCAATCGAATTGGGAATTATTATGTATATTTTCAGTGAGTATTTTTGTTTAACTACATATATTCCATCAGATTGTTAAATAGAAGAATGGAAACTAAATTAAATAATGCAAGAGCATAATCTTCCAAGTTTTTTTTAGAATTTTCGATTTACGACAGAAAAGTTTTTCAAATCTCTATTAAAAAGAAAATAGTTTTTGAAATTATTAAACATAATTTCTACCTTGGACGCTACTTGTGATTTCGTTCTTGAATTTGAAATAAAAATCACAAATTTAAACCATTACTTAATAATTCTGAAGGCTGGACATTTTTTTAAGAATGAACGTATTCAGTAACAATTCTGTAACAAGCTGCATTCAGAGTGATAGATTGGTGTACATAAAATTTAGACTTCCGTTAAATGTCACGGGCGTTTGGTAACAAGGAGTATTTTGAAAATATAGTTAATTTTGCATATTCAAAGATAAAAAATGTCAACTTTCTTTGAAGGATAGATTAAACATTCTCTTGAAAATTGGAAAAAAGAATAAAAACAAAGAGAGAAATGTGACATTTACAAACATGCAGGTTTATTGTTCAAAAAGAGTTGAGACCGTTTTTACAATTAAACTAATCATCATTAACTTTAGTTAATACTTCAAAATATTTTTTAAAGATGGAATATGGATGGATCAAAAGAAAAGATCAAGAACAAAAAACTTTTATTTAAAAAATTAATATCATGATGTGATGTTTTTAATTATTTAGAAACTAATCTCTTTCTGGCCGAGAATATCTTATTAAAAAAAAAAAAGAAGAGGCCACACTGATAGCTTCCAAATATCGTTGATTTTTTTATGAAAATGAAAAGATGCAGAAAGGACTTTCATAAAAATTGGTCAAGCGATTTTTTTACTATAGCAGTTTTAAAAAAAAGTAAAAATTTTGGTTGGTAGCAAAAATCTCAGGAATGGATAGTGCCATTGACTTCAAATAAATTTTATTATATACATTGTAGTGTGATACAGATTGGATATAAATTTTGAAAATTTTCAACCTACCGTTATTTTTTAAAAATAGAAATACTAAAAAAAAAATGTTGGCGCGAAAATATACAATGAAGGAAAAATGATATTATCTTCAAAACTATTTTATATTATGTGAAACGATGTTTTTTATATCTGGTGAAAGTTTTAAAAAAAATTCAATTGACAATTTTATTACAAAAAAAATAAAAAAGTACAAAAAATTCTACCAAAAGTTGGTAAAAAGTTTTTTTTTTTGGCTTGAATATCTCGAGAATGATCACCGATATTGACTTCAAACTTATTTATGTCTATACAAAGTACAATTATTAATATATGCTACAATTTTGACAAATATCGAATTGACATTCTTTTTATAAAAAATAAAAAACTTAATCAAAAATTTTCCAAAAAATGTCAAAAGTAGTTTCTTGACTTCAATATTTTAAGAGTGATCAATCTTTTTAACTTCGAATTTATTTTATTTTTTGCATAATAGAATTTTGAACATATGGTACTTTTTGACAAATATCGAATTGGCAGTTTTTTTACGAAAAATAAAAAACCAAAACTGAAATTTACAGAAAAGTGTCATAAATTGTTTTTCGATTTAAATATCATCACAACAAGCAATGCTATTGACTTCAAATGTATTTTATTTTTAACATAATGCATTTGTCAATACCTAAAAAATGATAAAATATTGACGAATATCAAATTGACATTTCTAACAACAAATACAAAACTACAAAAAGTTATAATGGGAAGTTATCAGTGCGGGTCGCACCCAGCCTCTTTGTTTGTAAAAAAATCTGTCAATTGATTTTTTTTCAAAAATTTTACCAGATGTCAAAAACGTTCCTGAGATATTTGCGACCTACCAAAATTTTCACTTTTTTAAACTACTATTGTGAAAAAATCGCTCACTAAATTTTTATGAAAGTCCTTTCTGCATCTTTCGAAGTTATTACCAGTCGAACAAAATCTAATTGGAGTCGATATCTCTACTCGTTACAAAAAATGGTATCTCGAACTTTCAAACGTATACACAAACGCACACAAAGACATTCCTCTAGAAATGACCGATATAGATTCTAAGGATCTTGAAACGTCCAGATTTATCAAAACATTTCAATTTGACAAATCGGACCGATAACAATAACTCCCTATGGGAAGTTAAAAGTAAATACAAAATAACAACGCACCGCCTCTGGACACGAATATGTATACGTTCTTAAATGTGTCAAACAGGGTGGGAATACATTTACAGATAAAAAAGTGTTGTTAATGGGTAATAAAAAAAATATGATAGCAGATGGATGGACTTGTCTGGGAAAATTCACTGGAGAGCATCTTGTCCAGTTTCGATCACCTTGTGGTCATGAGTATACAAAAGTCCATCAGAACTTTTGACTGACTTGTTATTATTATCCCGATCCATCGTTTGCATATAAACATGACTAAATTCTGGATCAGGTTCTGATAACGTAGAGAAGTCACTAAAGCCAATTTCCCTGTCTTGTTGAGTTATAGGCCCACTTTTCACCGTAGATGATTTTCGTAGAATGGCCTTTAATAACAGACTTGAATGTCAAAAATCTTGTCCTTTGAAATGTCCTAATATTTTAAACGACGCTGCCTAGAAGCAAGTACTCTCCCTGTGTTATTATAATTAAATTCAAATTTAACAAAATTAAAAAAATTTACGGGAACTTTTTTCCCGACAACTTACTTACAGAATTTTTTCCCTGGAAAAAAATTATTCACGATAGCAAAGTTCCCAAATGGCATAAAATTTGGGGAATTTTTTTCACAATCCCATAGTTTTATTTTTAAGTCAAAAATCATGTGAGAGAAAAGTGAAAACAAAAAGGGAAAACAATTAAGTTTAAATCATGTTTTCGTGTCTTTACATTCAAAATTACACCAGGGTTTGAACTTGAAAACATTTAAATTGTGTGTTTTTCACTGTAACTCATATTAAAATAGAACTGCTAAAGTACTTATATAAAAAGGTACATGAAACAAAAACCAAAATAAACTCTAAGTAAACAGAGAAATCCTGATAATTTATACCACATTACTGCTCAGCTTATAAATATTTAAAGACTACGAACTTTGAACAATTCACCCACTACTTCGCAGTAAGTTTTCCATCATAATATTCTGGAACTCGAATCACTGAATGAAATGAAAGTAATCTTATACCAGAAATGCTTTAAGCCTTGAAGCAATCACGCTTCAAAACAACAAAGAATTAATGAGATCCTCTACTGCAACCTGGCAACCCACCTTCCCACCTATGCTGATGTGAGTTGAAGGATTAACAATTCTTTCACATGCATGCAACAAGCTCCCGAAGTGTTCCTAAAATACTCTTTATCCTTAAGTTTGTCCAACGTGGAATGAATTGATAAATTCCTAAACATACAAACGTTTTTGTTTTCTAAAAGAGAATGTTTTATATTTAGTAAAAGAAAATAAACATTAATATTTTGTTGTTATTTTCGTTTCAGGTTTAATATTTGGTGAATTAAGGACTCTCTATTCGGATGGTCTGTTCGAGTACATTTGTGATTTATGGAACATTGTGGATTTCATATCGAACATGTTCTATGTCACATGGATTCTTTGTCGTGCCACAGCTTGGGTTATTGTCCATGTAAGTACAAATTCAAATGATTTATAAACCAAAGTTGAACTAAATTTTACTTATTTCCCTCCAAGCGAGATCTTTGGTATCGAAACATTGACCCGTATTTTCCGAGAGAACATTGGCATCCGTTTGATCCGATGCTGATATCTGAGGGTGCGTTTGCAGCGGCAATGATATTCTCGTTCCTAAAACTTGTGCACATTTTCTCCATCAATCCCCATTTGGGACCACTGCAAGTGTCATTGGGTCGAATGATTATCGACATTATCAAGTTCTTCTTCATCTACACCTTGGTGCTGTTCGCTTTTGGATGTGGCCTAAATCAACTCTTATGGTACTATGCTGATTTGGAGAAGAAAAAGTGTTACCATTTGCATCCGGATGTGGCGGACTTTGATGAACAAGAAAAGGCTTGTTCGATTTGGCGTCGATTCTCAAAGTAATTCATTCCAAAATTTGACAGAAAGTATTTTTTTATTTGACCAATAAATTTTTGATTTCAGTCTCTTTGAAACATCACAATCATTGTTTTGGGCTTCCTTTGGTCTAGTGGACTTAGTTTCCTTCGATTTGGCCGGCATTAAGAGCTTCACTCGGTTTTGGGCCCTTCTCATGTTCGGATCGTATTCTGTGATCAATATTATTGTCCTATTGAACATGTTGATTGCCATGATGTCGAATTCATATCAAATTATCTCAGAACGTGCTGATACGGAATGGAAATTTGCTCGGTCACAATTGTGGATGAGCTATTTCGAAGATGGCGGCACTGTACCACCACCATTCAATTTGTGTCCATCTGTGAAATTGTTGCGGAAGACACTTGGAAAGGAAACCAATAAACGAACTAAGAGCTTTATGGTGAGATTTTTTTTTAAGTTTTTAAGTTTAATTATAGTATATATGGAGTAAATCATTTTGACGTCTTGTCATTTTATCACCCCAATAAAATGAACGTAAAATAACATGATGAAACTAAATGAATAAGTGACCTCAAAAGAGTCCAATGGCAACACCGTCACATGCATACAAATGGATACAAATGTCAACTCTTCTTTGACATTTGGGAAGCAAACTAAAATACGAAATACAATTTAAAAAAGTGACGTTTACCACAAAAATGACAACGCAATGAAAATGAAAAAAAATCTTTTAAACAAATCAAGCTATTAAACCCTCAACTCAATTAACAGTTATTTTCATGTTATACTAAATAAAGTGCTGGCAAAGTGACATTTTTAAGTTAGAATATTTCTAAGTTTGATTAATAGGTAACTAAGAAAGAAAGGCAAACTGACAGAAGCAGTCCTTTATTCAGAGGTGGCAAATAATAATAATCATTTGACACATATTTGACATGACAAGATCAACTCTTGAACATTTTTTCACTTCCTGTCAAGAGGCAGTAATCGTGTTAGAACTTTTAATTTTCACAAGCAGTTTGTGGGATTCTATTGAATTAATGAAAAAGAGAAAACGTTACTGCAACTAACGGTGATGTATCAATTGAATCCGAGATAGACGTTAAGCAACAAGCTTGTCAAATCGTTTCTAGTTTCTAGTTTTATCAATGGTCTACTGCACCATATCCCTCGATATTTGAACTTTAGATTTTCGGGACCAAGTTTCCTTATTAGTGTTGCTAAACACAGTTGATATCCATAACAACAACAACTACTGAAACTGACAGCTGTCAAATCTCATTTTTGGATTAGGGTTACCATAATGCCAAATAATTAACAATTATTTTTATAAAACTTTTATAATATATTTTAAATCCAAAATTTTTATGGAACAATTTCTTTTTTTCTGAAATATTGTTAACTGTAAAAAGTTTAAGTGTCAGCAAAGCTTTCTTTTCTGACTCACTGTTAGAATTTCGAACAAAATGTAAGTTAATCTGCAAACTGTAAAAACATCATAATCAATACAATTTTCTATTCTAATATAATTTTGTGGTTAGTTTGTCGAACGCGTTAAATGGCGTCGATTAAGAAAAATTGCAGAGCACTAGGCGGGAAAAGACAAAACTAAATTAATGATGTCAAATTGTAGTTTGCACTCCATTTTTAATGTCATTAACTGTCATATTCAATTGAAACATCAAAATTTTGATCTAAGTTTGTTGCCCCAGTAAACATCAATTTAAAAGAGTCGAAGTGACATTTGGAAGAAAGTATTTAGTTTATCATTTTTTATTAAATAAGAACGTCGAACATGCTTTGCAATTTTCAAGTAAAACACGTTAATTTACAGTTAAAAGTCTGTTTAATATTTAAGAAACCATGTACATTGAACGGAAATACCTTTGGACTAAAATCGCATTTCTATTGACTAAAAAAAGTGTAAAATCAGGGATTTTAGAAACAGAATTATGACCAGCGCAATATTTCAATTTCAACTCAGTGGGAGTTGACTTCAAATCCATTTTATTCAAGCCTTTCAATTTCAATTCCATTGTACCCCTCTCATCACTATACAAGTATATAGCCCTAATCAAATTACAAATCGATGGTCATAAATTGCAATGAAAGAGGCGTCGTCGTCATTGTCACCTAGATGTTCGATACAAATTTCCAAGTTTTATTTTGAGAAGTTTGCAAATTTAAATAATTTAATACAACAAATTAATTTAAATTTACCATGCAGCGAAAATCAATGGAGAAGTCACAGGCTCTGCACGACAAAGTGATGAAGCTACTAATTCGACGATATGTCACCGCCGAGCAAAGGAAACGTGACGATTATGGCATAACTGAAGATGACATCATTGAAGTGCGTCAGGACATTAGTTCGTTGCGCTTTGAGTTGTTGGAAATATTCCAAAATAATAAGTTCGATGTTCCTGATATCGAAAAGAAGACCCAAGGTACATAATTTTGTGTTTTTTGTTTTAAAGTCTAATAAAAGCTGAGCGGATGTGCCTTGAATTTTGATTTACAGCTGCTGCTGGTACCAAGAAGGGTAAAGTCATGGAACGACGTATTCTGAAGGACTTCCAAATTGGATTCGTTGAGAATTTGCAAAATGAAATCAACACCAGCGGAGACACGCCTGTGGATGTGTTCAGTTCAATTGCTAAAGTTATTGGCAAGAAACAATCAATGAAAGGGTAAGAGGAGCTTTTTTGGTCTCAATTTAAAGCTTAGGATTTAATGGTTCTTATCTTGTCTCTTGCTTGCAGCGAGAAGAAGGATTGGAATGCTATTGTCCGCAAGAATACAATGTCAGCGGATCCAATTGGATCGAAACGATCTTCCATGCAACGACGCAGCCAGAGAAGCTTGAGACGACAGATCATTCAAGAAGCCAATGAGGGTCTTGGCATGAACCAGAACCGTCTCGTTGGTGAGTAAATTCTGGACTCAATCTTTAACACGAAGGTTATTCCTTGACAATTGTAATAATTTTCCATAGAATACAATCCCAAATTGGGTGAGGTTACGAGGGCGACTCGAGTGGCTTATGTCAAATTCATGCAGAAAAAGATGACAGCCGCCGAAGAGGAAGAAGCAGTTAAACCACCAGAAGGAGGTGCACCCAAGCCAGTTGGATCGATAAAGCCGGATTCCAAGGAAAAGAAGGGTGACATGGTAAGTAAAACATAGCTCTGTAGTTTGATGAAATAAATTAATTTGTGTCATCTCGCAGACAAAATCATTAAAAGTGTTAACAGCTTCAGTGAAAGGATCTGCTCCCGCGCCTCCTGGGGAGAAAGGTGATGCCAAAGCCAAGGATGCTAAGCCAGCAGATAAGCCCGCAAGTAAGCCCGCAGATAAGACAGTAGGTAAGGCAGCCGATCCCACAAAGTCCACAGGACCACCAAAACCAGCCGAAGCAGCCAAGCCTGCGGATGCAGCTGCAAAACCAGACGCAGCAGCTAAGCCTGGTGCAGAGAAAAAAGATGTCGCCAAGCCAGATGTTGCAAAACCAGGTGAGGCAGCTAAGCCAGACGCAGCCGCCAAGAAAGCCGAAACCACTAAGACCGACGCAGCCAAGCCTCCTGATACAACAGCAGCAGCTGCAAAAGCTCAAGCTCCCGCCGCCCCAGCCGGAGCGGCTCCAGCAGCTGCAGGTGATAAGCCTGCTGCTGCTCCTCCAGCAAATGCTCCAAAGACCACTACAGCTGCAGACAAGCCAGCCGAAGCAGGCGGTGCAGCGAAGGGAGGCGATAAGGCTAGTGACACACCAGCTGCTGGTGCTGCTAAGCCCGGCGATAAGCCAGCAGCCAAGCCTGCAGAAAAGAAAGTACCAGCTAAGATCAATGTTGGCCAAAGTAGTGCTGCCGCTGGTGGAGACCGAGGTAAATCACAAGTTACAGGTCGTATGATTTCGGGATGGCTGTAAGAAGACTGAAACGGATGCGGTTTTATTTTTTCTAAAACTAAAAACCAGTTAAATAAGAGAAAAAAAATAATAAAAATTAAATAAATAAATAAATAAATAGTTAAGTTATTTGGAACTTAAGAGGAACAATAAAGTATATTTAAAATTTTTGAAGTTAATTAAGATTTCAAAATTCAATGTTCTTTGGAAATAATTTCAATAAAATTCAATTAAAAATTAATTAAAAATTGTAAATCTTTAGTTTCTATTGTTTAAATATTATTTTAACAATTGGATAAAGTTTTAACTTACTTCAAAATCCTTGAATAAACTTAATTTTAATCCTTGCTAAAACTTTTGAATAGTCAAACTCTTTTAGAACCATAGGGGGAAAGCGGGAGACTTGATCATACGGGAGACTTGAGCCACTCTCAATAATTTACTAAATATGCACTTAAAAATTTCATGAGTAAACTCAAACGTTGCATATATTTACCCTTTACCAGCACACAAAAATAATTCAGCATCTTTAGTTGACTTTGGCTGATAAAAGTGAAAGGCGGTTTTTGGACCAAAAAAGTTAGTTCAAAAAAAATTTTCCTTTTTGCGATAAAGTTTTTTTTTAACCTGGTAAGTAAAAGTAGTTAACATAATCTAATAAAACGGTTGTTCGACTATGTCAATGTTAAAACAAAAAGAAGCTAGCTAGTTTTTCACAAAAGTTATTAATTTTTAATTGTGAAAAAACGTGAACGGGAGACATGAGCCGGTTCCTTAGGGGAGACTTGATCAGTGGTTCAAGTATCCTTTTTGTTGTAATTTATTGTCAAATGTGTGATAAAATACTTCCTTTATCAGCATTTTACAATTATTATGTTTTTAAAGTTTATTTATTTATTTTTTACATTTTTTATCTACAAGTTGAATAACTTTAAAATTGTTATATTCATTTTCATACATAATACTTAATTACTATGAAAGATAGTTGTGTTTTTAAATTTCTATTAGTTTTTTTTTTTGTATAAACACGTAAAACAGAATTTTTCTTCTTCATTCATAATACTGCATTAATTTTAATAAGATATGAACTGATTGATTTATTTGTTATGTTGTTTTTTTCGAAGAATTTAAGTATGGTCAAGTCTCCGCAAGGCGGTGGTCAAGTCTCCCTGCTAAGGGGGAGACTTGAGCCAAAAATCTGTTCCCAATCATTTAGCATTTGGAAAAAATCACTTGTGTGTATGTATAGTTTATGAAATTAGTATTAATGTAGATAAATGTATCTTTAAAAATATGTATCCACCATGTGGCTTAAATGAACAGAAAAGATTTTATGAACGATTTAACAAAAAGTGGCTCAAGTTTCCCGCTTTCCCCCTACAAATCCTGTGTGGATTTGCTTAAGCGGAGTAACTTTAATTTGTCTTTAAAACTTGTTTATAAATAATCATATACGAAAGAAGTAGCAGTTTCTGGATCCCTAGACATAGAAGGGCCCTTCGATAACACCTCGTATCAAAGCTCTAGTAAGAACTTTATACCCACCACTCTAACAAGATGGATAGGCGAAATGACAAGAACGCATGAGACACGAGCTGTACAAAATTAAAAAAATCATCACAACAGGAGGATTTTAACAGGAATCTTGAAGATTCATCGGCTTTTCTGATGACAACGGCTCTAGTTAACTTCGAAGGCACATAAAAGAACTATTTACTTACAGAAGATTATACTCCCTGACATGAAATGGAACATGAACATAAATGTTTACCATACGAACATACGAAATTATCGGTTGAGAAAGCCACAAAGGCCCTAATGATCACTTGCAAGAGATTCACAATGCAAATTATGTACACCATGATGGTTAGAGTCATAGTGTTCTTTAAGGAAGATGTTTTCAAGGCAATCACCGTTAACGAATAGCTTTAGTTAGGGGTCTGTGCAATGTGACCTAAAAGATCTATTGTGCCACCTTCTAGAACTGGGTGAGGCTCTCACTTTACAGAGTTCTTCCACCAAATAAATCTCTTTCAGAAATTTGAGTACATATTTGGGATACCAATATTTGGTTCATTGTGATACCACTAGGATTTAAAGATCTTCTTTACTCGTTTAACTATTTGAAGCTTACAACGAAGCGTTTGAGACAAAAAATGTCTGAGCTACTTAGATCACTAGGATCATCACAGTAGAAGTCTTCAATCTGGAGTCTTCGTCTTTATGATAGAGCAGGACAGGAATATAGAAGATGAGGAACTGAGTCTTCTTAATCCATACAGCTTTCCACGTTTTTATGTTTTTAATCACGTTTCCTCCATTTCCTTAGAATGGTTCGGGTGCTAGAAGTGGAGTAGAAGCACCTTTTTTCGATAAGGAGTCTGTCGTTTGAATTTCCTTATCGAGTTCGTTAAGTGTGTCAATGCAGTCCGACATTATTTTTGAACTAACAGCCTAGGAAGTAAGTGCTTTGAGTACAGCTTGACAATCTGACATAATGGCTATTCTTTGATTACGATAGTTTCTTGCGAAATGCGACCGCACCACAAATAAAGATATGCATACCTATACGCATTTATGAGTGACTCTATCGGAGTCCAAATAACGACGATTATATGACAACCTATATACATGAAACTTTGTCGACACAGAAGTTAGGTTAGGTTAGGTTAGGGTGGCTGTTGGAACCAGCACACTTAGACCATCAATGGTCAATTGTGATACCACAAAGATTATAAAATCCTCCTACTCGTTGAACCATTTGGAGCCAACAATAAAGCGTTTGAGACTGTGAATGTCTATGTTAATTAGATCACCGGGATCATTGTTATAGAAGTCACCGAGTAGTAGTTTACGTTTTTGTGAAAGTGCAGGACAATAGCAAAGAAGATGAGGAACTGACTTTTCTTCTTCCTTATCCGGCACCCAGATTAGGTGAATATTGAATTGATTGGAGTATACGCCGCCACCAACTCCTTCATCCGTTTTGGATCCATCGGTGTAGAAGTCGATGGCTACCCCAGTCCACGGCGTGCGGCTCTAGCTCCCATGAGGATCTAGATGGAGTCGACACAGAACAAACACCCATTTTGAATGCTAATTTCGTCAGGTAGATTGATTTCCCCGGTAACTACTTTGACAGACATACATAGCTCTAAGAAAAAGGTCCTGTTAACTTTCAGAGCTGAGAGCTGTTTCAAGCCGATTGATGGGTTCGTTTTTAACAATTCGGAAAAAAAGGGATTTCCGAAAGGATAGATAAGAATTTGAAAAACTGATTTCTTATTAAGATACTTGGAATTTATTTGATTAGTATTTTTGGTGGATTCAATAAGAACGTACATTGAAAAAAATAAAGGGCTTATGATGGAACCTTGTGGTACATCACATTCTGTAATAGGTGTATAGATATTATGATTTCTGGTTTTTAAATTCAATACTTTGTTTGTTAATACAAAATCTGAGAACAAAAAGAGCAAGAAAACTTTTAACTTGTACTTACAAGGAATACCCTTTCAAAAATTTTAGTATTGGTCTAAATTCGAATTCTTTCAATTCACCTATAGCCTTTGATTTGACGGAAAGCAGTGCTTGAATTAAAGTAAGGTTACAATGAATTTCAACTTTGAGTTGAAGAAATACTTCTTGAGAATTGCTCGAGATCCACGGAATTTATGGTGATTGATGATCTTGAAACTTGAAGGTTTAATTGAAAGTCTTAATGTCAAACAAGCCATCTCTTACCTTTTTGACTACAATTTTTGTATGTGATATTGAAACATCGAAAACGATGCTCACAGATTTTATAAATTGGACAATTTATGTGCCAAATTGTGTCATTGCTTTATGTTTGAAACATTAAATTTTGACAGCTATTGCGTCGCAGATGCATATCAATTGTGTTTAGCCAGTAAAGAAAGATCCAGTAAAGGGTAACACGAAAGTTTAGTTTAAGGACACTTAAATTAATTAATTAGTCCCAATCCCTAGACATCCAGTTGAATCTTTAAATGAAACATATGCAAGAAAATGCGACTTTTTCATGGACCCTTGTCTTCAAACTTGTTTTAATTTAAACTAGCTTTCACATATCACGCCAGCTCCAGCCAAAAAAAAAAAAATACCTTCGGGGTTACGAAAATCATTCTAAACAAAAAGATACAATTCCTCATACCCATCATCACCAACAATTCATACAAATATACAGTTGTATTAGTTAAGGACACAAATGCCACACAGCCCACATGCATTTCCGGTCCAAGTTCGCGTCAGCAAAATTTTGCAACTACTTACATATATATACATACATACATACGAGTACATAACAACAACAACAACCAAATGCCAAATAGTTGTGAAAAGAATTTAAGATTAAAGCTCAGAGGGTCATAGAGCTGCAGCTGTTGGTTGTTTTGTAGCCCAGAATTGGCTTATTCCTCCGAGCCTTACGATGGCTGTTCGGATGGTAATGGTGATGGTGAATTGCAAAGGATGAACCAAATGCCAAGGGAAAAGGTAGGTCGCTTCGGTTCGCTCCGGTATTCCCTTCCTCGTACATTAAAATCCTAAATGTATGAAAACGTTAAGAATGTTGTCTTTTCATTAAAAATTCAAGCGCAAAGTAACCTGTTGAATATGGAAACGAAAGAATATTCAAAAATGAAAGATGTTTTCTTAAAAAATCAAAAAAAAAAAAAAAAAAAAAAAAAATACCGCCTTCATGAAAGGGATATAAATTAGGCAGAACTAACTTTTAATGTGGTGGGAAAAAGTCTGGGTGTTAATTGGATGGGATATTGCAAGCGAATAAGGGCAATAGAAACATTTTTGCAACTTTCAGCTTGAAGAGTTTGAAATTAATTTAAATAATATTATTTTAGAGTTACCTTTTTACCTTTTCCATTCAATTGCAGTTATGAATGTACATAAATATTGAATTATCTTTTTTTTTAAATAAGGCTTAAACTCGCATAATTTGATATTGTTTATTTTTAAAACATCAAAATTAAAGGGTTTAAGTTATGAGTTGTAGATTGAACCAATAAGAAAATAAGAGTTAGATGATGAATTTTTAAACACCAAAAATTGAAAGAAAAAAATTATTACTAAGCTGTCAATCGTATGAGTCTTAAAACACAACTCCATCTTTTTGAGATCCCAATTTTCAAAAGTCAAGATGTTGATATTAAATTTAACTGTTTTGAAAAGATAAAGACTTATCAAATCGCCTTTTAATGATTTCCAAATATTCAGAGCATGATAATCGTTTTCGACTCTTAGGACCAGTTTTCCAGTTCAAGATCATCCTCGATCATCCTCCAAGATAACTCTGGTTTAACTCTTCAAATCAGTTTTTCAATTCAATTTAGTCCCGAAGTTAACTCAGAGTTAACCCTGGATATTATGTGAGTTAACTCTGGGACTAAAATAAATATTTTGACAGCTTGACAAACAGATGTTTTGCAAACAAAAATTCAACGAGTGAAGTGAAGATATTTTAGTGAAATTTTATTAGAAATAATTATAAATAAATAGAAATGAATAATTTGAAATCCTTTTAGAGACATTTTTTTATTTTAAATTTCGAATATTTTTTTTCCAACAAACACAAAATCACAAGTAACTCTGAAAACAACAAATACAATGAGCAACAGAGAAAGATACCGGTATATACCATATAAATGACAACTGACATTTCAGTGATGCCAAATCGACACATCGTCGCTTTTTAAAAAAACCAGCATAACTCAAAGGACACGATTTTTGAGTTAATGATGTTAATCGAATAAAAAATATTCTCTATCTTTCTGTCAAACTGGCATAACCGTAGCTTTCCGGAATCCCGATATATGTAATTTGTTCCAAATGTCACATTGGATAATAATATACAAAAATTGTATGAATCAAAAACTTTAAACTCGTTTCCTGAAGAATCAAGTTTTTTGCCGGTTTTCTTAAACAGCCATGACATATGTATATATTTTGATGATTAATTTAACTCTTCACTGAAAAACTGATTCAAAAGTTAACTCCGGGATCAGGATTAACTAACCTCAGAGTTACTTCGAATTAAACTCACCAGTCAAAAACTAGCCCTAAAAGTTATCAGCTTCCTTTATTTTAGATCTTATACTTATCCTCATACAAAGAATAAAAAAATCGATTTCGATAATTTTTTGACATCTACATACATTATATCGATATTATTGCAGTGATACCAAATTAAAAATCACTCATCATCCAAAAATTAATCTTGAACTGAAAAACTGTTCATGAGTTATCTCTGTATTTAGAATTAACTAAATCATATTTTACCAAAAGATGTCGTTATGCCCAAATTTCCGACAAACGTAGTTGATAGAATTGCTTAGAAGTTGGACATTTTTAATTTGCAACATAATAAAGCCATATGATAGTAATAATAATAAATAAAACTCTTTGAATTGTGTAACGAGCCTAAATTTATTAGTCAAAATTATTTTTTTAAGCGATAGTTTTAATTTTATTTCAGTTTTTAATAATTTATTTTATTTTTTATTGTCTATTTTATTTAGTTTATATTAAATTTCTTTACATCCGTATGCAATAATAAGAAAACATGCCATGTTAAAAATATTTTATTTCGACCTTGTAACAAAACCATAAATAATTAATTTGGGTCATTCAATTTTGAAAGTTTAAAGTTTGTATGCTTTTAGAGACTAATTGGGTTGGGTATCAATTATTTACTTTTCAAGTTTTTTTTTAAAGTCCCTTAACAATAAATTTAATGTTAAATATTTGAATTGAATTTGTTATCGTAGATATTAAAGGGACTTTTGGCTTTAAATTTAAAACGAAATAAAACACGTAAATATTCGAAACTTTATTTGAATTTTTGTTTGTAGTAGAAAAGTCTTATTGGAATGTCCTCATTCTTTGGTTCTGTTAACAATCTTATAGTGTCAGTAATTAGTTTTCAATTTATGTGAATTAACTAAGGACTAAGTTATATAAATAAAAGAGACTGAATATTTGGTTGGCTTTTTTTTTTAACATCCGATAGCAAAATAAAGTTGTTGTTAAAATATCGAGCCGTCGAAAATGCGTTTTTTATCTAAACTTTTACTTTAAGCCATAACAGACCCATCCCTGTTCATGTTTCCCCCCCCCCAAAAAAAAAACCTTATAGCATGTTCTAAAATTATCGTGATAGCATTAAGTTTTTAAGGATTTAATTAACGTTAGCGACAGCAATAATACATGTAAAATTTTAACTTACTGGCATATTTCTGTTTAAAATATTAAAAAAAAAAACTTTTCCTGTAAAATTTGATTTTTGTCGCTTACGATAATTTGGCAGTAAGGGCTCAGTATTTAAACCCTGAACATGAAAGTAAGTATATCAAGTACATAAAAGTGTCTTCATGTGGATTTTTCTACAAGACTATTTTTTCTTGAGTACAGAATATGAAATAAATGTTTACAGTTTTTGGTTTTCAAACATTTATTTATTAAGTTTTTCTCCATTAATAATGAGTATGCCCCCCATTTTTCGATATGACCTCTATAAGACGGTTTGGAATGGAATCATAAAGTTTTTTAAATAGTCAAGTGAAATCTCGTCCCAGGCATCACGGATAGCTTCAATTAAGGAGTCCTTGTCTTCAAATTGTCTACCGCCTTCATAAACTTTTCGTGATAGCCATGCCCATACGTTTTCGATTATGTTCAAGTCCGGTGAATAGGGTGGCCATGGCAAAAGCTCTACGTTTTCTGATAAAATCCAGCTTTTGACAACCCTGGAAGTGTGGATGGGGGCATTGTCTTGTTGGAAAATCCAAGGCAGAGGTCCAAAAATATTTTTCATCTTCGGAAATGACCGTTCCAACAAGCATTTGTAGCTGTTTCCGTTCATTGTTGTAGAAAGAAACTCCAACTCGATTTTGTCATAGTAGGTGATAGCTCCCCACACCATAACACCTGCTGTACGGCTGTGATGTCTTCCCAAAATTAGTTCCTCTTTTCTTAAATCATGAAAATAAAAGTTGTAACCATCGGGGCCGTCAAGGTTAAACTTTTTTTCATCCGAAAAGACGACGCGTTTCCATTGACTGCTCCAAGAGACATGTTCTGTTGCAAAGTTCATTCGCAGCTCCTTGTGTACTTGCTTTAGAACAGGTTTCTTTTTGAGTTTTCTTCTCTGGATAGTACCATCTTTTCTTATTATCCTTCGGACTGTCGAAATACTGGTTGATACTCCGCTTTTGGATCTTATTTTAGTAGCTGATTGAGTAGAATTTGAAGCAATACGTAAAATTAACCGCTTTTCTCGGGATGTTGTTGCTTGGGCTGTGCGTGTGCGTCCCTTTTGGTTTTTTCTATAGTTTTGAGGATCAGCAAGATAGTTGTTTACAACTGTCTTACTTCTGTTCAGCTTCCTTGCTATATCTCGGCTTGAGAGTCCCATTTCCTTGAAAGCATCGACTTGTCCTCTTTCTGCCACTGTCAACGTCTTTCCGGAACCCATTTGTAATTGAAATTTAATAAAAAGAGTTATTTGTAAAACGTTCTTAAATATTGCAACCAAAATTTTGAAAAAAATTGCTGATGTGAACTTCTACAACGAAATATTCGCAATGGCCTCATCCTAGTGACGCACTTTTTTATATCCTTTTTAGGTAGCTCATTCATTAATGTAGGGAAAGTCCAACGGTCTTTTCTAATTAACCCTATAATTGTATCACTTTGTTTTAAGAGAATATGTACCTATGCAGTAAAATTTTCCGGGTTAAACAAATTCCAACAGGTATACAGACCGAAAATCGGTTGAAAAATATGTGGCCTCATCCTAGTGATTGGCAGTGTATATCCTATTTCAGATATAGTGCTGATAGCCTTGGCTGCTAGTGCTCTTGATCCTTATTTGTAACACATTTAAATATGTTAATGATATTAAATAAATAAATTAAAATATTTCAGACTATAATCTATGTCTGTGCAAATTTCATCTAAATCCATTCAGCCGTTCTGGTGCCATTTAGCAACAAACATGCATACAACCAAACTTTCACATTTATAATATTAGTAGGATTTCTGTGTTACAAATATTCGCCACTATTTAATGGAATCAATTCTTGAAAACTTTTTTAAGTAGATTCAAAATAGCTTAAACTCTTGTACGTGTTGAAAACATTCATTGAATCGGTTTTAAAATTGAAATATTGCATAATTTATGCAAAGGTATCATGCAAAGTGAGTTTTTTGATCTAGATATGATGTATTGATTCATTTCATTGATATGAAAATTCATCCTCTAAGGATTTTTTAAGAGAAAGAAAAAATGGAAATAGGTTGGTAAATAGTTCGTGTTCATAAGGAGCAAAAATCATCTTTAGAAACTGGATTATGATTTTATTCAATAATACAATAGGTACGAGTATCTCTTTGAAGTTTATTGAACTCACAGATTGTGATTGAATTTTATAAATCATCACGTTTGTCCCAATTAAAAGCTTTGACTATAAAATACGAGAAAAGATACTTTAAGCAGATGGATTAAAAATAAAAATTCTGAGGGAAGTTCTTTGGAGATATGTACTTGTAAAAGAATCATGGGTAGCTACTTGTCTATACACTTTTCTAACCTTTAAATTCAAGATGTTTATCCATATGAACATCCAAATTTGAAGAAACCCATTTGGTATTGATTAAAGCCAGATGTTACTCTCAATAAAAAATTGTAGACTTACTCTGGGTACTAACACAAAGATAGGCAAAGATAGGAAGTAAAAAATAAAGTGTTGTCTAGAATTGAAGTGGTTATTGCTTATTGCAGAAATTGAAAATCCATTTCGGCAATAAGCACGTAAAATAGGACTCATCTCAAGGTGATTCTTAGCCTTGTTCGTTTACATCAGGAGTTGTATAGATTCACGCTTTTAGCTTCGATAACCTTGTAACTAATAGTGATAAATTTAAGGCATGTTTATAGACATAAGGATATGATTTTCAAAATTCTATTCTCAACATATGGTTATGATTGCAATTTGAATCAGCCTTTCAATGTATCGACTTATGAACTATTGAAGAAATAAGAAAAACATTTCCGGCGGATTTGGAGTTAAAAATAGGATGTTGAAAACAACTCACCTTTGTGTTCTGTAAACCGTTTAACGATGGTAAGGATTAAAACAGTACTACCAACACAAAATAAAACAACACACTTGAGTCGTGATCCCAAAGGATTTTCGAGTGTGAAATGCATTTAAAAATATACAAGGTCTTGGGAATACATACATATTTAAAACATAACCATTGGTGTTCGGTCAAAAGGTGTTCGAACTTACCTCCTCATCAATAAGTCAGAACATTTTAAGTATTTATACTCTTGTTGTCTTTTCAAAGTTATGTGTATTTTTTCTGTGCAGTAAATACATTGAATATTAGTAAAAAAAACTTTAGTTACTTTTTTAACAAGAAATTGTTTTAAAGTTTTAAAATGTTGAGTTTTTAAAATCACTAATGGTAGTGTAACTTTGTACAGAACTGTTTTAAAGGTTATCGTACGGATGGTTACGATAATGGTTTAAATACAATAATCTGCAAAAAAAAAAAAAAAAAATGTATGAGAACCGGGGTAAGAAATTAAAAGAAAACTATCCCATGGGAATCTGTTATATTCGTCGAGATGAATGAACTTAAAGAATATAATAATTGGTTTTATTTGATAAGTAAAAGGTTTAACAAATAAGGTCTACAGGCAGACATAGACCGGGTCGAATCAAGCAGCGTACAAAAAGTTATTTTAAAAACTATACGAAGAGAATAGACAGGGTGGCCAACTCATCTGGGCAGGGTTGTACGGAGTTAGGCCTTCTATGTGCCATTCTCATTACTTCAACAGAATCATACATTTTTCCGGGACTAAAAGGTGCTTATTCCAGACTATAGTCTACCTCCATGCCGAATTTCAGACAAATCGGTTCAGCCGTTAATGAGTTATAAATAGTGTAACTAACATGACTTTCTACCCCGTCTCCCAATTTAATCAGTGAAGTAGCAATGGACCTCGTATTCTCAGGCTCACTTACTGTCACACAGGATTTGAAATCGGATTTCAAGAATTGTTGTTTTATTTTTCAAATTGATATTTTTGACAGATTTGAAAGTACCGTGATATCTCAAAAATTTGTGTCATACATAATATTGAATTGACATTTTTCTTACAAAAAATAAAAAAATTTAAAATCCCATGTGTAAAATTCGTTTTGAAGCTTTGAAATTTAATAATTGTGAAATTTATACTGATAGAAGAAACTTTTTGAGCGAAAAAGTTAACGAGATAAATAACAGATGGTGCTGTACTGCATTCAATGCGACAAACTTATAAATGCAATTTGACATTGACAGTAGTTGTTTCTGTAGTGTCATTTTCTATTGCACAAAAGGTAAAATCATTGCACAAAATTATAAAAATTTCTATGGGAATAGTGAACGAGCAAACTATCAACAAGAAATAAGGATTATAAAGTGACCGACGGACTTTTTTTAAACATACGAAATTTACCCACACTATTTCAGTGGCTCTTTTTGAAAATAAAAAATAAATTGATTTTTCTGTGTTATAATTATAAACAAAAAACAAGATTTAAAAAAAATAATTGTTAAATTTGTATCAGAATTAGAATTACACAATGAAAAGAATTAAAGCGAAGTAAGTTAGTTCCCAAATGAAGGTTTATATAAGACAATAATATCATTGCCTCTAGTTAATTTTTTAACTATTTTTAAAGCATTAATAACTTTTTTAAAAAAAATTTTTCAACTTGAAAATGTTATGCATTGAAATTGACTTAGCAATTATTTAATTAAATACTTAAAACAAAATATGAAAATAAGAAGTTTTTATTGAAAAATCTAAGCTACAAACATTTCACTAAAAACTGATAAAAAATGTTTTTCTATTCAAATATCTTTACTTCGGGATTATATTTTTTTCTACATAATAAAGTTCACAAAATTTTAAAATATTTTGTATTTTGTTTCCCAAAGAATGAAAATTACGAAACAATTATTATAAGTTGTTTATATTTTGAATATTGAACTGAAACATGTGGTACCTTTTTTATATTCAAGATTATTTTATTTAAGTCAAAAACATTTACTTATAAAATACCTGGTTCTATAAAGCACCAATCCGTGTAGGTTTCATATCTCAAATTGTATTTTTTCTTTGTTTTTTGTAATAAAAATTGGCTTTCGTCGTTAAGATGATGGATTAGGAACCTGAAGACCAAAAAAACGTGGGAAAGGATCAAGACTTCGAGTTCAAAAAATTCAATAAAAATCATTATTTTTTTTCAACGATACGAGAAATGCCCTAGGCCATATTGATGCCTTGAATCTCATGAGTCATACATTTTATTTAAACTTATACTTTAAAGTTAAAATAGCATGTATTAATTGACAATTAAAATACTTTCTTAAACTAAAATTTGCATATTTCAATTAGGCCCGAACATTAGCCCTAATTGTTTTCTATGCAGTTTCATTAATATCCTGGCAATTGTGCAATAAACCACGAGAAACAACCTTAAAGACGTCAGAACTATACGACAACCCAAACTGTTCCTCAACTCCAAACATAAGGAAATCCCTTACCAACCATGAAAAAAAACCTTTTTATTTAAAACTAAATACAGGGCACACTTTCCCCTCCCTCATTCCCTCAAACATGAACACCTGTTGAGAGAGATATTCCTTAAAACACAATCAACAGGCAGCAGGATACTATGATACAGGACTTTTGGGAATCTGTGAATGATCTCCGACAAACGCTTGCGTAAATCTCTCCGAATCATTCAAGTATATTCGGAGTACGAAATCCATACCTACAAACAAACCAATTACATCCGATTGTGTGGGTGTGGGTGTTGCCGAGTACCAATGTGGTAGTGGATATCCTTGCAAAGATATTTAAGGACATGATATCCACAAGATAGCAACCACAATATAAAAAGCATCTTTCGAGGCAAGAACTCAAGTAAGTAAGTGCTCTTTGGGGTTCACATCAAATAAGCAAAAGCTAAAGATAAAAGGATTTCCACAAGAAACCAACTCTCGACCACGGATAAAAAATAAAAAATTGTGTTAATTTTGTGACAGAAGTTAAAATTTGTGTCGAAAAGTGTTTGCAGTGACATTTAAAAAAAAAAATAATCTTTGATTTTTTGTGATATTTCAATTCAAAAAAAAAAAAATTCTTTTAAAAATGAAATTCAGTGAAAACATCATCATCTGCTCGTTCTTGCTAACAGCCTTGATTTTTAGTTCATCATCAGCCGGTGAGTTTAGAGTGAAATATAGAAAAGTTGAATTTTCAAATAACATTGTCGAAAATTAAAACGTTAAATATACATATAACTAAGCATACGATTTTTTGTATTTCGGATAGTTTTGAGTATTTTCAAAAATATTTATCATTTTATTTTACAAAAAATTCTTTTATTTTATTTTAAACAAATCGTTGTATTGTTGAAATATTTAAATTTTGCATAAATTTTAAGAAATAATTTTTTTTTCAGAATTAAATAATTTATTTTATTTTTTCAAAACGTTAAATATTAAAATTACAATTTTTTTTTATATCAATAACAGAAAATATGGTTAAGCATTTTAAATTAAAAATAATTGCTTTATTTTAAATTTAAACTTTAAAGAAAAGGAGGATATAACAAAAAATTAATCTGACAAAAAATCATGAATTTATTTATTTATTTTTTTTATTCAATAAAAGTTCTAAAAATTAAATAATTTGTAACAAAATGAAAAAACAGCAAAAATGTTGGTGGTGAACATTTTTCCAATAAGGATTTTCATTTCAAGTTTTTTTAAAGACCTTTTTCATTTTTAAAAAATTACTTATCAATAAAAGTTGGAAGCAGCCTTTCTTTAAAAAAAATAAAATTGAATACTTAAAAATATTTGGGGTGTATCCTTAGCAAATATTACTTAATTTTTAATAGTAGCTAGATTTTGTGACATTATTCAATTAAAATATTCAATATATCCTAAGTGAATATTTTCTTTCTTAAAAACTTGAGTGGATGAGGGCAATTCGTCGTTATATTATCAAACTTTTTTTTATCTAAGCTATCAATTTTTAATTCAAAATTACTATTTATAATTTTATTTGAATGTGCTGTCACAAAATATTGTAATTCATATTCACTTTATTTGAACTTGTGACATTCAATATTTTGTGAACGTATTCCTGTTGGTAGTTCTAGTTAATACTTTTACATTCTACAAAAGTCAAGATTTGTTAACCATCTTTTTGAAGAACATTGAATCAAAACTATTCTTCCATATTTTAATCGGTTTATGTTAAATTGAGTAAATTTTTTAGGTTGTCATATAACGATATGGAATGAATTACACTTTAATTAGTTTTAGATTAAGTGTTAAATGATTATGCCATACTATTGAAATACTACCGAATATAAAAAAGAGGAAATCAATGGCTGCATTAAATTATCCTATGATTAACTTCTGAATTCTACATCATTTGGTTTTAATTTATGCAAACCTTTTTCCTCGAAACTTTTCAAAATCAAGTTTCTTAACTTTGTCTGAATCTCATTAATAAAGTTGATAAATTTAAATAAATCATACATACCATACTTCGAAAACAATATCCAAATTGAGATAGCCAAACACTAATTGTTCTTGAAATATGGTCGGCTCATTTCAAAAAGTACGAAGTAAACTTTTGGTCAATTTTAATGTAATATTGAAGAATTGTTAATTTTGATCATTGCTATAGATTAAATAACTCATCAAAAGCATCAGAAGAATAGAAATCCATCTAATTGTAAAAATATTGCATTTAATACAGGATGTAATGTAATTTCAAAACTTCGAACTCGATTTTCTCGAAATCAATAAAATCGACTCTGAAAACATCAAGTTTTTTGTGTTTCATTTTTAAACTTAAAATTTTAAGCTGTCAAATGATATTTAAAGACAATCAACATTTAAAACACCTAAATACTAAATATGTTTTGAAACACCACCTATGAATATTTAGTTACATATGTACATATCTGGAATCTGTTTTTTATTCGAATTTTCAAGTTCTTGCTAAACATGAAATTTTGACTTCTGAAGAAATAAAATTGCCTCCTAAAATTGTATAAAAGTGTTTTTTTTTTTTTTTTGTGAAATAAATTTAAATTTAAGTTAAATAATAAAAATATGAAAGTAATAATTTTCCCGAAGTTTAGTTGGATTTTTTAAATTTTTGAATGATTTAGCTGTGAACAAAAAAGTCTGACCAAAAAGAATTTCAATATTGATACACCCTGATCCAAAGGGTCTTTGATAAAATTTTACTATTTATTTTACGCTTAATTTTAACCACGTAGATTATTTTTATTTTTAAACCTAGTTCTAAGTTTGACATTATAAAATCTCCAGCCCAGATACGAGTTCTCAAAACGATTCAAACTGAAAATGACATGCGTAGGACTTCAGAACTCCCAGAACCTCAAAATATGTATGTATGTAAAAGCTCCCAAAATAGAATCTGATTTTAGGAATTCTGACACCTTGGGCACTTTAATATTAATTTTGGGTTCTTTTGTTCTCTAATCATCATGAGTCATATTGCCCAAAAAATAGAGTTGTCATCAAAATACCCATCCAAGAATCGTCAAAAAGCCTGAAGAACGTCATGTCATATTGCAGAAATCAAAGAATGTCCGACTAATCTTTTAATGATTTTTTTTTGATGACACGAATTTTTCTTATTTCTTTGACATTAAATAATATAGTGTCAAAGAATCTATTTCAAATTCTTCATGGAGACTTTAAAACGTATTTAGGTTTATAAAATTAACTTCAAAGTTTCGAGTTAAAAAAAAATATGTCTTTCTAAAAAATTCACTTATTATTTGAGGCTATGTTCCTTAAGACAAATACAACTGGTATTTCAAATGGTAAATAAAGCATTTCTATTTGTAAAAAAGTTATAAATTTAACATAAAACAACATTTCTAAAATTTGGCAATCGAATTCAGAAAAAAATATTAAAACTTAAATGTTTTGCTAGCCATTAGAGCTTGGTTCTTTTGGGGCGAATAAATTAATGTATTTTTTATTCGAATTCAAATTCAAAAAACCATATTTTTAACTATTCACAGAAAAAAGGTTCCAAAATTCGACCTTATTTCGCTTTCATAAGAATTTCAAAATTCGGAGTTATTTCACTCGGCGTTATTTGACGTCACCAAAAAAGGCTTACAGAAGAATAAGTTGTTCGCTTCGATTATAGACAATTATTTTCAACTAACTACTAATCCCTGTCAGATCAGTAATCCCCACAAAAACACCAAAAATCATTACCTGTCGATTTGTATGAGTGTATTGCCATAAATTTATCTTAATATACTCTCTCACCTACACAACAACCAATTTTAAACGACTACAAAAATATACATTAAAATCTATTAGCCAGCTTCGTTTATACTTTTACCTATTTTTGCACAAGTTTATCTATCTATCTATATATACATATGTATGTATGTATGTATGTTAATAGGGAATTATTCGACACACACAAATAAATATACATTGAACAGAATTGAGGTGTTTGACTATTTGTTTGGGCCAACATTGACAACAATGAATTCAAATCACAACACTTTGTGTAGAAATTTGCATAATCTGCCTGTTAACATATTTAATTCAATGAATGATTCCTCGTACTCCCGCATTGGTCTTAGATGAAGCCATTATTTTAAGACTTGTCTTTATAAGAGGGATGAGGAATCAGGCGTATATATACGAAGTAAGCTATCTGGAACACACAGTTTTGTGTTTTTTTTTTTTATGGTTTTTTAAGAGCAATTTATTTTATGGGTTTTAAAAAACGTTACGGTGACAACCTCAGATATATTAAGTGGCGATGTGTTTTTTTAACTTTTAATTTTTGTTTACATTGGCAATAGATGTTTTGTGTCGGTGTTGACAATTATTGATATTTGTTTGTGTGTTATTTTGGAATTAACATCCTTTTTTTATTTAATGGATAGGATCAGACTTTTAAACGATCTCGTTTATCGCAGCTCTAACACACAAAACTTTAAATTTCAAGGTCTTTAGTTGTTTCAATGAGTGAATTTATTGGGAAAAAATGAAAAAGAGGAGGCTTTCATGAGTGACACTGATGCAAAATTTAGTTGAAGGGACGAATCCTTTAATGAATTTAAGCTCCCTACGAAAATTTCCTCTGTTGTTGCATCCTTTGTCCATCCATCTTCTTTGCCTTAACTTCTTTTTTATATTTGTACTAATCTTTTGTAAGAAAAATGAGTTCAAATGACAAAATGACTACTCAAGATTTCGTCGATAAACTTTTTCTTCAGCACTCTTTTCGTAGAATTAAATTTGATATTTAATGTTTCCAATGAATTCAAGATGATACACACTCGTAGACATTTGCCACACAAACCTATCATAAGTATAATTTGATAAATTTATTTAACTTAACAATAATTAAAGAACATAATGAAGGCAAACAAATGAAGACTTTAGACTTTGAAACTTAAAATAAACAAAGACGCAAACAATAACAACTTGTTCAAACTTAAGTTTCCTGTTTAATCTTAAAACACCGGTAGTGATTCTACGTTAAAATAAACGGCAGTAGAATTTCTTCAAATTATTTTAGAATCGATAAGCATCTTCTTTTAAAAATACCAATTTTGCAAAAAAAAAAATATATTTTGAATAATGAAGAGCGGGAGATAAAAAAAATCAAAAAAAAAAAACATTTTGCTTTAGAATAGAGAAAACTTGGAAACCCTACTTTAAAATAAGGTTGTCTAATTTTAGCTTTATTTTCCTCAAAACATTTCATTGTTTAACTCTTTAATTCTAAGATAGTGGGCAACATAAATAAAAATAAACGTGCATGAACAAAGCAAATGCAAGAAATTTAGTTAAAAGAAAAAAAAGTACGTATACGCCTGAGTGTACATCCTCAATGGCGACACACAATCCCAGGTAAATGATTAAAAAACAAAATATTGATGTCATGACTGGCTGTTATTGAAACACAACTAAAAATATTAATTATTTTTAAAGGTTTATAGCTTTTAACTTTAATTTCTTGATGAATTCGGAAATGTTCACTTTATACACTTCAAGAAATTGGTAAAGATTTGAGAATAGGCATACTTCGTTAGTGAATACGCTATATTGCAAACATAAACTTAGAAAAGAACAACAACGGATTATCGAACAAAAATAAGTCAATAGTCAATAAAAGTATTTTTGTGCAAAATAGAATTTTTGAATTCAGAAATGTTGGCAGACTTGAGGGTGTGTTAGTTAATATTAATTTTGTATACTTCTGTTACACTACTAATTTTAAATGAACCACAAATACATTTCAGAGCAAGCATTTTTTGAACAAATATTTAATTTTTTTAATATACTTTGTCACAAAAACAATATTACAAATAGCACCAATTAATATGAAGACAAATCAAAGCTTCATCACACATTGCTTTGTTATTAAATTTACTTTGTTATTTAATAGAGGGATGTGTTACTCCCAAATAAATTAACTTTACAATTAAATGTATAATCAAAGTTGCTGGCAACTTATTCCAACAATTTACGCACTTTTATAAAAGGTTTTTCAATAAGATGGCTACAAAAGTTTTTTTTTTTTAATTAAACAGAAACGATTTTGGATATCAATTAAATTCTTTACTTCTGTGAAAGTACGTTCGATGTCATTATGTTTGGAACTCGATTTCTTTTACATGGCCACCACGGGTACGCTTGCAATTTTCGACAATTTTCAAGCATAAATCGATACTGCTTCAATTTCGCGTTCGATGTTCGTACGAAGTTCATCAATCGTCGCTGGCTTATTGGCATAGACCATAGACTTGAAGTAGCCTCACAGGAAATAGTCTAACGGCGCGGTGTCAAATCACACGACCAAGGCGGCCAAGCGACTGGACCACGTTCTCCAAACTTGGTTTCCAATAAATCGATTGTGACATTCGCTTTGTGGCGCCACGCCGCACCGTCCTGTTGGAATCACATGTCCTTCAAGTCCATATCATCCAATTGGGGCCAAAAATATTCGGTTATCATTGAACGGTAGCGATCCCCATTCACAGTAACGTGCCGGTCTTGATCATCACGTAAGAGTAAGGCCCAATGAAGCCGCCGCGCTGGCCCGGCCCATAAACCACACCAAACCGTAACTGAAGCCTCAGCGGCAGCATAATTCTCGACACTACGGGCACTTCTTTGTCTCACTGGCACGGGAACATTTTGTACTGTGCCTGTGGAGAAGCTTAATTGTTGATCTGCTGGGACGATTATGACGACCATAACTTGGACGTAGCGCTCTTAAAGTTGAGGCCACTGACTCCGAATTTCGGTAGTAAATTTTAATAATTTCGACTCGTTGTTGGCTCATATATCTTTCATGAAATGGAAAACCTTACTGAAGAGAAATGTCAAAAGAGCGGCAAGAAATATGGCGTCGTTTGCTGTCCCTGTCGCTCTACTTTGGTAGCGTCCCTGTTGAAAAACCCGATATAACCCAATGTAACAGTGAATTGCATGGTTGAGCAACATTCAGTTGCAGGGGTGGAAGATCCAAGAACAAAAATCCCCTTTTTCCAGAAGTTTTTCTGCAAACTTAATTGTGATAAAAAAAAATCCACTATATGGAATATACTCCGAACCATTTACATTATTTACAATTCCATACTCTTTTTTAAGTTATCCATAGTAAAATTTTAAAAAAAGAATCATTACTTGAATAATTCAAAATTCATTTTATCCTAGAATTTTCTTGAGTTTGAGAGTATTCTCAGGCATGTGGAAATACAAATGCAATTGCATATTGAATTCTATATGAGTTATGTATTTAAAATATACTCATGTCATGTATGTTTTTTGAAATATGAACTTAAGTTGACCAGACAATGTTAAATTCAGTGAAAAATCTTCATTCTGGTATTACACATATCAAAGTCATTGTTATCCAATACATGGATATACAAATGTACAGCTATCTGCCCTAAAGCTACATATATACTTTTCCTAATAAAAGAATGTATGAATCAAAATATCAAAAGGTGTTTCAGTTTTCAATTTTATCTTAAACAAAAAAAAAAATCTTAAGGAAATGTTTAAACTTGTGCCTAATTGACGTATGCTTTGTGTTTGCCACTTAAGAAATATAGAAATGAAAAGTAGAATTAACTATCTGTCAAAGTTTAAACTGGACTCGACTCTTTTTGACGTTTTATCATGTTATCTCTTTCACACTAAATGCATAGTTATAAAGAGCTACGGAGGTGAGACAGAAATATTTTGTAATTCTTTAAAAATGAGTGGAAGTGAAATTAAATAATGAAACGTCAAAATGCGTTATCTCAAATGTGAACACCATCAATCGAATCAAGTGAGAAATGATTTCTTAAAATTACATAAAACGATTACATTGTATTTGTATGATTAAAATTATCCAAAATGGCGGTGCATCATTGTTTCATTTTTTCGTTAAAAAAATTAAAAGAAATTTAACGATAAATTAGAAACCCTGTTAAATTCCTGACAATGATGAGATCTTTAAGTCGACCACACACTTACGGTCTATTTGGCTTCGAGCCAATGTTGGTCATTTCGTTGCTATATACTTGGGTCACCTTGTTCAGAGGTGGGTTATTCTAATAAAAGAACAAACATCTTTTTTTACATATTTTTTAATCTCGCAAGAATAAAACATATACGAGTACACCTCCCACATGGTTGTAGTTGTTTTCTTTTTTTTATTTTCTAGGTTATGGACAAGGATAAATCCGAGATTTGTTTTGTTTTTGTTAGGATATACATTTGAACCTAAATTTGTTCATTCAACAATGATGTATTTTTTTTGTTTTTGATTTACCCCCAGAAGTTGAACAGAGCAAAACCCGACGAGGTGGTGGGGGCACTGCTGGCCTATTTGCTTTTCCCCGTGTTGGACGCAGTGATCCTAGCCTTTCAGAACAAACTGGAGGCTATGATAATATGTTTCCAGCTTCATATGAAGAATATGATGGTTTGTCATTTGAAAAATTTACCTTTTTTTTTGTTGTGTTTTTTAATTTAAAATCTTTCTGTGAAGAATATCCAAAAATTACGGAAATGAAGAGGGCCAAAATGGTTCCTTTCCCAAGAGTTGGCAGATCCGATACACAACTGAGAAATTGGGCACGCATGGCTGCTTTGCAACAATCTTTGGATAAACGAACTGCTCCAAGTGCTAATTCGGGCTTATGGTTTGGACCAAGATTAGGACGAATCCAAAAGAGAAGCATCATGGATGACGAACATAAAACTGAGCAATTGTAAAGAGGTTTGTTTGATGTGCTTTAAAATCACTTATTTTGTTATGGTTTTTTAAATTAAAAATGTGTCAATTATTTCCAGATACCATATACAACACTCCTCCGACTACACTTGGCAAAATAAACTGATTAAAAGACGACTCAATATGAACCCACTGCTGACAACAAATAAATAAAAAATAAAATAAAAAAAACCAATACTCATACTAAATTAAATAACAATAAATATATTTTAGTAATTATAAATTTTGTTAATGCATACATACAACATATATATTAATATTTAGAGAAAAAAAAGAGATCAATTAAAAATAATATTTAAACATACAATGCATACATTTGTAATATAAAAACTCATACTTTTGTTTTTAATAAAATAAAAATAAAAATAAATTCTAAATAAATTAAATGCTTTTTGTAATAAAAACAATACATTTTTTTTTATTAGGCTGGACAGGATTATTCGTCATGAGAATCTTAATTCTTATGGTGAAAAATCTTGGTTTTAAAAATTGTATAACAATCTTAATTTTTGTTTTTATTTTTTATTTTTTATTACAAAATGGCATTTAAAATGTTGGTTTCAAATAAGAAAATAATTATTATTGTCATTATTACCTTTTTTATTTAAATTTCATGTAAAAACATTTAATATTTATATTCAAAAATTAAGTTATAAAAATGTATTATTATTGTTGATTAATAGTGTTTGCAAATAAATGCGAGGCATAATAAATTTTTGTTAATTAATCAGAATTTATTTCAATTAAATCTTACAGTCGTTAAAAACTCAAGAAGTTCGTCAATTTGAAATTTAGTTTGGCTTAAACTATTGGTGAACCAAATGAAAGGAAAGATGAGAATTCTGAACTTAACTGTTGAAAATTATGAACTTGAAATAGAAAAGCTTTTTATTTTTAAACTAAAAGTCTTAAGTTTCTATGATACAGTGAATACCTTGCTTTCAATTTATTACAATTTGATTGCTTAGCTGGGCAAATAGGACATTGCCTTGGTAACTACTGCTAAGAAGGTTCGCGATATGGTATCTTAATATTGTCTTCATTTGGGGGCTCAACCGGGATCAAAACAACTGAGCATAGATCCTATTGTTAAGATTTGCTCAGAACGAAAAAAGTGAATATAACAATTAGAAACGTTTTAAAGGGGTTGAAGATATCGAAGAAGACAAAACGAAGAAAAGACAGATCAAGAAAAAAAAAAGAAGAAGGATAAAAAGAAAAAGAAAGCATTTTTTGTTTTCGGATATCGAGGACTCCCTGGGACATTTTTTCAGGAGAATCCGGAAAGATTTTGAAAGCATTTCTAACATTGAGGTGAAGTCAGGGTTAGCAACTATACAGCATTGAAGGATTAAGTCTACAAAGAGTGTTCTCGAATATCTATATCTATATTTATATCAACAAAATCTATGAGGAGTTGCTTTTATAGTAGATTCGGAATAGAACCCTAAATTCCTTCCATAAGAATCTAATACCCTAAAGACCTTAAAAAGAACATGAAGTCCTATTGGCAAATAAAAAAGTTTATGCAAACTTAACATGTAGCCAGCAAGAACGCCAATGGCAACTACAAAAGGAGGACAGACAGGTCCCGCAGGACAATAGAAATGGTATTCGATGTCACAACTGTGGGTCGCATATCGCTGCTTTAATATATTTCGTTCCAAATGATACCCTTGAATCAGACTTCCTCAGAGTAAGGATTAATCTAAATCTAAAGAACTTCAAATGTTCAGAATTAAGTTTCAAGGTGACTTTACTTTGACTTAAAAAATAACCCACAGGAAAAAAAATTAAAATTTACAGAATTTCTTTTTGAATAAGAACAACAAGACATTTTTTATGTTTCTTATCTGTATACTTGAAATACATATATGTAACTTATATGTACATTATTTATTTTTAAATATTTCAGTTCTGTTTCGTTTGGTCTGGTGCGTCCAAAGTTCAAAGAAATTATAACACGGTTGATTGACGTTTGTTTGCCATAATTTTTTTGGATGACAACATATAAAATCTAAAAATTATTATTCAATAATGTAAGGGTGACTTTCGTTTCTACAACTTGACCATTTAAATACTCGTTGACATGGAAACAAACACCCATGTGTCAATTATTTACTATTTCCAAACAGTATTTTTTCCAGCTGGAGTTAAAAAAAGATAAACACTTTAGTTTAAAAAGAACCACCATGGAGAAGACAACTACACCTGCAACTAACTTTAAAAAACCATCACAACCATCTGTCATCGTCGGTGGAGGCCGAACTAAATCCGGTCCTAAATTTGAGCTCTCCGAAGAACAAAAAGCCGACATCAAAGAAGCATTTGATCTCTTCGATACCGAATGCACTGGATACATTGAAGTTAAAGAACTCAAAGTAGCCATTCGTGCTTTGGGTTTTGAACCGAAGAAGGAAGAAATTCGCCGCATGATTGCGGAAATTGGTAAAGATGGCAACGGAAGGCTAACTTTTGGAGATTTCCTGCAGCTGATGACAATAAAAATGGCAGAAAAAGATACGAAGGAGGAAATTTTGAAGGCATTTCGTTTATTCGATGATGATGAAACTGGAAAGATTTCGTTTAGAAATTTAAAACGTGTCGCTCGTGAATTGGGAGAGAATTTGACAGATGAGGAGCTGCGTGAAATGATCGACGAAGCGGATTTAGACAACGATGGGGAGGTCAGTCAGGAGGAGTTTTTGAGAATTATGAAGAAAACTAGTTTGTATTAAATGTTAAAGTGTAACTTTTAATAATTTTAAACTTTACAGCACACAAGATGTGTATTTTTCAAGTGCAGATTTAAGGCCAAAAAAAAGACTAAAATACATTTTTATAAATATCTTTAAAATTAAGAATAAAACATTTTTTAACTGGATGAAGGTCTTTTTTATTTAAAGGTTTACTTAACTGACTACGTAAGTAACTCTAAGAAGTGGCATCTATTCAAAATTAAGTTAAATGACTTAAAGTGACATGCGACACACTTTGAAAAATGTTTGAAAATGGTATTAACTTGCACATAGTTTTTCAAATTATTATTTAAAGTAATTTAAGTAATTCACAAGCAATAACATTTTAAAACTTTAATTGGGCATTAAAAAAAAAAGATAAATATTTTTTGACACTACTAAATAAGCTTATAGCTGAATAACTGAAAAGTGTAAGCGAGCCCTTAAAACGAATTTAAAATAATAAGATTATAGATAACATTATTTTATATAAGTAAAGAGTTGCCAGATTGCTAACCTATGGTTTTAATGTCGGTTTAAGAAAACATAGAATTGATTTACCTAAATATTTCTATGTTTCAGAAGCTGTCAAAGTTTCCAATGACATATTTGTGTCATAATATTTAGTAAGTGTTGCGATTTAATGATGTGTGGATATGTAAGTTTAATTAGAATTCTGCTTGAACTTCTTCATGAGGTCGAAGGATATTATTGATTCAGAGTGACTGAAACTTGTTTAACCGTGTGTTTACAATTTCAAATTTTATTGTTCGTTAATCAGACGCAGTTGAAAGTATCGAAAAAGACCCCAAGCCGTCAATCGTCATAGAGGCAAGTTCGCTTATTCTACGGTTGGTACGACTGAGTTTGCTGATTAGGTGCTGGCTGATTTCTTCTTTGACAAAGTTCTATGAATCCTTAAAAATTGAATGTTTGTCGTGGATTATGACACGGCGAAATCATGGGATCATTCTTAAAAAAAGAAGAAATAAAGTTTTCCCAACCTTAACAATTGATAGCTGGCATTTGTTGAAGCTAACGCTACATCTGTCAATTTAACTGTCATTCATAAAGTCAGGTTTTCCAAAATACCGTTGATGGAAAAAATGTATTAAAATGGGCGTTTAATTTGGGCAATTTTATAATAGTGGGGTCTATTCAGTAAATGATCAACTATCACTCTAATATCTGTGTTATATCTGTTGAGAATGGGCAGTTGATTTCACGTCACTGACAACAACTAGAAGCTTAGATCATAGGTAACTCGCCAAAAATGTGTATTAACTGAATAGAGTAGTTAAAAACTGACCCTGAAAAGCCAGAGTCAAGAAAAAAGTTACGTTACGGATTTTCGGTTACGCAGGGGAAAAAAAATTAAATATATGTCCCAGTGCTAATTTACATCCTTAATGTCAAAAAATCAAAATCGATTAACCTAAGTTAACATATGTTAGGGACAACTTTCTCATTTTTAACGAGGGAGTACCTACATCGAAGCGAAATTAAAAAAAAAAATTAAACTGAGAAGGTTAATCTTGTCACGAGAGGGCATTTTAAGGAATAATTCTCCCATTGACAAGTATCTTTTTATAAATTGAAATTTGACATTTGCTTTGATCAGACTGAATATTGACAGTATTCACATTGAATTCTCTTGTGAAGGTTCACTTTGACATCTCATCATTTAATGTCCATGTCCGGTCAAAAATGTGTAATCATTTAATTTAATGAGTTGATGCGATGTGACAATATTGATATTTCAAACGAGTCGCTTCTGAATGTAATTAATGTTAACAGCGCCTAAAGTTTTTAAATATCAAACCCTTATAATCGTTTCTTCGACATTACAGGGGCATTGTTAGAGAATTGGTGGTTGCCTGAACTTAGAACTGTTTTACCGACGCATGTCATAGCGTTTACCTAAACCACTCATAGAATTTTCTAATAAAGGTTGCTGTCTACGCTTACATATTTTTCTATGTTATTCGTGGTAGATTAATTGAGAATTGAGGTGAATTAAATTCTTCATGTATTTATTTTTGAATTTTATTTAAGAAGTATTCAATAATTAAAATTTTGCTCTACGATATTAAAAGAAATGTTTATTAATAATATATTTTTATAATAAACGTTATTATGAAATTCTACGAAATACGAATGAATGAATTTAACTGCGACAACGCATAGTTTTTATCTTAAAAATTATGACTAATTTATTTCACTTCGAATAAATGCGTTAATGGAAATCTTTAATTTTGTTTTCTTTGAAATGTGCAACGTTATTTGTCCCGCTTGAACTTCCGAAGTTCGTTTTGTATGGCTTCAATAAGCGGAGCAGCCGAGAGGTCTTCTCGATCTCGATTGGACAATTGTGGCTCAATGAGTACATAACTTGATGCTGCTCCAATATTCGGTGACGGTTCGGCGGGTCGATGAAAGGGTCCTGCACTCAAAGGGCGGACCAAAGGCTGTTGATGCACGCCACCACTGCCCCAGGCGCCCATATTTGGCGATGGTGGCTGAGTCGAATGGTTGCTAATGGAAGTTTTTTCGGGTTGCGCTGTAGATGGCCTCGGTCCAGATATTGATCTTGGCTGATCCATAGATCTAAAAACGAAAAATGACATTCAAGTTAGCAAAAAGTGTCTTAACTGTCAAATGAACTTCAACTGTCAAACGAATAAAAATGTCTTACCCCGCGGACTTGCCACGATATTCGCGACTGGTTGGCTTTCGCTGATTTGTGAAGTTTTTCGTCGGAAGTGGAGTTGGAAGGTCATCCTGACTGGAATACATTTGCAGAGCGCCCTCTAGTAAGCCCTGATAGTGCGATCTGGTTTCGGCTGGATCTCGGATCGTTCCCGATGATGCAAAGTCTTGATCGTCTGCCAAACAAGATGAAAACAAGTGTAAAGTTGTATGTGTATGTGTTAGATAGAGATATGTACAAGGAGGATTAGTTGGTTGGTTGGTTGTGGTGGTGGTAGTATGGTGGGTTTTTAAATGTGGAGTGTTGTTAGTTATCAGTGTGGACTACCGTTATCTGAGGCCATGCGTTTCTTGTGAATCTCCCAGACTATCGGCCCCACCACGCCTGGATCGGGATTGTCACTTTGGGAAGCCACCACTCGCATAGATCTCGGAGCTTTTGGCTCCGGGAATCTCTCGATCGAAGCAACAGCCTCGGTGAGAGGTGATTTGGGTGATTTAGGACGGTGATGCTTGCGTGGAGGCTTGGGTACTGTTTCGTCCACGTTGTCGTAATAGGTGACAAACACCGGTTCCAGGACTCTGTTCAGAGGCTGCGGAAGAGATTGCTTGGGGAAGCTCCTCACAGAAGCCATCGACAGAAACGATCCAATACTCCCAGTCTCGGATGACTTTTCGCTGGGCTGGAGGGCTCGAATTATTTCACGATTGATGGCCTGAGTTGGCATCTCGTCGGGGACGGAATCGTAAACCTTGTCGGTGAAGACGCGGTTTTGGAGGAGTTTGTTGCGATGGTAGTTGTTGTGAGGATTGTAGGCCTCTGTGCGTTCAAAATTCTCGTAACTTGGACGCAATGCCTCAACTATGCTGTCATTGGAGACCGTCGTTTCGGTGGACGAATGATTCGGTGCATCCTCCATCGAACCAACACGGTTCTCGGACAAGTAACGTCGTTTCGCCTTGTGTTTCGTGTTCTTTTCTTTTTTTCGCTCCGAAACAACTTTCGTATAAATTGCCTCCTGGTTTTCCGTTTGTTCGTATTGACTTTGACGACGTTTGCGTTTGTCGAACAGCGTTGCGGCTTTTTCGTCCAACATTCGTTGGACATCAGCTCCGGGCGGATTAATGGGAGTATAGACGGATGAGTCTGATGTATTGTCACTAGAAGTCGTCGATCCACGCCTCGATCTCACTTGGGCTGGAATAGTCGTTCGTGTGGTTTCGTTTTCGTAGCTGAAATTCTGAATGCCTTCGGTTAATTTCACGCGCGGAATTGACGGAGGACCAATGATGTGCTCGTGCAACGGAGAGCTTTTCTCGGCAAGAAGCTCGTTGCGACTTGATGCCCTGATTGAGATAAAGTTAAAAAGATTGGTCAATAAGTCTAAGAGAATTGGCATCTTACCGCTTGGATTGCGAACTTAAATTTCTTTTTGGTCTTCCCATCAGCAATAATGCAATAAGTAAGAGTATCAGAAGAAGGACAACTAAGGATCCAATAACTAGCAGTAGAGGATTGTCTCCTAAAGAAGCTATGAAACCTGAATCACTGCTCCTCGTTGCCGGAGCTAAGGGGGTGGCTAGTGGTTCGCGAAGGTAAGCTGGAAATCAGGTAAGGAGGCAATTAAAGTTTAAAGAATTCAAAAATTGAAGAATGAATAATGAACTTTTGGTGAGAATGTCCGCGAGACGAAAAATCTTCTAAATATTTGAGTGATGATACAAATAAGAAGCATAAACTTCAAAATATTAACACCTCTTTAAAAATATTATACTCGATTAAATATTTAGTTTACCAAATTTGTTGTTGTGAACCCAAATCTTGTACCTTGGATTTAAAGGTCGGATAATTGAACTTCTTTATTTGTTTTTGTTGCTCTTAAAGTTCAACATATTATTCTAGAAAATTAATATAAAATAAGATATATAAGACGAACAGAACTTAAGACCAAACGCAGCCCTGCTGACCAATACTACTTCGTTTAATGTAGGCTGTACTTGTTATAGCTATTTAACCACTTAAAGTCCATTAAACTGACCATAAAACTATTTCCAATTCCAACTCCATGCAGTAAAAGGACTTTTACGTTTTATATACTTATTTGGTAATTTATTCTATCATGGGACGTATTTTGTCGAAAACTATGTGATTACAAAAAAGGGACACAAACCATTAAGTGATGGTTTGCAGGAAGTCTATATTCATTTCGATTTTCATAAAATTTTTGTCTTAAAAGTTGCTCTGTGATAAAGTTATTAAAATTCTACTTTCTGTTAACCTTATAGAGCTAATTTAATTTTTAGATGAATATAATTAATAACTTTAATCCGAACAATTAAAAAGATTTAAAAAAAAAATCTATTTAAATAATAAGCTGTCACACCAACGTTTTGCCCCAAAAAGTAGAAGAACCCGCAAACAGGTGCAACAGCAGAACTCTTTATAGAATAACTAAAGAACTCTTTGGAGTGCAGAGTTCAAAACAACACCCGGTTAAAGATAGAGAGAGAAACCTGCTGATATCGGATGAGGACCAACTCAGAAGGTGGAGGGAGCATTTTGCCTCTGTCTTAAATCATGTTTTTGACAGTAACATGCAAATGACATCTTCCGAGTTGCCCGATACAACCAATTCCCGATTACGCACCGCACCTCCCAGTAAGGAAGAGATATGTACCGCCATCAAAGCATTGAAAAACAACAAAGCATAGGCTTGACGTCATTCACGCAGAACTGCTGCAACAACAACATCTAGCGAATTACAACCGATCATAGAGACCGAAAAGTGGAAAAAGGGAATGATTGTCAAGTTCCCACAAAAAATAAAATTGATGAAGTGCGAAAACTGGAGGGACTGCGTTTTGCCTGCAGTCGCCAAAATAATAGCAAAGATTGTTTTAGATCGCATTAAAGAACACCTCGAAGCATCGCTCGACGCTGAACAAGCAGGCTTCCGCACTGGGTCCTCCTGTATTGATCACATTAACACCTTGAGGATCATCATCGAACAGTGCGTCGAATATCGATCACCACTCCACCTGCTGTTCATTGATTTCGAGAAGGCTTTCGACAGCGTCAACAGGGAGTTTATCTGGCTTGCTTTACGGAGGAGGGGTATACCGGAGAAACTCATTGCTATTATTAAAGCGACTTATGATGGGTCCAAATGTCACGTCTTACACGGAGGTAGGTTGTCCGAAGAATTTGAAGTCCAAAGCGGGGTCAGACAGGGCTGCATACTGCCACCAATCCTGTTTTTATTGGTGATAAGTGATATACTGCGGATGGCTTTGACAGGAAGCGGAGGAATAAGATGGACTCTGATAACTTACCTTAAACATCTCGACTACGCTGACGATGTTTGCTTGCTTTCCCATAAGATCATGGATCTCCATCAAATGGCAATAAGGGTGGAGAGAGAAGCAGCAATCGTGGGGCTGAAAATCAATACGGGAAAAACAAAGATGTTCAGCCTCCTGGAGCTCGCAGTCATCCGCTCTGATGAACATTGGTCAACAAGCAGTAGAGAAAGTAGATAGCTTCCAATACCTTGGAAGTATCATCTCTCCTGAAGGAGGAACCGAATTAGATATCGCCAGCCGCATCGGAAAAGCAAAGGCTGCGTTCGGAATGTTGTCTAATGTTTGGAGGAACAAATCTCTCAGCTTGAACACAAAGCTACGACTACTGTTTAACTCCAACGTCAAATCAGTTCTGCTATATGGATGCAGCACCTGGAAAATAACAACTACAATAACCAGGAAACTGCAAACCTTCGTCAATAGGTGTCTTCGAAACATCTTAAGGGTTTTCTGGCCTAATCGTATCTCCAACGAGGATCTACATAGACGAACAGGTCAGGAACCCATAGACACCATTATACGAAGGCGCAAGTGGCAGTGGATTGGACACACGCTTCGAAAAGAAGAAAGAAGATTTTATAGACCAAGAAGCACGTGGAGGAGAACAGTTGAGGAGGAATCTGCGAGATTGGGAAAGAGCTGGATGGAGCTCAAATACATCGCTGGAAACCGCACATGATGGCGAGTAGGAAAAGTTGAGTCCCTATGTCCCACTAGGGTACGCCAACTGATTTCTTAGGTCTGAGGACCTAAAGTAGTAGTAGCAAGTACATATATGTTTTATTATTTATATTTATACTAGAGGCCCGGCAAACTCCGTCTTGACCCAATTTAATGTAGAAACTCAAGCTATGGAAAAATATTGTTGTTGCTTATTTGATTTCTCATACATTTTTTTTTTCTAGACGGCTCAGTGCCATCAAATATAACTATTTGATAATACTTAACGCTAACACCAAAATTAAAAAAGTATGTATGTATGTATTTAGGTTAACTATAAAATAAATTTAACCTATACTTTAGCCTCAGCAATATGTGGTGGTTATGCTATTAAATTGTAGCTTATATGAAACGTTTGGACGTTTGACATAGCGCCATCTATTGAATACTTACTCAATCCATTACATATCGCCATCTTTTAAAATCATTTGGAGCTAACAGATAATTGTGACTGTCAAATAATAAATTGAGATGTAAGCTACTCTGTAAAGAAATTCGCTTAAGGCGCCATCTGTTCTAGACTTATGGAAACTACGAACAATAAAAACAATCAACGTTGTTGATAGGTTTATTATTAATTATTGGGACCTTTAATTTAAATAATAACTATCCTATCATCTAAGTTGGACCAAATTACATATATATGCCATCTTTCATGAATATCAGTTGAGTAGTTGATTAGATAACTTGTATTGTAGATTTTCTTCATTTAAACTTCAGATAATAATATTCATAATAAATATTTCGTAATTGTTATTTTCATTAATTCTTTGTCTCCCATTAAATTTTTTTTTATTAAAAACATGAATCTAATCGGATATGGGCAATGGGCCTAGAATTTCGGAAGAATAAAAGACAGATTAGAAATTTGTAAAATCCTTAATAATTTAAGAACTAGTATCATTTCCAGAACCGAATAATGGCAAATCAGAATTTATTTATAATTGAGAATTTTTCGAAGCAAAATTATGAAGCATGGACAATTCAAATAGAAGACATTTTGATGAAAAACGAAAGCTTGAGATACTTACATAGGTACGCCGAGATTAGTCTATATGCCTAAAGAAAGAAAAGCTAAACGCATGGAAAATTGAAGACCGGAAAGAGAAGAGATCTAATCCTGATGGGTTTTAATTCTTCGGAATTGAGTCATATACGCGGATGTTCCTCTTCAAGAGATATTTGGCTAGATTCTAGATTCAGATTTCTAAAGAAAATATTACGTGAAGAAGAACATCTTTAGTAATTCAACAACTTGTGAAAAGTGAAATATTCGGATGAGTCTTAAATTCCAGCTAATCTACTGTTGTACGGTAAAGTCTAATGGTTTAGAACCCAATTATGATTAATGTTTCCGAAAAAAGAATCGTTTTAAAGTAACTTTAAAGTTTTCACTTTAAATCTGTGAATCCGTAAGTTCAAAAATAATTAACTTCTAGATTCCTGGAAAGTCTGACAAATAGCTGAACTTTTCATTGAACATGTCAAGAATGTCTTCAAGGTAATCACCACACTCAAAGAAGTAAGAAGCATGTGCTGCTGTTTGTAAGTTACCTTACAAAATATCACCAGGGTAAAATCTAATAACAGCTCAGGTTTAAAGAGAAATGCTTTTAGTAGTCTTTGAAAAAGATAAAACCAAGATAAGTACCAGATCTTTAGAAAACTGCAGGAGTAAGAAATTTTCAAAAAACTGCTATCAAAAAGGGTTAGCAAAGTATGGAGACTAATTCCGAGATATCAATTTGGATTTAAAAATAAACATTCCAAGCCAAGTACAAGAACTTTATGGCAATGTTTTTCAAGCTTTCGACAAAGTTATGCATTTGCGACTTAAGTACAAACTACTACATTTGGAAAATCTCATAAATACTGAAATCCTACATCAGGAAACTACTCTTTCGAATAAGGTACGACCAAACTTTGTATCTGTATTATACAAGGGACATTCCAGTGGACATTAATGCTATCATGATCTAGTTTTCTAATGCTACTGTAATAATGGTGACAAATGCGTTACGACATAAAAAAGTGTCAAAAAAAACTGAGTTCGGGTGTTAAAAGAAATGAACGAAGCATTAATTTAAAACTATTTGCTCCCTTGATTCTTCACTCGGGGAATGAAGTCTATAATCTCATTTGATTTTTTCCTCTGACTCTTAAACATAGAAAAATGTAAGAATTGTATTAAAATTCTGATTCCAGTTTTCTTTTGCATTCCCACAAAAAATCCCCCAACTTTTCCACTTCGTGCAGATAAACATTGAAACTAATTGTATTAGTAACTTCAATCCTCGTTAACAACGTAACAAAAAATTAACCCCTGATTCCACCCTCTCGGATATTTGATTCACGTAGCATGCTTCAATAATTTAATCGTCGGAGCGTCGCGTCTATGACTATCGATCAAACACAATTCGAAGACACAAGCTTATTGAACTCGCCCCCTACCCTAACACCATAGTCATAACAACCCCATTCAACACATCACCCCCCATAATAATAGAAAATATACTTTAACCGTTAAGTAATTTGAATTAACATCAAAACAAAATCTGCCCTCCATTAATCCCGATGAATTGGACCCATGATGGGGTCAAATATAGAAAAACAGGAAAGCCGTTATTAAATCAACACTTACGTTCGGCTTTCATGAAAATATCCTTGCCCATTACCGAGGTGACCTCCGATTCGCTAACCAGCTTCATGTCATTAGCCGCGGTCACGGCCATCACCGGTCGACCACCCACAAATACGGAGTAAATGATTTCCGTTTGATTGGCAAGAGGGCGCTCGTCGCTGCAAAGAGAAAGTGCACAAATTGTCATCAAAAAGACACAAAGTTGAAATATCAAAAAAGATTTTGATGTTTTTCAAGGACTTACATTTTCTCGTTGATGTCGGAATCACCACCACCACCAGCGCCAACAGAAGCTCTAGCGCCACTACTTGGCAGGCCGCCACTTTGAATGTCCTCCTCGGTTATTTGCGTGACGTTATGAATGACAATTCGGACTTGGTCGTCGGTGAAAATTGCCGCCGTATTGAATCGTGGTGGTGGTGCGGCCGGGAAACTACTCCCATCATCATCATCATCGTCTGCACCACCTAGAGCCGGCTGTTTAATGGGACGGCGGAATAAAAGGTCCTCTTTGATGGTGCCGTTGTTAGTTTGAGTATTAAATAGCTCAAAGGCAAGTTGGCTTTGCTCTGTTGCTGGTGCTGATGTTGATGTTGATACTGATGCTGATGCTATTTCGAGATCCTGGTCGTGGCTGATGCTTTCGCTTTGTTCTGAAGAATCGTCGTCCTCCAATTCGGAGGACCTTTGATGTTGTTGATTGTGGCCGGGGCTGGTTTCTGTTTGCAATTGACGTCTTCTTCGTCGTTTTTTCCTGCGTCGACGACGTCGTTTAATTTCGTGATAGTCATCCAGGTCATCCTTATCGTTGTCGTCGTCGTCTTCTTCGACCTCGTCCATAGCGGCGGCGTCGTCGTCGTTGGCGGCGGAGGCCGTGGAAAAGTCTTAATGGGAAAAAGTTGGAATGGCAAACATGCAAATTAGTTATAAGAGCAAAACTACGAGTGCTCCACAAAAGGACACAAGGAGTGTATTTGTTTGTATTTGTATAGGTGTAAATTAGTGTGTAATGTATAGTGTAGTGTAGTGTAGTCCTTTTGACATCAACTCGTTACTCGTTATACCTTTTTCCTTGACACTGGCTAGTTGATCAAGTTTTATGTCTCGAGTAGATGTTGCTGATTCTTTAGATAATGACCCATTTGCAATACCCAAGTGCTTTGATTGCTGTCTGGAGAAGGGAAATGGAATTTAAAGTTTCAGGAAGTTGGAATTAATGATTTGGTATATGAATAAAAATAATTTTAAATTTATTCTGGTATTTTATATTAAAAAGTAATCACTTCTAATTAATGTTATTGACTTCAAGACGTTTGCAATTATTATAATAAAAAAATTATAAGAAAAAAACCTTATGCAAAATAGATTTGAGGAATAAGAACTTTAATTAAATAAATTCCCTAAATGCTGTTTAAAATTAACAATGAAAAGAGGGGGAGCTAAGATTAACATTGAATAATCCACTTAATTTTAATTATGAACACGTAAGCAGTAGATATATTCAGCAATTTAAATGAATATAATTATATAATTCGAATATAATTTAATATCTTATATCCACCACATTAACATCACACAAGAAGGAAATTAACCTCACAGTAAATCAAAAATATTTAAAACGATGAACTTCCAGAAGTGAAAAATAGTTGTGGCCCTAAATGACTGCCTTGTGGAACCCCCAACTTGAAAATTTAATCTATACAGGGATAACTTTTGAATTAAGGTTTATTTTGGAGATTAAGATAAATTCAAATACTTACTTAATAAAAGAGGTGTTTCAAAATGACATCAGGTTTGTTTTAAGCTAGGCATACACCGTGAACATGTTGGTGTGATTTGTTGGGCAGCGGTTCGCCATACACGGCCCAACATGTTTATAAACTTCAGTTTTTGACTTTTTGTGCGATAGAAGTGCGGATGATGCAATAGCATGTTTGATAATTCAATGAAAATAACAACACAAATGACGAATTGTTGTCCCACAACGCCATACACGACGAACATTTTGATAAACATCAAAACATTTTGTAAACTTGCCCATAAACAGCCAACATGTACGCCACAACTTCACGGTTTATAAAATATTTTATAAACCGTGGATTTGTTGGCCAACATGCCCATACACGAATAATTTTCAGCCCAACACCAATAAATCACACCAACATGTTCACCGTATATGCCTAGCTTTACTCGCATTGCAAATAAACCAACCTCACTGCCAATAAACAAATAGAAGTAGAATCCAACTGCGGATAGAATTTTGACGTTTGCTCGAGTCTCGAATATACATTTTGATACAATTGAAAGTTTACAATATTGTTTGTTTTTTTTTTTTTCAATTAAATATTTGACAACACTATAGTCAGTAGTACCAAATTTTAAATTTAAAAATCACACCACTGCGGATAAATGTTTTTTTTGGGAAATTCCACTTCTACTACGGATAGCATTGCCAAAAAAACACACCTATTATTTTGAATGTGATAGCCAATTTCTTGTTCATATAATTCTGACTTTCTGAGACAGAAGAAGTGGGAATTTTGTTATTATGCCAACAGAATTTGAAGTGACGAAACTCATTTTTAAAATCAGCATTTTTGAAGATTAATAATTTTTATAACGTAATGGGGTTAACGCGTTGACTCTCTTTCGTAAAAATGACTTCAAAATCTGTCCCAATGGTGTCACGTTCGTGTAACCATCAACGAAAAATGCTGTCTAATTATTGATGAGTTGATTGACTCTCGCATTGACACACATTTTTAAGTCAATGCGTTGACAATTTTTCGTGACAGTTTAAAGTCTCAGTCAATGCTATTCGAACACGTTGACGAATTTTTGGAACTGTCGGTTATCACAATGATTATGCCCTTAACATTGACTGCAGAATTTAAACCGGAAATATAGTTGAGAGATAATTATTAATAAATTGGAAACAATTAATTTTTATAGATTAAAGTAAGTTTTATTTCTTTTTGTTTATCATTTTTTAAGCTTATGCAAACCCTTATTTTGCGAATTATATTTATCAGCCTCATGAATCAATAAAGAGCAACTGGCGTGGAAAGAAAAGAAGAAAAAGAAGAACCAAGAATGAAAAATATTCAACGGAAAAGAAAGAAGAATTTGGTAACCTTTGGGTCCAACGAATTGATGAGCAACCTTCTGACGGCCACCATTCTAGAAAAGCCGCGAAGAAGTTAAATAAATAAATAATATCTTAATATATAAAAATTCAATAGCACATTTTCAATAAATAAATAAATTCAATAATAGCACAGCTAAAGTACAAGTTAAATTTATTTTGAAGTAAGCTAAAAACCCACTCACACAAGAAGGAAGAAGAGTTGATGGTAGACCAAGAAGCACATGGAGGAAAACAGTTGAGGAGGAATCTGCGAGATTGGGAAAGAGCTGGAGGTAGCTGAAATACATCGCTGGAAACCGCACACGATGGAGATTATGAGTAGTTGAGGCCCTACGTCCCGCTAGGGAACACCAACGGACTTCGTAGGTCTGAGAACCTAAATAGTATTTAAGTAAATACAGTGAAATTCAATTGTTCGTACTTTATCAATTTTTGGTGCTGGTACACAATTTGCATTGCATTTTTTTTTTTTTTTTTTTTTTTTTAATAAAAATGCCATAGCCTCTGAACCAAAGTTTTGGTAAGAAAACGACAAACAATGAATTATATTTGTTTATATTTTTTATCCAATTATAGAAACAAAATAGTTATTTCAATCACTGTTTTTATTTAGTTGGAGTCAATATCTCTACCCGTTCTTGATATATCGTATTAGAAGTTAAAAAACTATTTTTTTTAACGCCCTGCAAAGCGGGCGGGGGTTTCGCTAGTCATTTATAAAAAAGATGGTTGAAAATTAATTTTTGTTTTGTTTTATTTGTTGATATTTGATTGTATGAGGTTAACACGAACACATTTAAGATTTTCGAGTCAATGCTTTGAGAGATAATAAAATGTCAGATTGACTCACTTACATGTCAACGCATTTTGTGACAGCATTGAACGAAGAGATGTCATTCGTGTGATGGTCAACATTTTATGCATTGACACTTTAAAAATTAATCAAAACTTAGAATTTAATAGACGCGTTTTGTTGTTCATTTTACGAAACATTTTAAAAATATTTCGCAATTATTGAAGGGGTTGCCAAACCCCCTTGTGCGAAGGTAGATTTTTTTTAAAAATTTATTCTCGTAGTTTTAATAGTTGTTTCAAGGCTCTTTCAAATTTGTTCAAAAATTCGTTTTCAAATTTTTAAGTTTAGAAGTTCCCAGAATCACCACCGTTTGGCGCTCTCAGTCACCAGATTTGATAGGTTGCCACATCATTCATTGACCTTTTATCAAGTTTTTACCTTGACATTTTAAAAAGTGACGGTGTATTTAATACATCTGCAATTGTGCGTGTTTACAAATTTGTACATTAAACATTAGTATGAAAATCGTTTTCAATGGTGCGACGACTTTGCAAATTTTTTAAAAGTGTTTTTGGAACGAAAAGAAAAAGAAAAAAGTCTATTATCAGTGGCACGAACGTTTCAGAAGTGGACAGCCATAGACATACAAAAACCGATGAAAACGTCAACAAAATAAATTAATTGAACACTGTAGACTACAAGTTGACTATTAGAGAGATGTCAAAGGAGTAGGATATTTTGAATCCGTTCAAAAAATTTTTTTACTGATTTGGGCTTCAGACGTTTCGCTGCAAAGCTGGGGCCGAAAGACCTGAATTTCATGGAAGAAAAAGACCGCGTTAATGTTGCAAAATACATGCATTCCAAAGCCGAAAACTACGTCGTTTTCAGTTGAAAAAAGGACTCTGCTATTGACGCATATCATCTGAACACCCTTCTGGGACAGTGCGACTGCCAGACCGCACATAAATGCTCAGACTTTTTGCATACCGTCTGAACACCGTTGCCATTTTTATTGTGACAGTTTGAAAACATATGCGAGTTTGTGCGATTGCTGTAACACAAAAATGGAACAACTCAAATGAGCATACTTTACGCAAATCCATAGTGGTTTTAATGTATGAGCTCCAAGAAAGTAACGCCGTCAAACAAGAAAATCTTAGTTCGGTGGACAAGTACCCAAGGCTTTATAATATAGGTTCGGCAAATAAAAAATTTGGGAAGCTTGATTTTTGGGTTGAGTCAATTTGAGTGGTTCTGGGTCCGGGATGCTTGGTCTCAAATTTGTGTTTGCTCTTTCGGTCCTAGGCTTTACCAAGTTAAGTAAATGATAAAATTAATAGTAGACATTGGAACGAAACTGTGGTACAACTCTGGTTTAATCCCACGTAGTTCCAGTAACATTTTCATGCAGTAACAATGGCGATTCAGAAGTCCGTCCTTTGTCGACGCACTCATTTTCGACAAGATCAATGCAAACTGATGTGCGGCTTTTGGGACAGATTTTGCACCTCCTCTGAACACCCTTTTATACGAGTTTGGGTACACTAATTTGAGTATAGCATTTCCGCAGTTTTTTTTTACTTTTCACGTGACGTCAGAATCGAAAAAAAAAACATTTCATTACTATAGAAAGTTTGACCTTTTTATGTTAAATTTTATCAGAATATTTTCAGTGCTCCAATAGTTCCAAATTAACAAAAACCTTTTTTAATCAAAAAGTCATATTATATTTAGAGATTGATTTAATAAATCAACACTCTTATTATTTGTCTAATCGAAAAGTGTACACGTAAATATATATGTATATGTATATTTTATTTTAACACTTACCTAGTAAATGCTAATCGATAAAGCTTGGCTAGTTTCTCTTCGAGCATTGGAGTGTCCTTTGTGGAATAGAATCCTGAAATAACAGTTAACAACCAATAACGTCTGTCGTTTGTTGAGAAGTTCAATGGAAGTTCAAAGCCATTATCCGGAAAGCAATCTAAGCAGATAGGAATGTCGACTTCCTGAATTAGTTTCGTATTTTCATTTTTATTTTTTTTTTTTCAGAACATCCCCAACCACACAAAGTATTCAGGTATATTATTTGAAATGAAAGAAAAAGCAATTATGAAATTGCTTTAGCATTTTTGTTATAGTTCCAAAGTTTATCCTTAATATGCCTTACATTGTGTCCTTCGACAAAGACCGTTGCTACAACTGTATTAGTTTTAACAATCACATCCTTGCCCTTACTGATGCCAGTGTGAATTTGTTTCACATAATCTGGAGGTCCGTCGCCGGAGCCTGTCCAAAAGAAATCATCTAAATGCACTTGCTCCTGTAGGTCCGGATAGTCGTCATCTTCATCTGGAGTGGGGATGAAAATGAAATGAAAAAGAAGAAGAAGAGAAATTTTATTTCAAAAAATTGTATTTTATTTCTTTTTTTTCGATGAAATGCATTTGAGAAATTCTATATCCATTATCGATAAATCACGATGTTGCCATCGTTTTTCCAAAAAATACAAAAACCAGGATACGACTATCCTTATATTCCCTTCATTTTTTTTGTTTGTTTTTTTATTTTCTATAAATGTATGTTCAAATTCCCTCCCTCCTGTGTCTATCCTGTTTGATCAATTGAAAGTTGTTACTCCCTCCCTTGAACGGGAATATTATTGCCATGGCGCATTATAATGCGATCCGTGATAACATTAATCCCCATGTTTGGTCTATCCATTCACATCAACATCAAAAAGGACATAAGCATACATAATTCGTGACACATGCTTACAAAAATAATGTTTTATTGCACAAATATAGATACGAGTACCTACCTATCTACTACCACCTATAGACTGAGGGCTTAAATATTTATGAATATTATTTTGGTTCTGTGTGTGTGTGTGTGTGTGTGTGTGGGGGGGGGGTGAGTATATGACGCATCACCATCGAATATACATATATTATTCTAATTATTATTTTAAATCATTTTGGTTATAATAAAAATTACAATATTTATTCTTATTTATTTTTTTGCGATTTGTAACTCTAATGGGATTTTAATATACGCCCAAATGGAGGCTCGATGAATTTATGTGGGTCATGGGGAATTATTAGTGCACTTACGAAAATGTAATGCTAATGTACATTTAATTATGCAAAATTTATTTTTATTTTGGTCAATTGTGAAATTGGTTTGACATTTTGAAGTCATAATTTAAAGTAATAAGCTATCAACAAGCTCTTTACACAATAATATTCCTATAGAAATAAACGATAATAATTACAAAATGTTAGTACATAGCACATACATACATTCATATTATTTACATCGTAATTTACATATGTACTTAATAAAAATATGTACATATATGCATGTGTGATGGTTTTTGTTTTTGTAGAAAGTTCTAAATTTTGACAAGTGATTATGGCAGTGTTTTTAAAGTTTAATCTACAATCCCGCAGACGTTGTTCTGCCCTGTTTTTCAAACTGTGTAAAAGAAATTGCTTTAAATCTTCATATCCAGGTTCCAATAAAGTTTTGGCATTCATAACTTAACCAATGAGTGCAATTTTTAATCTCAATTCGATTAATGACTTTTGAAATTCTGGAAACGCCATTAATTTTTTGTTTGCAAAATAAAAGCGTCTCCTAGATCTTTTCTCTTCACATACAGGACCACATAATAGGACCATGAACAATAGCAACTTATATGATTAGTTTTTAAAATTCAAAAAGCCTTTACAGAATAGATGGCATGAAAATACCAGCTCCAATCCAGCATAAGAACCTATAAATGGACCTAATATTTTGTTCACTATGTTTCCCTTGTATTTCTCTTAAACACAATCTTGAGGCACTATTTTCTGCTTCTTTCCATATCAAATTTATCACAAATATGTAGCTAGCTTTCTATTGGTAAAAGAATTTTAAAAATCGGTTCAGTAGATCTAGAGATTACCTAATACAGTCTTAAAAATGTTGCCAACTCTTTATTCTTTAATGTTATGTCTGTTTTGTAAACAGTGCTATTTGGCAAGTCTAAATTATTTCAATAAAGAAATTCAGATTTGAAAAGTGGCAACCGTTTGTCTTGATCATACTTCCAGGAGAACAAAAAACTCAATAATTTTCTATTCTCATTAAAATCAAGAGCATAATCAAATTCATTAAAATCTAAACATGCATTTGTAATAGGATTATGTTTAGCATAGTTTGTATACTATGGAAAGGAACATACAAAAAGTCACCCATTCTTGGTCGTAAGCCGCGGGCTGGCGCGTAAATGTTGAACATAGATAGCAATACCGGACAGTCAATATTAGAACAAAGAAGATCAAAAAGCAAACAACACTGAATTTAGTTTTCTTCTCCAAGCAAGGAATTTCAACTCAATTAAACTACATCTTGTCTCATAGTTCGGAACATCTGAATTTCCAAATGTGTTTTTCAATTCAATCTTTGTAAATTGTTTTTGAACTTTTTCAATATGTTGACAACATGAATTAGTATATAAGGATTCCATATAACGCTGCAATACTCCAGTAGTGGTCTAACTATACTTAAGTAGAGAACCTTGAGTGTATAAGGGCCATTAAAACACTTTGAATTGCGAATAATAAATCCTAACATCGCATTTGCATTAGGAACAATGTGGTCAATATGAAGCGAAAAGTTCATTTTAGAGTCGAAGAATACTCCAAGATCTTTCTGGTAATAACATCTCTTCAAAATTTCATTATCAAATTTATATAAAAAAGATACTGGATTTTGAATTTTAGAAAATGTAACGACGCTGCACTTTTTGTTATTGAAGTGCAACCCGCATTAATCGTACACCATTTTAAAATATTATTGATGTCTGCTTCAATCATCTTTGCATCTAATATGGAATTTATGTTTCTAAAAAAGTTAAGGTCATCAGCAAACAAAAGACATTTAGAGAAAGAAAGAAAACTTGGCAGATCATTTATAGAAAGAATGAAAAGCAATGGACCCAAATGACTACCTTGTGGTACACCCGACAAATGTTTGATATCATTCGATAGACCCATTTTCACATAATGTGTCCTTCCTTCTAAGTAGCTTTTGATCCATTTTAGCATTACTGAGTGGAAACCAAAAAACTCAAGTTTTCTTATAAGAACATTGTGTTGAACTCGGTCAAAGGTCTTAGAAAAATCAGCGTAAATTGTGTCAACTTGTGAGCGCTTTTCCATATAACCAAGGCAGTAGGTGGTAAAAATTGATAAATTTGTTTTTGTTTAAGTTTAGATCCATAAAATTGGATTGAAAAAATGACGCAAAATTGTTACATATAATTGATTTCGTTGCATGATTGCTTTGTGCAAGATGATGGATCCAAATGTCAAGCCTCCATTAAACTACAGTACGGGGAACTGGACAACTGCTAGAGGATTTCCCATATCTTCGAAGTATTGGACATAAACACTCGAATCAGGAAAGCAAAGGTTGTGTTCGAAATGCTGTTCAAAATATGGGGAATCGATTTTCTTAGCTTCAAGATTAAGCAACTACTGTTCCATTCCAATGTTGGGTTCTGGTTGCAGCAATTGAGAAGTTGCAGATACTTTCACAAAAAATTTGCAAACGTTTCTCCATTATCAAATTTCATGAGAGTTATTTCCGAATAAACTACATGGATCAACAAATGCTAAACTTCGACGAAGTACATGATAACAAATGTGTCCAACTATTTTTGAGTATATCTCTAATTTAATTTCATTTAATTTAAAAAGTAGTAATTTTCAATTTGACTATACTTGCATGTATGTTGGTCCATGATTATGATTAAAGGCAATGATTATATTGAAAATTCATTAAACTAAAAAATTACAGTAAGAAGGAGCATTTTCTGATGGGTTTTAAGAATGCGCCCTTTTTGAAATACTGAGTTATCTCCCGAAAAGCTGTTCAGAGACAAAATTCTTTAAATTGTGAAAGAAAAATATAATCATCGTTCGATTACAACTAGTAAAAAAGAGGCTGGGTGCGACCCACACTGATAACTTCCCATTTTGTATTTATTGTACAAAACTGTCAATTTAATATTCGTCAATATTTTACCTGTTTTTAGGTATTAACAAATGCATTATGTTGAAAATAAAAAATTTGAAGTCAATTGCTTGTTGTGCTGATATTTAAGTCGAAAAACGATTTTTGTCACTTTTCTGTAAATTTCGGTTATAGTTTTTTATTTTTCGTAAGAAAACTGTCAATTCGACATTTGTAAAAATTGTAGCATATATTCATAATTGTATTTTGTATAAACTTAAATAAATATGAAGTCAATATCGGTGATCATTCCCGAGATAATCAAGTCAGATCACACTTTTTACCAACTTTTCATAGAATTTTTTGTACTTATTTATTTTTTGTAAAAAAAGTGTCAATTGAATTTTTTTGAAAATTTTACCAGATGTTAAGGATAGTATTTTCTATAGTAAAAAATTATTTTGAAGATGATATCATTTTTCCTTCATTGTATACTTGCACTCCAAATTTTTTTTTTTGGTTTTTACTTTTTTAAAAAATAACGGTATGTTGAACTATTTCCAAATTTATACCAAACCTGTATTACATTGTTATCTACACAATAAAATTTATTTGAAGTCAATAGCATCATCCGTTCTTGAGATATTTGCAACAAACTAAAATTTTCAGTTTTTTTTTAAACTGCTATGGTGAAAAAACCGCTCGACAAATTTTTATAAAAGTCCTTTCTGCATCTTTCCAAATTATAACCTATCAAACAAAATTTAATTTGATTCGATACCTCTATTCATTCTCGAGATATCGTTAACGAAAAAAGGGTCTCGAACGTACGAACGTACGAACGTACGTACACACACACACACAGACATCTCTCTACAAATGACGAATTTAGATTCTAGGAACCATAAAACGTCCAGATTTGTCAAAAATTTCAATTTGATAAATCGGACCGATTACAATAACTCCCTATGGGAAGTTAATTAGGTAAAGGTATACTTTAAAAAAAAACTCTGATGCACTGTGGCGTATACGTACTTTTTCATATTATTTTTTTATTTTTGTCTTATTACCTATTATCTGCCGCACCATCTATGTTTGAACACTTTAAGTGTATGCTTATGTCCATTATTTAATATAGGTCAAGCTAGTTCTAAATAATGAAAGTGTAAAGAGACAGTGACATGTTGTAGAGTTTATGACCTTTAATCGTTGTCTGAAAATGTATTGCCTAGAAATAGGTATCCTAGTTGACTATTTTCATGATTTATTGAAATATTGTCCTATTTTCATTGTTGATGATTATGATGGTGACTAAAAAAGATAAAGTACAGTAAGTTTTCTTTTCTATATGACCATATACAAACATACAAATGTACATAATTATTAGAAGTTCTAGATCAATAGACCTTGTCCATTAAGTGATATTCTACCACGAAATTTATACAACATTTTTTATATTCTTTGAGCACAGAAAGGTAAAAATTACTGTGGAGAGTTGGTAGCTTCAGGGACGAGAAGTCTTAAGTGGGAAAGATTTTAAAGATAATATGAAATAAAGCAGTCAAGTACCGAAGAGATTAAATTTTGGTACAATTGAAATTTTTACAGTCGGCTTAATTTTTTTCGAAAACTAATGTTGACATCAATATTATAGATTTTTTTGATACATACATAATTAGATAATAAACTTCAAACAGGAAGTTGTTTAAATTTTGAACAATGCGTGCTTGTTTCAAGGTTAGTCATTTTACGTTCGTTTCAGATGCGTACATAAAGTTGAAATAATTGACTTTAAATAAATTTCTTTTAGGAGTTTACATCTTAAGAAATTCATAAAGGACTTTAAAAAAAAATTATCATATATTATTGTCATTTGAAAATCCTTGTGAGAAAGTTATTAAACCGTAAAAACAAAACTATGATGGGTACACTGAGGCGTATACGCACTTTTCGTTTTTTGTTTGTTCTTATGTAAATTGTTTGCGCACATTTGTTTGTGATATTAAAGTTTGTACATATTATGTATATAAGAAGTTTCGAGAAATGTAAGCAAATTATGTATTCATTTAGGGCCTCATATAGTAAACAGTATTGAATTAAATAATGATTAAAAAAAAAATCTGCAATACCTTATTTACTAAAAATGCTTCAGATTTAAGACAACGTAACTTTTAGGTTGCGATTGGTTCATTATCAGTTTGAAGTTCATCTTTATTAGGACATTTCAACAATTCAAGAAAAATATTAAAAAGATAAATTTTGGTAAAATAATGTTTTTTTTTTTCAAACACAAACAAACAAAGTCTCGTGAATATAAAACAAGAAAACCTAGTAAGACTTATTTAGTTAAAAATAGTCCAAATTAAAAGCCATAAGATGTCAAATTTCATTGAAAAATAGATGTGAATTAATTATAGAGTTTTGAAAAGACATTACAGCTCGTAAAGATCCACTACCTAGAGTCTTGCAACTCTCAACTGTTCCTGTCGGAGATGTAGGTACCCTCTACAGTTTTTATGTCAAATTCGAAAAGCAAGATTTTGAAAAAGCACTTTTCAAGACAAGATTGACTCTTGGAGGATTTGCCAATTCCTCGTACAAAGAGGCAGTACCAGTAAAACCTTTCAGATGGTACAGGCAGGATTTGAAACCAGACCTTTTGTCTGACAGTCCTACGCACTTACCTTTCCGAAGACATATTCGGAAACAAATATAAGGTTTATATGTAATCATGTTTGAAACACAAGTTGAGACGACATTTCAAATTCAATTACTAACAAAAACATATGCAACCAGGATCGAGGCTCATTTAAAAAGCACACATAGCATACATACATAATATATATTCGATTTTGACATCTCACGGAATAGGAAAAGTTATAAATCAGGTCTTGTTTAGTGGTCAGGGCTAATGTGTTTTAAATTGGACACATTTTCAGTTTGAATTTGTTATTAAAAAGTTCAACAAAAAAAAGATTACATATATTGATCAAAAAGAGGATTTTTTGTTTTAAATACATTTTCTGTCAATACTTAAATGTATCTTTAAATTAATGCAATATAACAGAAATTGTTTAAATCTAATTTCGTCAATTCAATTTTCACAGGAAGCTATATTTTCTATAGTTCACATCTAAGTTACGAGTATGATTTCATGTACTTAGTCATCGGAATTACAAGTAACTACCTACATATTTATTTGCTATTATTTTCTGACTTTGAAATTATTGATTACCATTATCTAAATAAACCCAAAAAATTGCATGTGACATGACATTTTTATTTAACAAATATGGTTTTCATATTTTAGAAAACAAAACACAAACATACGTGTCAGATTAAGAGATATGTAATATAAAATTAATATGTTTCCAATGTCAACAGATTTACGACTCTATTGACTAAATTTTTAATTTTATTAATTAAACAAAAAACAAAAATGGAGACCAAGTTGACAACTGCTCCAAATTTCAAAACCATGTGGGCCGCAAAAACTCGTAAGTATCTGAAGTAAACTAATACCCACATAAGCTCCTTAACCTTCCTTTTAGGTCTATATATGTATGTATGCAAGCGAAAATCGTTTCTCTGGCAATTGAGCGATTGTGTTTTCAACTTTTCACCCTGGTGGGCGGGTGATAAGGTTTCATTTCAGTAACCATATCCTCCCATCCCCCATCACCTCTCCTCCATACCCACAGGCACAGGGCTTATAGACTTCAACCCTTTCTAAGTAAAACTTTTATGTGTTCAAGTGAAAAAAGAACTACCTTCATTATTATTACAGGCAGGTAACATACATATACTCATAGTCATAGTCATTCTCATAATAGGCACAACATGACCCTATAGAAACTAAGCCTTTTTATACATGTACGTGTGTATGGTATACGCATATACGTGTGTGTATATGAGTATCCGCAGTCGACCTTAAAATTTGGCGCAAAACCTGCAACAGACTTGAAAAATTGTTACACAATTCAATTGAAATAATTTGACAGATGGCAAAAACCAAATAACATAAAATATTCCAATAACTGGACACTATATGACTGGAAATCATTCACCTACAAACTCCGCCATACTGACAAGTCACAACACTACATAAAGAATGACAAATGAACGTGGTCACTCACGCATGACAGCAGAGGTCAGCTGGACGTCAATTACGACTTACGAGTACGAGTAAAGAGAGAAAGAGAGAAAAATTGTGTTGGTTTTTTTGTTTTACTAGTATTTTCATTTCAGTGGCTTTTCTTTTGCCTTTGTTTTGTGTTTTTTTTGTGTCAAATCAAAATAATCGCCCATTCCAAGGGCATTTTGTTGTTCTCGATGACAAAGGGCCCACAAAGGAATTCCACAACACACCGACTAAAGACAAAGAATGCACATACTTACCATGGTTAATCTGAATCATAGGTAATCCAATATCAGAAGTGCTTAGAACAGTGCCAATTGCCACAGTAAGGAGCAGAACTTCGACGATGAAGAAATTAACATGACTCATACGAGATGTCAGTGTGTTTGCCATAATGTTGCAAAAGAAATGTCATTTACAGTTCCGCAAATACCAAAAATACCGTCTGTCTTGTGAAGTATGTCAGACTTCCTGTCAAATAGTTTCAACGAACTGTCTTGCTGTGAGAACTTGTGAAGTTTTCATCGCCGTCGCCGCCACCACCGTCGTCGTACAACACTCGTAACACTTTGCACTCCTAACGGTAGCATGTCACAATTAACTCACTTAATTTCCACGAAACTTATACAATTACAATACACTCGTGTTCACTTTTGCAAAACTGACATTAAACAATAATTGCGAGTTGAAAAACTTAATCGGGAAATCAACAACAGAACAGAAACATCTGAACGTCATCGGGGAGGAGTAACTCGTAAGTCATTGTGCGTGATTTGCTGTCAAAGTAAAGTTGGCTGGAATCATCGAATTTGCACTCTGTCTGGATGGAAAAATGGAAAATGCGAGACTTTTCAATTGCGTTTTTTTTTTCTTTTTTTGTTGGTATGGGTTTGGGTGGATTTGTCAAAAGAAATTTTCGATTTAGTTTACCGTTTGCCTTTTGCCGTATTCCGCGCGATATGTGAATCACATTCGAATGTGCTAGTCGAACTGAATTGGATTGATTCGTTCGGGGGCTTTGTTGTGCCAGTGGACAGTTTATGGTAGTTACTATTAGCAACGTTGTCTTTGGGAAAGCTGATGGCGTTCGGCGTGGTTGCAGCGGGGGTTGCAAGGGACTGAAAAAGTTAATTCAGAATTTAGATTCAGGTGGAATTGAAAATGTAGCCAACTTCGGATTGTTTACATACGAGTATGAACGGAGTATTTAAATCGTTTCCGTAAACATTGACGACTCGTGGATTTGTGTTCAGACTAAGGGGGATAGAGAGTACCTAGCGAGGGAGAAAAGTTGGAGTTATGGACTCAAAAAATGGCTGCAAAGTTTTGGCCGAGCTTAAGTCGATGTAGAATATGAAAAAAGTCATTAAATGTAGCATCAACTTTTATGTAAATGAGAATGAGTTTGCATGTCACAAATTTTTTATAAGCGGGGTGAGGTCTTTGGAGGCAGATTTGAGACTGCGATATGTTTATAATTATAAGCGATTTAATTCGAGATGGACTGGATATTGTGCATAAAAAAATAATCTATTATTATTATGGAAAAACCATCGGGCATGGAGAAAATTGAAACTACATAGGTACCTGATGTAGTCATCAGAAGCATAATTAAAAACACTATTAAAGGGTATGTTAATATTTAGTGCGTACTGCATTATTGATAGTGAATGTATCAATTAAATTGCACTTTCTTTTTGTTGATCATTGATTAAGTTCCAACTAAAAGCTGGATGTTAGTATGTACATATGAGTAGGTGAAAATTCAAATTTGTGTGAGTGGTCATTTAATTTAGCAGTGAGGATAAAAAACATGACATTATCATGGTAAATTATTGTCGTGGACTTACTATTTATATCGATTTAATTTTGTGTTTTTCAATAAAGGCAAACATGAGACAGTTTGAGAAAACATATTTAGTTATAAGTGTCAAAAAGTGCGGTTAAATGATATCATATGTATGTAACTGTCGTTTAAGAAAGTTTTAAGAACTGCTCAGAGATTATTTCAGTACTGTTATTTCAATTCCAATTGGATTTTTTTCTTAAAAATTGACAGAAAGCTGCTTTGAATGTCCCGAATAATTAATTAAGGTTAGAATGGTGATATCAAGTGTAAGGCAGTCTATTTAAAGGAACTTAACTGTACAACTTTGCCTGAAATCTTAAAATTGTTTCATTATCATGGTATCAATCTTTAACTTACTTTATAATGGAATGTTAATACCAGGTCTTAAATAGATCCACCGTTAGCTACCTTTATTTAGTACAATAAATTAGTCTAGAGAAAAGTCAAGTAAAAGACAAAATTTAACGAGTCTAATATAATTCATCAGAAATTTTGGACAACATCTTAAGAGTCAGTTTCGTTGTCCAGTCTCGTCGAGTTTGAATAAAAAAAACTCTATCAATTACTATTTTTAATATATTTATCTATCAGCTCGTACAGAACATTGTTGCAAATAATAGAGGTCTTTCGCTACTCAACTCAATATACAACATTTTCATTGGCTAATGTCAGTAGAATACCTGGATTGAATGTAACATAATTCTCATTGAGTATCAGGCAGGTTTCCGTATAAAGGATACTTCACTGTCCACTACCTGGACCTTGGACTTTTCTTGCGCCTTTGGTTTTATACCTCGTAACTTCTTGTTTTAAAAAATGACTTGTTTTGTATTATCCTTAAAGGTTATCAGAATTCTTCAACATCTATCCGATAGCACAACATGGGTGAGGGATCAAATACCGTTGAGTGATGCAAGAAGGGTGTTTAGTAAGTCCACTCCTATTCGCTCTTTATTTGGCAGATATAGTTATCAAATCTTATGCAGATTTCTTTGTCTTGCTCTTGAACAAATTGAAAAATTGTTCCGATATTTTATAAAAAAAGATGTTATAGCTCCCAAATAAGATCCCCAATTGGATTTCAATCTTAATTTGTTCAAACACTACAACTACATTTTAATTACATTAGAAAAACGCTTAAACTAGTTCCAGATTAAGACGTATTTTTGCAGAAAAGAACTGGCCCCTTGATTGGAGAGAAATATCCAATGACTTGAATATAAGTACTAACACTACCTCTTTTACTTCTTCACTGTTCGAACTGAAAGAGTATATTCTTGAAAACTTAAAAAAATCTGAAAGCACAAATTACATCAGTTCTGCAAGAAATTCTCAATTCCATGATCATTACCCGAACCTTGATTACAATATCTTACCATACTTTATTGACGAACATTCTTCCCATTTGGTCAGCTTAGTTCCAAAAGTTAGAGGAAGGCTTCTCAATATTAACGCCAAAGCTTTCAAAAAAGATACAAGTGACTAAATAGCTGTAGGAAAAACTTTGGTTGTCAGTAAATATTCTTAATAACAAGAAAGCCAATAACAGGTAAGTTCTTGAAAAGAAAACCCTTAGAAAATAATCAGGCGAAAATGCAAATCCATAAATTTAAAAAGCGAAAAGTCTGTTTTGAAATGTGGTTAAAGACATTCGAATCTAACCAAGAAGGCATTCTACTAGATCTACATCTACATTATGTACAATGTACAAATTCAAATTATAGTGCAATTCAGAGAGATTTCGATGATCCCTTAGAGTGATACTCCTCTGAATTTTTTTGTCCCTTCACATTTTACTTGCAGAGTGCATCTCTGATTTCTGGTTTCAAAATCTGAAATATATTTCGACTCTCGAATGAAACTATTCGTAACGCAATTTTTCCTTTAATTGACCAAGACTCTCGGTCTAAGCCATCCTTAAACTATTAATCATCTGTCTTCCAATTTGAAGATGTTATCATTTTTGCAATTGTTTTTAAATGTCAATTTTATTTTGATTTTGAGAAGTAAAATAAAATTATACAAAATAAATGCAGAAGTTTCTATTTAAAAAATTAATTAAAAAACCCTCTTCAAAGCAAGTATTTCAAAAAGTGATTTACCCCAAATCAAAATACTTTCAACTGTAAGGCCAACCCAAAAGCTTAAGTTTAGTTGTAGATACAAAAAAGAAAGGGTCAGAAGGGTAATTCAAAGAAGTTGAAAGAACTAATAATTCCTAGGATAGATATTAATTATACAGAAACGTGTTTAATTAAGAAAAATTGTTGTTTTACACAGATGAAGATGAAAGTTGATAGTTATAGAACAATGAGCTGTCAGAATTCCAGAAATTTTAATATTGAAAAAAATGTGCTAGTAAATATAACTGTTTATTGATTCTCAAAAAGTGAACTTTTAAATTTCGTCAACGGAAAGTCAATGATAGCTTTCAAATGACATTTGAAAAAGAGAAGTATATGCATTCCAAATATTTTCTGTGGATCGAATTCAAAGTCAACACTGTCTTATTTAATTGAAGGATTGCTATTCTTTATGGGCAAAAAATGTGATCTAACCCGAAAACTATTCAATTCTCCACTTTGCTTAAAAAACGTAAGCTGTAACTGCTCCCTCGTGCGAATACCCCAAAAAGAAAAGGGGAAATATCTAAAGCGTTTGTAGTTAACACAGTTAACATTGGGTTCAATTTTATGGTAATTCCAAAAACAACAAAGCTCGAAGAAAGATCCAGTTTTCGATGAATTTTGGCACATAAATCAGGCTGAATTTGACCGATGTTGTCGATTATGTTGTCTTTGAGGGCAGTGGATTCGAATAAACCAACGACTTAAGAAAGCCCCACAAGAAAAAGTCTAAAGGTGTCAAATCACACGATCTATAAATAACTGTTCCAAAAAACCTCTACTGCAAAATATCGACTGTATCTTGAGTTGTGTGGCACGTAGCGCCATCTTGTTGAAACCATTTGTCCTCGGTGCTCATATAATTCAATTTAGACCACAAGAAGTTGGTGATCATCGACCTATAGCAATCGCCTTTGACGGCATCCTTTCGAAGAATTATAGACCGATGACGCCTCCAGCCCAAAATCCACACCAAACAGTAACTTTTTTTGGATGCATTGGCACCTCGTGAATCCCACGTGAATTGGTGTCGACCCAAATCCGAAAATTTTGCTTATTCACGTACCCATTCATCCAAAAATGCACCTCATCGCTAAAGATGACTTTTTCACCAAAATTGGGGTCAACTTGCAACTGCTACAAAACCCCTAAGTTTTATCAGCTCGACGCTGTAACTTAAGATGATGTATTGTATGGTTTTAGTGACTGATTAAAAAACGATATTTTGACAGAAAGTAGATGAAACAATATGGCCTCCATGAGTTATCAAAATCAACCCGTCTACCTATTGGAAAACCCTTAATTAGTAACTAGTGTCGGCTTAAGGCGGTAAACGTCAACAAAGGATAGACGGTGTTTAGAAATTAGAATGTAATGTGGTTCTGGAGGTAAAACATCGTCCCTACCTGCATTTTGATTTGGAGCTGCATTATGGAGGAAGCTTCAGGTTATTAAACATTCATGCTGGATTGTCATAGTTCAATGGTGAAAGCATTTAAAAAATGGACAAAGTCAATTTAGTGAGATCAGTGACAACAAATAACCCACTTAAAAGTTAAATTCACTAATACAGTGCATCGAGCACCAACAAATCTAATTTTTTGAATCTATAAAAAACTCTTGGAGCGCCATCTATTGATGAATAGTTCAACCACTCAATTTTGTCCCCCTTAAAGTTTCCATACAGTTTATCTGCGCAAGTACACTTTCTGAAATTACTTCCCGCAAAAGCTCAAGACGCTGAGTTCTGGGAAAAGCGTTTAGCATTCTCAAGTGCACTTGAATTTCACAGTGGCATGGTGCTAAACGTCGTCGTCGTAGTCGTCTCATTATAAGCGGCACATATTCCAAAACATTTATCACCTTTTTAGAAAATAATGTATTCTTTTTTTTTCAAATAATGGTATTTTGAAGATGAAAGTTCCTTAAATCACACTGACAATGAATGGAATGCTTGGGTTCTGCTACAAATTTGGTGCAAGAACTTCAAATCCTTTTTTTTTCCTTTCACTCCACCTCCTTGATCACGAATGAAATCCAGCGATTATTTTGCACAAAAAAAAAATATGCTCTTTAGAAAATCGTTTTAATCTTTTAGGAGCCACTCCATTCAACGTAATTTCAAAAACTCACATAAAAGCATTCCCAAACTAAAGGAGGGGGGGGGGAAGGTTGTCTACGTACAAACATATGAGGGCTGTGGGGAGGGGCTAATGTTGATTGTAAGCTTTAAGTGCGTGCAAAGGTTCCTTGTCGACCTCCTATTTTACATCACATGACATCAGCTTTTCGCACTGGAGAATTTTGACAATAGCAGCAGCCGCCGCCAACAACAACAAAAAGTGTGTACAAGCAGATACGCAAACATTGCCGCATTTATCCTTAAATATTCGTTTCGTTAAATGAATTGTAAACAAGATTAAAAAACAAATTATACAGTTCGTTTTCCCAAAGAAATAAGTCAAGTTGTCAAAGAGTGGGGTAGGATGGGGATGGGGATGGGGGTGTTTTTCGTTTTTTTTTTTTTTTTTTTTTGAAAGGGTTTCAGGGATGTTACACGAGTTTGAGAATATAGGATATTTATTTGGATACCGAATTGGGTGAAATTGGGTTTTGTGGAAATATACCTAATAACGTTTTTTCAATGATTGGTATTCAATTTGTGATTAGGACTTGAGTAACGGTTTTGTGTATATTTAGATTTGCTAGCTCAATAAAAAGGTCTCCCGTGTCTTTTTATAATTTTGTTTGTATATTATTTTGTATCGACAAATTAGACAGCTTCAAATGAAAGGCTGTCAATAAATCTTTTACCTATATGTAGATTAAAAAGAGGTTCTATATTAACCCGATTTGTTTTGGTTATTATAAAGAGTAGTTTAAATTAGTAGATAAATGTACATATGTATAGTATATATGCAACAAAAATAAAAAAGGAACTGGGATGCGAATTACCTTCAAAAAGTCTGTCAGTAGTTGACATATTTTTGAAATTCGACTAAAAAACTAAGTTTTGTACCAATTTTTGGTAAACAATAAAATAAAATAAAATATTCTTCAGATATTAAACGATTAATTATTCATTTGAAGAGTTGATAGCGTTAAAATGCAATCAAAAAATGTGAATTGAATATTTTTAAAGATTAAATAAAATTAAAACAAAAAAAAGTAAGTATACGCCTGCGTGTACGGTTGCTACTTTTTAAGATAAATAGTAACATTGTTGTTGGAAAAACTTGTACTTTTTATTCAGGAATGTACAAAAAACCACATTTATCAATTCAACTCCTGCAGACTTTCTGAAAAGTTCTTGGGACTGTGGAGAGGTCATTCATTGAGCTCTTGTGGGTTTTCAGGGGCCCAATAACTGTAATTTTTGGACAACCATCATCTTGTATTGATGAAAATGCAAATTAAAGTGTAAAATTAAATACCTCGCTGCCGGACCCTGTATTTATCACAACTTCAACCCCGCATGAAAAAAATATAATTTAATGACTAAAACCTAGGCACCAAATTGCCCTTAGGGGCAAGTTAATAACATCAACAATTTATTTATTTTAAACTAAATCACAGATAGATATAAAATTAATTTATTAAACTCTGAGCCAAAACTCCAACGTCAATAAAAAATACAACTACATAGACAAGTTATTTATACATACATGTAAAAAATATCAAAAGTACATGAATACAACTGCAAACAATGCGTGGTTATGATTCAAATTTCAGGATGATAAACTTTTTTTTTTTATTTCAGTGTTTCATTGAATAATAATAATAATAATCGTGCAGATATCCGCTGATAATAAATAGTACATAAATTCAAAGAACACTTCTTGTTTTATGTGTTCAATTTTAGGAATTGAACAATCCAACAAATTATTCGAATTACAAAAACCTATACAAGAGGAATAATTTGATTCCACTGCAGAGTGGAATATATCGGATATTATTCATTGCAGATATTGTTTTTTATATTGAACTGATAAATAATATTAATTATGACAGAATTTTATTCAAGAGCAGATATTTTGAAATTAATTGCAACAAAAAGCTAAGCTTTAGGCTTAATAATTTGAAAAAGCATTTTAGATTCAGAGATAAGCAGATTAAGTTATTAAGGGTGCCCCACAATTTAAAAAAAAAAAAATTAAGTTCCCATAGGAAGTTATTGTAATGGGTCCGATTTGTCAAATTGAAATTTTTGACAAATCTGGAAATCCCTATAAACTAGATCCGTCATTTCTAGAGAGATGTCTGTGTGTGTGCGATGTAATGTGATGCACATTAAATATAAATTTGGAAAAAGTTCAACAGACCATTATTTTTTTAAATTGAAAAAACTAAAAATAAGGCTGGGTGCAACCCACACTGAAAACTTCCCCTTATGCATAATTTGAAAACTTGGCGTTTCTGATAAAAATTGATTAACTTTTGATGTTAGTTGATTACAATTTTATTAACATAAAAAATATCAGAGATATTGAATCTGAAAACAATATTTACCAATTTTTTTTAGAAATATTTGTAGTTTTGTATTAATTTTGAGAATTTCAATTTGATATTCGTCCAAATTTTATCATTTTTTAGGTATTGACAAATGCATTACGAGTAAGTTGAAAATAAAATACATTTGAAGTCAATATCATTGTTTGTAGTGATGATATTTAAGTCGAAAAACAATTTATGACACTTTTCTGTACATCTCAGTTTTAATTTTATATTTTAGTAAAAAAAAACTGTCATTTCGACATTTGTCAAAAACGTATCATAAGTGGACAATTCTATTATGCAAAAATTAAATAAGATCCGAAGTAAAAATGATTTACCACTCTGGACGTCACGTCAATTAACTACTTTTGACATTTTTCGGCTAATTTTTAACTGTCAGTCCTATATTTGTCAAAATTGTAGCGTACATTAAAAATTGTATTTTGTTTAAGCTAAAATAAATTTGAAGTCAATTTCGTTGCCCATTCTCAAAATATTCAAGTCAAAAAACATTTTTTACCAACTTTTGGTAGATGTTTTTGTACTTTTTTTATTTTTTGTAAAAAACTGTGAATTCAATTTTTTCAAAAATTTTACCAGATGTCAAAGACTACATTTAGCATAGTAAACAAATGTTTTGAAGATGATTTCATTTTTCCTTCATTGTATATTTCGGCACCAAAAAAAAAAATGTTTAGGTACTTTTTACTTTTTTAAAAAAGAACGGTATGCTAAATTATTTTTAAATTTACATTAAACCTATGTTATATTGCAATCTACCCAATTAAATTTATTTGAAGTCAATAGCATTATTCTTTCATGAGAAATTTGCGACACACTAAAATTTTCACTTTTTTAAAAACTGCTATTGTGAAAAAACCGTTAGACAAAGTTTTGTAAAAGTCCTTTCTGCATTTCATGAAGTTATAACCTATTGAACAAAATTTAATTCGTGTTGATATGTTTATTCATTCTCGAGATACCGTTAACAAAAAAAGGGGTCTCGAACGTACAAACGTACGAACGTACGAACGTACATACGTACACACGCACCCACAGACATCTCTCTACAAATGTCGGATTTAGATTCTAGGAACCTTGAAACGTATAGATTTGTCAAAAATTTCAATTTGACAAATCGGACCGATTACAATAAGTCCCTATGGGAAGTTAATAATTTAGCATTGACATTAAAAATTTGAATCTTTTGAAAGTTGAAAAATAAACTGGCATCAATAAGATTTTTTTTCTTTTTTTTTAAGTTTTTCGAAAATAATATAATAAAATATGTTGCGGCTTCGCAAATTGCTAAACTGGAGTCTACTCTTTAAGGTCGGACTTGGCATGTTCTCATAGTGCATAGCTAGGTACGTGCGTCGTTGGGCGAGGTTCTTGACCTGTGGATAGTCAGACGCAAACGAAAGATTTTTATCTCATGCCAAGATTTCTTAACACTGGGACATCGGACGGACACCTTTCACTGGATTTAGCTCCATTGTTGGGCAGTAGATGGAAGCTGCCTCGAGTACTTTGCTTGAAAATCCCACCCTCTAACACTATGACAGCCGTACTCAGGAATATTGGAGCAAGTAAGCTGTCCCTTGTTTATCCCGGTTAAATGGGCTAATTCATTTCACCGGTCCTCTTAACACGACCAACCAAACCGCACATAACCCCACAAAAAAAAAAAAATACTTTTAGTTCATTTTAAACATTTTAACACATTATTTTTATTAATTCATTTTTAAATATTTTTGCATGTTTGTTTGTTAAGTTTCGTCAATTCGTAAGGTAAATTATTTTGTTGTTGTTTTATTTAAAAAGAAATTGCATGATAGGCTTAGTATATATTTAAAATGTAGGTTTTTTGTAGTTTAAGGCATAGAACATTCAAATTATAGCCTAGAATTTAAATTTTAAATACTTTAGTTTCTTTATTTCAAATATAATGGGTATATCGTAATATTTTAATTATCAAATTTAATTCATGGAAAGCATAAAAAAAAGAATATGAAATTGCTTTGGCAGCCGCGACTATCAAGCTGTAGTTTTCAGAAAAAAAAATACCTACTCCGATTTCAAATTATAGTTTTATGTAAACAAAAAAAAATTATGTCAAAATAAAGGAGAGAACTCACCACTTTTAACGGTCCAGAGATTGTGCACAATTTCCTTTTTACCGCTGTCTCTCGAAGATGCTGAAAGTTATTTTATAACAAAAAACAATTTACTGCAACCACTTGCCAATCTGCTGACGTCACACTCTCACTTTTTCTTCTTTCTTATGCTTTTCTTTTCTTTTTTCTTTTCTTTTATCTTTCAATACTAGCAATACTTTTTTTCTAATTTTTTTTTTCTTTTAAACACTTTTAGAAAATTTAAGGTTTCTACCGAAAACTAGGTTAATTTATATTTAAAACGTTTCCTTTTTTTTCGCTTTCTTTCAATCGGGCACCCCCTCTCGCACTCGCGCACGCTCCCGTCCGTCCCCAAGATTCACACAAACCATGAACCGCTCGATCACTGTGACTGCACTTGACACGACGACATGGGTGGAAGATCTCGACAGGTTGTCACTCCAAGGTGTAAAAGGCGACTGACCTGGATTTGTTGGACTTCTTTGACAAGTGTAATATGCAGTTTGTAGTGAGTTTGCGGTCGTGGTGAATTTGGCGCTTTCCTATTTTTTCCCACTTTGAAAAGAGTGATAAGTTCTCAATTCTTGGAGGGCAAAAGGTGTGGCGATGAATTGTCCTAGAACGCACGTAGCTTTTAGAAATTCCAGTGTCAAATTCTTTTCGGAGTCTTTGTGTTCCAGGATAGGAATCAACGACACTGTGGGCGAAATGCTTATTTGAAGTATGATGATTTTAATGAAGAACAGCCAATTCTAGTTACCTGGAATAACTCCTTCGAAAGGATTAGCTCACGGAAATATTAGTTGATATTTCTTCTCGAACAAGCTTTCGTTCTCGATGATCGACTCGTATTGAGATTAATAGGTTTTCCTTTTATGATAGACTAAATATGTCATTAATATGTCTTTCTTAGCCGTGGAGGTATTTTCGTACTCTAAATTAGAAACGAGAAATTGTGCGAATATCACGAGGATTATGACACTAACTAAGTCTTGGAATAAAAAAAATGTTTTACCTCGATAGACGTCCGAAGAACTGGATGGAAACCTTCAGAGAAAGAATGACTTAGAGAAGACAAGTTTTTGCCTTTAAATAAATCGCTTCCGGTGAAGCAGTTGATTTCGAATGAAATCAAATTTCGAAAACAACAGGGTGATCGATTTATCGTATGGAATCCACAATGGAATTCCACACCTCATCCGTAACAAATAGTACCTACTACAAAAAGTTAATGAAATGAGCCTTGCTTAATTTAAACTACATATATAACCATAAGAGTTTTCCAAGCTGTAAGACTTCAAAATTCGAATGAAATACTGCCTTTTAAGGGTTTGAAAAATGTTTTCAAATGCTTTATTTTTGTACTTCACGTTCCTAAAAGTCAATAACGAAACATTCCATTGTATTTGTAAAATTATCACGCATTTCTTGAACCAATCATCTTAAAATTATCTTAGCGTTTATAGAAACTGACTTTTAGGAATTTTATCTGAAAGAAAAAAACTAAAATTTAAAAATTGTCACTTAGCAAATTAATTTTCTAAGTGCTTCAATTTTCCTATAGAATATAATAACTTGATGTTTTTCAGAGAACTAACACGTTTATATGTTTGAAATAAAATACTTAATTTCTCTGAATCAGAAAAAACTCAGAAGCAAATCAAATCTCCATCTCCATTGTATAAATGTTACTTTAAAAATTCTGCACAAATCATGCTTTTTAACATTCTATACTTCGAAATATGATTTCACTTTTCAAAGTGTGATAATATCGAAATTCCGACAGTAAGATGTTAAATGATCGGAAACAAAATTTCATTAATAGAGGATTTACAAATTCTCATTTTTATCGTACCTTCAACTTTTCGCGATAAACTTTCCAAATCTGTCTTTTCCTCACACTTTGAATGCCCCAAATATTAAAAAAAAAATATCGTTCAAAGTTTCCCCTAAAATTTAACCTCATTTACTTTCAGTCTTAACATATTTTTAAGGGAATACATCAAAAATTTAAGCAGACACATTTTAGCCGCGTCTTTAGAAAAACCCTTAACAAAGTTAAGATGTTAAAAAATAGGTTATTTTTTCTCTCTTTTCGCCTTGGAAATGGCCACTTTACCCCCTCAAATGTTTTCTTAAAGAATCTTTTGTCAACCGCAAAAAATGAAAAAAAAAAAAAAAGAAATCTGCAAGCCTTATAAAACCCGCAAAACTCTAGAAACCGCAAAAAACCGTAAAGAAAAAGTAAATTATATCACATTAACCATGGTAAATATATTACAGGATGTTATTTTGTCTTCCTTTGAAAAAAAAAAAAAAAATGAAATCGGGATTTACTCAGGGCAACGATATTTGAATAAAATGATTTATTTTTTATTTTTTATAATTTTTTTTGATAAGAACGTTGTGGTTGTTATTTAGTAATTTTGGTTGTCTATATGAGGGAGTGGCAGGTGGTGGTGAGGAGGGGACTGGCTGATGTCTTACGTTAACGCTGAAACTTTGTCCCCATAGAGCTTCCCCAAGAGTGAGGCAGATGTTAAGGTGTGAATGGTATCTACGAGTATTATGCACTGCATGTTATTAGAAAAAAAAAAACCGGAAACGCATTATTATTATTTATTTAACTTACAAACAGGGGGAGGGGGTAAATAAAAGAGGGCTCTGACGTGACCTTATAATTACAGAAACGTGTTTGTTTTCGGCGAAAGAAGGATGCTTTATGTCTGGCTGAATGATTATAACAAGATTTGGTGCGTTTTAAGCTTTAACGGCTTCCGGTTTATTTTGACTTGAAAAATGAATTCGTTCTTTAAAATTTAAATAATTTATTTCAATTAATAAGAAATGTTTAACTTGATGTCTTAAAGATTTAATTTAACAAGAATTTAAAATTATTTCAAAGTTTTGAGACGAAACAAGGCTTTTGAAATTAAACCTAAATCATTTTTCATCATACGAGAGTAAAGGCATTTAACACCGAGAATACATTTTAAGTTGACCTGTGTAATATTAAATTCTAATCAAAAGAGTTATAACCAAAATACCATGGGAACACTAAGGATATGAAAGCAAGACCAATGAACTGACTCTTCGTTTTTCCAGAAAAAATTAAAATGGAATTAAACTTAAAATGAGGTAAAAAACAGGAAGGTAATTACTGATGAAGTTTTAAATAGTAAAAAATCAGAAAACAAAAAAAAACTTAAATAAAGAGTTAAATTAAAGAGTTTAAGAGTTTTAATAATTTTATTGTGGTTTAATTAAAACTTTTGAGGGGTCATAATTTCTGAATAAAAAAGTATGCACTTTTTGGAAAGCAACAGCGATTATTAACGTATAGTAAATACTTAATCTGTAAAAGTTTTTGAACTGTTTTGATGATTAAAGTGCTTTAAAATTTCGGGTGGGGTCCAAAAATAACAATTTGAAATTTTTCGTTTATTTTGTTGTTGAAAACTTTTTTTAAAATAGTTTTGAACGAAGAAACAAAATAGGAACTTACGCTTACAAAGTGATATTTAATTTCTCTTGCTTTTATCAAGAATGTCCAAGATTTCATCGCTGGACACATCAATATCTCTGTGAATATTCGTAGGCGCTAAAAGGTGGTAGATCTATCACTTAAGTGGTAGAAGTCCCAACACTGTCGCATACATTACTTGCACCAAACACAGAATTAGAACAGAGAAGAAAAAGGAATAATGAATGAATATAGAAGATAGAACCATGACCTTTTTTGTATTCTATGAATTCATTTTTGTTTTTCGGGGTGTGCAATGTAACAAAAATTTGTCCTTCCATTTCCATTTTAAAAATATTAAAAATACATAAGTATACTTAATTCTTGAAATCAAAATAAATGTGTTTGTTTGACAGATCAACCATATCTAAATAAAAACGCGTTCGTAAATAACTTTAACTATTCCTAACTATAACACTTGAACCAACATTTTTGACATACAAACACATAGTCAATTATTAACCGAACACACCACTGTGTTATAGCAATTAATAAGTTTTTGTGTCATGTTCATCAGAAAAAAATATTTGTCAAAAACAAAGAATCAAATCACATTAGAACAACGAAATAGATTGGCGCAAAATTTTAAACAACCCATTGTTAAGGTCTTATCATTTTACTAACTGGCAATTTGCTAAATATTTAACAATTTGCTACAGACTCCAAAATTGCTAACTCCTTTTTATTAAAAAACGGGCATCCGAACATGTCCAAATAGTGACGGTTTGTGAGAATTAGCAAAGCAAACATGCTTAAACGGACCCATTAGTTGGAAATGTAGTTGGGACATTTCCAACTAATCCCACGCAATCCAATAAGATTAAAATTAACATGAACACAGGTTTAGTCTAGTATTCCATCATCCTGATGTAGATTTCTCAACAAAAAAAAAGCACAAAGACTTCAAATATTTCGAAAAACATAACGAATTATGAAAAATACACGAATCAACACTTTGAAGTAAATTTGGAAAGATAGCTTTTTTTTAGGATAATGACAGATATCATATGGATTTAGCAAATTGCTAAAAGTTAAAGTTGGGTTTTCCGGATTTTAACATTGAAAATATGTTAAGAGATATTAAAATGTTAAAATCGTTTAAAATTAACAAAACCATCTTTTTAGCTCAGCAAATTGCTAAAAATGGGTTTAACAATTTGATAAATCGTTTCAAATTTTGCGTCATTATTTTTAATGTTTTTGCAATCAGATCCTTGATAAGAAAATAAAATCTCATAAGAAAACATTGAAAATCCTATTTTCCCATTAGCTTTGGTCAACTTATTTTGAATTCTTTTGGTACAAAATAGTTCACACAAATATTCGTCTTACTGCAGTCATATTTCATCGAGGTCAGATGTCAATAGTGGAACTTGGAGAGTAACCTACAACCGTTCCCATAGCAATAGGCATAGGACGTTAAGAGATAAATAATAAAAACTACCAAAAATGAGATGAAAGTAAAATAAAGTCGGTTGGAATTAAAATCATGAGTGTTATTTGGAATATGACAACCAAAAATGTTCATTTAAAATTTTCATTTCGGGGGGTCCGGACCCCCAGGACCCCCCCTCTGTATCCGTCGCTGCAAGGAGTATATTTTATTTCAAAGACATTTTCATAAATCCGTATTTGATAATGTTGTTTAGATCATAATTTAATGAACTTACGATACGATGCCACTGAAGATCTACCACCGAAGAGCAGGGATATTAATCCAAAAATTTGTATATAAAAGCTAAAAATATTTTTGTCAGCGAAGCACATTTAAGTTGATAAGAAGTTTAAAAATGAGGAAGAATATAACAGACAGAACGGAGGCCTGGGTCATACCAGCATTTATTTTGTTTGTATCACACTTGAAGTCATCGGATACAATCTAATTCACAGAAGGATGAAATCACAGAAACCGAAGACTAGCATATTCTATAAGAGAGCCTGATCCCAGATCCTATTAAATATTTTGGAAATATCAAGTTTACTAATCTAGCTTTCTCTAAAGTGGTGCAAAGATGTTCTCCACTGTTCAGTGAGAAATGCCATGAAATAATTAATAAATCTATAGATACGAAAGCCGTCATTTATAACCTTTTGTTCTTTAAGATATATAAGTCGGTACGGGCGGAATCATGATTCGCTGGCGAACTGCTTTGTGAAAAGGTTAGCTTTCTCAAGAGAAGTTATAATAATTGGAGTATAACAAGTATTGGACTTCAGTTCCAAGTACATATATGAATTCTTTGAGTTTTTTTACGAATGACTCAAAATTCTTATTTAATTTGGGACATTCTAGTGATCTTTTGATCATGTAAGAACTTTGTTCGTCGGATATGGGCGTTTGAAGTCTTCCTGGCTTGTTGAAACTTTTTTTCGGTTTTCCTCATCAGGGTTTACTTTGCATATCTAGTCTATCTAGAAAGAGTAAAAGATTTAAAACTCGGTCCCAGAAAAAGTAAAAATTTCTAAGTTTCTTTACCACAATAATTCTGATATAATTCTGTCGAAATGAATCGGGTGATTCATAGTGAGGTTTGATTTTTAATAGGCTTTTCTGACAGATCGCGCGAGTTATATATTTGTATGGTGACCTTAAACACCATTAGGTCACTAACCCCACTGTTAAAGCAATAAATAAGTTAAAAAGAATAAATGCTCCGGAAACGATTCCAAGAAACAATTCTAGAATTTACAAAATTCAAACTCTACAAGAATTGAAGTCAAGCGACTTGAATTTGTGTCGTATTTTCAGTGAATAGACTCTGGAAAAACTCAAAGAAATTACGGTGTTTTTTGTCATGAAATTTTGTTCAGTGATGAAAACCCATTCCTGACTCAATGCATAAGTTAAAGAGCAAAATTTTCTTATTTGGGGTAATGAGCAATTAGAAGAGTACCAAGAGCTCTCATTACACCCATAAGAACAACGACGCACAGTGGGGCCTCTCCATAGAGAGCAATGATAAAAAGGTCATTTTCAAATATTGTGTTCTTTGTATAAGAAATCTTAAAAAAAAACAGATGTCTTTCTTTTATTTTATTTCAGAGATCTCGTAAAACAGGGTGTTCTGATAAAGTTTGTATATTTTGACCAATTTTTTTTTAACATCAATTAAAAAAAGAAAACTAAATTCTATACTTACTCTATCTTATCAACAAGACAGATTTATAAAGACATCATACATTAGTGGTTAGTTAGAACTTTTTAAAGACATAATTGTACTAGAAGCTACTTACACGTTTTTCTCCAAACCATGTTCTTCAAACTATCCTCCATCATATCGCAACAAATTGCTTGGTCAATTTACTTCAAATTTATAAGCTTCATGCAATATATCTACACAGATCAAGTGGATCATCCAAAAATTTTGAATATCTCAAAAAATTTTCAAAAATTAGGGCGTCAAACCAGAGGGTCCCCTAAATCCAATATGACTTTGTTTTAAGAAATTAAGACCGAATTTTCTAATGTTCAAGCAAAATACTGATGGTCGATATTTGTTTACAATATAAATAAAGATGTTTTGACGAAAAATATTCAACCATCTAAACTTTTTTTTAAACAAAAACACCCTGTCCTGACAATCGTATGAACGTTTTAAGATGAGTTTTAACTTTTCTATTTGTTCATTGCCATTTTTCTTAGCATTTCTTTTACATCTTAAATGCCAAGATTCTTTTTAATCAATAGCTTTTCTCTGAATCTTCATAAGAGGTTTAGATTTTTACGACGGTATGGGTGTTTTATAGGCCAGTGAAATCATTTGTCCATATTTCATCAAAAATGCGACAAATTAGAATGTTAACGTCAATAGTAACTGTTATCGAGCAATGTTAGCGGACTACATATTATAATTTTACTTTAATATTTACAAATGTGTTTTTGTCTTTTGAAAAAGTGATGCATTATATAAAAATTAAGGTTTTGAAAACTGTGAAAACTTATAATGGGAATATTTCGTTCTTATAAGTGTGATATGAATGTCTGATTCGCTTATTTGAGCCGTTAAAGATGATTTCAATATCTTGTTCTAGAAGCTTTTACCAGTTTTCAATTCTTCTATTAAGAAAATGCTTGTAAGCATTTATAGGAGTTACTAAGTCATTTCTAACACATCCAACGGTTTCAAGTTGGATGAGTTAGGAGTTTTTTTTTTATTTGATGAAATGAGTGGTGATCAATTTTAGTGATATTTTGAATATTTGTAAGTTTTTGACTTTTGACAAGTAGAAACTACGCCATTAAAGAAAATGGAACTAATATACACGCTGCATTGAAATTATTAAAAATCACTATAAATATGGGCATGGAAATTTGGCACAGACGGTTCCTAAAACTAAAAGATTTTTGGGTCCAAACTGCAATACAGAAAACTTTGTTTTTAAGGCTTATGAAGTTCAGCTAACACAAGAACTCAAGCCAGTCGATCATCAACAACGTAGTCGTGTCTTTGCAGATGCATAAAACTGATCCGGAATTTCATCGAAAAATCATCTTGACTCATCTAGCCATTTCCAACTCGGTGGCTACGTCAATAAACCAATTATTCGCATCTGGGGCTGTTAAAACACAAGATTTATTGTTGAAAAGCCTGTTCATCCTCAACGTGTATAACTATTTGGTGCGGATTCTGCCATTCTGGTTGTTTTCCATTAGTGATGGCATATCTTTTTCTTTACATGGAAATAAACATCCGATCATTTATCTCAAAAAATGCCATTTTTCTTTTAATGTCAAAATAACACCTCTTATTGGAAAACCCAGAAGTTTTGTTCCTAGTCTTCTGAATTAAGATCAAGGAACTTGTAATTTCTTTCAACATTTCAACATTTTATTTATTTTACCTCGGCAATACCTTGCTGTCCCGTAAATTTATGTGAAAAGTTGGGTTGTGAGTCGTATGTCCTGTAAAACATTTTTCTGCCTTCTATTTTCAAGAACTTATGCCTTAGAATCATGAAATTTTTAGTTGATTTTCTAGAGTAATTATTTCTCAGATTCTTGTGGATGTCTTAGCAGAATTTTCAATTATCAAGACTAGAGTTGAAATTGAATTCCATAGCTTCACTTTAATGATTCATAAGAAAGTCTATAACCCTGTTGGACTTGATCCCTCAACATTTATATTGGCATATTTTGTTTATTCAAATATTCCCCAAAAAATTGTGTCAAAATCCAGACGGTATATCAAAAAACGTTAAAATAAAATTTTAAAACTATACCACTCCATCAGCGCCATCTACCAACCACTAGTTTCTACAAATTTCTCCACAAAAAAAAAAAATGCTTTCATTCTGCGCAAGTAATACACTTTTGTTCATCTCTTCTCATCACGATACAACACTCCTTGCAGAGATTCACAATATAAAGTAGCTTCCTGTGATGTTAATTTTTTCAGTCAAATACGGCTCTCTATTGAATTCGGTCGCGTTGATCCGTCGTTAGTTTGTTCGCGGTTCAAAATATCCTACAAACCCAAAAAAAAAAAAAGAAAAAAACACAAATAAAAATCAAGGATTATACCAAAAAAAAAAAAAAAAAACGGATATACAAGGAAGAATAAACACACACAATCACACTCATGCAGAAATACGAGTGCCCACAAACAAATGAGGAAAAAATATCCTTGTAGGCTATTCGTCAATACACAACACAATTCTACCTACGAGTACATATACGAACATTTTTGTAGGAACGGAACTAAACTTTAAATCCCCTCCGTCATTCTTCAGAACAATCCCCTGTCCCACTGCCACTGACGACCCATTTAACTGCTGTTCTACGTTCCATATTATTATTTAAGGCCCAGACACCGTTCGTTGTTTGCATAAAAAATGTTCAAAGTGAGAATTTGAATAATGACAAGGATAATGGATTCGAATTTTTGATTGCTAGCCAACGTTGCAATCCGTCTCTCGGTGTGTCGGTCGTCGTCGTCGTTTGCAGTCGTCGTCGGTATCGTTCTAGGATTCGTTTACGTCCCTATATTCCCGTTTTCGTACTCGTAATCGTACTCGTCCTTGTTGGCGGCTCCGGGTAATGGTCGCAAATATTTATGTATGTTCTCTTCCTATACATACATATTATTATGAGTGTATTTTCGCTCAGCGTTGTGGTCAGGATGTTTTGCCATTATTCAAAATAAGCATCTAATGACTTCATATTAGCCCATCACTCCACTTTACCATCACCATCACAACACCACCGCATCGTTCTGTAGGCCATTACTACAGTCGTCCTTGGACGGAGGACAATTTGCCTTAGTTAAGCAAACAGTGGCGGCATGAGATCCGGAAAAACCTGGAAAAACGTCTCCTTCAACGTCCAAGTACCTGCCTGCTGCCTCTGAATAAAAGCACGAAAAAAAAAAACAGAAAGTGACAGCTGAAAAGACCTCATTAGTGTCGCAGTGTGGCACAGCTCGACGGCTTTGTTGAGGTCCTTTGAGCATCTCCTCTCAAGATGGAAGTAATTTCTTTCAGGAGTGGGATTTCAACTTGAATTGGAATCGCGCGTGTTCTAAGAACTTCTCTTTAACGGACTTTAAAGGCTAATTTGAATATTTTTTTCTGCGTGACTTGTTCAAAAAAAAAAAGAAAAGGATAAATCGAGGATTGAATTTAAAATTAGAAGGAAAACGAGGCTCTTGAAATTTGAAACTGAAAACTCAGAGACTGAAAACCTATCAGTTGTTATTTGAGGATCTCCATTCAAAACAAACCTATAAATTTATGAAACAGAATCAAAGTGTTCTAAAAATATCGTCGTCGTCGTCTTAGTCCTTAGTGCTCATCTTTTGTCCTTAATACCCCATCATCATCGGTAGTGCAGGCAGGGTAGCAGTTGGAGGCAAATCCCCTCAAAAGGAGACAGCAACAAGATATACGGATAATAATTTTTCACGATACTTGTGTTCGTCTTCGTCTTCTAGTCCTTGCCGGTCGTTTGTCGGAACTGAACAGAACGGATCAGGACGAACTTTCGAGGCGGAGTTGTGGCGGGTGTAGGCTCGCTCCTGAGTGAAATATACAATTCTGCCGGGACACTGAAACCAAAATAAAAATTAGAAAAAAAAAATTGAAATGAGAAAGTGCTTTGAATAATTTAATATGAATTAAAAAGAAGGGCTATCAGTTTTCTTCCTTTTTAAAAGGCCAATTTCAAAAGTGAAATCACAAAAAAAAAGAAAGAGAAAAAGCAAAAAATGGTTTAATAAATTTTAGGGTTGCCTAACGAGTTAATTTTTCTTACAGAATAAAAATTTTTAAAGTTATTATAAATATTATAAAAATAAAGTCCATATTCGACAGCTGCGTTGGAATATAAAAATAAAAAAATATACTTAAAGCAATCAACAAGTCGTGTTTCAGCAAAATAAAAATATTCCAAAATGGTACGTACCTCAATAAAATTTTATATCCTTGAGACGGGGGTTGGGGGGGTGGTTGTATTACTATGACTTACCACTATATGATGGTGTAGTATAAGTTTATATAAAATTTATATCTTATTTCTCTGACCTTTAATTTTGGTTCGATATGTCAAATGTTGTTGTTGGTTTTTTTTTTTTTTTTTTTTTAAGGAAAACGTTTTTCGATACGTGACTTTTGCGAGCACAATTTTGTTTGGTTAACGTAAATTGTGTGAACTTTTCTACCCACGTAAATTACTTTACTTTGAGCGGGAAATTGGGAAGGTGGTTTGGTTGGACAAACTTCACTTCCATGACATGAAAATAAATTGGTATTGGCAAATATATAATTTTTATAATTTATTAAAATGACCGATTGGATTGCATATAAATTTGGTATTTTTAGCCAAGGTTCGAGACTCTAATTGACTTCAAGGTTTTGGCAAACAGTTTAAGGAATGTTATCTTGGTATTTTATTTTTTTGTCAGAAACGGTCTAGAGAAAAAAAAGTCTCTACATAGTACAAAACAAAGTCGTTTTCCGCTGTTTGTCTGTCCCTATGTATGCTGTGGTCTTTAAAACTACACAACGGATTTTGATGCAGTTTTTTTTTTATAGTTGGAGTAATTTAAGAGGATTGTTTATACGTATAACTAGATAGTGTTTTTTTCAATTACAAAATTAATTTTTAAAATTTCAAAATTCTTTTAATTCCATACTTCCATTACTCCTCAGATAGTTGAGATTTTCTTCGAGACGGTATAGTAATTTCTATAAATAAAAATCAATTTCTTTTTGTTTGACTCGCTAAAACTCGAGAACGGCTTGGTCGATTTGGCTGATATTGATTTTGAAATGTTTGTCGTAGTCCAGGGAAGGTTTAAAAAGTGAGAAAATATGTAAAAATTGCGAGAAAGACAGTAAAAAAAAAACAACTTCATTTTCCCATACAATTTGTTCTACATGCAAAAATAAATTAATATTTCTGAATGTCAATAAGTTGTCATAATGTTTATATTTCAGTCGCTTGGCTAACGTTAACAAAAAGATACAAAGTTGCTTGTCATTCTGTCACCATTATTTCGTTACTAAAATCATTTTCCATCAGTTTGTCAGTTCCTGAGATTTACTTAAAATGCCAAGGAAAATAATTTTACTATAGAAAAACTTTTAACTTTTTTTTGTAAGTTCTGAGAGTAATAAAAATATTGATCGGTGTGCTGTTAGAACTCAATTGATGATTAGATTTTAGAAAGGTTTTTTGACACTGTTGGCAGAATGGACATAAGCATAATTTTTTTTCCTGTATTTTCCTATGTCAGAAATGTTCACTCCATGCACTGCTGGAGTTCCCCAGGGATCTGAACTTTGGTCCAATTATCTCTATAGTTTTTACAAAACTTATGATTTTTCTTCGAGTACCCTTCGTTTAATTAATGGAACAAATTTGCTTTATGATGATTGAAAGATCATGGGGTAAAGATAAAGACAGAGGTTATCTTCTTCAGTCGAAAGTGAAAAGCATGTTACTTGGTCAATGGGAAACTTAGGGCAAAATACTTTGGTGTTTACCTGGAATTTGACGTTTAAGAAAATATTCAAACATTAATACGAATATTTCTTCTACCAGTTAGGTATTGAAAATAGGTACTCAACAAGCTCTTGGTGAAATTAATTAAGTTATAAAAATAGTACCTGCCCTTGGAAAGTGTATTAAAAAATTTAACTTTAGAATGTTTAAAATGAATTCAGTTTTAAATCGATCTGTAATAATTGTTTCGAAAATTGTTGAATTATTTCACAAGTCATATAGTTTAAGAGCCCCCAAATTAATGTCTTACAAATTCTGCTCATATCCTTAACGGAAAAACATGCCAGTGTCGAATATGCATACAAAATTGAACCGAAACAAAGATGCTAAAGTTTAGCACTTATGAGTACTATATTTCGTAGATGTATACAAACAAAAATGTTCTTAATTTTTACTTAACAGTTATTCATTTCGGTTCACTTAACATTAAAATATAGGTATTGTTAAAAAATAAAATTTATCATCATCTAAGATAAGTACATACATACAGTTATGATCAAAACAATAAGACCACTAGAGAGTATGGAGTGGTCTTTTTTAAAATAAAGACAAAAGTAATGCTCTTTTTTCTTTTTTTCCCACCTTTAATAACGGCATTTTCTTTAAAGCAAAGAATATTATGATAATACAGATTGTAAAATGAGAAAAATAAAAAAATCTTCCAGAAGCTCTCGAAAACTTGGACAAAATAATACGACCAAATGACTTTTTTCTTTTAAATTGTTGCAAGGAATAAAATAGTAACAACTAAACAATTAATAAAATTAAATACTTACTTACTTGGTTGGTCAAAAACATTTGTTTTTAATGCCTTACAGCCTCCAAAAGCCCACGCAAAAACAGGTCAACCACGAAAAACATCTCCGAGAGATGACATCCAAATTAAACGCCTGTCCAAGAAAGACCCATTCATGTCAGATTCTGACATTAAACTGGATCTTGACTTGCCCGTCTGTGCTAGAACAGTCCGAAGATGACTCGAGGAACAACATCTCTTCAGAAGAAGTCCCAGCGATGTACCACTCCTTACCAAAAGACATCGAAAAAATCGTATTCAATTCGAAAAGGAACATCTTGTATGGATACTCCGAAAATGAAAAAAAAAATTGCGCAAAATTTTGTGTTCCGACGAAAGCAAGGTGGCTGGATCAGATGGTAACAGATGGGTCAGGCGTCCAAAGAATGTAGCACACCAACCGCAGTATACCAGGAAAACTGTAAAGCACGGAGGTGCAAGCATTATGGCTTGGTGATGTTTTTCGTGGTATGGAGTGGGTCCAATAATTTGGATAAAAGAAAACATGAACCAACTAAGCCAACTAAGGTGGCAGTTCATGCACGATAACGACCCAAAGCATACTGCGCGAAAAGTTAAAACATTGCTGAAAGAGCATAGATTTGATGTCGCTAAGTGGCCCGCTCGATCTCCAGACCTAAATCCTTTGGAAAATGTATAGCCTATTGCAAAAACGTCTCTGGGTGCCGAGAAATCCAAACAACAATTGTGGGGCAAAATTGAGGAAGCTTGGTACGCTATATACCAACAAACACTTGCCGTACATTAGTGGAATCAATGCCAAGAAAAGTTCGTGCAGTGCTACACCACATCAAAATATTAAAAATATTGCCATAAGTTTGGGTTAAAGCCCCCCCAAAAAATCAACTTTGAGGTTAACCAAACATTTTCTTCAACCCCTTCATAGAAGACCTACAATTTATCATGATTTTTTACATCTTGATAAAATTGTTTGTATTTGTAATTTTTGCTTCAGGGTTGTTAAATTTTAGTATGTAAAAATTAAAAGGATGCAATTGTTTTTGGTATAAGAAGCCAAATCTTAGATTTACATATTTTACAACATTTTTAAAAGGCAGTTACATATGGAAAAAAGAGCAAAATAGCATTTGAATAAAACAAATTTTAAGTCAAAAATAAAATCTTTTACAACTACTGGTTACCAACATTGTAGAGAGAGATATTGTGAGTGTTTGTCTTTTGATCTATCTCTCAAGGTCTGCTATTGAGTTTTAAGATATTAAATTTCAGTTTCATTTGTGAAAGGAATACGCATTTTAAGACAACCTAAACAAACATTCTGTTTTTAGTGTCAAAATTAACTTTTAACCCCTTTTTTTCATTACACAATCTTTAACATATTCTCAACTTTTCGTATTGTAAATCCCACATAAGTCACTGAAAACATTCTAAATCAGTCAGACGATTACTCATTCCTAAAAATTGAAAGAAACATATGACAAATGTTTCTTTTAATTCTTCTCTGTCAAATGATTTGACTCATAAAACTAGATAAGCTTTTGTAATACCAGAATAATTTATTTTAACTAAAACAGCTTAAGTTTTAACTGAAAACATCTTCATATAAAAATTGAGAACATATAATTTTGTCAATTCACTAAATTAAGTGATGCTGTTTTTTGCTTAAAACGAACAATTCAAATGAATGAATAATAATTTAAGCAAAATTGACTTATCGTAAAATAAAAACCCTCTTGACTATTAAAAATATGTTTGAAGTAGCAAAAATCTGTGAAAAGCTAAATAAGGAAAATAAATCAAGTGATTTATTGCTACTATCACTATCTCTACCCCACTTATGTACCTCGACTTCAACGAATCCCTATCTGTTTTTGTGTTGTACCTATGGAAGTATGGTATATTCTTTGATTTCTAGCCAATTTCTTATTTCAAAATTTATTTTTATATTTTGCCTAACTAAATTATTCCACCATCTTTATTATCATTCAAAGTATTCAATTACTTTCTAGATCATAAATAAGAAAGCCCATTCTAAAATACAAATATAAATACAAATACATATATACGGAGTATAAATTGTGTGTACATCTACAACAACAACAAAAATAAAAAACATTAAATTGAATTTTATTATCTCTATCAGATGAAACCTTTTGAATTTCAAGTGTACATATTTAGAGATACAGATACTCGTTTATATATATTGAGGTATAACCTTGACGAAAATAAAAAAAAAATTATTTACGATTCATATAAAAAGCAATAACAATAATGCGAGCGAACTCTGACAAGATTTATAAATTATTTCGCCCATAATTGATGGTTCAGTGAGTTCCTTCGACCGACTTTAAGGAGGAGTGAGAGTTACTCCCTTCCTTTTTCTCAACTCCTTTTGACTTTATGGTCCGATTCCCTTCAATAAAATTTGATTTTTCTTCAAATGATAGTTGTTTAGTTCGCCCAATAAATCATCGCAATTTCAAAAACTTTCCAAACCCACTTTACACACACACACATGAAAAAAAAAACTCGCAACGGAAATACCATCTATCAAAATACCGAATACGACAAAGACGCAATAAAATGTTGTTACAATTTTTACGATATTTGCCAAAACTTACAATACCACTAATATCGTATAAAGTAATATGCAAACATAAAAATGATGATGATGAAATATTCGTCAATGCTCGAAGATACACATAAAAAAATTCAACTTTTTTTCCGCATCGGAATAAAAAAACGAACTTAATTTCAACTCCAACCAGCATCAGTGTATCGAAACAAAAAAAATGTCAAACTTTTGTCGACAAGGAGAAACACTTTGGATTCTATGAATTATGACGAATGCAAACCATGGGAAAAACATCTTCGAGCTAGAAAATATGAATTACGAATTATATCCTTTCCAAAAAGTTTGTTCGTTGTTTTTTCTTTGACAAAAAAACTTTCACTTGGAATCGTATTAATTTTTTGTTTTCTGCCGTCGTCGAGGCCACAAAAAAACCGTTGGTATAGCATAATATCCTTTTTTTTTCTCTTCCCCTTCCCATCCTGAGAGACCATGTCACTGATGGCATAAAGGAATATTCAAAGAGAAGGACTCTTGCAGATTTGTTGGAAAAATTTGTCGAAAACATAAATTATAATTTTTCAGTGGGTGGCTTAAAGGATTTCGGGATCGTTGATTTCTTCTTCGTCTTGTTTTTTTTTTTGTTTTTTTTTTTGTTTGCATAAAAAATGTAATAAGGACCTTTCGCACGTCGAATCTCCCGGCAGAAATACAAACGAAGTTAAAACAAATATTACAATTCGGTTTGCATCTAAATTGAAGTTTAATTGATGGAATTTGTTGGCTTTCTCTTTGTTTGTGTGTTGGTAGAGGGTATAGATCCACCCCTGCCCCCCACAACCAAAGCAAATACTAACTCAAAGTAGCTTAGTTAATGTACGTGTGTGTGTGGGTATAATTTTTGTTTGGCGTGTCAATTTGCAATTTTAATTAAATTGGTCAATTTGTTGACAACCGCACGGCGCTGCAATCATTATGGAAATTTGATATGTTCTGATGGTTTCACTTTAAAAATAAATGTATTTGTAAATAGACGAACATACATTATTTTAGCATGTATATTGTATATGTTTGTATGTATGTTATGTACATATGTAATACACAGGCTGTATCTGGTTGTGTCAGACATGACCACAGACCGGATTACGTTGCGAAGGTGTCCGGTTTTACAAAAAGGACTATCGATGGAAACAGTGGAAAATTGCATGTTTGATTTATTCAACAAAAAGTAAGACTAAAAGAAAAATTGTCAACTGAATAAAAAATGAGGTTTGGAGTTGAAAAAGGATTAAGGACTACGTTCTCAAAGGGTCTTCCAAGGGGGTCTTTTGAATTTTGACATTTTATAATATGTTATACTTTAAAACAAACTACGTCTGACAACTTATTTGTCATTTATTGAATCAATCTGTGGCTTTCATTGTTTACGGTGTGCCCCAAGGCTGCGTATTAGGGCCTACACTTTTTTCTTTTTATCATTAATAATCTTCTGAATCCATTGAACTTATAGTGATTACAATGGCTTTAGTTTTTTTATTCTTATTTTTTCTTTATAATAACACTTCTTTGAATGTCGATTCGAATTGGAAAAATTGTGCTGATTTAATTAAGATTTGAGCAGTATTGTCATAATTTATCTGCAGTTTTTCACAAAGTTTGGATGCGAGGTGGTGCCATCTTTTTGACAAAATTTAAGTCAACTCAGGCTTAATATACATCCCACGGAGTAAACTCAGTTTAACAGAAACATTCAAAGACATCTCTCCCTCCACCCCTTTTCAAACCTGATCCGGACCTGATTTATATAGAATGTTTAATATCTAATTCATATCACATTTCGATTTTATGTCAATGTGGTAAAATTTTGTTTGTTTTATTTAATTTTTTTTTTTGAAATATAAACCCAGCATGTAATTAACGGATTTTAGGAAAATAAATTGAATTAATTACTTTGTTACGAAACCAACAAAGCAAAAAGGGAAACAAGTCTTTTTTTTTACATCCTGGATATGCGGTTAACCAAAGGACTACACATATGGCAATTGATTTTGAAATTATTTGTGAATAGTTTTGTTTTAAAAAAAGGTGTTCTCTTCTAAATTGAAAATATGTTTTTATTATGGTTTTTGAAATACAAAACAAAATAGAATATTTTAGTGGATGTTGGATTTTAAAAATTGATACTAATTGTATGTAGTTTAAGGAATGTATTCTGATGTTTTTAAAGGGTTTTCCAATAAGAGGTGTTATTTTGAATAGCCTCCTATTACAGTATAGATGTCATTTTTGAAGATGTAATTTTTTTACATTTCACAAGTAGAAACTACGCCATTAATAAAAATGGAGCGATACACTCTTCTACGACTCGTTTTGCCTTTGCTGATTGGGTCCTTAAAATGCATGAAAATGAACCGGAATTTCACCGAAAAATCATCTTGTCTGATTAGGCTCAGTTCCACCTCGGTGGCTACGTTAATCTTTAACTCGGAAAACTCAAAATTTATTGTTGAAATTTTGAAAAGCCTCTCCATCCTCTGCGAGTAACTGTTTGGTGCGGTTTATGGTCCGACGGGGTCATTGGACCTTACCTTTTCGAAAACGAGGCTATAGTAAAATGGTGAATGAGCTACGTGCTCCGGATCGTGTTATCTCTCGATGTGGTAATCACAATTGGCCATCGAGATGTTGTGATTTAACACAATTTGCCGAAAACAAAATTCGCCGGATCACAATTACTGTTTTAAACTATATCGGCAAATATTCTTAGCGAACTTCAACTACAGCGGAAAATAGTTTTATTTTTAACTACTACATAATGTTTCTTAAGTTTTTTTTCGTAGTGTAGTGGGAAATACTCAGTTTTGTCCTGACATTTGAAATTTTATATTTCAACTCAAGCGAGTAAAATTACGAAAAATGGTTTCAAAATTGAAAACATGGGTTGAACTCATAAAAAATCCTTGGCATGACTTCCAAGACGTGATTGGCGACGCCAAAACGTGGCCGGAGTTCATACGGAAAATATTTTGGAATCCTAATTTCAACCATAATAATAATATGATCGTTGTTAACTTATTATAACTTATCTGATTATTATTACAAAATAAAATACAATTCAAAAACCCCCAAAAAAAAAAAAACGAAATTGATAACACTTCAAACTACATAATTTGAAAAACGAGAAATACAAAACAGAAATTAATTTAAAAATACAAAAAATGGCAAAAAAAAATACAAAAAGGGCTGACAGCGGAAATTTATTATTTTGTATTTTTTGTGTTAATCTTCGGTAAATAATAATTCAATAAATTGCGATTCGGCGAATTGTGTTTTCGTCGAATTGTGTTTTCGGCGAATTATTTTAGATGAATTGTTCCAGGCGAATTTTCCGCAGACGCTCAAAGATGGCGTTCGTGAAGCATTCATGAAAAGGATACGGTTCTCTTAGTGTAACCGAGGTTGTCATTTGACTGATATTGTTTTTAATTATGGCATACATTTCTCTTTACATTGAAATAAATATTATTTATCTCAAAAAAATGCCATTTTTATTTGAAGATCAGAAAAACACTTCTTGTTACTCTTTTTCTTCGTTAATAAACGCGAGGGGAGGGTATGGAAATTATTAATTATTATTATTATTTAATTGAAAATTAAAAAAAACAAAACAAGAGGCGGCTGCGTAGCGACGAACGACGACGCACGCAACGACACGAACGACTCGCACTCAACCGAGTACGAACGCGACACAAAAGAGGGAACGAAAAAAAGTGCAACAATACAGCTCGTTGACGAAGCTGTAACCGCGGCTGCTCAGCTGGGCTGGGTTCTTGTGGAAGAACTTTTCTCTGAATTGATAAACTTGATCGATTGATTAATTCGATCAAGTCGAACCGCGAAAAAGATTTTATTGTACGTACAGTGGGGTACGTTGCAATAAAAGTGGGCGCCAGGATTTTTTTTTTTTTTTTTTTTTTAAGAAACCGAAGTAGAAAATTCCAAAACTACTTAAAGTAATGAATGAAGCGATTTTAAATGAAATGCAACAAAGATTTAGTTTTGAATTTTTTATTTATTTTTGGGAAACCGTGGGATTGAAGATCCCTGGATTAAAACCCAAAATGTTTTCAGAAATTAAAATTATTAAAAGCAAAATTACAAAAAAGTATGTAAATGAAATTGACAAGGCAAATAAAACAAAGAAAATGGGATCTTAACACCGGCGATTATAACACGACACGACTTTACTGGATTTTATATATATATATCTATATATGTTTAGAATTACAAACATATATTATATATATTTATATATCCAAGAAAATGGATTGTACTTATCTTTTTTTTGTTTTTCTTCTCCTCTATCTCCTGTAACTCCTACTCTTTTCCCACCTCGAATCCTGATACTATTTCCTTTTTAATTTCCCGCTTTCCTCGAAATTAAAAGTCTCCTTCTTTTCTCGATTTTTCTTTCTGCTTCTCAATAATCCTCGAACAATTCCTAGAACCTTCTATCTGCTTGGTAAGCTCTCTCCAGAGTGCCTTCCATGCTATTCCCCATCTATTGTCTTCCTCCCTCGTCCATTCCAGTCATACACACATTCATACAACACAAGCATTCGTTTTCGTGATTGTCGGTCACGGCATCACGGCTTCCTGGAAGCTTAACGCTCATCAGGAAAGCCACCGTTGTTGACTCTCAGCGAAACTTTACTCTCACACACACAAACACGGTTTCAACAAGTTGTTGGATGAGTTTCCAAAACTTGCCGAAACACAATGGCCCAGTTCAGATCCCCTCCCAACTATTTTTGACTTTCGAGAAAAATTGAAAACGACAAAAAAAAATCGAGAAAAGATCCTCACTAGGCATTATCCTATTACTCTATTTTAAAACGCGGGATTCGAAATGGTAAACTAGTTTTACTATTTTGGAGGTACGGAGGGAAGCATTTCTCTTACTACATCTAATTTTCAAAAACGATCTTAGCAACGGAAAATTACACGGTGTTAAAAACCCATTTTGTACATTATTAATTTACGTTAAAATTTATAATAGGTAAAACAAAAGGTATACTACGTTAATAATAATTAATATAAATATATAATAAAAATATGATTGATGAATATGTTGTTGTTGATAAGTAAGGGTCCGCCCGACCTCATACTTCTTCGGCTCATCCGCCGGCATTTTCGACCTCGTCGAAAGAACTCGTTCTCGAACTCGTACACCTGTATTTGTTGCTTTTGCAGAATAAAGGCTAGGTTCACCTGTGGTTGATGAGACCATGGTTGCCCTCAACTTTGCCGATATTTTGCAGCCACAACAGAGGAAAAATAAAACGGCTAAAGGCTGGTTTTTGTTGCGGTAAAATTTACCGTAACATTCTTATTGTAAAATCTTATATTTGTAAATTTGGTAAAATTTTAAAGATAAAAAATTGAGAAGAATCATCATGAAACTATGAATATTCATTGAGTTAAAGCTTAAAATATAATATCAGGGGCTTTTTTAAGAACTTCGAATAATAATACAAGATCAGCCCATTTTTTGAATACTTTTCCCAAACAATCTGGACGTATGTATAGGGTCAATGTCAATGCAAGAGTTGCTAGTTTAACGACATAACTCAAGACTTAACATGACTCCCGAAAGAGGGTTATCAGGATCACTTCTCGAAATAAAGTTTAAAACTCACGCCAATCAGCCAAAAATACCACGAAACCATTGCCTAGGTTCTTGCACGAGATGACTAACGTACAATTTTGCAAGTGTCGAAGGACAAAGTTTAACATTTTGAGGAGGAGGGAGAATCGACATTTTGACTTCTTCTCCAATATTTCGCGGTACATCATCAATATCAAAATATCAAAATTACTTTTTTTCTAACTTCAAGGGTATCTATATTAACTGTCAACTTGAAATGAACTAACACCAAATAAAATAAGGACCTATTTGACAAGGGGACAGTATTTTTGTTGTACTATAAAATTTTATGACTAATATTATACCTTCTTGGGCTGAGTTTAATGCTTCCGTCATCATGTTAGCATTCCAGTGACCGTAGTAAGGTTCATTCGTAGTTCGAATAAGTTGGAAACGTTCTTCTTGTTCTTCACTCATATCACTAAAGGATTTTCAGGGTAACGAACGGTCCAAATAAATGTGGATGAAGTGTATTTTGATGCTCCATTGTACAAATAGGCTGCTGCAAGGTTGTCAACATCAGATCATTTGGTTTTTTTGGAACTGATACAGATAACTACCAATAAAGTCAAAAAAAAAAAAAAACGGTTTAAAGGTTTAAAGTTTTTGAGGGTTAAGCTTTCGGCAGTAAAATTGTTTATTTAAACAAAATATATTTTCTTTATAAGAAGAACAACTTTAAAGTAAACGTCTGCGGTTAATTAACTAGAGATGAGAAATAAATTTGTACTCAAGAAATGCCAAAGAAAAATTTAAAATAATTGAGCAATTACGAAATCATAATGAATATCGACTCAATAACCATGGGGGCCCGGTAATGCTTACTTACTCTTAAACAAAGTCTACATTGAAAAATTAAAAGTTGTTTTATGCGGAAGGATTTGTTTCTTATGTCGAAATCAAAAATTGTGTATCCTTGTTATAAATAACATGGTTTACACCAAGAAATTTTCATAAATCAAACTTGAAACAACCTTCTGACTTTTAAGTTATGACAAATTATTTTTTAAACTTCTAAAAACAAGAAGGAATTTTAGGATAGACTTTTCTTTAAGGTAGTCTTCCCATATGAAAAAACCAAAGTCTTAGATTGTTCAATACTGCATTTAAATTTATAAATAGACCGTCCTCTAACTTGAATTTGATATTTGAGTAAAATAAACAAATTAAAGATAACAATTTCAGTTGAATTTCTTTAAATAAAATATTCCTGTAGAAAGACATTTCCCTCAAATTAAATCAAATTATGTGAGTCAGAAAGAAGGAATTCTTTAATCTTTATTATTCCTAGCTTTCTTTAGTCCTTAAAGAATATTAAATAATAATTGAAGAAATGCTTTAACACATTTATTTAAGATTTAAATTCATCGACTTTGACTATCGGATTAAAGGATTAATTTATTTAATTTATCTCTTCTAATAAACACAAAGCACAATTAATTGAAATTTTACATAACAAGAAGTTTTCCTTTCTGTCGTAAGTTGCAAATAAGAGATAAGGACAAATACTTTAAAGATACTATCGAAGATTTAACCAAAGGTCTTGTCTCTATCAGCATTCAATTATTTTAGTAAATATTTTTTGAGAAAGTATACTTCAATTCTTGAATGACTTTTACTCGTATATAGGGTGTTCCGAAAGGATAGAAGGTATTATTATGACTAAGGGAGCAAAAAGAGAAAATTTCATTCATAAAATGAAGAAATTCTAATAACTATTCTGACTATTCACTAAATAATATTTACTTTTGAAACACAATCATTATTAAATACATAAATGAAAACTTCTTTAACACGAATTGGCACTTGATTTAAAAAAAAAAGAACATCATTTACTGAACTTAGATTCCTTCCAAAACACTTCTCCACATTTTGTATCTGAATCAATATTCTCCTCCATCATCCTGTTTCTGTTTCCCACTGCAGAGAAGTCGATAATATATTTCTCTCAATTGAGATACATTTTTAAATAAAGCTAGATACCTTGAAAACAGAAAAAAAAATATCCAACAAAACGTAAATATTTGCACTAAGAGAATGGAAAGGGGGTGTCAGGAACAGGACGCAAACAATTGCAATCAATTCAACTACTAGTTCTATTCTTAGAAAAAAAATGTAATGATTTTTATGTACTACGTTTTATTGGGAATTCTTGTTGTTGTCTCCATTTATCTCAGCAGATAAATTTTATTTTAATCATTTCGAACGTTTTAGTTTATTAAGATGTACTAGTTCTGGTTTCCTAACTCGTATCATTGAGACAATTTTACTAACATATAGATATAGTTTGACATAGAAGAAACTGTCAAAAACAATCCTTAGATACACTTTAAATTTATTCAGATTAGCACTAGACAGTTGTTGATCAGAAAGTTGCTAAATATAATTATTAACTGGGTAAAATTTGACAGGCAAGTTATTCAATTGAGTGACGTAAAATCGACTTTCAAAGTAAACTCTTCAAATTTTAGCCAGTTAAACCTTATATCTGACAACTTTATGTCATATTCCAAAAAGTTGATTCAAAAACAGTAAAACTTGGGTACAGGTCAAAAAAATTGACAGAATATATATGTACATAGTTTGATTTTGAAATCGGATTGAAGCTCTGACTGTCAAATGTATTCGGAAAAGTAAAATTTTATTATACAGTTAAAAAATCCTGCTCACTAGAGTTACAAAAGAGTACCCCAGGATTTTTCTTGTTTTATTTAAATTTTGATGATCATTCACAATAGGTGTGTGTGTTTTTTTGGGGAAAAATATCAGCAGTGAAGTAAGATAAAAATAAAAATAGAAGTATACGATCAAACTGCCAATAGAGTTTTGACGTTTGCTCGAGTCTCGAAAAACACGACAAAATTGAAAACGATGTCGATGTTTCAAAAACCAACTCGATTTTGGTAGCAGCAAGATATGAGTGTTTTAGCTGTCTAATTTTAGTAAAGTATGGTTTTGATACTTTAGTCAAACAGCGACTGCGAACAGACCCTTTTGACGTTTATTTTGATAGCTGTCAAACAAAACAACAAAACAAAACTCCCAACTGCGGATAAGTTTGTTTGGGAAATCCTTCTTCACTGCGGATATTTTCCCCAAAAAAACACACATGAGTTGTACATCAGGAAACTTGAAATTTGTGTTATCTTATTTGATTTGAAGTTCCTGACTTTATTGATTCTAAACTTATAGTTGGGCCAATCAACTTAATTTGTTCCTGCAAAAAGGTGTTGTGCCTAAGAACTTGAATCTTGGTTTAAGATCAACCAAATTAATGTTTAAAAGCTGGACACGAGTTAAGAAAGGTCTTGCTGTCATATCAGACGAAACATGTTTGGTCGGAATATTTTGAATAATGTTCGTAACCTTAATCATTTTCAATACCTTAATCAACTTCTTAGTCAAATCGACTTAAATATTTAATTTAATTTAAGACGAGTTATCAAATGTCTATTCCAAAGTGTTCTCTTATTTTTCACAATCTGTCACCTTTCTTCCTCGTAAAAGTTAAACTTCTTCTCCTTCATGGTACAATAAAGAACTTAAGTTACTCCGCAACCTTAGAAATAACTTGTGGAAAAAATACTTGAAATCTAGATCTGTTTCCGATTACCAAGCATTACATTTTAAGCATGCAATCTTCGGTAAAACTACTTATATATACTAAAAGTTTCTACGAATTTATGAATGTGAAAAGAAAATCTGATACCTACTTACTTGCTTATCATCAATATTCTCCCAGTTATGGTTTTTGCTAAAATTGATAAGCTTAAAAAAGACTATTCTTCTGGGCCTGACGGAATACCTGCAGCTGTCCTTAAAAAATGTGCTCGTGTCCTAGTCCAGCCACTAACCTCTCTCTTTAATTTATCCCTTACTCATTGTGTTTTTCCCCAGTCGTGGAAAATTTCATTTATTGTTCCAATCCATAAGAAAAGTCCAAAAAATAATGTGTCCAATTATCGCCCAATAGCCAAGTTAGCGTTATCCGGTGTCCCTCAAGGCAGTTACCTAGGGCCTATACTTTCTATATTAGCAATCAATGATGTCGCTCGCATCTTGGATTGTAATCTCGAATTAAATGTTACCAATTGGAATAGTATAACATTCTCAAGAAAGCGCCAACCAGGACCTGTTCGAAACTATTTTATACAGGGCGATCCTGTCCCTTATGTTACATCCTCTCTTGCATCTCAAGTTTGGTCACCGTATCAGGTTACATAAATCAAACGCATTAAAGCTGTCCAACGTAGATTTCTTAGATTTGCACTGCATAGTCTTCAGTGGAATGATAATACCATCTCCCTCTTTATGTCGATCGATTGCGACTCATCAACGTTCAGTCCTTAGAAATACGACGCGATATCGCAGATATAACCTTCATTCATGATCTGCTAACATTGACTCCCCGACTCTACTGAGCTATTATATCCATTAACATCAACCACAGTAATTTAAGGGCCGTACTAACTATTCCTTCTTTAGTCCCATGTCTAGAATGCTCCGTAATGCCAACAATTCCTCTAACGTTTTTGACTTCCACACTTCCAAATCACTCCTCCGCAATACCCTCCTCTCAAATCTATTCCATCAAGTGCCTTAAGTTTAATGTATGTATTTATATTTTTTATGTTTAATTCATATATGTTTTAATTTAACTCAATTAAATATTATATGTTATAAGAACCAATACTAGCCGTGTTTTATTGGTAATTCAAAATACTAGCTAGTAAAATTTTACATGGAAAACAACAACACCTCAAAAGTGAACAAAAATAATCTAGTGTTTATCCATAGTAATTTAGTGAAGATAGAGTTTCATCTAGTTAAATGTAGCTAGGGGCCGTCAAGAAATGCAAAAAATATGCAAATGTTGGCAACATGAGGGTGTGTTCGGTAACAAATACACTTCTTTTTGGGTTGAAATATTATAAAAATGCAATTATTCTGTTAAAAAATTTATTAAAATCAATACTTTACAAAATTATTAAAACTTTTAGGAACAATTCATAACAGATAAAATAATTTTTTTTAGGATTAGTGAATTTTATCATCACATATTGTGGAAAATTTATTGAAATATGCTTTGTTCTCATTAAAAAGCTGACAAAGGTTGCTTCCATAAATGCATGGTTGTGAAAGTCTGACGAATGCATACCTTTTTTAAATGCACATGTTAAATGTTCGATTTTCTTAAAAGCAAAACTCAAATATTTGTTGAGCAAATGTGAAACTATAAAAAGTGACAAGCAAACATATTTTTTTTTTGACTTTAATATGATTACAATTGATCGCATGCAAACAATGCATGCATTTATAAAAACTCCCAAAGTTATATATATACGGTATTGAGTAGAATAAAATGGTAATTTTGACTCTACAGGCAACTTGAAGTAACTTCTTATAATTTTTATTAATTATTTATTTATTGAATAAAAAGAATAAAAGAATGTTTACTATCCAAATAAATGGTCTGTGTAATAAATTCTATAATAATTTAAGGAAAATAGTGAACCACGATTATTCAACTGGTATTTTAAGTTGCCAGAAACTTAGTTCCATATTTTTCGCTCTTACATATAAACCGATAGAATTAAACAGGGAGTTGATAAAATGGTGGACTTTAATCTGTGGGTGATAAATATAACAAGAAAATCAATATATTTTTAAAGTTTTACTACAAATGGTTTCGAATGTGTTTTACTTATGTAAAACACATTCGAAACGAAACCAACTCGGTGTGCATTTCCATGCAAACTTCAACTCAACAACCGTTTTCATGCATTTTCCAACTCGACCCAATAATTTACACAATTGTACATTCTTCGAACTCGCCCAATGTAGAACAGCTGTTGTTTATTTTGATTTAAAACTCAAATTGAGTTTTTAACTAAAATGTAAAGATGTTAGCCAGAAATTTCTTTAACAAGTGAGTTTGTATATTTACAACTTTTGTTTGCAAATTTCAATTTTTTATATTTTCAAGTGCACATTTGCCTTTTATATTTTGTGTGTGACAGAAGATTTTGAAATTTTGACATCAATAATTTGAAAAATAATGTAGTGACACCAACTTTAAGAAGAAAAATTAAAAGTGAATATAAAAGTGAATATAGCGTTTTATTGGTACTCGAATACTATGTTAGGGATAGATTACCAATAAAACGCGGCTATTGTATTAGTTTTAGTTTTAGCTCTGCTTGTACTAAGCGTAAATAAATAAAATTAAAATAAAAAAAAATGAATCAAAATCTGTTGAAAATCTCGTCAGTTTTGTCAGATTTTAAGGTTTTAGTATTTTCCAAATACATATTCATCATTTGGAGTTTAAGGGTAAAATTGCATGATTATGTATGCGTTTGTGTGGTTATGGGTTTTTGACAGTCAAAGTGTAAATGTCAAAATGTCAGCAAAGTTGTAAGAACGTTCTTGATTTACATGTATACTTTGTTACTGTGAGAAAACACTGATATCGTAATATTTTTGATTGTAAAATTTTTTATGTTTCAGTCCGCCATTCTGTCAACATTATACAGTCATTAAAAGACGAACTTGAATATGTAATCTTTTTTTTATAAGTTCGTATCAGTAAGTGACATATTGACCAATCATACAGCCAGGCTGGTGTGCTCTTAAAACTCAATTGGGGGGCGGGACAAAGTTACCCGGGTCCTCTAGTAATATAATAATTTTCTATCTTAAAAAAACTTCCAAAACTTTTCTCATAGTCTCGAATTTCCTTACAAAAAAAAATATAACATTTGTTTCACTTTACAATTTTTTTCTTCCAGTATGGATTTGTAAATTACGCTCTGGAATTGTTGGTCCTAAAGCACTTTGGCGAATCAATATGGGAGCAAATAAAGTAAGTTTTTGAACATTATATTGCATTAACTTTTTTTTCCAAAAATATATCAATTTCAGTAAATAAAAATCTAATGTGTGGTATTTTTGTATATAAAAGTATAAAAAGGCATTCTATAAATAAGGCGCCTAAAATGTATACTCGTATGTATACTCAAACTCCAGCTGCTACACAACACAGTTTCAGAACTTCTTTTTTCATCATTTGATAAAGCTTGATGACTTTGAATTCGCTTTTTCCTACTTCGACAATAAATTATTATAACCGTACATATGTATAAACTTCTACCTCTATATGTATATGTATAAACCTATTTATATAATGAAATAAATTTAGGTATGTGTATATAATGTATTTTGGAATGGAAACAATAGACGGATCTATGTTATGTTCTTTTAAGGCTAAAGTGGGGTTTTTGGGGCAGTAAATTATATCTATCTCTTGTGCCTGAAAGGTTCTGTTTGATGTTTTGATTTTGGGGGAAAAGTGCTTTCGCTTTTCTTCTTTTCCATCTTTTTTTTTTACATATCTGTTGGTTGTATGGAACGTCTTAGACAGTCGACAAAATAAAGCGACGAACGACGCCATAATGGCGACTTGTCAAGTCAAGTGGACCAAAAAAATAAAAATATTTTATTCAATAAATTACGCATTGATAGTCGTTAAATGTGTAATTGCGTGTGTGTGTGTGTGAAGCTTTTCAATTGATGTTGATTGACATTTGATAACTCATCATTGACGTTCTGTTTATATATTTTCTTTACATCAAAAAATTTATTGATTTTAATCAAAAACTATAAAACAGTCCTTCTTGGAATTTTGATTCTTGAAGTTGTAATTTTTGTTTTTTTAAGTCTCGATGTAGAATTTAACTAATGTAAAAAATTGAGGATATTGCTAGTTCCGTCACAGCATTATCGGTCTCTGTATCCTACTCCTATTGTGAGTCTCTTCTCGTTATCGAAATTGAGCAAAAAGCTTAGGAGTTTTACAGAACTCAGTTGAAACTTCTCCTTTGAAATTAGTAGAGCTTGGAATCCCGTCTAGTTGTCATTTCGAGGTTATGAAGGATCAAAATCATTTCGTGTTCATTTTAAGGTTAAACTAGAGTTGTAACTTGTCATTCAAATCGTGAGACTTTTTGAGAAGAGATAAAAATAAATAGAAATATCGTTAATGTTTGACAAGCAAAATTTTTGTTAATACCCCCTCCCCCTCCCCTTCAATTCTAATCTAATTTCTCATATTTAATTTAACTTTGAAAATATTTTTTTCTTTGACATATTTTTGCAACCATTATGTCACATAAATGACATTTGCAGCACATAACATTGCGAATAACTTTCTATAATAATCCCCTCAAATCACAATGTCAAATCCCTTAATTAACCTCAGCTCAACTTACCACATATTGTGGCATACATATACACACAATATCCACGCATACCCATACAAATACATACACATATGTATATAAAATAACAGCTAAATCTGTTAAGCCTAATAAAAATTCGACCACGAAAATACTTCAGTCTAATTAAATATTAAACAATGACATGTGGGCATGTGACAGTGACAGTGACAGGGTTTTTGGGAATGGGAATATAATTGCTGGAAAATATTATATGGATATTATTTTATCTAAAAACAAATACATACATACTATTAAATGGAATTTCTTTTAAATGAAATAACTATTATGTACTAACTTGTATAAGTTTCATTGAATGAATATAATATAATAATGAATTTCAAATAAAAAGGTTTTTAGCTTTGTTTTAGTTCTTATTTAATTAATTAGTTCGTTTTTAATTGGGTACATTTGTCATCTAAGCTAATTTTATTATCAGACAAAATTTTAATACTTGCAATTTTCAGGAAACATCTTAAATATAGTGCTTAAACATTAAAAAAAAAACTGTACACAAAATACTATTCACCGTTACGGAGTCTAATTTTATCAAAACCATACAAACAGTAAACACTTCTACGAACTAATATTTTCGAAGTCCTAATTTAATCAAGTCGACTTCCGCCTTTACTAGTGAATCGTACCAATCTGGAAAGAATACCCTCGGCCTCGAGTACAGCTACAGGTCCTCGTTAATTTTTTGGGTCCTTAAAAGCCCTTTTGCCCTTTTTATTCAACTGCCCATTTCTTCTTATTGTTAGGTGGGCAATGTTTCGGCTACTCGTTTATTTCTCTAATTCGGCGCTTGGGACAGGGGACGGATTACGAATGCCGAATAAAAGTTGTTCGTGTTGTTAAAACGGAGTGGTATCAGAATTTTATCCTTTTCGTTTATAGATCTCAGAAAAAAATGTATGAGATACACTTGGCAGTGACAAGAGGGTAAGGAAGTGCCTAGCATTACCTTCTCGTGGTTGATACCGGTAACTTAACGTGATATGTCATGTGTCACATACTTTGAATAAAAGAAAAAAATCTAGCCAAACTGGGGCGTATTCCAAAGCTTTTCTTCAGACCGTTATTGCGGGTAGGCCTGCCGGAGGATAGTTTCTTAAAAGACAGGTGCTTCCGAAAGGCCAAACATCCTTGATATCTGTTTAAACGGAGTTCGACCTCTAAACCCAAGTATTTTATTTTCTTTGGGAAAAAATTGGACACCCCCGTGCTTACCTCAGTCTCCCAAATTAAAGTGTACGACCTTTGATTCTGTTTCAGATTTTTTTTTTGGCATGGCACTGATCCGCCCGATAGAATGTTATCCTCCGGCTTAGTTTCTGGATCAGTTGGTTTGGGTCTGAATTTATCAAGTTTTAGACGAACTTGTTCTTTGAGCCACTTTTGAGAGGAGAATTAAATGTTAAACCTTACACGGACTGGATGGTCTGACAGAAATGGCTATGGTGTTTTATTCACAGCTGTAAGTTTAGTGCACAATAAATGTGAATAAAATGATCACATTCTTTATACAGAATCACCATCACAGCTGCAATTTTGTTCTGGCTTCTTTCAATCAAATTGTTGTTGTCGAGAAAAATGTTGCTTCTCTAACTATGCAGTAGTCAATAAAACACAGTTGGGAAACACAAGATTAAATGTTCAATTTTTCACTTTGTTTTGAGTTTATTGGCACGTATTTTTGACCAATTTTTTGAAAAACTTCAAATGCATCAACAAAATATCCTTTTTTTTTACAAACGAAGAATTAATTTGATGAAACTCTCCATTTTTTATATAACAAATAATTTGTCAAACTATAAACTAACTTTCACACTAGGATCAAAAATCCTTGTCAACTCACGCACTTTCAAAATTTCACGAAACTTTCGTCAGTTATCACAAAAAAAAAAACAGACCTTCGTTATGTCATAATTTTATTCAAATTCATTTTGTCAAAACACTTTATTCAGTTGGTGGATCATAGGGTTCCTCCCACACCCATTGACCCCAATCGACACACTTCTTCAGTGAATTCAAAAATCCAGTTTCTTGCGGACAAACCACAGTCTCAGCAGTCTCACCAACTTTTTCGCAAACCCAATATCTTGTGGGATCAAAATTGTTGCGGAATATTTTAGTGGCAACGTTTTTTGCAGTGCATTGTGGTTGGCCGTCAGTATGACTGTAAACAGCTGCTGCTGATGAGAATAGGGCCACAAATGCCACAACCAATATCAATACGAAAGCTAAAAGAAATCAACGTCGAAATAACAAAAAATTAACTTAGAATCGATAAAAGATATTCGTACCTGTCTTCATTTTGATGGAAAATGGTTCTATGATAGAAATTCCCGGGAACCACTGACATTTTATATCTTTTGGCTTCGAGAGGGGGGATGGGCGAAAGAAATTAGTTTGATTCGCAAAATTAAAAAAATGAAATCTTATCAATTTTTGTTGAGTGTGATAACACAAAAATTATAACAATAGTTTTGTCGCAATAAATTTTTTTTTTTTTTAATCAGAAGACAGAGCTTTTAATCGTGTTTGCTTTTCAGTCGAACGACTTAGAACCACTAGACTGGCGGCATGTTGAATATGTAGTTGATTTTGTGTGATTATAAATTTTATAGAATTATTAAAATTAATCAAAGTCGTCAAATGATAGCACTAGTGATTTAAAATAAGAGTTATCTTTTTTCAAGCCATTGAGAAATTCCTCAGAGCATTATCAATTAGGTACTTACAGGGGATTTTTTTTAATCAGAATTATTGCACTTTGTAACACTTACTATTCTGACATTTTAATTTTAAAGAAATGATGGTGCAATTGAATTATGTAGGTGTAGAGACGGGAGGTCATACACAGATAGTTTTTACAAAAGTTTGGTTTTCATTATGTTAAAAAATTAAATTAAACGACAATAACTTTTTTAAGTTGCCTGTCACGTTAAAGTGTTATCTGTTATACATTCATTAGAAACTTAGCGATAAATTTTCGTATACTTTTATTTTCGATATCTTAAAACGTTTTTTTTTTAAGAAATTGTACACTTTAGTATAGTAACGTCTGTTGAAAAACTCGAGGAACTGGTCACAGTGGAGACACATTTGTAAGTTTATGAATCAAGTGACAAAACCATCTTTTTCACCTAAACGCCTATATTTTAAGATTCAAATATTTAAAGTAAAAATATTTTTCGAAAAATGCTATTCTGTCAAACATTAAAGGTTCTGCTTTTTATAGATATAGATATGCAAGAACGTTAAACTGAAAAAAAAAAAAAAAATATAAAGGTAGCTGAATAATTGCTTACTTTTCTAAAACATATTAAAACATCTCATTATATTTTGAAAACTTTGCATTTATTCAAGTTTTTGTGTTACAATAAATCGCAAATAAGAGCAAAGGTATCAAGTTTTTACAGTCTTGAAAAAAAAAACATCATTTAATTAATTCTTGTGAATTTGTTAATTTTTGTAAAAATTGTGTTAGTTAAACTATCGTGTCGATTGAATTTTTTTATAAATATCACCAGATGTAAAAAAACCTAATTTCACATGGTAAAAGATTGTTTTAAATATAATATCATTTTTTCTTTATTTTATATTTAAATGAAAAGAAATTTGTCTTAGTTTTTCTATTTAAAAAAATAACTGTATCTTGAAAATTTTCCAAATTTAAATCAAATCTGTATCATATGCATACAATACAATTTTGTTTGGAGTCAATAGAGTTTCTTGTTCCTGAGACATTGGTGAGCAAAAAAACCGCTCACTAAATTTTTATGGAAGTTCTTTCTGTATCTTTCGAAGTTATAACCCTTCGAATAAAATTTAATTGAAGTCGATATCTCTTCTAGTGATCGGCGCATTCGAATGATTTAATCGATTCAAACAACATCTCGAGATATCTCGATTCTTAAATTTAATCATTCGAATGATTTCTCGCACTCATCCTATTCCTAAGTTGCATTCACTGCTCTAAGCTAAGCACAGTGAGCCCCAAATCTTTTCCACTCATGAATTGTAATGTAATCTCCCCTCCTTATTTCAAATAAACTCATCAGCATTTCTCCTACTGTATGTCTTCTCTCTCTCTCTCATTTATTTTTCGGTGCCATGCCAATGGTTTCACTCGAATGAAAACGATTACGATTACTGTTTTCATTCGAGATCTCCATCCCCTTTTCTATTCTCTATTCTCAAAAATTTCAATATGACAATTCAGACCGATAAAAATAATTTCATATGAGAAGTTAAAATTGATCTAAAAAAATCAAAACAATTGCTCTAAGAAAAAAAGGGACAGAGCTGATTTTTGCTTAATGACAGTTGATGTATATTTATTGTTCACTGTCACTGTCATTTCAAAGTCTATATATAAATAAGTTTTTATTAAGTTCGAAAAATAATGTCGATTTATTTACAATTCTTGTACGAATCAATTGTAATTAGGAGCTGATTAATCTCACCTCGCTATATGAAATCTTAGGATGGAAGTAAATGCGAATTGAAAGCAAGTGAACGTCAAATCCTCCACTACCTATGCATATGCAATGGAGGTGGTCGGCTGGTATGACGTAATGTGGACTAGCTGTCAAACACTTGTCATTTTTTTTTTATTAATTAAGGTTAAAATTGTTCCTTCTTTATTGAATGATTAAAAATAAGCCATTATCAAGAAAGAAATAAACACCTGTCAAAAAACGAATTTAAACGGTTGAATTTACTAAAAAAATTGGAGAAAATTATTCTATGACAGTTCGCAAAGAGCACTTGTGAACCGACCGACCGACGACGACGCACGGCAGTGCTAGTAAAGGAATAGTAGATGTCAAAACTGGAACTAATTTTTTTTTACTACATAACATTTTGGCACAAAGATTTAAATCGTTAATGCTTTATTTAAAATTCAGTTGACACAAGATGTCGGTCGATCACTAGAGACGTCATTGTCTTCACGGATTAAGTCCTCGAAAAATAAAAATTAGATATTGGGATTTTAAATGAAAAAATCATTTTTGGGTAATGAGGTTCATTTTAACCTGGCTAAAAATTGTCACATTTAGAGCTCCGAGAATAGGTTATTGTTGAAAAGATTCTTCAAGTTAACATGACCTTGGCTAAATGCGGTTTGGACCTCAGTTCTTCGAAAATATATGGATTATTTTGTATAACAAATTTTGGAAGATATTCGAGTGGACGAAATGACTGACGTTTAATTTCAGTAAGAGCTGAAAGGCGTTTCTAAGCATTGATCATATGGCCACCGAGATATTGTGGGTTAACACTTTAAGACTTTGTTTTTTTGAGGCCATGTGAGAGCTAAGGATATGTTGCTACATCCGCATCCGTGTTAAAAATTCCTCTTTAAAAAAATCAAGTCTATTTTTAAAACTAAATTTTCGCAGATAAAATGAGTATTTAGGAGTTTAGGAAAGATTTTGATAAAAAGCGCGTTACGTAAAAAAGTGCTCCTGGAAAATGTTGGTTATTGGTAAAATTTCTTCTTGAGTGAACAAAGTAATATAATAACATACTTAACACCAAAGAGACTTTTCATTACACTTATTTGTCACTTAATTATTCCTTCGTGCGAAGAAAAAATGATAAATTGTTAAATTAAACACATTGTGCTCATAACTCAAAATAAAATTACATGAAAAAATATGGTAAATTATTATTACCTATTATTGGAACGACATGTTTTAAAAATAAATGAAACGAAATTAATCGTTCTATGAAGAACCTACACAATCATACACAATAATTAGTTCCAGGACATTAAAGTCCTTTTGAAAAGAATTCATAATATGGTACCCTCATCCATTATATTGAACACCATCAGGTGTAAATAAGTGTAAAATTTATCAGAGTAGATTTTCATATTTTACACAAATTAACAAAAAAAAAACACTTAAAAAAAAGAACCTAAATTGTTACATTTTCTGCCATAAAATTAAATACATTTCTAATTAGATGTTGTATTATATTTAAAAATTCTACACAGCCCTTAGCTATTCTACAGAAGAATACCCGTTGGCGTTGCGACTTTTAAAGCTTATTATTAGGTATCACAGGGAAAATAGGGAAAGGGAAAACAGGTGCAGACGTTAATGAAGGAAAAAAAAAAAAAAGAAAACAAAAAACCACCAACAACAACAACAATCTGGTCCTGGACCTGGATAATTGCGTGTTCATTTTGTTCCTTCATTTTTATTTTTATAGCCCTAAAGTGAGGGTATTTAAAAATACAACAGAAAAAAAAAACATAAGAAACCCTTCGCTTGCCCTACAAATTTTAATTATTCATTATTATGCTTGGGATGGTATTTACCTACAGAAAGATGATTTATTTTTCTCAATAAACTGTGGAAAATATAAGACACTTCTCTTATTGTAATTCGAAAAGAAAAATATCATTATAAATAATTTTTTTTGTTAATTTTTCGAAAAAGGGAATCAAGACAACAAAACGACGATGATGACGACGACGATGTTACGAACGCCCGCAAACGTCAAATTATCAAAAATCCGGATCCCTTTTGGAAAGCTAACAAATCAAAGTAACGTGTCCCAGGATTATGTGTTGTCTTATGTCTTATAGATTGCCTTGATGGAAGGGTACCTTTACCTTTCCTTTTGTAGTCAAAGACAGAGATCTCTGTGTTTCTATGTAAAATTATTCACTATACCTATGAGTACACAGGATGCTAGCTAGGATGTATCCTTCCTTAGTTTTTTTTCTTTTTGTTTTTTTACCACCCTCCTTCAGGACCCATTTGTCCTGTTATAGGTTGAGTACCGCACTCCTGTTGTTTGAGTTTTTTTTTTTTTGAATGCAAATAATATTTATTTTACTTTCACGTTTCTCACACACACTCAAAAAGATTCGTTGAATATCAAGGATAAAAGTCAATGACAAAAAGGAGCCGTGCTGGCGGCAGGCAATCGACATCAACATCAACATCGACTTCGACATATTCTATTTCATTATTTTCCTTTTGACTTCACTCCTGAAGGATCATAAAGCCCTTTTGTAAGCACTTGAACAGATACTCGTTAAAGGTAAGGTAGATAGGTTTGTTCTAAACGTATACACGAGCGCAAGTGTGTTTATATGTACAAGGTGGCGAAAAATGTATCACACTATTGGAGATTTTAGGCCTATGTCGAGCATGTTTGACATTATTTAATAAAAACTGACATTTTTATGCAAGAATGTGGAAAATAATTGACGATTTTTTAATCAATAGACGCTTAGAACATTTTGACAAACCTTCGGTACAGACTGGGCCCACATGACTTAATTGGTCTTACTTACGCATGTAATGTGGCGCTACAGAATGAAATAGGCTTAACGTAGACACCATTCAAGGCTTAATACCACGGTAGGCCTACCCACACTGTCGGGGCCAAGAAAAGCGTTGGCCAACGCCCCATTGCAGCAAACTACCCCTATACAGTTCTGTGAATATATGAAGGCATGTCCATTGTCCACATCCCTTGTTGAGGAAAGAGTCTATCTAACACCTCTTAAATCCAAAGACCATATGTGTTGAACATACACCTTGGAAACTACATATATGTTTCCCCAATTTGGGCAACCACAGCCACCACAATACTCCCACTAGGGGGCCTACCTACTAGATGGCTGAGACGAGAAAGCCAGTTGTTCGAGAACTTCGAGCGAACGCATCCGAAGGGCTCCATCTCCCGTGTTACCAGAATATATGTAGCTTCCGGCTCGAACCCTCGCTAGGTATTGTCTCCAGTTTCGCACGCTAAGTTTGCCAAGTTGGTTGAAGTCATTTCGCACTTGCGTGCTCCACCTGAGTCGCATTCTTCTCCTGCACTGTTCCTCGGGATTGGTTCGAACTGTCTCAGGACCGGAGCGTTGATGTGCATTTGCTTTACATGACTCATCCATCTAAGTTGTCGTGAAGCTACCTAAGAAGTACTTATCCTACCTTGACAATGAAGAAGCCCCAACGCCATACATATATCAGAACAGACCTCGGAGTTAAGCTTCACTTTAGTTGCTCGAGAGAGGACACAATTGCCTTCTAAGAACAAAGAAGCAGCAATCAATTCGTTGCTCTGGTATCATTGCCTGAATTGTTATCGGTTCCTACTGCCAATGTAGACAAAGTCTTTGCAACTACTTCGAAGTTGTAGCTGTCTGTGTTGACATTTTGTACAAGACGTCGCGTCGTCGTTGAATGTCATTTTTTATGACAGGGTGTACTTGGTCTTCCCCTAATTACTCACTAAACCCATCTGCTTCTCTTCCGTCTCAATACTTGAAAATGGGTTACTGACATCACGTTTTGATCTTCCAATTATGTTAATAACATTCAAGTATCCAAGTAATGTACCGGACCTTCGGAAGATTGTGCCTCTAGTTAGAAGTCGAATGACAGTGTTTAAAATCTTTTTTGACATCAAATGCATCAGTAAAATTTTGTTCAACCTCGATGGAGCAACGTTTGCAGATTTGATAGGGATACCGAAACTGCTCCTCTGTAGAAGTTGAGATGCACACTGCACAGCCTTGAAATCGATGAGGCCTTGTCCGTCGTACACTTAGAAAAAGTGGACAGCGTAATAAAACAGGGCTCAAATTCCCTTCTTGTTCGTGGCAGCAAAACACCGGAATAAACAGTGATCTACGTCTACCTCTACCTCGCGGTGGTAGGCTGTCTTAGAACAAGGTTACTACGGAATAAACCATAGGGTTGTTCCGTTCCTTATCCCTAGTAGCAAACTAGGGAATAAACGTGTAGGCTTAAGCCTTGACCGTAGCACAGTTAGAAGAAGTGGAATGCGGAATAAACGGTTAAAAAAATTCTTAGGACCCAAAAATATCTACGGAACTACCCTGTACTAAAGTACTAGCCGTCCTCCGGTTTTCTTTCCTTTTTGAATTCGAGATTGATACACAATTGATACACATTCTACTTCCCCATATGATATTTTGGGTTGGAAGTGGATGTGAATCGTAAACGTGCAAATAAAAAAAATACCTTTACGTTGGTATCGTGGGTAGGTAAGGCGAAGAAAGTGTAACGCTTCGTTACAAGATCTGACGTAATGTCAAAACTTTGTCCATAGTGTAGTTTTTCTGGTCTGAAGCTACATTGATATGGACCTATCAGGTTATTGACGAACAGTTTCACACGATAACAAAATACGCAGAAAGAACCTTATAAGCAATGTTCAGGAGATTGATATCTCTGTAGTTATCGCAGCTTAAAGTGTCTTCTTTTTTAAGAATCGGACAGACAATGCTAAGATTCCATTCATAGAGAGATATTCATTTCTATCAAACTGAAAATATTATGAAGGTTCGAAAACTAAATTAGACGAATAATTTTGAGGCACCTTGGATATGTAGATGGGCAGCTATAAGGCATCCCTTTGTATGCGAGTACATATGTATAGCTACAGTCTTGTCTTGGGTTCAAAACACGTAGAATATGAATATGAAATTTGATTCGTGATGTTGGCAAAGTTTACAAAACAAAGTCTATTAAGGTATAGAAGGCAGGTGTAGGTAGCAAGGTACACATCTTAGGGAATTAAAAACCAAAAACGAAAAAAAAAAAAAAATAATACAACTGTACCTATGTACATATCCTCTCAAGATGATCAAAGCCAGATGATGATTGGGAAAACATTAGGCATTTTTTTGTTGTATTTTTTTTTTTTTACAAAGGTTGAATTTCAATCGCACAAATGAAATGTGTGGGTTTTCCTGTTTCTTATGTTCTTATTCTTGTTCTTGTTTCTCATTAATCACTAAACCTTCCCCGTCTCTTTTCGTCTATCTATACTTTCCAGCTAAATGGGATTTATTTTTTGAAATCGAACAAAGGCAAGCATTAAAAAATTTTCAGATTTGTTACTTTGAAAAGAACCAACAAAAAAAAAAAAAAAAAAACGGAACAAAAACTCTTCAAAAAAGAAAAAAACAAAAAGACCCAACAAAAGGAGGCTAACAAACTTAAAACACAGAAGAAGAAGTAAAAAAAAAATCAATGAATTCAGGGACAGGAAGGACACAGAAATACGAATATGTATTGTGATTGTGTTGTTTGTATGTATATTTTTGTTCTGTGTCCTTATTTCCTAAAATAGCATCATCACTACGAGTATCTCGTAAGTTTGACAGTGCCAATCTGCTACCCCTTCCAAAAAAAAGTGCATTTGTTTTTACATTTTCCTATTACTATTCTTCCCCCCCCCCCCCTCCTCCTTACAACAGAAACGAATGCCATGACAGCCAAATAATTACTATATTTATCAGCAATTAGGCTCATCCTTTGTTGGGAAAGGCAGGACTATCGCTTAATTGATTAATGGACTGGAAACGTATTTTATCTGGTGTGTCCTTTTGTGTGCTGGTGTGATATCCGCTCTGCATCCTTCTTCCTCCACACCTTTCAAATATATGTTCTATGTAACTTTATGGAGGAAATCAATATTTTGGTTATATACATACATACATACATAAATTTAACATCCTTATAAGGATAAGAGTATATGTGTGAGCAATGAACAATCTCGAGAACTCAATGTTGTGCTTTATGGTTGCAAAACAAAAATAAATTGGATGCTTTCATGGATTGGTAGAGACGTCACATAATCCCCCAGTCCCTCTGGTGTATAAGCCCCTGCACTGCAAAATACATATGTATTTTTATTTTTTTTCTATATGCATGTATGTATTTATGTACATAAATCGATTTTTTTTCTCGTTCCCTAATGTCCCCGAATCGAATGATATATTATGGACCAAAGGAAAAGTTTTTGGTTTATATTTTTGTTTGATACATAAAAGGATTTGAATTTGGGAATTTTTCATGTTCAGTTCACTCAGTGGATATTTTTGTCCAATAATGGATTTTTGAATATTTTTCGCTTCAAAGAGATAAAGTTTTTCTTTTTTACTTTGAATAATGATATATAATGTTTCCAATTTTTTTATATGACTTGGAAAAAAAAAAATGTTTTGATTTGATCGGGGAAACAAAATTTAGCTGACCATGCAACAGTTATTGAGATTTTTGACATCTTCATAATGTATTATATTTTTTTCTCTTTTCAAATGATATCGAAAATATTTGAAATATCTCGTGAATTGGAAATCAAAAATTTAATTTGAAGAACGAGACCTGGAATACTTTTCTTGGTCTTGTCTTTATCATTGTCTTGGCCTTGGTTCCGCTTTCAAGCTTAAGTATTTTTAAACTCAATATTCATTTCCAAAATTGTCACCATAGAGATATCTAAGTAAATTTTTAATCTCTGAACTTTAAGCTTTCCTTCAATGAATTTTGACAGTTCATTATTTAACATGCATAGTATAAAACTAACTAAAACTGCATCCTAAAAGATGCAATGTATAATACGGTAGAATTGAGATTTTCAATAAATATATAGTATACTTCACCGCGGCAAAATAATCTTCTCCATAAATAGAAATCAATTTCTATTTGTTTGTCTCGGTAAAACTCGAGAACGGCTGGGCCGATTTTGCTGATTTTGGTTTTGAAATGTTTGTCATAGTTCAGCGAAGGTTTAAAAAGTGAGTAAGATATTTAAACATTGCAAGAAAGATAGTAAAAAAAAAATTTCATTTTCCAATTAAATTTGTTCTACCTGTTAGTTAGCTGTCCAATTTTTTACATTTCAGTTAAAGAAAAATTAAAAAGTTGTCATCAGTTTGTCAGTGCCTGTGAATTACTAGTCTTAAAATGCCAAGGAGAAGACGATATTCAACTTAATACACTTTAAATAATTTATTTAAATATTTATGTAATTCAAGAGGCACAAGACTGGCAAAAGTCACTTGAAAACTTGGTCCAAAATTTACGGTCTCGTCATTGTTGATAAATAAACTCAAGAGCGTTCGGATGTTTATTTTGAAAACCCCTTCTCTGAACTTAAATTTCAATGACAGTCAAAAATTTTAACATAAACTGATACTTCTTTCTTATATAATATCGCCTCTTAGTAACTCTTGTGACGGGAACTTACTGGCATTGACAAATATCTTAATTTAACTTTCAACGTTAGCCTCATAAAAAAGTTTAGTTTTACGGATTAAGGCGGTTTGAGTTTTCAAGGAGTCGGAAGTTAATTGATGCCCCATTTTGTTCATGCAATTTTTGTAGAGTCCTTTGTGTCCACTTTTACACTGTCGAATAGTTAAAACATTATAAAAGTGGTACACCTA